>CM053159.1:53071383-54271383 GCA_028571685.1 Heterohyrax brucei | reverse complement strand
GCATGATACTGTTGCTGTTAGCTGTCTTGGAGTTGGTCCCTGACTCATGAGAACCTGCTGCATGGTGAAACAAAATGTTACCATATTTTGTACTGTTACCATAATTGACTCCTTGGTATCCATAGGGTTTTCAGTGGCTGCTTCTCAAAAGTAGAAATCTGGTCCTTTTTAACTTGTTCACCTTTGTCTCAAAGCTCTAATGACACCTATTTAGTATCATAAGATTCCACTGGGAGAAGAATAATGCTTCACATAGGGTTCATTGGCTGGGAATGGAATCCCAATCTCCCACATGAAAAGTGAGGATTCTCCCACTGAATCACCACTGCTTCCAAATTAACCGTGTTGTTGCTAGTTGCTGTTGAGTCTATTCCAACTCATGTTAGAAACCCTGCGTGTAAGCAGTGGAATTGTTCCATACAGCGACATTTTGAAATCAAATTGCCAAGACTGTCTTCTAAGGCATCTCTGGGCAGATTTGAACCACCCACCCAGGGACTCTTGCCCTAAACACACATCCTTCAGATAGAATCTTGATGACAATATTATTGTTGTTAAGTTCCATTGAGTTGGTTTTGGCTCATAATAACCCTGTACACCAAACACCATCTGGTCTTGTATCATCCTTACAACTACTGTTAAGCTTAAGCCCATTGTTGCAGCCATTGTGTTAATTCATCTCATTGCGGGTCTTTCTCTTTTTTGATAACCTTTTACCAAGTACGATTTCCTTCTCTAAGGACATCCCTCCTGATAACATGTCCAAAGCCAAGCCAAGTGCCATCGAGTCGGATCCGACTCATGGCATCCAAAATCAATACTAAATACCTAGAAACTAGTTTTCAAATCTATATGTTCATCAAGTTTTTTATGATAATGCCACGTTTTATTTGAACATAAAGATATTTTGATATCATGAAATAGACCACTTCTTTCCAACCCATGATACTATAGCAAAAGTGTGTCAAAAATTAATTCCAACAATTTTTAGCTTCTCTGTGGTATGAAATCAACAGTGAACATTTTCAAATGAATTACAGTGTAACACAATTATTTGAAAAGTGCATGCTGTTTTTCAGATGAGTGCATTTATATTTACGTGTAATTCACCAACTGTGAGATAATGAGAATTTAGGTGGTTTTACATTTTAAGCAGTGGTTTTGAGAGACTTCTATCAAATGTTCGTGCAAGTCTATTTGAAATCTGCCAAATAATGATAATTCACATACCTTCAAATATGATTTATGAAATGTACAGAAACAACAGGTGGAAGAGAAAGATTGCACAGGATATAGAATGCCTCAAGAATGTGGTATTAGCTGCCTGTGTGGGGAGAGGGAGTTGAAGAATTAGAAAGGATCAAAGTGATCCCTCACTCTCTCTCACTGCTCTTCATCTCTCCATTAAAATTGGAGAGTTAAATAAGTACACTTCAGGTAATCTAAGCTACCTGTTGTTGCTGTTTTCTCAGAGATCAGTTGCTTCCAAATTATTAATCTTCCAAAAGACCGATACTAGAGATCTCACTATTACTTTTATAATGATTTAGATCGTTATAATGCAGGCTATATTTCTCGACATGTAAAATATGTTTAAACTCTTCTTAGGCAAATGAACTTTACAGTGAATATATTCAAGGTACTTTCAGGACTTCAAGTTTTATCAGTGAGTATAGAAACTGAGAGACTGGGTTCTGTCTTAGTTACCTGCTGCTGCCGTAACGGAAATAAAACAAATGGATGGCTTTAAAGGAGAGACATTTACTTTTTTACAGTGTTGGAAGCTAAGAAGTACAAATCAGGGGCTTGGCTACATCAAATTCGTCTGTGAGCTTCTCTCTTAGTTTCTGATACCTGCTGACTATGCTTGTCTTTTCTTGATGTTCCTTTCTGTTCCTTGACATTCTGTTTATATTCTAGTCTTTTTTTATAACTCAGAAGGGATTACAGTTAGTATCTACCCCACACAGGAGCCCTGATGATGCAGTGGTTAAAAGCTTGGATGCCTTTCGCATATACATTTGGAAAGCCAGTCTTACTAAATTATGTGGTGCTTCATTATGCCTTGTGTGTTATGTTCCCTCTACCAAAAATGAACTACCAAGTTATTCAGTAAACACAATCCATAGAGAAAATCTCTCCTCGGTGCATTTTTGCCAACAGGGGAAGAGTTAGATGGTTTGTTCTCTGCATCTTTGATATGTCTTAAAGACTTCACTGTAACTATGTATATGTGTTCATCTCTTTCATTAGTCTGTAAATTCCTTAAAACAAAAGATCATGTTCCATGCCATTTTGATTCTCTAGTGCCTGGTAGAAGAGGTAGTTTACAAATCATTGATAAGGAATGAATGAAAGATACGGAAGAAAATATAACTAAGATGCTACATAAGTTCAAATAGAGACGAGTGAGAGATTTTAAGAATAAAAATCCACTTATTTGACAATTTTCTTAACGAAAATTTATCTAACTTTCTTTACACAACCTACCTTCCTCATTCCAAATACAAAGAGTAGAGTTAAGATGTTGTCTTATGTTCAGGACACTTTACTGCTTACAGGGAATTGACATCATTTAAACATGTGATTGTTGCACATTTCTTAGTACTCTGTCTTTCCTTCATCTTGGAAGATCTGTCTGTTGCTTTAAAATTGAATGATTGATTGATTTCTTTTTCCAAATGTTTTTCAGACCTATCAGTATAATTTTCTCATTTCTTTCCTGCGCATACATAACAATACCTGTAACATTGTAACCGAACTCTTTTGACCCTAGCACTCAAGGGCTGTTGCCACTAGTGTAAAAAATTGAAATGACTTAGTATAATAATGCTATGAAACTTTGAGTATATACAGCTACAACATAATATCTTCTCCAAAATTTGATGGAAATATTTTATTTTTATTTTAAGGAGGTACATAGATATTCAACCCTAAATGACCTTTTCATATCATATCGAAACTAAACAAACTCAAACCCATTGCCACTATGTTGATTCCAGCTCATAGTGATCCTATAGAACAGAGTAGAAACATCCCATACAGTTTCCAAGAAGCAGCTGGTAGGTTAGAACTGCAGAACTTATGGTTAGCAGCCTAGGGCTTAACCACTGTGCTACAAGGGCTCCTACATGTCACAAGGTCCTCAATAGGCTACTGTGATTGAGGTTTGCAGAGTACACCTGCTCAGTTTCTAATGTAAACTATCATAGTGTGGGATACCTGTTACTGTAAGCAAGAATCCCTTCTTATTGTGGTTTCATATCTTCAGCACTGATTACAATGATTCTTTGTCAGCTCAAAGCCATTAGCATCTTTCTCAAAGGACTGTAATCTCTGGGGAAAAAAAAGCACAGATGGGTATCATACAGAGGAATTAAAGGCAGAGTTCTCAAACAAAAAAGACAAGAAGAATACAAATACTTCTCTATTACTGATAGAAAAAAATGAATTGTGGAATTTTGGTTTTGTCATACCACACTCAATGAAATTCAGTATATTTTTAATAAAGTACTTGGCATCATTTAATTTTTTCTCAATTTACTACTGTAATATTCTAAATATAAACCACTAATAGTTATCCTTCTGTTTAATCCTCCTTAACACATTTCCCTTTTCATAAAATGTGATAAACTACACAAACACTCAACTGGCTGATTACCCAAATGCCTCTGCTAATTTGCCAAGGTTAGCAGAAATTGTGCTCACAATATATTATCGGCTATGCATGGATGAAGGGTGCAGAAACTGCACAAGGCTATGTATTTCACACTCCATAAACAAAAATGGTGAAACACACACTAGAAAGGTACAATACTTATCTAATCAAAATTCAGTCAACATCAGTAGCCTTGATCTCTCTTTACGTTAAATCACTATCTCTTCAACAAATGACCAAATCATTAACCTAACCAGCCAATTGATGAAAATATTCATATATATAAATACTTGAGTAAGCAATATTTCTGATGCAATGAAAAAAACTCCATGTAGTTGAGCAGAAAAATAATGACTAGAGTTGCTCTAAAACTCTTTCTTTCTTTTAAAGTCTGTTTGGCCATTTATTTTCATAAATGTACTGAACGTCTATCAACTGAGCAAAGTGCTAGGCACTGAAATAACAAATTATCAATTTATGATACCCTGAAGTTCATAGTTTAAGTGGGAAGAGCAATCTGTGTAGACAATTTAATCAAATAGTACTTGCATTGTTAATACCGATTTAAGTTTTACCGATATACCCAAACTTCAGTAGTTTATAACAACTAAGGTTATCTTCACAGTTGTGCTGTGGTTCTCCTCTACATTACCATTACCATGGAATCAAAACTAAAGGAATAATCTCTTTCTGTAGTATTGCTGGCTCTTAATTTTTCTGTTCTGAAGAGATATGTGTCAATTCCAATTGTATTTACTGAGAAGACCAAATAGCATGGACACCATTGACACCAATCCTCACTGTGCAAGGATAGTACTTAAGAATAATTATACATCCCTCTTAGTATGCAAAAAGATGAATGCAGCATCTGCTTCTGGAAGACAGTGTGCAGATCAGTATTAATTCTAGAGGAAATGGAAGTGCAGAGAACTTCAAAGAGAAGATGATAATTGAACCATGTCCAACTCGACAGCACTTGGCTTTGGCTTTAGTTATAACAATACACTTTAAAATAGTACCATTTTTCACGTCATTAAACAAACAAGCAAAAAATAATTTGCTATTTAGTCAATTCCGACTCATGTTGTTGTTGTTGTTAGGTGCCGTTGAGTCATTTCTGACTCATTGCGACACTTTGCACAACAGAACAAAACACTGCCTGGTCTTGCACCAGGTCTATAAACAAACATTTATATGCTTAAGCCCGTCGTTGCGGCCACTGTGTCAATCCGTCTGATCGAGGGTCTTCTTTTTCACTGACAATTCACTCTACCAAGGACAATATACATCATTCTGACTCATAGGGATCCTATAAACCAGAACCAAACCAACTGCTGTTAAATTGATTCTGACTCAGAGCGACCTTGTAGAGGTCACTCTACAAGAATTGTAGAAGATGGCTTGAAGACATAAATAGAATGGAATGTTTAGATAAGCAGAAGTTCAGGAACTGAGATGTAATAGTTGGCAGAGGAGCGGTAGTAACTTGAGACAAATCAGAACCAGTTTTGAAGATAAGCTATAGGGATTTAACCATGTATTGGCTCTGGGTTGTCAAAGATATATTTAAGCAACAAAGAGACATGAACTTTAATCATTTCAGCTTATTCAAGTCATGGGAACTAGTGAGCAGTTATAAGTATCTTTAGGAAGAAGACGAAAGCTTGAAATAGAGATGAACAGCTGATATTATGGTGAAGTTATCTGAAAGAGGAGTATCAAATGTTTGGGCAAGAGTGCAGTTCCAGCACTAGCCATAGACACCATTCTCCACAGATAGATTGTTGGCTGTACTGGGTTGATAGAAACTTTTCAGTGGTGTCACGTGCTCAGGATTGATGTAATACCTGCCGTATGCTAACATTAGCTCAAAAATAAAAGATGAGATCACTGACATCTTTTAATTAATACATTACCATATGCAAAGAAGGATGTTGGACTGCTCGGTTCAGGTTTAAGTTTATGTTCCATTTTGACTTAAATTTATTTATGGTGTGGCGATGGTCTAAGTTGTTGTTTTATATGCTTATGCATATCTAATTGTCCCAGCACCATTTATTGAAAAGACAAACTTTCACCATTTAATTTCATTTTTACCTTTGTTGAAAATCTACTGACAGTAATCACACATATAAAATTCCATTCATTTATTTGCATACCTAGCCTTATGCCCATTCCATACTGTGTAGATTTGTTTTAGAGTATGGTTTAAAATTGGCTAATTTGTATCTTCCATTTTGTCAAAATTGTTTTATCTCCTTTAGGTCTATATTTTAGGGTCAAGTTATCAATTTGTGAAAAAAAAGTCTCTGGTGATTTCTAATGGAATTTTACTGAATTTGTAGATCAGTTTGGGGAGAAATGCTGTTTTAACAATATTAGGTTTTCTCATTCGTTAACTTCTAATGTCTTTCCATTTATTTAGATCTTTACTTCATCCATTGTAGTTCTCAGTGTACAAATTGCGTACTCTTGTTGGTAAATGTATTTCTACTTATTTTATTCTTTTTCGGCTATATGAGGCTATTTTCCTTACAGGATATTGGATTGCTTTTGGCCACTGTATAGAAATAGAACAGACTTCCATATACTGAGCTTGTATGTTGTAACATTGCTAATAGTCTTTCTTTTCTTGATTTCTTTGCCGTTTCCATATATAAACTTATGGTATCTATACAGATGGTTTTACTTTTTTCTTCCAAATTTTCTTTATTTTAATTAATTAACTTTCTTCTTTATTGCACTGATTATTTTGTTGTGGTTGTTGTGTGCAGTCTAGTTGATTCTGACTCTCAGAGACCCAGTGTGACAGAGTAGACTGTCTCATAGAGTTTCCGAGGCTGTAACCTGTACTGAAGAGTTTGCCAAGTCTTTTCTCCCCTGGAACCATTATTGGATTCAAATCGCTGACAAGTGCTCTGACTATAATCTCCAGTAAAATGATGACTGTGTTTGGAAACCCTTTTACATTTCAAATATATGGGAGAAGACACTCAGGTCTTCATCATTAGCTATGATGTTATTTATTTGTCCAGTATGTTCTTTACCATATTAAGTTTCCTTCTATTCCCGATTCATTTTGGTTTTTTATTATTATTGTTACTATAGTGAGTGGTTATTAGAGTTTTTAAAGTGCTTTTTAAGAATTAATATGGTCATAATATTTTTGTAACACTTTTCTATTAATATTTACAATATTTTAAATGATTTTCACTTGTTAAGTCAACTTTCTGTTCTTGGAATGGATCTCACTTGGTCATGGTGTATAATGTATTTTATATGTTTTATTTGAATGAGTAACATATTTTTAAAGATCTTCTGTTTTTGTTTATGGGTCATATTGGTCAGTAGCATTTTTTTTCCTGTAACATTTTGTCTGATATTAGAGTATTAACTAGCTTTAGGCAGCATGTTTTTCCTCATCTTCTATTCTTAAAAGAGTTTGTGAAAAATTAGTATTATTTATATTTAAATATTTGATAGCCTGGAGGGTTTTGTTTAATGAGAAAAGATTTCATTAGTAATTTTATTTATTTGTTATAGAATTATTCCCAATAACTGTTTCTTCTTCAGCCAGCCTTTTTTAGCACTCATGACTTCTTAGGAATTTCCTTGTATAAATTGAGTAATTCATAGTTGCAAAGAGGTTCAGTGTACGCCTTCATAACCTCTTTGATTTCAGCAGTGTTAGTAATGATGTTCCCCTTTTTGTTACTGATTTTGGCAATTTAAGCTGTACCTCTTATCTTTTATAGAACTCTTGCTATATATTTGTCAGTTTTGCTTATCTTGATGAAAAACCAACTTGTGGACACGAAGTATTATATGCTGTCACTTATATGAAGTAGCTAGAATAGTGTTAAGTATAGAGACCAAATTTTGATTAGTGGTTACCTGTGGTAGGAGTGAGTGAAAGGGAGGAGCCAATAGGAAATAGTAAATCTCTGTTCAGAGTGATGGAAAAACTGACAATGATTATTGGTGAAAATTGTGTAGCATGATTAATGTAATTGACATCAATAAATTGAACATGTGAAAAATGTCAACTTGGCAAATGCTTTATAACATGTCTTTTCAAACAACTGAAAAACTTGGATTCATTGATCTTCTCTATTACTTTTCTATTTTATTGATTTCTGCACTAATTATTTCAATTCTTCTCATTGATTTACATTTTGTTTCCTCTTTTCTAGTTTCACAATTCAGAATGTTAGGTTATTTATTTGTGGCCGTTTTTCTTTTCTGGTCCAGGCATTTAAAGCTATAAATTTACATCTCAACACTACTTTCATCACATCTCATAAATTTGGGGTGTTAATTTATTTTCATTCACTTCAGAATCCATCTCTTGCAGTCTCTTACTGGGACAACTTGGTTTTCAGAATGTGTGTTTATTTTCCAAATATTTGTTGTTACTTTTTTCTTCCAGATTTTCTTCTGCCTCAGATTTCTAATTTAACTCTGATATGGTCAGCAAATATGTTTTGAATGATTTGAATCTTTTTAAATTTGTTCATGCTTTTTGTGTGGCTTAGCCAGTGAACCATCCAGGAAACAATTTCATATGCAATTAAAAGAAAGCATACTCTTCAGTCTTGGGTGAGGTATTTTATAAATATCATTTAAGTCAATTATGTTGGTAGTGTTGTTCAAGTCTTCTATGTATTTGCTGACCTTCTGCTTGGTATGCAAACCATTGTTGTTGTGGTGGTTGTTAGGTATCTTTGAGTTGACTCTCACTCAGCAATCATATGTAGAACAATGAAACACTACCTGGTCCTGCACTGTTCTCATGATCCACGCTGTGTCTGAGCCCATTGTTGCAACCACCATGTCAATCCATTTTGTTAAGGGTCTTCTTTCTGTAAACTCTCTATTTAACCAAACATCATGTCCTTCTTCAGGAATTGGTTCCTCTTAAAACATATCCAAGGTTCATGAGACTAAGTCTCAGTATCCTTGCTTCAAGTATCATTCTGGTTATATTTCTTCCAAGATGGATTCTGGCAGTCCATGGTATATTCAATGTTCTTTACTAACACTGTAATTCAAAGACATCAATTCTTCTTTGACGTTCTTTATTCATTGAGCATATATACAAGCTGGTTGAAAACACCATAGCTTGGGTCAGGTGCACCTTAATCACTAAAGTGACTTTTTTTTCTTTCTTTCTTTCTTTTTTTTTTTTTTTTTAACACTTTAAAGAGATCTCTTGCAGCATATTTGTCCATTGCAATGTGTACATCGATTTTTTGACTGCTACTCCCGTGGGTGTTAACTGTGGACCCCAGCGAAATGAAATCCTTAACAACTTCAGTCTTATCCATTTACAATGATGTTGCTCTTTAGTCCAGTTGAGGACTTTCATTTTCTTTTTCTTGAGATCTGATGCATACTGAAGGCTATAGTCTTTGATCTTCATCAACAAATGCTTTAAATTCTCTTCGTTTTCAGCAAGTAAGGTTGTGTCATCTGCATAACACAGAGTATTAACGAATCTTACTCCAATACGTATGGTAAAAGAATACAACCCAGATGCACACCTTTTCTTGACTTTAAACCATGTGGTATCCCCTTGTTTGATTGAACAACTGCCTCGTGGTCTAAGTACAAGTTCCTCAGGAGCACAATTAAGGATTCTGGAATTTCCATTTTTGCAGTGTTATCCATAATTTGTTATGATCCACACAGTCAAATGCTTTTGCATAGTTCGTAAAACACTGGTAAACATCTTTCTGGTACTCTCCACTTTCAACTATGATCCATCTAACATTAACAGTGATATCCCTTGTTACATGTTCTCTTTTGAATTCAGCTTGGATTTCCTGCCATTTCTTGTCAACATGCTGTTGCAACAGCTTTTGAATGATGTTCAGCAAGATTTTACTTGTGAGTGAGATTAAGTACGCAAGTTCAGACGGCTAAGTCCACAAATTTAGGTGTTCTAAGTTCCAGAAATTCTTCTAGAAAAAGAGTTCCAAAATTGCTTTGGTGGATGGACTAGACACTGGCATTGGTGCATAGCTTCCCAGGGGGAGTACTTCAAAGGTGACTGTAGTCACATCAGTAATGAGTTATGGAGCATTATGTCTAGGACCAGTTTGCAGACTTAATTGGCAGTCCTTGTATCATTCGATAATTTTCACATTTTGTTGTCTCTCCTTTCTTTGGAACAGGTACAAATATAGATCTCTTCCAGTCAGTTGTCTGATAGTTGGCTTCCAACTGAGCACTTCCAGCTGTTTGTTGAAACCTCTTAACTGGTACTTCCTCAGTTTGGGAGGCTTGTTTTTCACCAGTACCTTCAGTGCCCCTTGGACTTTTTCCTTCAGTATCATTGAATGATATTGAATGATATCATTCAATGATCATCTGATCATTCTTGATCTCAGATGCTGTCTTCTGAAGTGGGTAAAAGTCATTGATACAATGGCTTTGTGTATTCCTTCCTTCTTCTTTCAATGCTTCCTGCAAGATTTAATATTTTCCTTGAAAATCCTTCAATATTTCCGCTTTAGTCTTGAATTGTTTCTTCAGTTCTTTCAGCTTGAGAAATGTTTACTGTTCATCGTTTATGGTTTTCTATCTCAGGTCTTAGCACATTTTCTTATGATACTTTGTCTTCTTGAGCTGCCTTTTGAAATTTTCTGTTGATTTGCTTCAACATTTCTTTCTTTTCCTCTAGCTACTCTAATTTCAAGATGAACTTTTCTAGTTTCTTCTGACTTCCATTTTGGTCTTTTCTGTCTTCATAACTACCTCTTGCTTTCTCCATGTGTTATCTCCTTGATGTCATTCCACAATTCATCTGGTTTTCTGTCATTAATATTTAATGTGTCAGATCTACTCTTCAAATGGTCTCTAAATTCAGGTGGGATATACTTAAGGTGGAAACCATGGTGATGCAGTGGTTAAGTGTGATGTCTGCTAACCAAAAGGTCAGTAGTTCAAATCTACCAGGAGCTTCCTGGAAATTCTATGAGGCAATTCTACACTGTCCATTAGGATCGTTACAAGTCTGAAAGAACTCAACGGCAGTGGGTTTTATACTCAAGGTAGTATTTTGGCTCACATGGACTTATTATAATTTTGTTCAACCTCAACTTGAACTTGCATACTTGCAATTGACCGTATACAATTTCCTAAGTTGTGGAGAGCGAAAGTTGAAATCTCCAGTGGTTATTGTTGAATTTTCTATTCATCCTTTCAATTCTATCAGTCTTTGCTTGAAATTTCTTAAACTACTGTTACACACATAATAATTTATGCCTTAAAACACAGATTTATTTCTTTTTGTCCTAGGTAATACCATTTTGTGTGTTTAGCAATATTTCTCCTCTGAAAGTCTATTTTATCTGATATCACTATAATCACTCCACTTCTCTCTGAATTACTCCTTGCTTGACATATATACATATAATAATTTTCCATTATCTAATATACATGTATAATTTCCTAGTATTTTAGAATGAATTATTTTTGTTTTTGAATCTATGGTGTGTTTCTTGTAAATGTCATGTAATTAAGCCTTGAATTTTTTAATCATCTGACAAACTTTACTTTTTTAATTTGTTTACATTATTGAATTTACATTTGTCTTTTTGGTGTCAGCTTTTCTACTTGTCTCTGGCATTTGTCATTCAACTGTCTGTCCTTCCCTGCCTCATTTTGAATTAAATAAATATTTTTAGTGTATTTTTAAAAATTCCTTCTGTTATTTTTTTAACTGTATACTTTTGAATTACACTTGTTCTAGGGATTACATATGAATCTGTAGGTTGTCACAATGTTCTTCAGAGAAATATTATTTTATTTTGAAAAAATATAGAATCTTGGCTCTGGTATAACTTCAATCTCTTTTTACCTCTTCCATGTTATTGTTGAAGTCTCAGATACTCAGAGTTTAACATAAAGATCATTAAGAGCCCCTGAAATGTTTTGAGCAAAGGAGAGGTAATTCTAGGTATGCATACCCAGCTTTTCCTCCTCATATTGATAGACAATCTGTTTATATGACCCTCTTCCTCCTTATTCTGGTTATCTAGTAGGGGAAGTTAATTTAGTTGAAAGAATACGAATTGACAAATGCAGAGGTGTGGTTGCAGTGTAGCTCTATCACAGTGTTTCAGAGTTAATTCTTTGTGCCACAAGGAGCTTACATCTAAGGCTTCTTTTTGCTCATCAGTGCAACTGTGAACCAGCCTAAGCTACATCTCAGAGCGAGGTTTAGTGTCTCTGTCGTTCTGTCCATCAGAGATACTGATACCTGTTTCCATGTGTGCCCGTGGAAGGGCTAGATCTGTCAGCACTCTGTTCTGTCAGCTGGCTCCTGCTTTTTCTTCTATATCCTCTTCTTTTGCCAGCTTCTGTACACAGTGTAGAAACTGATTGAACTAATTACTGTCCCTCGGATACACTGCCTTAGAGCCTTAAAGGTAATTCATCTTTAAGAAAAATTTTCTTTCCAAAGGAAACATTATTTCTCATATATAAATATTAGTAATTGCATTTCAAGAAAGGTACAATTTGTTGAGTGGCAATGCATTATTATAAAAATGACAATTTCATTCTTGGTGGTAGGCATGTGACTCTAAACTGATGTTTTCTTCTCTTTTATTTTCAACAAAATCAAACTAAGTATGACAAATGCTGAATTACTCTTTCATAAATGAACTTGGCAGAAACTGAGTCAGTCACAGGATTTTCTCATATGAAGAGGAGTTACATGTCAGACCCCAGGATAACCAAGAAACTGAAGTAAAGGATAAATTAGGGTCACACGGCTGAAACGATAAGCTGTATTTAGGAGAGCAAGAATAGATCCAAACATCATAATTAAACCAATACTTGTTAAAAGAATTTATCTGAAATTGAAGACAGAAAACAGAAGAAGGAAGGGGGAAAAGAAAAACCTTCATGATCCAGACAGTTTTTCTTAAATGTGTTGCAATTTCATTTGATTTTCCTAGCCTTGGAAACCTTGGTGGGACAGTGGTTAAGTGCTATGGCTGCTAACCAAAGGGTCAGCAGTTCATATCTACCAGGTACTCGTTGGAAAATATGGGGCAGTTCTACTCTGTTCTATGGGGTTGCTGTGAGTCGGAATCCATGGCAATGGCTTTCGTTTTTCCTAGCCTTAGCTACATCTGAGCAGATCTTCCTGGAAGAAGATTCTATATTCTAGAATGCTGTTCAATTTAACACAGTTTTCATCTGTTTTTCACACTAAGGTAAATTTAGTTTGAACTCTTCTGACTTGCAAATCTTATACTTGGTGGAAGTGTGGTTAAGAGCTTACTGTTAACCTAAATGTCAGCACTTTGAATCTACCAGCTGCTTTTTGGAAATGCTACGGGTCAGTTCTCCTTTGCCCCATGGGGTTGTTATGAGCCAAAATCTACTACACAGCATTGATTCTTGACTTCTTCATAGGTCAAAAGATTTTCTAGATGTGCTAAGTTCAGGCTGATTACATGCACGATGGATAAGCCCATAGGTAGTTAAAATTTTTTAATTTGAAAGATAAATTAATTTTATATCACAGAATTTATGGGAAATGTGCAATATATATTATTGACTGCATGTAGAACTCAGAAATATGATTTATATGAATTTTCCATTTCTACATGATGAATGGGTTGTCACATGGAGGATTATGGAATTAGTTGGAAGAACAGATGATTAACCACCACAGCATTTTGGCTAGGGAAGTTTTACCTTCTGATTTTTGAACCTTAATAAATCATACTTCAGCATATGGGATTATTTTGGCAATAGAGCCACTTATCAATTTAATCATTTCAAACCAGAAAGCAAAGGGTATGTTGCAAATGCTGGAGACACGAAAAGCAGTTACTAAGAACAATTGAGTGTGATTCTTACAGTCACATTAATTACAGCTGAAACAAACCTTGAAGAGCTAAGAAAACATAGCACAAGTTATCTACTATTTACTGGGGAGTAGGGGGAGGAATCAATACAACCATTAATTGCACAAATAGCAATAAATACTTTGGCTGCTCTCCAGGAAGTGTACCAACTGAGAGAATTTTTCGTACTGCTGGTTTCATTACCCAGCTCATAGTCACAGTAAAGCAGGCAGTGGACTGCTGTTCAATAAACTAAATTTAATGTTACTCAATTATGATCATCATGCTCAGATATAATACTAATAGGAATGTCAACCACGATTACATTTTCAGATTTATGTAAAATAATTCAAATGCTATTTGCTATCCCTCAGATACAAGGTTCATCTGGTTGTTTATGCAGTTGGTCGATATTGATCGTGCACGGCAAGCAGCATCACAGAGGCCCGATGGCAAGTATATATAACGTCCCCTGTGCCAGCAGCCAGGGTACCATGCCAAGCACTGGAGGCAGCATGCCAAGTCATCAAGCAGAGAGTGCACCTCTGCAAAGCCGCCTTGTTGTGTTTTTTTTTTCTTTTTTTACAATATTTCTTTGAATTGCTCACATGTGCCGTGAATAATTCTTGCCAACATTACCCAGCATGAAACAGAGATGAAGGCAAGGAAATGTCTTTCTTGGAGAATTCTTTTCTGAGCTAAATGAATCTAGTGAAGATATCATTCTAGCATCATTATATGTTGTTATGTATGGCTGGGGCAGTATCATTTAGCAAAGTATTACTCAGTGGGCTGAGCAGCTGGTATATATGATTTTGTATACCACCTGCAAAAAATATGCCAAACCATATAATCAACCACCTGGCCAAGAAAGGAGGGTAGCTAAATACTACTTTGTTGCTGCACCCACATTTTCGGGAAGCTCGAGAACATAAACAGGCACAGGCAGAATGAACATGTGTACACGATAAGGTTTGTTAAAGCTTTTCTGTTCAATAAAGCATATAGTGCCTGCTGTTCAGAGTACTGTTGAACAGATTTGCTTTATTTCTAATGAAGGTATTTGGGCATTTCCCTGCACAAATGGAGTAAAATTATGTACTTAAAACAACATTTTAAAACAACAACACAACAAACCACCATTTCAATTGCATGGCAACAGATTGGAAAAAATGAAAATAGGTATAAACGGAAGCTCAATAATGAATTAGTGTCATCACTACAGATGAATCATTGATTTAGGAGAATCTTGCCTAGTTTTCAACAACCTGTGTGTCTAGCAACATCCACTGATAACCCTCCTGTCTAAAACATGTGTTCATTATAATCGTCTCCACGTCGTTTCTCGTGGGAAAAAGACTTACAGGTGGCCTCCTTACTTATTTGGCTATAAGCGAATATGAGAGTAATTTGATTGTAAACTAATCTTTCTATCGCCAGATTTTCAGAGTCAGCAATGTCAATCTCATTATCTCACCTTTTCACTGGCTCAGCGTTAGCTCGCTTTCTGAGGCGATGCACCTTTTAAAATTCTGGTCCCTCATTGACAGATTACTGGAGGAAGAACTAATAACTAGATGAGGGCATTCAATGTGAAACAAAGGGAGTTTCTGCTTACAGACCAAGGTCTCTTGCTCTCATTATTTCTGTGGTTATGAGTTTAAGCTCATTAGAATCTCCCTTTTGTCTCTTTTTAATATAGAAAGACTGATTTGGGACTTGTTGACTTGAGCCCAACTCCTTAAGCAAAAATGTTAGCGTTGTGAACACTTACAGTTCTATTGCGTGATTTCAGTTTTCCACTTCGCTATCTTTTTTGTTTCTGAGTAGCGTGGTTATCTCCCCGGCTCTCTTTTTTTTTTTGTTTTGTTTTCATGTTGCTCTTGAAGTTTGTCCCATGGGAGCTTTCAACAGTTGCCTTTGCTTTGTGAGAATCAATGAAGTTATTCTGTCAATCATTTCAAATGTGTGTTTTTATTCATTTCCTCTAGGAAAAAGAAAACAAAGGAAAGGGGAAAATTAGAACTTTAAAAACATGTTACACAATACACTCTGTATATTGAATGCAAAAAATAGGACAGAGAAGATGGTGTCTACGTATTGCAAATGAACTGTGGACAAAATGAAGCCAAACGTAAAACACTGTTTATTATCAACATATAACAAGGATATATTAAATAATGTTCTTAGAAATTTGTTTTCAAGATTGTCACTTATTTTTGATAAATCCATGGAAGATGAAATTTTCACACTATCCTACCACCCATTTCTCTTTGTGTCTTCACCTTCTGAATTTGTCATGTCTATTATTATTTCATAAATTTTAACTTTTACACAGTATCTAACACCATAGGAATATTTGCCCTTTAAAATTTACATATTGTCTTTGAATTATAGTTAGGTACGTGTTATTCATTGCAAAATCAAATATTGTGTTTAGAGTAATCAAGAACGAAATATCAATGTCACAGAAATATGCCAGGGTACAATTTTCTAAGCATCAAAACAATCAGTTTATTTTTTCACTTGTTCATTTTATCCATTGCACATACTGTTGCCATTTTTCACTCTATCTCATATTGTATTTCTATTTTCTTTTTCTTTTCCTAAGGGAACTCTCCACCATGTTCCATTTACATAAGATAATATTTGCAAGAATTTCAGATTCTTAGTCTAAACCTTTCAGGGCTGACATATACATCCAGTCCTCACATATCAACATGAAAGAGCAGGTAGTTTTGTGAAAATCAGCATTATGCAAAAATGGAGGATGACCACATCGGATTACAAAATGGGACATGACTACTTCATTACACACACATAAACAAACACAAAAGAAAATACTGCATTAAAATAAAAGATCAGTCGAGTTTATGCATAAACTTAACCATCACAAATGTTTTACATCACACTTTGGCATTCATGACGGCCAGAAGTATGCCATTAATGGACAAAATAGTAGATTTTTTTGCTGTTGTCATAATCACAAAATGTCAGGTAATGAGACAGTTGATGAGGGAGGAGTAGGTATACAGGTTTTTTTTTCTTTTTCTTTTCGCTTATTATCTTGGTAAACCTGAGCTACCTCGAACATACTGTTTCTGTTTTAGATCCCAAGTCAATACTGATAACCAAAATCAAAAGGAAAAAAAAAGTGCCCCCCATTTCAAGCGCTGAATGTCTAAGAAAATACACATATGTACCCAAAGCAGACAGAGATGGATTACCCAATAAACAAGGCATGTATGGCTTACTTGTGCTTATTTACTAATCTGCACTACAAAATTTCACCTGTTTATTTTTATTTTTCTTATCACATCAAACATGTGAAGAAATGTGTGTGAAGCTGTGTGCGACAGATCAGGGAGTAACCACAATTAAGGCATGTATACCTTGCTTAAGGCACTCTGGTGGGGAAGTAGTTGAGTGAAAAATGGCTGCTAACCAAATAGGTCAGCAGTTTCACTCTGCTACATGCCTCTCGGAAACCACATGAGGCAGTTCTACTCTGACTTACAGGGTTGCTATGAGTGACTCAAAGACAATGAGTTTGGTATTGTACCTTCCTTACTACTTAATCCGCCTCTGTGGAGCTCCCTCTCTCACTTAAAACAAAACATAAAAATCTTATCACATTCCACAATTCCACAAAGCAGGGTTTATGAAAGTTAAATATGAAGCTGAAAACTTAATAGAGGTCATTTTCAAAAATTAATCTTGGACTATTCCAGGAAGAGCACACTGATAGGAGATCTACTCCTTGTACGTGAAAGGGCGGGTTCATGCAAATCAGTCTCAGGGTCAGTGCCAATCAGTCTCAGATTTGCAGCCAGTGACATCAGATTTGAACAAAAAAATCAATCAGTTGGAAGAAGCACAATCCCTGTGATCTTTCAAAGAAGAAAACTTAGAAAATAAAGTGATACAGTACAAAAGTTCTGTGGTTTTCATGATCTCCGTATTTGCTCTCCTAATCTTGATGAGAACATGGTCACAGGCTTGGCAGTTGTGGCAAAGATCTGTCTCTTTCTTCTTAGTGGGAGGGAGATGTAATTATTGCTTCATGTCTTTCCGGGAGCCTGTAACTAAATGTCAGTAGTAAGGATGAAAGGGAAAGAAAAAGATTGGACAAGGGATGTTTACAGCAGCATCACCGTGTCATTAACTTTTGCCTCATAAGCTACAAAATGAACTATGCTATGTACTGAATTAATGTACTTTGATGATGAAAAAGTACAGCAACGTGTACCTGAGCTAACACATTTAAATATTCAGCTAATCTGCTACAAAGCCAGAAATAAGTGGTATTTACTCATCGTTGAAAATAAACAAACACAAAAGAAAATACTATACTACTTCTCATGGGTTGAATTGTGTCCCCCCAAAAACATGTGTAGTAATTTGGTTGGGCTATGATTCCCTGTATTCTGTGATTGCCCTCCGTTCTGTACTTTTTCTTATGCCTTAAATCTTAATCTCTGCTTTTGGTTAACAGAGTGGATTAGGTTAGACAGGATGAGGGTGGGACTGCAAATCCCTTCCTAAAATCACGTCCTTGCTCCACTGGAGTTTCCCTAGACTGTGGCTTGAACCACCATTTATCCTTTCATCCTACAGGAGATAAAAAGAGAGGGAAGCAGGCAGAGAATTGGGAACCTCACACCACCAAGAAAGCAGCACCAGGAGAAGAGCTCATCCTTCAGCCCTGAGGTTCCTGTGCAAAAAAGCTCCCTGACCCAAACTGATGCAACACAAGGACTTACCTCCAGACCCAACAGAGGGAAAGCCTTCCCCTGAATTCGAACTTGTAGCCTACTGGACTGTGTAAAATAAACTTCTTTCTTAAAGGCATCCACTTGTGGTATTTCTGTTAGAGCAGCACTAGCTGACTAAAACACTAGTCTGCATTGGCTTAATAGAGTCTCTTTATACTTTCAAAATAACAAAGCTGTTTAATCAATTGAGTTTGTAAATTTTCTCTGGCATCTTTATAGGCTGCTGTTGTTGGCTGTTGTCCAATTGGCTACGGGAACACAAAACCGTCGGTCCTGCACCATCCCCGTGATGGATTATGGATAGAACTGCCTGCTAGCTATAGATGATTCGTTGGCTGCTTTTTGGGAATACATCATCACTCGTCCTCTCTTTCTAGTCCATCTTAGTCCTGAGGCTCTGCTAAAAGATATTCACAACACGCAAGCTTCCAATAATGAGACAAACAGTAGCTGTGCACAAGGTGGGTTAGCCAGGAAGCTGAGCTGCTCCCCCACAAGGAAGCTGGGAATTCTACTACTGAACGACTAGTGCTCCCTGTTTCTCGATAATAGGTTAGTAACGGAATATTGGCTAAGAGTTTGGTGGCAACACTGAAAGGCTGGAATTAATCTGAAGACAGAAGTAGCAGTAAAGTTAACTACAAAACAATCCTGAGGATATTTGATGTAGAGCCTAACCATTATCCACTGCTCAGCTCAAGTCTCCTAAGATCACTGAACTCCGTTATTTGATTATCCATCTGTATAATATATATTATACAATTCTTTTCCCCCTTCCTACTTCCTTCTCTGTTTACCATAAATTTTCCTGTTTCAAATATTTTATTTACTCAACCTGTGTCAGGGATCCATCCAACTTTGCTATCGTACACTTTGACACACCAAAGGCAAGGCTGTCTGAACAAACCCCCGTTATTTTTCCCAATTACGTACGTTTGTACTCTACTCTAGCAATTCTTCCATCATATCTAGATACCAATTTATTAACCTTCATATTTTTACATTATAATTTATGTCTTCACCTCTCTTCATCTAGTTTAGATTTTACTAACCATTGTTATATTACTTTTTTGTATAAAATCCTTAATATTCTTCTCTCCATTTTACTGTTCAAACACTGGTGAAATACAAATATTCCTTTCTCCAAGCCAAGATGTCTGCACATACAGATCACTGGAGAAATACACACTACCGTCTAGATGGGTCTTTATTTACATTCAGGGCCAATTTTCAAATAAGCACTCTGTACTCTCTGGCATTACATGCTGGTATTTCTTTTCTGTGTTGCAACTATAAGACTTTCTTCTGTCTCATTACACTGTCAGCCACTCTACTTTCCCTCAGCTGAAGACTTTATCTCATATTTTCCCGAGACAAAATAGCATCTATCACATAAGAACGCCCTCAACTTTCTACAACTAAATCTACGAATCTCTACATATCGGTCCCCACCCTCGGATTTCCCTCCTATTGGTGCAGATGAACTGCCTGCCTCTTTCCAAGGTTATTTCTTCATGTACACTGGATCTTGTCCCGTTTTGCCTTCTCAAGGACTTTTCTTCCACTATTTTCCTTTTTTTTTCCCCCTGACAACGTCGATTTTGTTTCTTTTCGGAGCATTATATTAATATATTCTGGATCTCATATCTTAACAAGAAAAATTTTAGACAATACATTCTTAGCAACTTTTTGCATTCTATCTTTGCAAATGCTCACAAAACACACAAAACAAAATGATGCAGACAAGTGTAAAACTCACTGAATGTTTGGTCTAGCATCCTGTTTTTCGGTACTTACTGGCTCCCCAGAGTGTCCCACTCCATTTTAGGCCTCAGCCTACACTGTTTTTCCTAATACTTCTTTGTCAGGACACTAATGACTTGTCAAATCCAGTAGTTACTTATTTGATCTTGTCCTCCTTCAGCTCTCAGTCGTACTCAACACTTACCTTTTTCCCTGGCACAGCTTCTTCTCTCACCTTTCATGCTACCAGCCATTCATAACCACTCTCTTATATGGACTGGTCTCCTACATGGACTGGTCTCCTTTCTTTCTTCTTCCTTTTGAGTTCCATTTCTTAGAGTCAGAGTATCGCAGGGCCAATCTCATGCTATCTTTCCCTATCTATATAAGCACTTTCCCAATTTATTATGCAATTCTGTACGTTGAATCTTAGCTCTCTATCAAATTCCAGATTTGGATCTCCACGCTCTTACCTCCATCTAACTATTAAGCTCTTCGCATTTCATCAACATACTCCTCTCCTGCATCATCTCTATTTCAGTAAATAGCTCTGTCATAAACTCTGTTGCTCAATCAAATATGTAAATGTTTTTCTTGATTCCTCTCTCTTGTCTTCATGCCAAAAACCAAACCTATTTCCACTGAGTTAATTTCCACCCATAGTGACCCTATAGGGAAGAGTAGAAGTGACACAAACAATTTCCAAGTAGTCACTGGTGGAATTGAACTGCTGACTTTCTGGGTAGCAGCTGAAGCTGTTAACTATTATGCCACCAGAGTTTTCTGTAGTCATTAAGGTCATCCACAAATACCCTCCTTTTTCCATGCACACAGTAGGGTTCTATTTATCCTCATACTTCCCTGTTCTTTTTGCATGACTGCCTCTTGGTCTAAGCAGTTTCCACAGGAGCACAATTAAGTGTTCTGGAATTCTCATTGGTAACAATGTTGTCCATAATTTGTTATGATCCACACAGTTGAATGCCTTTGCATAGTTAATAAAACAACAGGTCAACATACTTCTGGTACTCTCTTCTTTGACCCTGGACCCATCTGACATGAGGAGTGATAGCCCAGGCTCTCCGTCCTCTTCTGAATCCAGCCTGAATTTCTGTCAGTTCCCTGCCAATACTCGTATACTGCTGCAGAAGCTTTTGAACGATCTTCAGCAAAATTTCACTTGAGTGTGATATCCATGATACTGTTCAATGATTGCCACACTCAGTAGGGTTCCCTTGCTTGAGATATGGATCTCTTCCAGTCTGCTAGGTAGCTGTCTTCCAAACTTCTTGGGACAGATGAGTGATCACTTCCAGTGCTGCATCTGGTTGTTGAAACATCTCAGTTAGCGTCCTGCCAATTCCTGTAGACTTGTTTCTCGCCACCGCTTTCTGTGTAGCTTGGACCTTCTGCTTCAGTACTACTGTTTCTTGATCACATGCTGCTTCCTGAAATGGTTGAGGGTTGATTTCTTTTTTGGCACAATAACTGTATATTCCTTCCATCTTCTTTGGATACTTGCTTTCTTTTAGTACTTTTCCCATAGAATTCTTAAATATTCTTCAATATTGAGGCTTGATTTTTTTCCCAGTTTTTTTTCAGCTTAAGAATTGCCAAGTGTTGCTTTTTTATCCTCAGATCTTTGCACATATCATTATAACACTTTGTCTTCTCCACCTGCCCTCTGAAATTTTCTGTTCAACTTTTTTACTTCACCATTTCTTCCATTTGGTTTAGCTACTCTCTGTTCAAGAGCGGTTTTCAGAGTCCCTTCTGATATTCATTGTGGTCTGTTTTTTCTTTCCTGACTCTTTAACGACCTCTTTCTTTTCTCGTGCATGATGTTCTTGATGTATCATATAACCCATCTGGTCTTTAGGCATTTGGGTTCAATGCATCAAATCTGTTCTTAAATGGTCTCTAAATGTAGGTGGGATATATGTAATGTCATCCTTTGGCTCTCATGGACTTGTTATAACTTTCTTCAACTTCAACTTGCATATGAGTAATTGATGGCCTGTTCGCAGTTGTCCCCCACTTTGTTTTGACTTATAAGACTGAGCTTTTCCACTATCTCTCGTCCCACAAATGTAGTTGATTTTATTCATGTGTACTCCATCTGTGAGGTCCATGAATAGAGTCACTGTTTATGCTGTGGAAAAGAGATATTTGAAATGAAGAAGCTATTGGTCTTGTGAAATTCTATAATATGATGTCCATTGTAATTTCTGTCTATATAAACACATATTTATGACCACACCCCCTAGACATGTAGTCCTTAGAACTTACATAACATAAAATGTCCTTTCCCTAGTGTACTTCATCTTCATTCCTACAAGTGACAGTTAAAAAACTGGCCCTTGAAACAAGAGAAAACTTCTAAACTAGTCCGTTCTTTGGTGCTCACAGTCCACCATTTGAATCTTAAGGACCTAGAAATTCAAACACACTAATTATCCTTGGCTGACCTGAATGCTGAGTTTTCCCTATGGTAATGGAAGTTATTAACTTTTGAGTCTATGACATGAGCTTTGAAATCGAGTGACCTTTTTTTTTTCAATTGAGAAGCAGGTTTTGGCTTCCTGTAGAACCTAGTGAAGACTGAGTGTCTGATCCACAATGGACTTGAAAATATCACAAGTTAAGGGAGTAGTACAGGACTGGGAAGTATTTTCTTATGTTTATACACGGAGTTTCCCTGTGTTGGAGCCAACTCCATGGCAACTGTCAGGCATTGAATTGTGTCTCCCCAAAAATACATGTAGCCATGTGGCTGGGCCATGATTCCCAATATTTTATGATTGCCCTTCACTTTGTGATTTTCTTATGCTGTATGTTAGAAGATTAGGGTGGGGCTGTAAACCCCTTTATAGGATCACCTCCCTGTTCCACTGTAAAGGGAGTTTCCCTGGAGTATGGCTTTACCGACCCTTAATGCTTTCATCTTACAAGAGATAAAAGGAAAAGGAAGCAAGCAGAGATTTGGGAACTCACAGCATCAAGCAAGCAGCACCGGTAGAAGAACAAGTCCTTCAGACCTGAGGTTCCTGCTCCAAGATGCTCGCTGGGCAAAGACTGATGCCACCAAAGACTTTCCTCCAGAGCTGACAAGAGGGAAAGCCTTCCCCTGGAGTAGAAACCCTGAAGTTGGACTCGTAGCCTGCTGGACTGTGTAAAAATAAACTTTCCTTTGTTAAAACTATCTGCTCTATAGTATTTCTGTTAGAGCAGGGCTAGCTGATTAAAACAGCAACTAACAACAGCAACTAAATTTATGGTGATCTAACAATTGTATACTACAGCCTAGTCAAATTTGACACATAAAATGAATCATTACATTGAGACTCTTAGACATTTTCCTGAGTTTTTGACCCCAAATTCTTATTAAGATTTATTTGTTACCTGCCAGCCTTCAATTTTACTACAGTATCGTTTGGAGTAACATTTGCTTCTTGCCTCCCGTGTCCTATTAGCATGATGAAGGGTAAAATCATGTTGTCATGTAGAGTGGTGGCTTGATTGAGTTTTCATTTGTACTATGGCGTAGATTCTCAGTGTTGATGTAGTCCTGAAATCAAATGTGATGCTGTGTTCCTAGTTCTTACATGTAAAAGCAAACCACTATTTCTGCTCATTGAAAAAGAGAAAAACACAGTAATACTTCTTTCAACATTTCAGATTCCAGAGCTGCCGTTATTTCGTTCCAGATTACTTTTGTCTTAGTTATCTACCACTGCTTTAACAGAAACAACAGAAATGGATGACTTTCACAAATAAATTTACTTTCTCACAGCTTAGGAGACTACGAATCTGAATTCAGGATGCTATCACTAGGAGGTGGCTTTCCCTCTCTGTCGGCTCTGGGGAAAAGTTCTTGTTTCTTCAGCTTTTGTTTCATGGTTTCTTGGAGATCTCCGTGTGGCTTAGCATCTATCTACCTGTATCCTTACTTGTTTAACCCTCTCCTTTTATATTTGGTAAGAAATTGACTCAAACCACACCTTATGCTAATCTTTCTTCATTAACATAACAAAGAAAACGCATTCCCAGATTACAACCACAGGCATAGATGTTGTAATTTATACACAAATTTGGGAGGGAAGGATACAATACAATTCAATCCATAACAACATCTGAAATGACAGATGCATGTGAAGTCACCACCTGATTATGACAATCTACTATCATTTTCCAAGACTCAACTCTACCATAAAGGCTGAGTAAATTAGTTATTTGGAAATGTAATATTAATTAATTCATTTAATTATTTTAGATATTTTATAATGGCACTAACAGTATTGTGCTTGTTTTCCTTTTGGTACCGAGGGAGAACTCCATATGCTTCTACTTGTTGATGCTTACCCTGAAACTTTACCTGGTAGAAGCAATGGCAAAATTCTGCCTGGTACTGAGTGCGAATATCTCAATTGAACAACTCAGAAATTGTGCAAATAGCTGTAGAATGGGTCACGGAAATAAGTAAGTGCACTGTGAGCAAGACTGATACAAACTCCATCAATCATGTGACCCTACTCTGATAGGAATCCCAGGGCAGTGTTTTGGTTCCCTAGAAATTAGTGTAATCTAAAAGCAAATTTCTAATATGCAAGAGAAATATTGAGATTGTCTTTTCTCCAGGACACAATTATTTTTTCTAAATTGCTGTCTTTCCCTTTCAGGAAGTCTATGACGATCATTAACAATATGCAATTATAATGCTTTTATAATATCATAGTCTTCCCTTTATTCAAGGGGCTTTCTATGAACTGAATGAGATCTCAGAATTGAGCAAAGTGTAGTGATTCTTTATAAAGTGAATTAAAGTCAGAGCTTTGTTATGTAGACCTACAATTATACTGGACATTTGTGAACTTCCTATCTCTTTATTTTTATTTAAAAGAGGTCAATAAGCTGTTAGAGACAAGAATCAATGGGTATCAAACTGTTGTAATTTCTACCTTTGCCTGATTTTCTACTGCAGTTACCCTTAACCGGAAATCCTGGTGGTGTAGTGGGTTAAGTGCTGCGTCTACTAACCAAAAAGTTGGCAGTTCAAATCTTGCCAGGCCTCTTTGGAAACCCTATGGGTCAGTTCTACCTGACCTCTAGTATCGCTGTGAGTTGGATCTCAACGGCAGTGTTTTTTTTTGTTTTTTTTTTTTAACCCTTAACTACCATATTTCTTTTAATTAAGTGCTTTATTTTCTGAATCCTCTAGGATTCTTTCACCTCTGTCAAAATCAGGGAGTCATCCCTCACAACTGTTCCCAGCCTATAAATATAGACACACTTCCCTGACCAAAATATTTTTCCCATGTCATAGCAAAGGGATTATCTTCTTGGTTCTCCACACATAATAACCTTAAGATACAACATTCCTTTTCTTCAAGTCTTTGGATTTCTTTGGCTATCTCAAGTTCAATGCCACTCTGCACCATGGAATCTAGATTTTAATTAATCAGATTAAACAACAATGGGAAGACCCATTTGAACAGTCCAGTGAGATGAATCTAACGTGGTACTGTCTGATATGGTGACTACTAGCCACATGTGTCTATTAAGCATGAGAAATGTGGTTGGTATGGAAGAGAAACTGAATAGATTTATTTAATTTTAATCATTGTGGATTTAAATTTCTGCTAAGTACATTTTTCTTATTTAGGAAATATTGCATTTTATTTTAACTGTTACATTGTGTAAGATATTCTTGGCATGAGAAAGAAGTGCACAAAAATGGTCCCGAGGGAGTTGACTGATGAACAGGAGCAAAGGAGAGTCGAAGTTTGCCAAGACCTTCTGGAGAGGCAAGATTACATTTGGGGCTATATTAGTACTGGTGATAAAACTTGGGTGTTATCAATATGACCCTGAAACAAAGAGTCAAAATATGCAATGGTAGTCACCCAACTTTCCACTACCAAAAAGTACCTTACTCACCTGATCTGGCCCCAATGACTTTTTTCTTTACCTGAACATAAAGGAAATACAGAAAACAAAGACATTTTGATGACATTCAGTACATCAAGGGTAATATGACAACAGCTCTACAGCTATTCCAGAAAAAAGTTCCAATATTGCTTTGCAGGGTGGATGAGGCACTGGCATTGATGCATAGCTTCCCAAGGCGAGTACGTCAAAGGTGACCAGAGTGATATTCACCAGTGAGGTATGTGGCACTTTTCCCAGGATTAATTCACGAATGTGTCAGACCTTGTATGTGGCTGGCCTGATTCGGCTTGCACTAAGCATTACTGTTCTGCACCATGAGAAGAAAGAAAACGTTTCCTATGAAACTACTGCTTACCCAGCTTTGGTCCTGAAATGAATGACATGCGGAGCCAACTGGAGCCAAACCTATAGCCTGAGACAGAGGCATTAGACCCACTCCATAGATCCTTGTACAAGAAATGTTTGCATTGTAGGCCACTTAGAGATTGCTTGCAGTGCAGCATTACTGCAGCAGAAGTCACCTAATTTAGAGGAAACATTCTGTTGCACCACAGAGTGCTGCTGTTGTCATTCGATGCCATCGAGTTGAGTCTGACTCCTGGTACCTTATGTACAACAGAACGAAACAGTCCCATGTACTGGTCCGTGCTCGTAATCCTTGCTAAGTGTGAGCAAAACATTGTTGCAACCATTTTGCCAATCCATCTTGTCAAGGGTCTCCCTGCTTTCCCCTAACTTTCTACTTGCCACTCATGATGTCCTTCTTCTGGGATTTGTGCTTTCTGATAACATGTCTAAAGTATGTGAGACCAAGTCTCTCCATCCTCACTTCCAAGGAGCACTGGGATTAGTTTTCTTCTCCTAGATCCCCAGAAAATTTGCTAAGGTGAAGCTGCCTGAGGTTTCGCAGGAATGAGCTACCGTATTCTTTGAAAACAAGGAATTTGTTCCCCATATTTCCCTCACACTAGATATGATTTCTGTTGTTCACATTCAGTTACTTCCTCAGATATTATGTGCAACAAATCACTCCGCCTCACAGTCAGCCCTGATACACATACGTTACATCAGAGTTTCAACCTCTGTATCTGAAGCGTGGCTCACTATGCAGGGAAATTGAAGCCTGATCTGAATGAAGATGCCCAAATGCAAAACTAGCTAACAGCAGCCATTAAAGTGAAGTTTGCTACTACTAGTAATACCTGGGGAATTACTTCAAAATACAGTTCCAGAAATATTCCATTTTTATTAGAAATTACAGTTCATGTTAGAATTTTTTTTTCACTTGTTAGCTTGTTTCCAGAGGGTTTTCATATGTCTTCCAAAAAAAGAAAAAAATAGTCACAGCAGTTATCATGAAATAATCAGAAAGGGGTTATTAGAATTTCCATTTTACAGGTACGGAACAGTGAGGAATCTGATTATAAAACTGATTAGAAAAGGAACGTGATAGGATTTTTCCAAAGTGGGCATGGGAAGCAATCCTGCGACAATGGTAAGGAAAACAAAAACAAAAACACAACAACAGCACACACGCTACAAATGGATAAAACACTTGTTTTCAAATGACTGTTGAAACAAAATTCTTTTGAATGAAATGAATCTATTTCTCGTGCTTTAAAAGGCTTTATTTTGGTGAAATATCCTCTTTGTAAAGTGTTTTGTGAATAGGCTGGAACCTACAGCCTTAAATATATGTGGAACTCTTCAGAATTTTACAAATGTTTAATAAGTATCCATTACCAATGACCTCAAGATCTCAGATGAAATAAGAAAAAATGACTTGTAAATAACAAATGCCAGTAAAGACTTACCTGCTATTACTTAATCATACCCTACTCTGCAGCCAAACAGCCACACAAGGGTCATTACTGAGAAGAATGTCAAATTGGCCAATTTAATGTTACTTAGGGCTTACTTTATCTATATAACTGTCTCAGATAAGAATTGTAAGCTAATAATAATTACATTAGTGTCAGAATTGTAGGGGACACCTATGTTTTATTTAGTAGAAGAGTTTTAATGTTCCAAATTGGATTTTACAGTCCACTTCTAAGATCGTTAAAATAGCATATGTAAAAAAATCAACTAACTGCCCATTAATGGCTGATATTTATGAAATATAATATTGCTTGAAATATTTTAGTGTTTGCTGCCATCTCCATCTATACTGCTTGTGAAAGGTCATATGGTAACTGAAATGACTTATTAATATATCTATTCAAAGTCACTATGCTTCGACCAAGTGAAATTTAAATGTGCTATTTTTAAAAAGTTACAAATCTTCTATCCTTCATGATTAAAGAGTTTACTTCTTTTTGTGTCGAGTTGCATTGTTCAGATTCATGTATCTGAGAAAAGAAAAATAAATTTGCAAAGGTAAACTTATACATAATAAACTTGGAAATGTATTTCATGTATGTTTGTAATTACCAAATCATTATATAGATATTTTAAAAACATGAATGGTAGATGAAATTTCTAGATAACTATGAGTTTATGTTAAGTTTGTGTGTTTTTTATTCACTGTTCCATAACTGATCATAATGATTTGATGTCAGGTATTCAAAGAATATGTATGTATATTTAATATATATTATATGCATGAGTATTTGACATCAAACCATCACAATCAATTATGATATGGTGAGTAGCAAACCAGAGAAAACTTATTGCACATAAACTTACCCACTGCCCCCAAGTTGACCCCATATACTTTTGAGGCATAAATTTCCATGGAAGCAAGTCACTTCTTTCTCCTGCAGATCTGCTGGAATTTTCAAACCACTGACCTTTCAGTTAGCTCTTGCTTGTTTTAACACTACACCAGGTTTCCTATGTGTATATACATATAAATGTAAACACACACACACACACCTGACACCAAGCCATCAAAATGAACTATGAAGCAGTGAGTAGAAAAAACAAAACAAAACAACGTACAAATTCATAATTATCTAGAAATGGTGACTATCATTTTTATTTATTTTTTTAATTTTGTAATTTTCAAATAGAGTTATTTCCATACATGGTGTGTATATTATTCATATACATTAGGAAACCCTGGTGGCATAGTGGTTAAGTGCTACATCTGCTAACCAAAAGGCTGGCATTTAAAACCCTCCAGGCACCTTGGGAACTCTATGGGCCTGTTCTACTCTGACATCTAGGGTTGCTATGATTCAGAATTGACTCGACAGCAGTAACATACAAATAAAGTAACATGCACTTGAAAAATTCCACCACCACCATAATAGTATGTTTTTGTAGTTTTACAGTATCATAAATATGTTCTAAAAGTGGGTTATCATTTCTTCAGAGTAGAATCCTTGAGTGTAGAGAGAATACCCACAAAATATAGATAGTACGGAAAAGGTAACTCTTCAATGATGAGGCGATAGTTTCAATATCATGGGCAAGGGTAATGGTACCCGGGGAAATGTGTAGAGTATTTTGGAAACTCTTTGTCTAAAAAAAGAAAAAAGAAAAAAGATTAACAAAAAGAATGTCTCTACTCCCATTACGACCAGAGCCAATACAGCATTAATTAGAATCATTAAATGCAAATATGATTAGGGGTCTATTTTAGTCTTAACTCTTTAATTGACAGCTTAGCTTGTTAAAATATGTCAGAGTCAACAAAAATGTTATCTGCAGAACTTCTTACAGTTAGCTATAAAATACATAGTGAAAGTCACCATGTGTCACATGTCCAGGGTACAACTGGGTAACAGCCACCTGGTAACAGAATGACACACTTATGTAATACTTTATAATTTATAAAGCCTTTTATCATATTTATCATACGTAATCTTTTTTTTTTCCTCACAACAAACCAGCCACATTGACAGGTCAAGTATTGTATTTTCAAAGTTAAAAGTTCAACAGGAGAGTATAAATGGTAGGAAATTCAGGACCTAGACCATTTTCCTAATTCCAGCCACAGATGTTCATTATATCTGCTCTTATGAGAAGGTTAAAAGGAGATATTCATCAAGGCTTAAGGTGTGTTATAGTTTTACTGCATTTTGAATATGTGAAAACTCTTCTGGGAGATTTTAAACTGGCTATGAATTTAGTTTTCTCTAAAAAAATCAATCAATAGTTACAACATGTCTATCTACAAGACATATAGAATCCAGTAGTGTTTTCAGTGTGCTTTCTTCTTGCAACACAGTTGTTTTAGTGGTATGATACCCATAGACATGTGATAAGATGACTTACAGCATATTCACAGACATTTTCAGAGAAATGGCTCTAAAAGCAAAGGTGAACAGAGTGGAATATAAAGAATTGAGTGTTTCCCTGAGTTCATACTAGCACATGTAATTTTCTTCTCTAGCCTATGTGACGTGTGCTGCTTCAGGGTCTGCATTAAATCCCGGAAATGTAGTGAAACAGAGAGTAGGACAGCACCCACTACCCCTACACTCAGGAAGCTTACTGTCACGTAGGGAAGATTAGAGGTATTTCCCATTAATTCAGACATCTGGCTAGTATTTATGGAGGACTTGTAAATAAGATATTTTTCCAAGTGCTGTCATTGCAATCATGTAAACATAGATGGAACTGTATAGATATGAACCTGGACTTCTTAAGTTCTAAAACTGGAATACAAGACCAGATCTGTTTGAAAGCAAAGGTTCCATGAACCATTTTGACCCTTCTTCGTCTACTGAGAATCTGCCATCTCAAGCTGCAAATTCTTTGAAGTCTCTTCTTTATCTCAAAAATGTAATTTTGCATCATTTCATAATATATCAATAATTATTGTTAGGATATTAAGAAACATAAACTTCAACACCAAATTTTTGATTCAAATTGATCCTTTGATGTACTCCACTGAGAAGATGTACCACTGAGGCTAATTTGGGACATCGTAATTAATTTATATGAAAGATTAGCCTTTTTTTTTTTTAAAGTGTTGAAACTAAGTCTGGACATGTAGCATAGTCCATATACATTCAAGAAAGCAATCACAGGCAACTTTGCACTCTGAGAGACTTTTTGTGTTATTTTTCACAATATTAGGACTATTAATACATATACAGGAGAAGATTAACAAAATAATCTAAGTAAATACATCACTCAGAGTATAGGTCAAATAGTAAAAAAAAAAAACATTTCCTTGGTTGTTCTTGCAATTTAGAAGTCTGACAGGCACAGTGGTTAAGAGCTTCAGCTGCTAACCAAAAGGTCCTCAGTTTAAATCCACCAGCTGCTCCTTGGAAACCCTGTGAGGCAGTTGTACTGTTCTATCAGGTTTCTATGAGTCATAATCAACTCAAAGGTAATGAATCTTGAGTTTGTTTGCAATTAAAAAAAAAAAAAAGATTTCCATTGAATGAATTCTGACTCATGGAAATTCCATGAAGTAGATTGTCAGATGTTTCTTCCAGGGGAAATTTAACTGGGATTCAAACCACTGTTTGAGCACTTAACTATCTTGTAACACCCAGGGACTCCTGCATTGGCAACAGTTCAGTTCATAAGAGGTGAGGAAAACCAAACCAGATCCACTACTGTCAAGTTAATTCTGACTTTTAGTGACCCCACAGGGCAGAGTAGAACTGCACCATAGACTTGACAAGCAGCTCCTGGCAGATGTGGACTGCCAACCTTTTGATTAACAGCTGTAGCACTTAACTGCTACACCACCAGAACTCAGGGGGCTAATAAAGAACAGGTCTATGGGGGAAGAAAAGACAGAACAGGTGCCAGAAATGTAACAAAAATACTATCTTCAGACCTTCCTTCAGTTAGCTAGCAAATAGTAAGAGTCTGCCCTATGTCAAGTCAGCATGGTTGTTGTTGTTAGGTGCCTTCAAGTTGGTTCGGACGCCTGTGGACCCTGTACAACAGACAGAAATGCTGTCATTTCCTGCATCGTCCTCGTGACCAGTATGTTTAAGCTCATTGTTACAACCACTGTGTCAATCCATCTCATTGAGGATTGTCCAGTTTTTCTTTGTCCTTCTGCTTAAGCAAGCATGATGTCCTTCTGGGACCAATTCTTCCTGATAATATGTTCAAAATATGTGAGACAAAGTCTTGTCAACCTCTCTTCTCAAAAGCATTCCAGCTGTCCTTCTCCAAGACAGATGTATGTTTTTTATGCATCCCTTTACTGAAACATACCAATTTGTATTGTGTTGGCACCTCGTTGAGTGTTTTAAAATAATATCCTAACTCATTTCGTACAAGGAGTAAGCAAAAGGTAATCTCACGATTTGGAAACAGTGCAACTGTAAGAAAGATGAAGAAATGAAGAGAAGTAAGAACACGGAAATTGGACCTGGAAGACACAAAATTTTATTTAACTACTAATTTACAATAACAAAAACAAACAGAAAAATGTGTCTTGTTTCTAAGTAACAAAGTTAAAATACTTAAGTTGCTGTTACTGTTTTTGAAAACTATTTGTAAAATATTTGGAAAAATTCTTTTCATCATGCTGTCCCCCAGGGGCAGTGTGATAGCTTTGATGAGTGCTTGATCTGAAAGAAATCATCACCTTTCATCTCACTAGTAGTTTTTTACATAACCAGAAAAAGCTGCCAAAATTTTAAAATGGGAAGTATGAAAATGTGGTAGATATTATAGATGATGAGTGTTAATTACGTGCACGACCCTACAAAACTATGATCCAAATATAGAGTGAATATGCCTGTGACACTTATTTAAAAAATAAAAATGGTGATTTTTTTTCCTAGGAGAGAAAATAAAGTAGGACCATTAGAGTTAGGGAAGCAGTCAAGTTGCTTAGGGCTTGTACTTCTATGAATCACGTAGCTCCCCATCATAGAAAGGACCCCTGGTCCTGCAATGTTTAAGCCCTTGCCTGCTGACCGAAAGTTTGGCCATTCCAACTGAACACTACAGCTGCTTCACAGGAGAGTTATCTGTAAATGATGCTGTTAGATGCCATGGAGTTGATTCTGACTCTAGGCGACCCTGTGTAAAACAACAAAATGCTGCCAAGTCCTGCTCCATCCTCACAATCATTGTGTTTGAATCCATTGCATGACCACTGTGTCCATCATAAAGATTACAGCCTTGGAAACCCTATGGGACAGTTCTACTGTGTTTTGTAGGGTGACTATGAGTCACTGTGGTGTTAGATAAGGATATGGACTACACCGTGGACTTCCAGAAGAACAAACAGATCTGTCCTGAAAGAAATACATACCAGAGTGCTTATTAGAAGCAAAGATGATGAGGTTGCATTTTACATGCTTTGGACATGTCATCAGGAAGGATCAATCCCTGGAAGAGGGTGTGACACTTGGCAAGGCAGAGGGTCTGTGGAGAAGAGCAAGACCTTCAACACGATGGATTGACAGTGACTGCAACAATGGGCATCAGCATAAAAGCAATTGTGAGGATGGAACAGGATAGGGCAGTGTTTTGTTCTGTTATGGACAGCATCGCTACAAGTCAGAACCTGTACGAGGGCATCTGACTGCAACAAACAAGTCATATTTGACTCAACAGCACACAAAAACCATCATTGTCATAGTAAACCAGAAAGAATATGGTCTTTTCTTTCTTACTGACATTGCTGCAGACATACATGTTACCCTTTATACTCATCTTTAGGTTTCAGACATCATTTATTTCTACATTTTACCTGTATGTATTAATGCTGACTTCCATTCTAAGCCTTTTAGAGCAGTGACACAACCCTCCCATTATTTCATTTTCTCCTTGCACATGGCTCCAAATTTTATCTTCCTCTTTGCAGGAAAAGCCTAAGAATCTGAATGTCTTTCTTTTTTGTAAATTTAGGTTCTCAAATAATTAGTAGTCTATAAAAATTCAAGTACTAAAACTTCTCAGAACCCTTTGATTTCTCAAAAGGAAGTTCTTTCATGTGGATAAGATCTCTTCCTATCTTGGAAAAAATTGTTATTCTCAATATTTTAGAGACTAGCATAGAATGTCTGGAGCTTAGCATTCTGTAAAATGAGAGCATAGAGCTTCTGTGGTTTGCGTGTGTGTGTGTGTGTGTGTGTGTGTCTGTGTGTGCATACATGTATACAAGCACACATACATGTACACCTATGCTCATCTGTACCTATTGGTGGTGGTAAAACACTTTCTTCTTTCTTAATGAAAATATCTTATTCTAAAGAAGACACATAAACTATCAAATGTAATGTGATGTTTTTGTTAAATAATAAGCAACAGAAGCATACAGAAATAAATATTTCTCATGGAGGTAAAATATATACAACTATAAAATCATAAATATACTAGAGAATTATAATATGAATTTGTAAATTGTATGCAAATAGCTTGAAACTAGATCTATAAAGACATAAATAAAGCAACAAGACTGAAAGGTTTATATGTTGGCTTGTTTATAGAGTAGCACAAACATTTTTCTTTTTTAATTGGCAATTAATTTTCGGCAGCCATCTAGGTACTTTCATGTCAAATTACTTTCCCTACACTAAACAAGATTAGGCATCCAAGCAGCAAAGCACTTAAGTGAAAAGTGAGAAACTGACTGTCAACTAGATATTTTCCACCTATAACCAATTAAAATGTTTCCTTTTTGATGAATGGGTGTTGTAATTTCACATTTCATATTTTTACCCAAGTACATACCTGTACAACATCCCAGTTCACAAGGGCTAAAAAAAGATGTGTACTGAGATTTCTATTATTTGTTTCATGCAATTTGCCTTCAGAGTGAAACAAATGAGCATTTTTTTTATGGAAGTAGGGTGCATTTTAACAGAAAACCTTCCTATGCTGCTGCACACAAATATACTTCAATAGTACCTACAAATGTATACGTTTATATATATGTATGTGTTTATATACACACACACGTATATAATATGGAATAATTACATTTCAATTAAAGTTTGTATTGAATAATTTTAAACCTTTCTGTTTTGTGCAGATTATCATTTTACATTAAAATGTAAAGACACCTGTACTTAAAAATAAAAATATTGACACATTAGGTAAAAAAAGTAATATATTATGGATAATCTTGAAATGAATGACATAAAAAGAAAACTATTGATTTTTAAAAGATGTCTCATTTTTCTTACTTCACAGAAGACTGATGCAGGCTCAGGAACCTCTCAATACTATTTGAATTAATGCATATTCCTTACCATTGATTGCTTTAACAATGATTGTCATAACTGATTTATGGGCACTTATGCCTGTTAAATATTTTAAAAGGTAAATATCAGATTTGTATATATAAGTAGATTGGCTTGAATAAACAAGAAGGTTGGATGTTAACATTATGATTTTTTATTTAATCCATTATGCAAGATGCGTTTTTAAGACAGCAGCAAAAATCCAGCTATAAGTGGACATTGGATCATAGTATTCACTAAAATTAAGTGCTTTTCTCCAAATATAACTAAGAGTTTTTGACTTTCAGGTAGTGTATCTTGTGTTACTTAAAAATGTACATAACATTTATGAATAAAACAAAAATCTATTAAACCAAAAATAAAACTTTGGTAAGATCCTCATATAGTGAAAATTAATTTGTTCCTGCTAGTTAGAATGGATTAATACATGGAATTGCAATTATTAATTTCAGAACTATGTAATGACAGACACCCAATACTTCACAAATAAAGGAGAGAAAGTGTGATGGTGTTGGAGTCAGATAGAGTTTCCACACATCCCATCATATATTTAGCAAAAAGAAAGTAACTTTGGTTTGAGACATGAGATACGATGCTGTTGGTAGTTGCCACAGAACTAGCTCTGATTTGTGGGGGCCTCATGGCAGTGTAATAAAAAGTTGCCTAGTTCCTTGTTATTTTCACCACAGATTGGTGGTGAATGAGATACAGCTACTGTATCATTATTTAGCAAGGAAACTAGTGCTTGTTATTCTTTAAACAGAATTATTGAGGTATCATATACTTTCTATTAAATTCATTTGGTTCAGGTATAAAATTCAATATTTTTTTATTAAGTTTACAGAATTTTGCGGACCTCATCACATTCTGATTTTAGAGTATGTCTATTAACTTTTCTCCTATCCCCAGTCTGGCAACTTAGTAATCCATTCTCTGAATGTATAGATTTCCCTTTTCTAAATATTCATGAAAATGACTAAGTATAATATGTAGTCTTTGCATTTATTTTCTTGCATTCAGCATAATGTTTAGTGGTTCATCCATGTTGTACCGTGTACTCAAACTTTATTTGTTTTTATTGCCAAATAGTATTCCATCACATGGCTGTAGCCTAATTTTTTGTCTAGTCGCTAACTGATGAACGTGTTGTTTACACATCTGGGCTATTGTGATAATGTTGCTGTGATCATTCACACATAAATAAATCATTATGTGGACATATATTTTATTTCTTTGGAGTATATGTATAAAAGTGGAATTGTTGGGTCATATAATACAAGTTGCTTAACTTTTTAAGAAACTGCTAAGCTATTTTCCTAACTGCACCTCTGGTGTATTCCCAGCAACAACACGTAAAGGTTCCTTTTTCTGTACATCTTTGGCAACATATCATCTGCTCTTACGATTATAGCTCTCCTGTTCAAATTTACCAGTCATTCCTTGGAAACTCTATGGAGCAGTTCCACTTTATATTACAGACTTGCTATTAATCCGAATCAACGCAATGACAACAGGTCTATTTGGATTGGTATTGTTGTTGTTCAGTGTTGTAGAGTCAATTCCAACCCATATGACTGAATAGAACTGTCTTGCAGCGTTTTCTAGGCTGTACTCTTCACTGGAGATCACCAGGTCTTCTTCCAGTGGAGGTACCATACACATTCTATTAAATTTATTTAGTTCAAGTGTAAAGTTCAATATTTTGGGTGAGTGGGAACTGCCAACTTCTAGGCGAACAACCAAGGCCTTAACCATTGCACTGTCATGTCTCCTACAGCTCTCCTTGTTGTTGTATTCTGTCAAGTCAATTCTAGCTCAGAGCAAATCTATACGGTATTGTCATGGAATCAGTTGTATACCCCCCAAAACATGTGTGGTTGTTTGGCTGCATCATGAATACCAGTATTGTGTTTGCTGTAAATCTTGGCTCTGGGACTTTAAAGAGCATGGATGGGCAGCTGTTGTTTTAGTGGGACAGATTGTTCATGGTGTAAGATTGTGTCCTGGAGGCAACGTCTTGAGATAGAAAGGAAAGAAGCTGGCAGAGAGAATTGGGACCTTATGCTGTCATAAATCAGGGCGGGGAGATGTGCGTGAACGTTGCCAAAGACCCAGGTACCTGTACCTCAGAAGCTCCCAGCTCCAAGGAAGACTGATGACAAGGACTTTCCTCCAGAGCCAGCAAAGAGAGCCTTCCCCTGGAGCTGATTCCCTAAATTTGGACTTCTAGCCTACTGGATTGTCACAAAATCAAATTTCTCTTTGTAAGACTTCCAGTTGTGGTATTTCTGTTAAAGTAGCAGTGAATGACTAAGACATGCATGTATTAAAAAAAAAAGAAGACAGATCTTAAGTCAATAACGTAATTTCCACCTAAGAAACTAGGTTATTGACTAATAATTAATAGCTGGGAGGAAATTAAAGGGAGAGCTAATTAAACCTATAGCAGAGAAGAGGGAGAAAAATTATAAGGGAAACAAGTAGGGGAAATCAAAGTAAGTGATAAAATCAATGGAACTAAATATTCTTTGTAAAGTTCAACAAAGTTAACTAACATTTAGCTGCAAAAAAACCTTCTACTAACATCACACTTAGTGATACTTAGTGGTAAAAGATTAATGCATACCCTCTCAAAACTTGCCTCTTCAACATTATACTAGGTGTTTTAGGAAGGTAAATTAGATAAGAAAAATAAATAAAAGATGTCTGGATTGGAAGAAGGAGACCTAGTTGCACAGTGATTAATTGTTCAGCTGATAATCCAAAGGTTGGCAGTTTTAGTCTACCAGCCAATACTTGGAAATCTGATTAGTTAGTTCTACTCTGTCTTATAGGGTCACTATGAGTCACAATTAACTGGTGGATGACAGATTTTTTGTTGGAAGATAGAAGTGGAATTGTCTGAACTTACAATTGACATAATCAAATATGTATAAAATCCTAACGAATCCACTAAAATCTATTAGAACTAATAAATAATTTCAGCAAGACTGCTAATTACAAGATCAGTATACAAAAATGAATTCTATTTCAACATGCTAGTTATCAGTAAATAATTCAAAATGAAATTCAGAGAACAATTCATTTGCAACAGCATCAAAAATGAAAAATATTGATTTAACAAAAATACTCAAGAATTGCTACACTGAAAGCACCAGTATTTTTAAATGACATTACTGAATATCTAAATAAATGGAAAGACATGTCAATTTCATGAATTGCAAGACTTAAAATTGGTAAAAAGACAATATTCCTCAAATTGATCTTTAAATTCTATCAAATTTTCATCTTGCTTAAGGGCAGAAATCAACAAGCTAATCTTCATGATCTTGAATGGAAACGTCCTAGAATTGACACCAAAAATACAAAAACAGACCAAAAATAAATTGGGCTACATCAAAACTGTCAGTTTGTCAAACTGTGGTGGTCTATGTGTGGCTCTGATGTTGGAAACTATATCACCAGTACTTGAAATACCAGTAGGTCACCCCTAGTGGACAAGTATCAGTTGAGCTTCCAGAATAAGACTAGGAAGAAGGACCTGATCATCTGCTTCTAAAAAGAATTAGCCAGTTAAAAATTTAAGAACAGCAGTGGAACACTGTCTGATTTAGGTCATGTGACACCACAAATATGACCGGGGAAGAGCTGCTTCTTTCAAGATTGGGTTAACCGGCATGATGTGGATGGAATAAGGCTCTTGAAACCTTTTGCTGAGGTGTCATAACCCCAAATGAGGGGCGGGGGGAGAACAGCTGAAAATATCCATAATAAATGGACTACAGAAAGTACTAAGTATAAATCTAGGAAAACTGGAAGTCCTCAAAAATGAAACAGAATGCCTAAAAGATCCATATCCTGGGCATTAGTGGGCTGAAATGAATTGGTATTGACTGTTTTGAATTGGACAGTCATATGGTCTACTATGCTGGGAATGGTACTCATTGTATTTACAGGCAAAAAAAAAGAAAAAATTGAAGCTCTATGCTGAAGTGACACACTGTCAGTGACAGGATAATACCTCTAAGCCTACAGGGAATGCCAGTTAATATGGCTATTATTCAAATTTACACACCAACCATTAATGTGAAAGATGAAGAAAATGAGGATTTGCATCAACTTTTGAAGTCTGGAAGGGATCAAACGTTTAATCAAGATGTATTGATAATTACTGGTGATTAGAATGAGAAAGTGTAAAACAAAGAGGAAGGATCAGTAGTTGGAAAATAATGCACTGGTGATTGAAACTAAACTAGAGATCGCATGCTGGAATGTTGCAAGACTAGTGTTACTTATTACATATACATTTTTGCAACAATATGAATGGCCACTATATATTTGGATATCACCAGATGGAATGCACAGTAATCATAATGACTGCAGCTGTAGAAAGAGATAACAGAGAAGCTCAATATCATCAGTCAGAACAAGACCAGATGCCAACAGCTGAACCAGCCATCAGTGGCTCATAAGCAAGTTCAACTAGTCGCAAGACTGAGGACTTCTGTGAGCAAAATGTTGAGTGAGATAGGCAGCATCAAAGGAAGAGGGAAGCAATAGACAGAGTCGTTGTGTGTTGGTCAAAGTTCAACCATTTCAGGAGGTAGTACACGATCCAGAACATACAGCACTGAAGAAAGAAAGCTAAGCTGCACACAGGGCATTGGTCAAAAAAAAAAAAAAAAAACTGAAATTGACAGAATACCAGTTCAGATATTTCCACAAATGGATGCAACACTGGAAGTGTTCACTGATCTATTTGAGGCAGTATGGGAAATGAGTTCCTGGCCAACCTAGAGGCATTCATTTGAACAGACCAAGTGTATACCACATGATACAAGACTGATCAGTCTGTCATTCATAGTGAACAGGGTGACTGTGGATTGGAACAAGCTCAATGGCACCTAACAATGAGGGAAACAAGATAGGAGTCTGTATCAGACACATCAAAGGTCATGAAGATTTATCTCTATTATTTCTTTTAAGAGTTTTATTGTGTTAGCTCCTACATTTATATATTTAATCTATTTTGAGTTAATTTTTTGTGTGCACTAATAATCCAACTTTTTATTTTTGCATGTGGCTCTCTTGTTTTCTTAGAACCAGTTGTTAAAAAGACTCTTCCTTTCCCATTAAATGGTTTTCACACCACTATAAAAACAAAATCAGTGGGCCTGGCTTAAACATATTGGTTTACAGATTATGAGTTCTATTCCACTGATTTTTATGTCTATTCCTGTGTTAGAACCATATTGCCTTGATCATGCAGTATACATCTTTAGAAAAGATGTACATCAAGGAATTGTTTTCTTTTTTCTTTTTTTTTAAGATTGAATGAATGCCCAACTATATGCAGCTCCCACTGCTCTCCCTGCCAGGTGACAGCACATTCTGTGCTCCGTACATGTCTTGTCCTCCCAACAGTCTCATATCCCCTCCTCTCCACCCACTCCCTTTCCTCCAGTAAGAGGTCAGCAGAAACCATAAAGTGCACACATGATATGGTCACTTTGTGTTACGAAGTCCAATCAATTCCTGTCTGAAGAGTTGACCTACATTATGAACTATGGACAGGGGCAGCATCAGTGCCAGGGCCCATGCTCCCAGGGGAACCCTGAGGCCCGTGGACCACCAATTGCAATCTTTTAATGTAGATCTCAGGGTGCATTCCTTTTTATTCTTGTGTTGGCAATGAGACTCAACTTTGTGAGCTCCATCACAAGTATCACTGGTGGTGGCCAGGCACCATTCGGTTCTTCCGGTCACAGGTCAATGTAGCCACCCACTCTCATGGGTCTCTCTATCTTCTGGGTTCTCTTTCCCCCATGTTGTTTTGGTCCTTGGTGATCATCCATTCCTGCTAAATTGGGACCATTTGCCGTACCTTCGGATGGCAGCTTGGCAACTGTTAAGACCCCCCACACCACTCACCAATGTGAGGTGCAGAGGGCTCTCTTAGCAAAATGCTAGTTGTACCAGTTGGCCTTGATTTCCCCTGAGAGCATGGTCCGTGGCCCCCTGCACTAGCTGCTCTCTGTCCTTGTTATATTGGATTAAGACGGGAGGAGTAATCATATTATGTTGAGTCCAGTTAATATTGTTCTTCTTTCTAATGTGTGCTGTCCCAGATTTCACATAACCAAGTTTCTATCAACTATTCTAAACCCTCCCCTCCCCCCACCTTCCTTCATCGTTACCCTTGCAGGCTTCAAAGATTCTTTTCTTCTGTGCATGAGTCTGTTTATAAGCTCCTGTCTTAGGGTTCTCATACAATACTCGTCTTTTTGTCACTGACTACTTTCACTCAACATAACATCCTCCAATTTAAACCAGATTAAGAGATGTTTCCTAAAATCATTGTTGTTCTTTATCATTGCATAGTGTTCCATTGAGTATGTATACCATCGTTTACCTATCCATTCCTCTGTTGTTGGGCATTTGGGTTGATTCTAGTTTTTTGCTATTGTGGATTGTGCTGAGATAAACAGTCGTGTTCATGTATCAGTTGGTGTGAATGACCTTGGTTCTGTAGCATATATTCCAAGCAGTGGAATTAATGGATCAAATAGTATATCTAGACCCAGCTTTTTAAGGTAGTGCCAGATTGCTTTCCAAAGAGGTTGCACCATTTTTCAATCCCACCAACAGTGTAGGAGAGTTCCAATTTCTCCACAGCGTCTCCAGCATTTGTTGTTTTGGATTTTTTAGATCATGGACAACCTTGTTGGGGTGAGACGGTATCTCATTGTAGTTTTGATTGGAATTTCTTTAATAGCTAATGATCGTGAGCATGCCCTCATGGGTTTTTTGTCTGCTTGGATAGCTGCTTTAGAAAAGTGTCTATCTCCTTTGCCTATTATTTAATTGGATAATTTATCTTTTTCGTATCGATATTTTGTAACACCTTGTAGATTATGGAGATCAGGCATCAGTCTGGCATATAGTTGCCAAATATTTTTTTCCCATTCTGTGGGTCGCCTTTTAATTCTATTAATAAAGTTTTTGGATGAACAAAAGTGTTTGACTCTTAATAGTTCCCATTTATCTAATTGCTCTTCTGTTGTTCGTGGTTTGACAGATTTTGAAGTCTGTCTACATTGTGTATTAAAACTTCCATTGTCCCTACTTTTTCTTGGATGAGTGTTATTGTTTTAGATTTGATATTTAGGTCTTTTACCCAGCTTGAATTGGTTTTTGTATAAGATGTAAGACATGAGTCTTGTTTCAGTTTTTTTGCAGATAGATACCCAATTTTGCCAGCACAACTTGTTGAAAAGATTGTTTTGTTTTCCCCAGTTTAATGTTTTAGGACATTTGTTGAATATTAGTAGTTCATAGGAAGGTGGTGTCATCTCTGGGGTCTCAAATCTGTTCCATTGATCTATCTGTCTCTTTTTGTACCAGTACCAGGCTGTTTTGACTACTGTGACAGTGTAATAGTTTCTAAAATTGGGTAGTGAGAGGCCTCCCAGTGTGTTCTTCTTCTTCAGTAGTGCTTTACTTACCCAGAGCTTCTTCCCTTTCCAAACAAAGTTGGTAATTTGTTTCTCCATCTCATTAAAAAAAATGTCACTGGGATTTGTATGGGGATTGCATTATATAAGTAGCTTGCTTTAGGCAAAATAGACATTTTCCCAATGTTAAGTCTTGCTATCCATGAGCAGGGTAAGTTTCTCCATTTATGTAACTCTATCTTAGTTTCTTGTAGTAAGGGCTTGTAGTTCTCTTTGTAAAGGTCTGTTATTTCTCTGGTTAGATTAATTCCTAGGTACTTTATCTTCTTAGGGGCTATAGTAAATGGTATTGATTTCATGATTTCTTCATTAACATTCTTGTTGTTGGTATAAAGGAATCCTACTGATTTACTTGTGTTTATCTTGTATCCTGAGACTTTGCTGAACTCTTCTACCAGTTTGAGTAGTTACTTATGGATTCTTTAGGATTCTCTCTCTGCATATACAATCATATCATCTGCAAATAGGGAGACTTTCAGTTCTTCTTTTTTACTTGTTCCTAATTGCTCTGTCTAGAACCACTAGTACAATGTTGAATGGGAGAGGCGAGAGTGGGCATCCTTGTCTAGTTTCTGTTCTCAAGGGAAACTGTTTCAGTCTCTCTCCATTCAGGATGGATGATGCAGGCAGTTAGCTTTGTATAAACAGCCCATATTGCATTGAGAAGTTTGCTGTCTGCTCCTGTTTTACTGAGAGTTTTTAGCATGAGTGATGTTGGATTTTACCAAATGCCTTTTCTGCATCAATACAAAATCAGGTGATTCTTGTGTTTTGTGTTATTTATGTGGTTGATCACATAAATTGCTTTTATGATGTCGAACCAGCTTTGCATCCCTGGTATGAATCCAACTTGGTCATGATAGGTTGTTTTTTGGATATGCTGTTGTATTCTATCAGCAAAAATTTTGTTGAAGATTTTTGCATCTAGATTCATGAGTGATACCAGTCTGTAGTTCTCCTTTTTGTTTGGGTCTTTCCCTGGCTTTGGAACCAGGGTTATGCTGGCTTCATAGAATGAATTTGGGAGTATTCCATCCCTTTATACACTGTGAAATAGTCTCAGTAGTATTGGAGATAATGGAGTCGGATCCGACTCGACGGCACTTGGCTTTTGGCTGGCTTAAAGCTTGGTAGAATTCTGCAGTGAAGCCATCTGGGCCCAGGGTTTTCTTCATTGGTAGTTTTTCAAAGACTTTTTCAATCTCTTTCTTTGTGATTATTTTATTGTTATTTATTACATTGTTCTGCTTCACCTTGTGATAATTTTGATAGGTGATATGAATCAAGGAATTTTTCCGTTTCCTCTAGGTTTTCAAATTTCTTACAGCACAGCCTTTCATAGTATTCTGTCATGATATCTCCGATTTCTGTTGGATCTATTATGACAACTCCCCTCTCATTTCTTATTTGAGTAATTTGTTTCCTTCTCTGTTTTTCTTTAGTAGGTTTAGCCAGTGGTTTGTCAATTTTGTTGATCTTTTAAAAAAAACAGCTTTTTGTCTTTTTAATTTTTTTCAATTATTCTTCTATTTTCTACTTTATTTAGTTTGGCTCTAATCTTTATGATCTGTTTTCTTCTGGTGGCTGAGGCATTCCTCTGTTCTCTCTCTGCTTGTTAAAGCTGTAGCATTAGTTATTTTTTGGTTTCTTTCTTCCTTCCAGATGTGTGCATTTATAGATAAACAGACCTCTGAGCACTACTTTGGCTGTATCTCGTAAGTTCTGGTAAGAAGTGTTATCATTCTCATTGGAATCCATAAATTTCTTTACTTCATCCTTGATTACTTCCTTAACCCATGGCTTTTTGAGCAAGTTGTTATTCAGTTTCCATGAGTTCCACTTTCTATCTTTTTCCTGCTATTGATTTTGATTTGTATGGCTTTATGATCAGAGACGATGCTTTGCATTAATTCGATGGTATGGATTTTGTTGTGAATTGTCTTCTGTCTTAACACATGGTCTGTTCTAGAGAATGTTCTATGGGCACTAGAGAAGAAGGTGTAGGTGTATGCTGATGGATAGAAAGTTCCGTATATGTTGATGAGGTCTAGTTGGTTAATTGTGGCAATAAGTTCTTCTGTGTCTTTATTGAGCTTTTTTCTAAACAATCTGTCCAATATGAGAGTGGAGTGTTGAAGTCTCCCACTACTATTGTAGAGTCATCTATTTCCTTTTTGAGTGTAATCAGTGTTTCTTGGATGATCTGAGATTAGAATTGGCATACCTGCTCTTTTTTGTTCATTGTTAGCTTGATATATATTCTTCCATCCTTTAATTTTCAGTTTGTTCTTATCTTTAAGTCTAAGGTCAGTTTCTTGTAGGCAACATATGAATGGGTCATGTCTTTTGACCCAAGATGTCACTCGATGTCTTTTTACTGGAGCATTCAGTCCATTCACATTCAATATGATTATTGATAGGTACATGTTCAATGCTGCCATTGTGATATGTTTATTTTTGTATTGATCTTTTCTCTGTTGTTCTTATTGATCTGTTCTGGAACATTATTTGTGAGTTGATTTTTTGCCTTTTTCCAGATTGTTTTTGTGACTGCTGAGACTCCTATATTACATTTCTTGATTTGATATGCTGCATCTTTTTTGTGCTTCACAGCTGCCCCTAAAATCCCCATTAATAAACTGCATATAAACTGAATTTCAATTACTACCATTCTTATCCATTTCCTCTTCATCTGGAAGGACTATAATGACCTTAGTAAATATCTTTTTTTAATATGATGACATCATAGTTTTCATGATATGATCACTGGATCATTTCTTTACTATTATAGCTTTGATTGAGTTTGGAGCTTTCCCTCACGGAGTAGGATTCTGAGTGATGTGTCCTGTATTTTCTTCTGAAATATAAAGTTAGTGGTTTTGTTCTTTTAAGCCAAGAGATTCTTTCATTGTTTCTTGTAGCTTTGGTTTGGTTTTTACAAAGTCTCTGAGTTTATGCTTATCTTTGAATGTCTTAATTTCATTTTTATATTTGAAAGATAGTTTTGCAGGATACATAATTCTTGGTTGGAAGTTCTTCTCCTTCAAGGCTTTGAATGTGTCATGACACTGTCTTTGTACCAGCATTGTTTCTGCTGAGAAATCTGACAAAAGCCTACAAGGTTTCCTTCTAAATGTTAGCTTTGCTTTGAGTCTTGCTGCCATTAAGAGATTCTGCTTGTGTTTAATTTTGTTAGGCTTGATTATAATATGTCTTGTAGTCTTTCTTTTGACACCTATATTGAGTAGTGTTCAATATGTATCTTGTTTATTTATGTTTTCTTCTTTGCTAATTTCTGGGAAGTTTTCTGTCAGCAGCTCAGCAGCAATACTCTCTGTGTTCTCAGCTGTCTTTCCCGGTTCAGGAACTCCAGTTAATCGTAGATTGTTCTTCTTCATAGAGTCCCACATGCTTCTTAATGCTTCTTCATTTTCCTTGTTTCTTTTTTTCTGATTTTTCTCATAGATGCTGGATTCAGTAGCTCTATCTTCCAGGTAAGAAGGTCTCTTTTCTATTTGTTCCATTCTGTTTTCATGACTTTGAATTGAAGTTTCTATGACTTTGATTTGTTCTTGACCTCTTGGAATTCAGAGTACTGGTGTTCCACCACATTGAACAGCTTGCTTAATTTTTTCATTTTGCTGTGCTGCATTTTGTATAAGGTCTAGGAGGGCACTATATATAATCTTTCTGTATTCATCTTCCAATAGTTTCAGAAAAGCTTTTGTCTGGGAAGTTCTGCAGTTGTTTCTTTTGGGGGGCCTTCTGAAACCATGGGTGATTTCTTGGTTATGTTTTTTTCCCAGAGTTTGTTGCTTTTTCAGCTTCATGCAAGTCAATAGAGCCTGGGAGAGATGCTGTGAGGATGGACTGCAGTTGTTTCTCTAGGCCATCTTAATATCAGAGGTAAAAAGTATCCGACAACTACCAAAGTCAGTCAGGTTTTCAGGTATATAGTTCCCTTTTCCCAATTGGCAAAATACTTCTATATAGAAGCCCAGATGTTACAAAGTAGTTCAAAATACAGAAAGGTTACTGCCCTGCTGCCCTTGAAGTCGGGCCCCAGCTGTAGGTGACTCTGTAGAATTCTGCTTTTCTAAGGGAAAAGCACTCTGTTCCAGGCAGGTGCTGCCTCTACCCCAGGAATTAGGTCAGGTTGAGGCTTCCATATGGGCATTTCTGCCTCCCAGAGGAACAAGATTGTGTGTCCTGCACAAGCTCGCCACCTGACTGGGACCAGGCCACTGGCATAAAGGGAGGCCAAAGGTGCCAAGATGTTCAGAGTCCACAGAGTCTGTTGCCGGGTCCCAGCATCAGGTGACACCATGCAAAACACCGCCTCTTCTCTGGAAAAGCACTCTCCCCATGCAGGTGCTGTCTCCCAGCCCAGGAACCAAGTCCAGCTGGGGCCCCAACACAGGTGTCTCTGTCTACCAATGGATCAATTTGGCACCCCAAACAAGCCTATATCCTCCTCCATGTGGCCACCACACAGAAGAAGTAGAAAGACAGACCACAGGTGCTAAGAAGCACAGAGTCCAAAGCCAGGATCTCAGAATATGGCCACCACTTCCACCAATCCTAACAGTATTGCGTACACTACCAGTGGCCAGCGAAGTCCCAGGTCCACCTGCTGGCCAAGACAGAGAGAAAAAAAATCAAAATGGTCTGTGCATGTCCGTGCTTGTTGAGAGTGGGGTCAGTGAAAGACAGGAGGTTTTGTGTTCAGCGGTTTGAAGTCCAAATTAATAGCCCTATGCTGTGTGTTAGGGCTCACTAGGTGTCCAGAAGGCTCCGTTCAATCATCAGTTTAGTTCTTGGTTTCCAGAGAGATTTAGGGAGATGAGTGTTTAGTCTGCCATCTTGACTCTGCCTCCATATTTTCTTAATTTTATTTTCAGATTGTTAATTGTCAGTGTAGATTAATTTATTTTTATTGTTTCTATCCTGCCACATTGCCAAATTTAGTTTTATTTATTTTAGATTCTTTAGGATTATACATAGAGAGGATTTTTTCTTTTTTTTTTTTTTTTGTACTTTTCATTTGTGTGGATTGAAGTTACTCTTTGTTGGTATGAGCATTCTGCCTGAACAGTTTCCTTTTTTGTTTCTGGTAAAACTTGTGTTTTAGCAAAAAGAAAAAAGAAAACAAAACAAATAAAAAAATGACTCAGCTTTTGTTTCTTGAGAAATATCTTCATTTTGACAGAGCTTTTGAAATATTCTTTTGCTGAATATAAAATTCTTAGTTGACAGTGCTGTCTTTTTAGTGCTTTGGAAGTCATCCCTCTCACTGTCTTCTGTGCTACACGGTTTCTGATGCTGATGATCTTACTGAAGTATGTTTTTCTTGTTACTGCTCTAAGAGCTTTCTCCCCCCACCCCTTTGTTTTCTACAGTTTGAATTTCTACATTTTGAAAGTTCTGTGTCTGGCTGTGAAACATTTTGCATTTATATTACTGAAGTTCATTGACTTTCTTGGGTGTGTACATATGTATATACATATAAATATATATACTTTCATCATAAGGTTCAGTAATGATGTAATTATTATTTATTTTGAAGTTTTTCTGCCATTTTCTTTCTCCTATCCTTTTGGCAGTCCCAGAAGCATACTTTAATCCACTTAATGAGGTCTCACATTTCTATGAGACTCTATAAATCTTTATTCTTTTTTCTTTTCTGCATTTTAGATGGGATAACTCTATTGATCTAACTTCAAGTGTGCTAATTCCTTTTCTGTCAGTATGGATCTACTAGTGAAAACCTCTAGTGAATTTTTCATTTCAGTTATTAGTTTTCAAATCCATAAATGCCATTTTATAAACTGTTACTTTTTTGACATTATCTATTTGAAAAGACATTGTCATCAAATAACATTGAATTCCTTGAAATTTTTAGAAATGTGTTTCTTCAGATTTTTAAAAATGTGTTTAAAAATGATTGTTTCGTTTGCTCTAGAGATGCAAAGCAACCCTAATCCAAGTTTCAATGGCATTTTTTTTTTATAACAAGGATAAACAAGCTACCAATTTTATATGGAAAAGGAAGAGGCCTTATAAGTACAGCATTATTGAACAAAAAAAAAAAGTAAAAATGTGAGAGTCCTCACAGGACCTAACTTTAGAACCTATTACACCACGATGGTAATCAAAACAGTGTGGTACCATTACAACAACAGATACATAGACTGATACAAAAAGAACTGAGAATCCAGACATAAAATCATACACCCACAAGCAGCTGATATTCGACAAAGGACCAAGGTCCATAAATTGGGGAAAAGACAATCTCTTTAACAACTTGTGCTGGCATATCTGGATACCAACCCACAAAAAAAAAAAAAAAATGAAACAAGACTTGTATCTCGCAGCATTCACCAAAACTAAGTAAAATGCATGAAAAAATTAAATATCAAATTGAAAAGGATGAAGATCATGGAAGAACAAAAATAGGGACAATGCTGAAAGCCCTAATACATGGGATAAACAGAACACAAAACCTTACTAATTCACAAACACCAGAAGAGAAAAAGAGATAACTGGTAACTCTTAAAAATCAAACACTTATGCTCATCTGAAAACTTGACCAAAAGAATAAAAAGACAACCTACAGACTGGGAAGAACATTTTGATGACTGCAAACCTGATCAGCATATAATCTTTAAAATCTACGAGATACCACAAAATGTTAACAACAAAGAAGACCAATAATCCATTTAAAATATGGGCAAAGGATATGAACAGTCACATAACCAAAGAAGACACTCCAGGCACCTAACAGATACATGAGAAAATGCTCACAATCATTAGCAATTAGGAAAAAAAAAAAAAATCAAAACCACAATGAGACATCATCTCACCCCAGCAAAGTTGACATTAATCCAAAGACACAAAATAATAAATGTTGTTGAGCCTGTGGAGAGACTGGAACACTCCTACAATGTTGGTGGAAATGTAAAATGGTGCAACCACTTTGGAAATGGATTTGGTACTTCCTTAAAAAGCTAGAAATAGAAATACCGTATGATCTAGAAATCCTATTCCTTGTACTATATCCTAGAGAAATGGGTGGTTTCACATTACTAGATATATACACTTTGAAGTTCATCCCGGCACTATTCACAATAGCAAAAAGATGGAGCCAATCTGTGTGTTCATCAATGGATCACTGAATAAACAACTTACAGTATATCCACATAAAGGAATACTATACAGTGATAAAGAACAACAATGAACCTGTGAAACAATTCATAACAAGGAGGAAACTGGAATACATAACGTATCAGAATATTATTAAAAGAACTCAAGAAAGGGGTTAAAGAGAGAAGAAAACAGTCTTTGATGGTTAAGAGGATGGGGAGAGAGGGAGAGGATATTCACTAATTAGATATTAGACAGGAATTATTTTAAGTAGATAGAGGGACACTTACAATATAGGATAAGTCAGCACAACTGGAATAGAAATCTAAAAAGTTTATGAAATACAACCAAACAGTTCAAGACACAGAGTAGCAGGGGCAGGAGTCTGAGGATCATGGTTTCAGCAAACACCTAGGTCAATTTCCATGATAAAGCTTTTTAAGAATATGTTCTGGTTCCCACTTTGGAGAATGGCCTCTGGGTTCTTAAAAGCTAGCAAGTGGCCATCTAAAAAGCATCACTTGGCCCCAACTCACGAGAAGCCCCCTTGGCTTGTTACATTTCAATCTTTACCCTTTGGTGGAGGCTGCTTTCACATTTCAAAGAACTTATACAACACTACCCCATTCAGCCCAAGACTAGTGGTTCGAATTTTCCCTGTGTGGTAATTCCTTAGACAGTGTAGCACTTTTCCTGTTTAGAGTCTTGCAGACTGCAAGGAAAGGTATGTTTTTTGTTTCTAACAAATGGCTTCTGAGTAGTTGATTCTGCTTACTGGTCAGCCGTTTTTAGTTAAGATGTTGTGCTTAGGTCTCTAGTTCCAGCGAGGTTTTCATTCTGTTGATCAATCTGAGTATGACTTGTTGAATGTTGTCAGTTCTTCCCAATATCTCATTCTGCTTGCTCCTCAGTGGGTTTAGCCTAGTGCTTCTACAGTCTTCTCAACCTCCAGGGTTCACTGTGACCCCAGAAACATTTTTTCCCTCTAACTTTTTCTTCGATTCTCTGTGTTAAAATTCTGATTGCTTTGCCATTTTACTTTTTGCTCCTGGTGTTTTGGTGCTATGAATATCTTTTTAGTTACTCTGTATCAAGATTTCCATTGTTTCTGACATCGCCCCATGGCATGGAATTCTCTGTGCTCCACTACTAGTCAAGTCAGTCTCCTTATGCAGTGCTGTGATGCATTCTGTTCTTGTATGTCTCTCCCCTCTGTGCCACTACATGAGAGCTGGCTTGAGACAGAGACAACAGTTGTCTTATTCTGGAATTATACCTGTGCTCTAGAAGTGGGCACTGCGTGGGAATAGTGTAGCTCTTCTTCTTGGCTTTGCCATTCTCAGTGAGGAACTTCCATCTCAGTAGTCAGCTGATGGATGGTGACCAGAGCTCAATAATTTTGCCTACTGTGCCTGGGCTACAGCCCTTGCTTAGTGAATTGTCTGAGTGCAAGAAGGGAACCCTGGTCCTGACAGACACGCCTTCACAAAATACAGGTGCTGCAAGAGAGGGCTGGGAAAGTCAAGAAATTCTAGTGACCCACCAATTCCAGGGTAAAACTGTTGGTTACGCTGGAAACTAGGGGAAGAAGGAGCTTAGGAAGGGGGCAAAGGACGGAATGAGCTGTAACTTAAATGTCACACAATCTTGCTATTCTTACTAAAATTCAGTAGGTTTTACTGAATGAATATGTCCCTCTTTTCTATATTGTCTTAGGAAAATTTTTGAAGACTTTAAATGATTTTTTAATATGATTTTCTGCAGTTAAACACTCGACGGCACTTGGCTGGCTTGGCAGTTAAACAGTTGTTTGATTGGGTAGAAAGTCTACCATGTTTTGCCACTCCAAATGTCTGTTTCTCAAGTAGCTTGCTTTTAAAAACCCTAATTTGTTACAGTTTTCAAAAAGTGAAAATATTCCATTGAGTCGTGAACTCATTTGCGGGCCAAATTCACTAGAAATTCAAATATATTCATTAGAGACTTTTTAAATAATAGTAAATAATTTCAAATATCTCAGTTAAAACTAGTAGACTGATGAGTACAAATGTAAAAACTAAAATCTTTATTGATCATAAGAACCTCATGCTGTATTTTTAAGTAAATAATATGTTACTTCTGTGCCTGCTTGCCAGCCATGTCCTTCCATGTGAGATATTAAGTGCATTCTATTAATATATTTTGTTTGTTTGCTTTTTTTTTTATAGCAACTTACGGAAGAAGACTGGTGCGTGTGTCTTTTGGGGGATGGTATGATCAGCATATGAAGAAGGTGTGCTTCCAACGCCAAGTGCAGTCGAGTCAGATCCAACTCGTGAAGACCCTAGTTGAGTTAAAAAAAAAAAAAAACACACAATAATGCCATTCCTGTAACTATTTTTTTTCCTTAAAGAAATATTTATTTTTTCTTGATAAAATAGTGAGGAAAACACCACTCAGTAGCAGCAGTACCAAAATCATTGTTGGCATACATTTTAATTGATAATTTGTAGTGCTATTTTTCATCTTACTTGGCGTTAGTTTGTATCTCTACCTGTAATATAGATATGAATGGATAGTTTCTAAATATACGGTATCAAATATTTGTTCTAGGGCCCCCTTTCATTACTTACATTATTATTGATGCTGTGTATACATGAGTGATATTTGGGTAACCCTTTGGATGTTACCACTGTCTTTTATTTCAAAATTGGATTAGATACTATGCATAATGCAAATAACCATGTAATTATTTTGAATTTACAATGTATTTACTATGTAATTGCATGGTAAGTACCATATAATTACAAGATGATTACATGATTATTTCTGCTTTTTACACAGCTTTAAAAGCAAAAGATTTTGTTACAATTATTATTGCTATTTATTGGTGTTACATAGAAGGTAACAAAATATTTATCGTATAGTCGACCAAGAAAGCAACAGTTATTGGCTATTTACAGTCATAAAATTATATTTAAAAGTCATTGCAGTTTAAGAATTAGACAGACAGTTATATTTCTCTAGAACAGTTGATTACTCTGTGTGTCTTTCTACTTGGCTGTTATGGTTGTGTGTTTTCAGTTGGGGCTCTGAATTTCAGATTTACTTTTTACAATATTCCAAGAAAATTTGATTGGCCATTATGGGGAGATATTCAAGAAGCAAAAGTGAAAATAATGCTTAAAAATATCAACTGCTATGATCATAAAACATGTCATGTTTTAACTCTTTATCCACACTTAAAAAAAAATTAAATAGCAGTATTAGGTAGCACAGAGGATTATGCCATAATACCCATTGTTGTTGAGTTGATTCTGACTCTCACTGACTCTGTAAAACAGAGGAGAACTTCCCTATAGGGATTCTAAGGCTGTAATCTTGACCAAAGCAGTCAGAGCTTTTCCCCATTGACTGTCAGTTGAGTTCACGTTGTTAACCTTTCAATTAGCACCCAAGTGCTTAATCACTGCACCACATGGGTTCTACATAATAGCACAGGGTGATATTTACATCTTACATTACCATGGTGCATTTGTTAAAGTTGATGAGACGTTATTACTAACTAAAATATATTCTGATTTGTTTCTATCTAATGTCCTTTCTCTGTTCTAGGATTCCATTCAGAATATCACGTTATAATTCGCAGTCCTATTTTCTTAGTTTTCTCTTGGCTGTGACAACTTCTCACTGTTTTTGATGACCTGGAGAATTTAGAGGAATATGGACAGCTATTCTGCAGAATGTCCTTTAATTTTGATTTGACTGATGCTCCTCATAATTAGACTGTACTTATAGGTATTTGGAAGCACAAAAGTAAATCACATCACAATTGTAACACGACTGTCTCTTTGTTGAGGTTAACAGTGACCACCTGGCTGAGTAGTTGTTGTCACCCATTTCTTACAGAATTCATTGGGAAAAATTGCCATGAATATCTCACAGGTTAGGAAGTTATGCTTAACAGCCTGGAAGGCGAAGGATCTACATAGTTTATTTTTAATCCTTGCACTTAGGGTATTTATATAATTTGTCTATTCTCCACTAGTTAATTCATTGTTCTATCACTTATTTGTATCAGTATGAATTCAAGGAGATTTATTTTTCACTGTTGTTTATCATCAATCCTATTTATATCTGTGCTCACATTGCTTCCGTGTTTATCATGGGGAGCTCTTTCAATTGACTCCAGTCCCACTTAGTCATATCCTCATACTGTGGAATTGTTTTTAGCATTTTCTTTCTTCCTTCTGCTACAAGATGCTAAAGCTCATTTTGTATATTTCACGTCCTAGACCAGGAAACAGGATTTCTACAAAGTGTCTAAGTGAAGACCTGAATATTTAATTGGCTTGTTTTGGTCAGTGTGTCATTGCTTCCAGGACGAGACAGCTGACAGAACAGAAAATGTGTCTGTGCAGTGAGCTGAGAGCCCTGGTGGTTAGGTCATTAAGAGCCTGGCTATTAACCAAAAGGTTGGCAGTTTGAATCCACCCATCACTCCTTGGAAACCCTCTGGCACAGGTCTACCCCGACCTATAGGGACATTATGAGTCAGAATTGACTCAAGAGCAGCAGATTTGTCTTTTTAGTAGTAATCTATGTATATACACACATCTGTAATTATTCCTATAGGCAACTTTATGCACTGATATTAAGTTAAACCTCAGTTTGCTTATTTTTAATCCAATGTGCATTTATAGCAGTAGACCAGTTGTTAACCTGTAACCCTTTGAGAAACAATTTTATCAACTGGAATGTAGTACTTATGTACAGGTTTTTTGTTGTCGCAGTTTTTCTCTTTAGTCATACGGACTTCGCTCAGTTCCAGAGTAACTTACGTCAGCACTGTTCCCCACACTACATTCAGTGACGTTGTTTCATGCGTCAGTAATATACTTAGATTCTTTTGTCCCAGTCCGCACTTTATTGTCTTATCTCTCAATCTCATTTTTTGTTTTTTTTTTGGTGTTGTTACATGTCTTCAGGTTATTCTTTGTGCTGTAAAGTTTGATAAGTACACACTGTTATGTATCCATTGTAATGATATCATGCAGAATAGTTTCAGTTTTCTAAAATATTTCCCGTCCATAAACTATCCAATATCTCCCTCCTGACTCCTAGGATCACTGATCTTTTCACCATCTTTAGAGTTGAAATCAACTGTCATGTGGGTCTGGTTTGTTTGTTTTATACTTTCACCACTTCTAAAATATTGCATACATAATTAGAACCATACATAGAATGTCATCTTTTCAGACTAACATCTTCCACTCAGCAATATGTATTTAAGATTCATCCACATCTTTCTGTGTCTTGATAGCTCATCTATTTTTACCACTACAATAATCTACTGTAGAGATTTACCAATTGTTTATCCATCCACTTACTGAAGGACATCTTGCTTGCTTCTGGTTTTGGCAGTTATGAATAAGGCTGCTAAATACATTCCTGCTTTTTGTATGGACACAAGTTGAGTATGGACATTAACTGATCAATTCCTAGATGCATAAATACTGAAACACATTGTAAAATCAAGTAGAGTTTTGTCAGAAACCAGCAGACTGTTTTCCAATGTAACTGCACCATTTTGTAGTATCCTCAGTAATAAATGAGAAATCCTCTTGCTCCATGTCCTTGTCCACAACTGCTGTTACTATTATTACTGTTTTTTCACTTCATTCTAATAGGCATGCACCGATACTTCATTGTTTTAATCTGCAATTTCCTAATGAGAAAATAACAGAAAGGATAGATTACCTTCCAAGAAAGAGAGACAAATCATCATTAAAAAGAAGAAATCTGAAACAAGTATAACAATATTTATATACTCGATGGCATTGGGTTTTTATGATAGAAAAACATGATTCTAGAAGGCTATAAATATATTTTCAGATGGAGACCTCCAGCTTCATTCATAGTAAGAGATTTTTATTTGGGCCCATAGTTATTCAGCTACAATGCATTGACAGATACATTTGGTTAGTTGAGACCATGTGACAAGTTCTTGACAATGGAATAGGAACAGAAGTGAGTAGTAGATCTGAGGCTTAAGAAAGCTGGGCATGCCTTGTTCACCAGACTCTTTTCACTCCTCAGTTTCTATTAGCTAGAAAACTCAGTGGCCCATATGTGCTTATAAACAAACAGTCGTTGATCAACTCTGAGCAGCAGAGCTGCATTACATCCCCAAAAAGTTCCCCCCAACAGGGGGAAAAAATAATGTACTCTGAAATTAAAAAAAAAAAAAATTGAGTTTGTTAGTGTAAATGGCATACCAGGTGTCAGGCAAGATTAAGGAAGAAAATGCACTAATAGATATATAGCTACATAAATTTATAAAATGTATGAGAAAGAAACTTAATTTTTAAGGCCCTGAATTTTTTTTTAATCATCATTAGAAATACAACCTTTACCCAAAGTAATATACTATCTATTTACCTTTTCTCTATAGATTACCTCATGAAGTATTTCAGAGGGACACAAGAGTAACTGCCACTTGTTAATATATCCTTCTAATGTTGTAATGATGTTATTTAAGTAATTTTTTTGAATAAAAACACTGATTTTGGATGAAACCAAATAATCAAAAATTCAGCATAAGATGTCCCATCAAATAATATAGCTGAACTGGACATTAAGAATGTGAAAAATAACCAAGAAAATCAATATTTATATATTTTGTGTGTGTGTTTTCATAAGGTATTCTTTCAGTCTCTCATTGTTGACTGCCTTGTCCTTTCTTCCTTTATGTTACTTTATATATATATATATATATACACACACACACATATCTAGTACCCACTGTCTTCAAGTCAATTCTGACTCATAGCAAACCAATAAGGAAGAGTAGAACTGCCCATATTGTTTCCAGGGAGCACCAGGCTAGATTTGAACTGCTGACCCTTTGGATATGCATATATATACACTTAAGATTCAATCTATCTTCACCAGAAAGCTTTTCTAGAAGTAGTGTTGCTGGGCTCCCATAGAAGTTTGCCTGTACATCACTGTAATCAATTTTATGTTCTATCTAAACGTTGCCTTCTCCCTCAAGACTACAAATGATTGAAGAAAGTAAACATGCCCTGTGGAACTACTTAATGAAGCAATCGTATTTAGAAGTATATAGACTAGGGATTCCCATCATTTGCTAAGAGATGAACTTGATCATGTGTTATAAAAATAAGCCAAGCAAAATTAGTAAGATAAAGGATAGTGGGAAAATATATGTTCATATATCTGGATTCAAAATAGGAATTTTATAAGGTCAGGAAAAGAGAGACTTGGCTTAACTATAGTTCATATAAAACGGCTAATGAGATTTTGTTAACTACACAACGTATGAGTCAACAATGCAATATGGCTGCCAAAGTAGGCAATAAGCACAATGAAACTGTATCCTTGTGCCAGGCTCAATAAACATTATCTTGCTGTTCTGATGGCCTCTAATTAGGATAATTAAGAACTGAAATGTCAACATTGGCCCCGTCTACTGATTTCCTGACTTTTCACGGACTTTAGCCACTCTACATTTTGTTCTTCTAAATCCTGCTTCTCTTGCCTTTTTTGCTGCCTAGTAAAGACCCATGACTCTTAGCTATTTTTGCTCACCTATTAGACAGTTTGTATTGTAGTCTACGTAGATGATGTGATAAGATACATAGCTGTAAATACCAGTGAGAGATCATAGAAAAATTTCTTACTATAAGTTTTTATCTTTAACTGAACAGAGGCTCTAATACTTTCTGATTGGCATTAAATTTGATCTAATAAGTAGAATAAAACAGGCTATAGTGTTGTTAAACATTGCTGAACATTTTTGTCAAATTTAATGTATAAAAATAAATATATTTAAGTTATCTACAGGGAGAGACTACATTCCACTTGGAAGGACAGTTCTGAAAGTAGTTAGAAAATAACACTTTTTAAAGAAATTCTCTTAAGATTACATATGGAGGGGTAAATACACATAAAAGAGAGAAAAGTTCTGAAGTGGTATTTAGAACCCAAGACCTCTACATATTTATATGGCTTATGCAAGCTGCATGGCTGTCATTAATTGGTAGGTAGACACTTATTGAATAAATGAATACAGGTATTATTGTTCACGGACATATCAGGAAGATAGAAAATTTCTAATCCAGATGGAGTCATTGCTCAAAGACAACTTTTGACATGCATTTCAGAAGTAAAATTTCTGATTTATAAGTGGTTCTTCTGATCATGTAATTTTATTCTGCTAATAAATATTTTTAAATTTAAATAAAAAGGGATGCACCCTGAGATCTGCACTAAAAGACCACAATTGATGGTCCAGGGGCCTCAAGTTTCCCCTGGGAGCATGGCCCCTGGCCCTGATGCTGCCCCTGTCCATAAGTCATAATGGAGGTCAACTTTTCAGACAGGGATGGATTGAGCTTGGTGACACAGAGTGTCCATAGCATGTGTGCACTTTATAGTTTCACACATCTACAGGCTATCATCCTGCTGACCTCTTACTGGAGACTGGGGAGAAGGTGGAGAGGAGGGGATAGAAAATTGTTAGGAGAATATGACATATATAGAATGGAGAGGAGGAGTGTGCTGTCACCAGGCAGGGAGAGCAGGGGAAGATGCACATAGGTGGACATGCAATTTTATAGGGATTGTACATCTTCAATCAATTAAAAAAAAAAAAGTAAAACAAAAAAACTATTATCAATGAAAGTACAATAAATTTCTGTTCTCTGATAATCAAATGGTAATGCAAAGAAAAGTAATTAGGATAAAGTATTTTGACCTGTTGTTTTACAAAGTCACCCTTAAACTGCTGTTTACATATGGTTTGGGTGTTCTTCCAGGTTTTTTGTAGTTATGCTCTCCATTTCCAACATATTCAGAATTTCATGTCACTTTTAAGTCCTTCTCTATTTTTATGTATTTAAATACAGGAATTAAATCAGATAAATAAAACAATAAATACCAGAAGAGGGAAACATGAGTAAATGCGTAGGACTCTTTGTTTTTGGACATATAGAAGAAACAACATAGTCCCAAATTCTTTCCATACAAAATGTGCGTCATCAGAAACAATAAAAGAAAGCTGCTATACTTGGACAAAAATTATTAGATGGAACTAACGTAGGAAAAATCAAATCCTGTAATGTTTAGGTCACTCTCCGACTTGACCGCACTTGGCAAATTTGTTTTTATTTTGGTTTGACCTGAACTAACTGATTTGCGTGTGGATAGACAGATAGACAGGTAGATAATTTGGTTTGACCTGAAGTCACTGATTGTTTTATGTATAGATAGAAAGACAGACAGACATAGACATAGATGCAGATGCAGACACACAGACGCAGACAGAACCACAGACACAGGAAGAGTCACAGACACAGACATAAATATACGTACAGAAATAGATACAAATACATACATATACATCTGTACATAGACATACATACACACACATAGTTTGTTTATTCAGTAGTCAGTAAACAATTTTCTGTCCATTGTAAAGCCATGCCTAATCTGGCCAAACACCAAATGAGATGACTGGTCATTAATTTGCAGTTCATTCTAGAATCCTTAACTTCAAGATCAAGCTTCTTAATATCTTTCAGAAGCAGTACTCTGAGGGCCAATCAAAATTACATTAATACATTGCAGTTTAATTATTTTACTTTTGTAATGCTATTCAACTTTAAATTTTATGCTAAAATGATCATTATGCTTGGGGTTCTATGAAAACACACAAAAAAGCACTGAAAACTGTAGGAAGAGCATGAATATTATAAATAAATAAATAAATAATCCTTACATAAAAATTAAAATTCTCCCCCAAGGAAAATTAATTTACCCATCATACATAACAGAATATAATTGGCAGATATTCTAGAATCGAGAAGTGGAAAAATCCAGTGTAACTCTGAAAGTGTTTGTTAGTACGTTTCCCACTCTGTGGTGCTACCTAAAGGTGGCACTTAGCTGAATCTGCATCCTAACATACATTATCACTCAGTTTGGTGTATGACAAAGAAATATGGTCACATTATGCATAGGAACAGACAACATTTCATTTTGAAGGACAGTTTCTGTGGGTGGTTAAGAAGATAATGTATTCTGGACCACTTTAAGTTTGCTAAATTTGGGTCTGATCAAAGGAGATTTCTATTTATGTGATAGTTTACCAAGTAAATCTATTGTTAGAAAGAAAAAAAGATAAATTTCTAACAGGTTTTACCTGTTGTAAATGAAATAAATGGCAATGTTTTTAGAGCAATCAAATCTCATGAAATCTCCAAATTTAAATCAAAACATTGAATTTTCCTTACACCCGGTATCGTAGTTACCTTGGGTGGATAGTTACCACAAGTGGATATCTTTACTCTCTCCCAGTCTGGAAGGCTAGAATTCTGAATTCAGGGTGCCAGCTCCAGGGGAAGACTTTCTCTCTCTGTTTTCTTTAGAGGAATGTCCTTGTCATCAGTCTTCCCCTGGTCTGGGAACTTCTAAGTGCAGTGATGTCAGATACAAAGGACACAGTCCCCTCCTGATTCTCCAGTTTTGGTGGTAGGAGGCCTTCCTCCTCTCTACTTGACTCTGTATTTTATATCTCAAAAGAGACTGACTCAAGATAGAGCCTAATGACACAGATTGAGTCCTGCCTTATTAACATTGCTGCCTCTACTCCTGCCTCATTAAAGTCCTGTAGGCAGGATTTACATCACATAGGATAATCACATTAGGTGACAATATGATGAACAGTAACAGAACACTGGGACTCTTGGCCCAGTTAAGCTGACACATATTTTGAGGGGACTCAATTTAATTCATGACATCTGGTTTATTGTAACTATCTGTCTGCATGTATCACCATGAACAAACATTTCTTCAACAGTTTTTATTATCATTGTTATATGTTTTTCAATTACAAATGAGAAAAAACAGAATTGAGGGAATCAAGATGTGTAAAACTTTGTAAACTCTGTGCCAAATAAATTACATTCATTCTTCTCATTTAACTTCTGATACACCCAGAATGCAAAAAATCAAAGTATGTTAAACAATCTTTCAGTTTGGATGATAAAATACTATTACTCTATATAGAACCTTGATATAATTGAGAAACTTTTAGCTAGGTTTACTAAAGGAAAAAAGACATAAATTGTTAAACTCAGAATAAATGAGGGGTCACGTTATCAATCAAACAGAAATTAAAACAGTTGTAAGAAAATAACATGAAGCAACTTTTTGTTAGCAAATGAGAAAATTAAGATGGAATGCAAAAAAATTTCCATGAAGGACTGAAATTGCTAAACTAGCACAAGAAAAAACAACTGTCTAAACAGACCAATAAAGACATTTAAAATCTCTTAGTCATTTAAAATCTCACCAAAAATAAAACCTCAAGCCTTCCAGTGAGTAATATCAAACTCCAATATCTCCTCCAGAAACTAGAGAAGGGGGAATTATCCTAGCTCATTATAAGGTCAGTATTACAACCTGGATATTGAAGCCAGATGATGCAGTTACAAGAAAGAATTCAAGACTATTATTTTCTCACGAACAGCCACAAAAATAGTCAACAAACCATCAGTAGCAAAATATTAAAGGGATTATAAATCATAACCAAGTAGAATTAATTCCAGGAATGCAAGGTTGGTTTAACATTCAATAATCAATTTATAGAATACACTACAACAGAAGAATAAAGGACAAAAAATAAAGTCGTTCTAATCGACAGAATTCTTGCTTATGTCGTATTTGCAGCATTTTCTTCTGTCTGATCGTTAGTTTTATTTACTATCTCAGCAGTACTTAGCCAAGGAGACCCACTGACTCAAAATTTGCTTTATGATAGTGATTGATTATCCAGATCCTATCTATTTCTCTCAATACATGGTGTTCAATCACTAAAAAACAAACTCAGCAATGTTGAGTCCATTCCCACTCATTGTGACACCCCATAAACAGAGTAAAACTGCCTGGTAAAGTTTCCAAGGATAACCTGTGGGATTTGCACTACCAACCTTTGGGTTAGCAGCTGTAGCACTTAACCATTACACCACCCAAGTGTCCAACAAGACACATCAATTACATAGTCTTTATGATTTCCATAAAGGCCTGTGATATTGCATGAGCCAGTGAATCTTCTACAATGGCTATCAAATTTAGCAAATAAAAACAAAAAATGTTCAGTTAAATTTGAATTTCAGATGAACAACATTTTTATTAACTGTAAGGATGCCCCATGAATAATTATGTCTCATACATAATACATCTAAGATGTATCAGTATTTATAAGACACACATGGAATATTGTGACTGTGTTTATTATGATTTAACCCAGAAAGTATCCAACTTCATAGCAACATCTTCAGGTCCACTCCAAGCACCACTTAATTTAGCCTGTGTTCTCAGAAATCAAAGCTTGAGGAGGTATACATAATTTACTGAATGAGTGTTCTTCGTGGAAAACCTGGAATAACATGAATTAATCTGGGTAGCACAGAGAAGAAATTAGAACAAATATGTGAATACATGTAAAGCTTAGCCATGACCTGACATATCTGGGTAGAACTTTGGTGTATAAATTATTTAATAGAGTGTCCCCATTGACTCAATGGGGGTTAGTCTTTTATTCCCCGTATTAGTAAGTCATTGGCTATTGACTTTCTTTGGGATGGGAGAGGCAGTTCCGTTGAACTGAAAGCAATCATCTATAAAAGGGTGCATCTTTGCTGGCTAACGGTCAACATTCCCAGCAGCTGGGGGGATGAGCTCACTGGTCTGAAAAATAGAATCCTGTCAGAGTAACACAGAGGAACGAACACATCCCTGTGCCTTGTTTGTTTTCATTCTTACTCCTAGAAACACAACTTTCATTTCTGTTTTCCTTCTTACTATCAAAGTCACTATTTTAATTCCCTTATTTAAATGGCAATGTATTTACTAAAATACAAAATTTCTCTATTAATTACACACTCCGAGAAACACTATTTATTCCTTGTCTCACTTCCTCTGCTATATAGTCACTCATTGGGGAAACTTTATTGATTATGTTTCATGCTGGTTTTCTTCCTACTTGTTTGACTTCTTTATAAAGTTTACTGTACTATATTTTTTATATCTCTAGTCTCTAAATTTTATTCATTTTCTCCTCAAGCTTTTTAAGTATAGACACCATCCCTCAAAAATTTCATTAATTAGTACTGGATGTGTGCTATACTTCTAACATTTTTTTTATTCTTTTACCTTTTTCCTATGTTTAAAATTCACACAAATTCCTGCTTAGTTGATGTCATATAGGCATATAAGAAGTAAAAACTAATTACTTTCCTCTCAATGTCTACTCTTTTCATCTTCATGTCAGGTCACGAATTTTTGAATTGTCTTCCCCCAAAATATGTGTAAGTCTGGCTGGCCACAATAGTCAGTATTGTGTGGTTATCCTCTATTTTGTGATATGATGTAATTATCTTGGTGTTGTAAATTCTAAGTACTCTGGTGATGTTAATAAGAGAGGATTAGAGGCAGTTACATTAATGAGGCAGGACATAAACTACAGGACTAAGTTGTATCTAATCTTGAGCTAATCTCTTCTAAAATATAAAAAAAGGAGAGAGAAGAGATGGACCTCATGTCACCAAGAAAGAAGAGCCAGGAATAGGCACATCCTTGAAACCAGAGTCCCTGCGCTGAGAAACTCCTAAACCTCAAGGAAGACTAATGGCAAGTACCTACTCCAGAGCCTCTACAGAAAGAAAGCTTTTTTCCAGTAGCTGTTGCCTTGAATTTGGAAATCTAGAGTCCTAGATCACAGAAAATAAACTTCTGTTTGTTAAAGCTACCCACTTGTGGTATTTCTCACATAGCAGCACTAGATAACTGAGACAGTCCGTAAGCAAACTTCACAGAATTCCAAACTGCAGAGTTTCATTTGTCTGGTTTCTTTTCCCACGCTCTCATATCATAATTAAACATGGACTTCAAAACACCTGGTGTCTTCATGGTGCAGCTACTAATAGACCTCTGCTACTAATTGCCATGTCAGCAGTTAGAATCCACCAGCCACTCCTTGGAAACCCTGTGGGACAATTCTACTCTATTCTGTAGGGTCTCTACGAGTCAGCATCAACTGGAAGGCAATGGGCTTGGGCTCAAAACATATTTCAAACCGTTCAGATTCTCTGTATTTCCACCCACTGTTACTCTCTCCTATCAATCCCTCACTGTATTTTGCCTAGATCATTTTAATATAATATGTGTTGGAATTGATTTGATGGCAGTGGACTTGATTTACTTGTTTCAGTAGTTTCCCTGACTTTACATATTATCATGAATTGAATTGTGTCCCCCCAAAATACATGGCTGGGCCATAATTCCCTGTATTCTGTGATTGCCCTTCATTTTGTGATTTTCTGATGCTATGAATCCTGATCTCTGCTGGTGGTTAACCAAGTGGATTATATTAGAGAGGATTAGGGTGGAACTGTAAATCCCTTCATAAAATCACCTCTCTGCTCCATTGTGAAGAGAGTTTCCCCGGAGTGTGGCTTGCACCACCTTTAACCTTTCATCCTACGAGAGATAAAAGGAAAGGGAAGGAGGCAGATAGCTGGGGGACCTAATGCCATCAAGAAAGCAGCACTGGGAGTAGACTACATGCTTTAGACCTCAGGTTCCTGCACCGAGATGCTCCCTGACCATAGGAGTAGTGTAACTTACCTCCATAGTAAACAAGGGAGAAATTCGTCCTCTGGAGTAGACACCCTGAATGTTGACTTGTAATGTACTGGGCTGTGTGAGAATAAACATTTTTCCTTGTTAAAGCCATCCACTTGTGGTATTTCTGTTAAACCAGCACCAGCTGATTAAAATGCATGTGTTGTTTTTCAAACTATCTTCAACAATGATATGCTGTGTACTGTAATGATAAAAATTTTTGAAGTCTTTATACAGTAGAAGCTGAGTTCCTCCACATATAAAGTACACTGAATGGTGAGAATAGTCATATAATATGTTCAGAGTTCTGTTGAAGTATCATCAGATTTCAAGGTAGCATTATCTGTTACTTACGCAAGTAGTACTATTTAAGAAATGAATCCTCACATCCCAGTGGCTTAGCTTGATACTAGTTTAATTCTTGCTTACATAAATTCCAGGCTAGGAAGGGAGGAATACTCCATCCAGGCATAGGGACCAGACTACCTGAGACCTGAGCATTTTAAAACAACAACTAACCAGTTTCTGCCAGTATTCTTATTGAAATGCAAATTTAATCATATCGTTTTCTTATTGAATTTCTTACACAAATTACTACTTTCCCTATAAAATCCAGGCTTTTTCCTGTTGGTAATAGTGTTGTTGTTGTTGTTAAGTGTGGTTGAGTTGGTTCAGACACACAGGGATGCCCTGTGGAGCAGAACGACACACTACCGGGTCCTGCATCACACCCACAATTGTTCCCCTGCTTCAGCCTGTCGTTTCAGCTGTTGTGTCAGCCTATCTTGTTAGGAGCCCTACACTTTTTCACTGAACCTCTATTTTATCAAGCCTGATGTCCTTTTCCATAGATCGATCCCTTCTGACATCACGTTTATGGTAGAATTTGTCAATAATCAAAGCAACCCAACCCAGAGCGGTTGAGTTGATTTTGACTGGTAGAAATCCCATAGGACAGAGCAGAACTGCTCCATAGAGTTTCCAAAGAGTGCCTGGCAAATCTGAACTGCCAGCTTTGTGGTTAGCAGACATAACACTTAACCACTATGCCACCAGAGTTTCCAAATTTTTTAATACTAGAAGCTAAATTAATTCATTTTTGAAATTAAATTGAGTTCAGACAAATTTCAGTGACCCAGTAGCTGGTTTTTTGAATTCAAGTGAAATGTCTAAGGCTTCAGGAAAAAAAAAAAAAAAAAAAAATTATGACCATTTAAAAATATTCTGTTTATGCAAATAACTACCATGGTAACTCACAGAATTGAATTTTTCTGTTTTAACAGTGAATGTGTGATATCTGGTGATGTAATGGTTACGTGCTGGACTGCTAATCAAAAGTGTGGTGGTTTAAACCCACTCAACATCTCCACAGGAGAAATACCTGGTAATCTGCTCATATAAAGATTGCAAAACAGGAAAGACTATGGGGTAGTTCTAGTCTGCCATATAGAGAGCCTCTATTGGCTGATTTCAACAGCATATAACAGCAACCACCAGGTCCTAAAGGAAGAAGGCATTCCAAAAAATAAGAACCTTACATGGTAAACAAGAGGGATTGAGAACGCAGGTACGCATCAGGGAATGTACAAGACGTCAAGAGTTTGGAGGAGTGCCTGAGTGATGCAGTTAAACACTTAACTAGTATCCCAAAATTTGGCTGTTCAAATCAGTGAAGAAGCTCTTGGAAAGAAAGACTTGCTAATTGCTTTTATGAGGTCACAACTTTGAAAACCTTATCGATCACAGTTCGGCTCTGTAACACCCGACGGCTCCATGAATCAGAACTGACTTTTACAGCAGCTACTTTGCTTGTGTGTGTGCACTCAAGTGTGTGTGTGTGTGTGTGTGTAAAATCTATGATAGACTATTGGAGGAAAGATGTTAAGTAAGATGTGACATTCACGTCCTTCACACAACCGCAGCAGGCATTATGCTGTTTTAGATGTTCTGAGGGCCAGAGTGGCATCAGGCTTTTATAGCTTCAGAGATGACTCCGTGGCTTGTGACTTTAATTTTTCAACCACCAAAATGTTAATTGCTTGGGTTTTCTTTGATTGTGTACCAGGTAACAAAGAGTCTCTTTTAACAGGATCATTTTCTGAGACTGATATTCTCATCTTTTGTCCCCAAACAAGTTATGGCTAAATCAGCAGGACAAATGCCAACAGGACAACGTGGCGATCCTTGTCTCTGAAGTAAGTGTGTTTAGAAAGAAGATATGTCCTGGGTTCAAGAGTCCTGACTTCCCTTTCTACTTCCTTCATCAGACAGTTTTGTAGAATCTGAGGGAGTCACTAAACCACATTTTAATATCGGGAAAAATTGAAATTTAAAGTTTAAAGACTATTTCAGTGCCTGTCATGGACTGAATTATGTTCCACAAACAGTGTGTGTAGAAAAGAGTGTGGCAGTTTGGCTGAGCTGTGGTCTCAGGTATTATGGGATGTTCTTGTATGTTGTAAATCCTGCATCTATAATGTTAATGAGGGAGGATGCGCTGGAGGTTGTGTTGCTGTGGCCGGATTCGATGTGTGAGATTATATTGTGCCTTGGGGAGCCTCTTGAGATATAAAGAAAAGAGAGGCAAGTAGAGTTTTGGGGACCTCATACCACCAAGAAGCAGTGTCTGAAGCTGAGCGTTCCCTTTGGAAAGGACCTGTGTTCCTGCACCTCAGAAGCTTCCAGTCCAGGTGAAGACAAGGAAATTCTTTAAGTACCAACAGAGAAAGCCTCCCGCTATAGCTGATACCCTGGATTTGGACTTTTACTCTAGTGGACTTTGACAAAATGAAGTCTGTCTATTAAAAGCCATCTATTCTGGTATCTCTGTTACAACAGCACTAGATGACTAAGACGGGGCCATAGTGCTGTGAATCATTCAGCCTCAGTGGCTCCAGAAAAGCTTAATCCATTAAAATTTTGAAATTATTTTCTGCCTTTTTGCTCTTTTAGACCAGGTTTTAGATGGGAAGCCTGAGAGGCAATGAGGTCAAAGTAACTGCAGAAGAACAAAATGGAAAAAGATAGAATTCTAACACAGTCAAAGACGTACCCAATGTCACTGAATTATGCACGTAGAAACTACTGAAAAAGCATTATCTTTGACAGCGTATACTTTAAGTAAAACAAAAATATTAACAGGTTACAACTCATTTGCATTAACTAAGATAAGATGGAAAAATAGTATGCATATGAGGTCTGATAGTTAAATTCATGAACTCATCCTAGAAAAGTGCTACATACCTCTTTGCTGAATATCACTGCAGTCACCTTTGAATTACTCCCTTTGGGAAGCTACGCACTGAAGCCATTATCTAGTCCACCCTTCAAAGCAATTTTGGAACTCTTTTTCTGCAATGGCCATCAGAGCTGTCATTGTATTACCTTTGAAGTTCTGCATGTCACCAAGTGTCTTCCTTTCAACATTTCATTTGTCTTCAGGTAAAGGAAGAAGTCACTAGGGGGCAGATCAAGTGAGTAGAGAAGGTGTTGCAATACAATTATTTGTCTGCAGGCTAAAACCTCCCTCACAGACAACTATACAATGAAGTTCGTGAACTTGCCACCATGCTGCCGCTTGAAATGGCCCTTCCAGAAAGAGTGCCAAAATTGCTTTGAAGGGTAGACTATGCAATGGCATCTGTGCATTGGTACCCAAGGGGAGGACCCAGAAGGTTGCTGTAACAACATTCAGCAACGAGGTAGGTAGCGCTTAGAATAATTAAATCTGTGGACTTAATTTTTGGACCTTGTATATCCAACAATGTTAGAGAATTTTGAAAACTGAGCATTAACTTGAATTCTATTTTAGAATTAGCATGAAATACATACCAGGTGGATGAATAAATGATTATCAAAACTTTAGTCACATCTTTGTATTTTTCCTTTGAAGGTGAAATTGGTAATTGATCCACTTAGATTGAATAGCATCATCCCAAAATTCAGGCCTACCTATAATCTGTACAAATGTCCTGATTAGCATCATGTGAGTCTGTACTCCTGAAATCAAGTTCAAATAAAATCATGCTGGATTAAGGTAAACCCTGTGCTCAATATGTCTAACGTCCTTACATAAAGAAAGTTATTAGGACACAGAGAAACAGACACAAAACAGAGAGTGGCAGGAGACCATGGAGGCAGATGCGGCTGTAAGGAACATCATGGGTTGTCAACAAATGCTTATGAGAAGAGCAAGGAGCAGATTCTCCTTCACAATATCCAGAAGAAATCAACTCCTGCCATTTTGATTTTGGATTTCTAATCTCCACAGCTGTGCGAGAGTGAATTTCTGCAGCTTTAAACCACTCAAATTTGAGGCATGTTTTTAAGACAGCCTTAAGAACACGTATGCTTGCTTACCAATAGTGTTCTTTGGTGCCTGATATTTTCTCGTCATACACAAATATAATGACAGATACATGATTTTTCTTTTCCTTCCCAAAGACCTGCTGTGGATCCATGTCTAGTTGCCTGAACAACTCTTAGCTATCAGAAGATACAACCAGTGGTGATTTACCATAGGTCATACTTGTCAAAAATGCACAGTACTCCCAAGGAAATCCTTTGAAATATTCCAAATGAGTCAGAAACCTTCAATGGCCTATATTTCCTTTAAATTTATTTATAAATATGATGTAGAACATACAAAGGGAAAATAGGTCATTATTAAATCAATTATTCAGGAATTAATTGTTTAATGAAGACTTTTTCTTAAGGAAAGGGAAACTTATTTTTCTGTTTTTCCATTACATCAAAACTCTAATGGAATTGGATGCTGGGAATAACTAACATTTATGTCCTTTTGCCGTTTACAAAGCATTTCAGCATATATCATACTAGTTGGTCGTTATAACAAACATTTTGTGGATGAATAAATTCATATTTAAAGAGTCAAATGATTTTTCTAAAATTATTCAAAGAATTTTAGCATAAGGAAACAAATAACATGTGAATCCAAGGTTTCAATACTTAAACAAAACAGAACAAGCAAGCAAACAAACAACTTGCGAAGCTGGGGCCGAGAAGAGTGTGGTACTCTCATTCCCTAAGGCATTGATGATGACCAAGTCCTGCCAATTCTGTCTCATTTATTCAAAGAGCTAGAATAGAAAGCTCAGAAATCTTTGGGGAGCCACTCCAAAGGACCGGATTTGGCACCGAAATCATCCCTAAAGCACAGACTGGAGCAGGAACAAGGAAAGGGAAGCATTTGCCGTGCTCCACTTGTATTTTAAGGTCTTTTTTTTTATTACGATTTTATTAAAGAGTTTGCAGTAGCATCAAGGATCTGAACAACTCAAGCACGGAGGCCTTTGGGAGAAGGGTTACGGCAAGTTGAAGTTTGGCCTGTGGACACCAAAAGCATATTTCTGTGTTGTAAAAATAATAAAAATGAATCAGATGAGGCATCTGGGGATACTAAATCTAAGATCTGTATCTCTGCCAAAAGATGCAATAGAAAGAGCCATATCTCCCCCAACTCTGCTGTTTGTGCTGTCTTTGCCAAGTCCACCAGTGTGTAATGCCCATTAAAATAACATCTTTGGAAAAATAGTACAGTGTCAGTGCTATCTATGAAAATGAGAAAAACAGAAAGAAGGAAATGACATCTTGTGACAATAATTGAGGACCTGTGGGTTATCAAAAGATATTGTAGCATATGAACATGACTAAAGGAAAGAAAGCTATCTCAGATAAAAATAAGTTTAGTCGTCGAATTTAAGCACAATTAAAAGACATGAGTGAAATGAGTCACCGTCTCATTGATTTATGACTCAGCTATCTTCTGTGTTTTTCAGTGTAATAATATTTAAACTATTGCGCATTGAAGTATCTGGAGAATCTTCACTTATGATCTGATAAGCTCTCAATTCAACATTGCCTGACTTTCAAAATTGGTCACGTGATGATTATACACTGTTAGTGTCCTGTCCCAGACCCGTGAATCAATCTTTTTCTGAAAACTAAAGTTAAGGAGTTCCACTTAGTAATTCTTGACATCAGCAGTGACAGTTTATTCTTGAATCTGCCCTTAACCTTCCTCAGAGCCCCAAAACATTCTGGTTCCTTGGGGATACTTTTTAAAGCAGTGTGTCTTTGTGCAGTGGGGGTTTTCTTTATTGGTGGCAGCAAACACGTGATCATAATGCTTTTTCCCTAAATTAGTTAATAGCCTTTGTCATGGCAAACTATATTAAGTTTCTGCGCTTTTGTGAATGTCTTAGAATATTAAATTAGTGCGCGCACAGGCACACACATGCACATACACACGCACACACCCCTCAAGCAGTTGTCAAATCCTTTTTCCTTAAACAAGATTTCCGGGAAAAAAATTTTTTTTTCCCCTCCAGCTATTTGATGAAATATGAAAGAACTAAATTTCCAAAACTAAAATGCGAAATGTGTCCACTTATTTTAATGGACATTTCTAGAATATATCCTTATTTGTGGAAATACAGACAGGAAAATATTTGCCATGTTATCTCTTAGATAATTTCTGTGTTTTTCTTTGTAGTAACCGAAGACTAATTGTTGCATTATTAAGGAAAGTGCTTTGTTATAGCAATATTTGTATAAATCACTTAAAACCATTTTATTTTGCAAAACAAAATTTATATTGTGTGGCAGAAGAGCGAGTACCAAATAGAATACAGACAGAGGTAGATTATCTAAATTAACATTCTCAATGGGGATTTTTTAGTTTCTTTTTGCTATTTTTCCTTGGGAATTAGATCTCCATGTTTAAGTCTGCATCTAAGGAAGCTAGAATTTCTTCCCATTAGAGAGGCAGTAATAACTTTGTAATTAGTGAAATCATTGTCACCCTGCCTAATCAGCAATTTGAACACATACATTATATTGAGGAAAAATAATAAAAAAAATCCTTGATAGCAACATAACTGTCCCATTAAAGTCTTGATTAACTTTATAACAATAATGCCATATCATTTTACTTTTATAAATTAGCAGACAAATTGGAAACATATCAAACACTGGTCTTGCATCTTTACAGAAGGGAAGGGTGCTTAATTAAAATAATATAATGCTAGCAACATTAATTTCTTATGGTGGAAATTTAGCAACTTCCTTCAAAATGTGAGGCCAAAATTATATTTCAGCAGTTTTATGTTAAATGTTTCAAGGACCCTGGGCACTTGAACATACAGTGGTATCAGAAACAATTGATGTGTGTAACGACAGTTGCATCCATTCCAGATGAGCTGACCCACCCTGATTCCACCCCGCCGCTCCTGTTTGGTCAGCAGGTACGTCTCACCATCTGTTTCTCTGGGAGCAGCTGAGTCATCTCTCTTGCTGTGCACATAAATGGTGAAGCATGTTTACTGTGAAATATAGCTTGTAGGTCATTGGATATTCTAAGTATTTCTGTTTATTTTGGTAATACTAATTTTAGCTCAGAATGAGTCTTTCTCAGGCAGGAGGAAAAAGAGTTTTTATCCTGAGTGCATTCAGACCAAAGCATGGCAATTTTTAATAGACTGTACACAGAATTACAGAGATTGCTATAATTTGCTGTTTGTATTATTGACATCTTTATGATGGTATAATAACCATTCCTTTTATAAATACTATGATTATTAAAGTAGACATGAAAATTATCTGCTCTTTAGGAAAACGTGTACACTTTGCTGACTTAAAATACAGACATGATTTTGTATTGCTGTTTGTCTTTCCTCTCAAAAGATTTAAATTCACATTAAATGATTTTTTTTTTAACTTCTATTAATAGATTCCAAGGAGTGTCTGGCAGACTTGAACTACTGACTTTTACAGGCGTAGCAGACATAGATAGCACTTAATCGCTACACCACCAGGGTTTCCAGATTTTAATAGAAACTAAAAATGCTATTGCAATCAGAAAATAAAAAGAAGTCAATTCCTTTTGGACTGGGGAATGGAGAACTTGAGTCCCATGAGAAAAGACTTCTCTAGGGAATGATTGCTCAGGGCCCAGTTGAGAGATGGGCAGTGTGAGCGACTCGATCTGGAAGGAAGAAAGAGAACAATGGAAATCTGAGCCTAATCATCATCAATAATATTTCTAAAAACTTCCAAAAAAGCCCTTCAACTAATATTTCTACATTGTTGTTTTTTATCACATTCTTGTTTGTTTGATATTTTAATGTAACGATACATCACAGGAAATCAGCACTGCTGCTTTTGAGTACTCTCATTAGCCATTTCTATAAATATGGATAAATTGTTAGCAATCCAAGTCTTTAACGTGGCCTTCCAGGTCCTACCTGATCTGGACTGCCTTGATCCCTTGAACTCCTCTTGTATACTCTCTCTCATCTACTCAGCTCCACTGACAGCTGCTTCCATGCTTATCCTCAAGCTTGTCCTCCAAATGCCTCTAGCCTCGGGTTCTCTGCAATGGTATTTTCTCTGCCTGGATCATAGTTACTTCAGATATTTCACAGCTTGATCCATCATACCCTTGAATTTTTGTTTGTTTTTAATCAAATTAACCTTCTCTGTGAGGCTTTCTTTGACTACCGTGATGCTTCATTGGCTGTCAGCTTGGCTGGCCCATGATTCTCAGTGTTTCTATGTGATTGCTCCCATGATAGGATTTGCTGTGAGTAGCCAATTAAAAAGGAGTTTCCTCAGGGGTATGCCCTGCATCTAAAGACATTCTGACTTTTTTCTGGCTCTGGCTGCATTCTGTTCATCTGACCTCTGGTTCTTAGGACTTGAGGTACCCAGTTTATCTGTCTATTTTGGATTTTGTCCATCTTCACAGCCTGTGAATAGAGCCGTGCTCTCTGCCCAGCCCGTCTTAGTTTCACCAGCCCCAGAAGCTATGTGAATCAGAAGAAACCGTGTGATCCCACTTGCCAATCAAAAAGTTCATCAATACTATGAACAAGAACCCTGCTTTCCAAAGTGCTGATCTTGATTTTGGACAGTCTCTGTGATGAAATGAATTGGGAGAACCCTCTGTCCTAATCCACAGATTGGGGATGTTCTAGCCTCTACAATCGCATGAACTATTTCTTTAATATAATCCACTGTCTCTATATATTTATACACTTTACTGGCTTTGCTTCTTTAGAGAACTCAGGCTTAGACAACCACTTAGTGTAAACTAGTATCCAGTGTCTCTCTCTCTGTCTCTTAAACTGCTTTGGTTTCCTCTCTTCTTATCCCAAGTATTTTCACATACATATGTGTGCACACACACATTGTCAAACACACATACACTCATAATATTTATTACACTCATAACATTAATTTTCTGACTCACACTCCTAAAGTATAAACTCCATGAGGCACAGGTTTTGCTGCTTTGTTTATGGTACAATGTCTAGTTCATAGAACCTGGCACATAGTAGACACCAATAACTATTGCATAAAGGAATTAATTTATCAGTCAGTTAATTAGCAATTTCTTTGTATAAGCATTATGTTAAAAAGGCGGTAAACATATAGCACTGGATAGGACAGAGGCTGGCATGGTCCTTGTGCAGACAGATTCCTTCATAGAAAGCATTTTTTTAATTTACTAGCTCTGTACTTTATTTAATCTCTCTTTACCTGCTGTTCATTAATGAGGGTGGAACTCAGTGATAGCTAGTTTCTTTTAGTTCTGAAGTTCTATAATACACTGCTTCTAAGAACAGAGAAAAGAATCAAGATCATCCTTCATCTACCTCTATGTGTCTATTCTAACGTGTTTCTCTCTTTTAAAAGGCATTGGAAACCCTGGTCGTGTAGTGGTTAAGTGCTTTAGCTGTTAAACAAAAGGCTAGCAGTTCAAATCCACAATGCACTCTTTGGAAATTCTTTGGGACAATTCTACTCTGTCCTGTAGGATCACTATGAATTGGAATTGACTACAATGGTTTGGGTTATCATAAACAGCCAAAAAGAAGCCACCTAAATTTCCACTTTTAGGTTTGTGTACATATTCTTCCCTGCACTGAAATTGCTGTTTTTGCTTACCAATCTCCAGTTGAATCCTACCTATTCTCACAATTGAGCCAAGTCCTTCTCATCTGTAAAACTCACAGTTGTACCAAGCTAACACTCAGTGATTACAATGAGACCTTGCTGCATAGTTTGTTCAACCTTACAACATTTACATGAAAACATAAATGAACTGTGACCTAGGTGCTTTGCTCACGGCCTCTAGCTAGTGAATATTTGCTTGAGAACTTGTGTGTCTAAGCTCCCAGCTTAGAAATGTTCTATCTACATCTAGAATTTATATACCACTAACCATATTTTATTTATAATAGCAAGTCAACACAAATTAGTCAAAACATAAACTCTATGTGATAAAACTCAGAGCTTTTAGACCCGTGATAATTTTCAAAGTTTTCAATTTTATTTCCAATGCACTTGTACATTTTGCAGTATTTTAGGGAAAATTGAGTGTTTTTTTGGTACTCAATTGACAATGTAGAGTATTGTGACTCATTTTAGAAAACAATTTATATACTGTCACATACATATGCATATATTTCTGTTTTTTAACATAATAGCAAGCAAACTAAAGGTGTTGTAGCATCTTGCATTTTTCATAGTGTGTTCTGAAGATTTTTCCACGTCAGCCTTCATCCTTTTTAACCTCTTCAGAGCAGTCATCTGGGATGCTGTAACTTGTTTAAATATTTCTTAATATGGTTTTTAGGTATCACCATTATTTTACTTTGTTGTTTGTAAAAATACCACAAGGAACATATACCAAACAAATTTCTGAGAGTTCCTGTAAGTGATACATCTGTTGCTAGCAAAGATATACCTTCTTTAATAAAAAAGTGAATTAAATTATCGTCCCATGAAGAGTCTTTGAGAATGTTTTATTTTCTACAAATCTATGGAAAAAATTCTTGCCAATCATAAAAGCTTGGATGAAGCAGTTTTTCATAAATACATGTGACATTTTTCTGTGAGTGAGTGTATATGTGTATGTGAGCATATGTGTGTGCTGCACATCCCTGACTTTGATTTTTCATTGATTTGATCATTTTTCCTGCTAAATTTGCATGAGCTTTTAGTAAATAGAAGATATCAGCTTTGTGTCAAGTGCTGTAAGTGTGTTTTAGCAGCTGCCTCTGGCATTCCCTTCTTGGAGATTTAAGACAACTATTGAAAGCAGGACTGCGTAAGCTATGCAAAATAAAGTGGCTATCTGAGGCAATTATTCAGCCTACTCTATCCAAGAACAAAAATAGTAAACTCAATTACCTTGTTATTTCAAAAGCAAGTTTTTTTGTCTTTTTTTTTCCCCCAATAAAATATAGTAACTGCAGAGGAAAGTAATCTTTTATCTAAAGTGCAATGATACAAAATAATATTTAATAGCTTCTTTAATGTAGTTCACATATAATTTAGACATGTTGTAGCTGTCACAGAAAACTTTTTTCTTTCTGTGTTCTTGGTCATATCCTGAAAACAGTAGTTTTTGGTCATAAATACGTATTTTGTATACTCATATGACATAGAAATGGTGATACTTAACATGCTTTAAAGTAAAAGAAGAATTAAGTGTAAGAATTAAATATCTAGTGCTAATTATGATGATAAACAAAAAAAAATTTAGAACATATAAAAGCATGCCAAACAGAAATAGAGTTCTTTCTCTTCCCTTTGTCTACCTCTATCTGTCTTTTCAGATAGATGCTTACAGGTAGCAAAACAAAACAATGAGAATTGCTAGAGTATTTACTGAGTGCATATATATGTGTGTATAGATTATGCTCATACCTATCAGAACTGACTCAACAGAAATGAGTTTTTTTGGGTGTACGTGTATAGAGAGAGAAAAAGGAAGAGAAAAAATTCCAGTTCTTTTGGTACATTGTTACATGTTTTAATTTATTCTTTGCTTGTTTACAAAATTATAATTATCACACTTTTTTCTAAACAGTTAATTCTCATGATACAGTTTTCTTATACTTTAATTGGGTTAATTAATTGTTACTGCTTATGTGGCATACAAGTCACACACAACTTGTCCATGACCCAGAAATCTATAATTCCCAAGAAGTGACCAAGAGCTGAGATGGGTAAAAAAAGCCTTTCTGAGACCTAAAAAGAGTCTAACTTATATAAACTATGTTGCTGAAGCTATTAAATATATTCATGTCATTGCATTCCAGAAAAAACTACATATAAGTACACATGTCTATTGATTCATATGTAGAGATAGTAACATCCATTTGTATAAATAACATTGTTCAGAAACTATTGTAAATGGATTTTCCTTAAGTAGTGACTAAATGGAGAGAATTATGTTAAACTACACGTAACATGATTTAAAAGGAGAAAAAGTATCAGAGAACATCAAGTGAAAATCCAACATCATGTTTTCTAAGTGTAAGCTGACAGGCTGTACTAGAGGGTTACCAAGGCAATGGAAATAGAAATAAAGGATGGTGTAAATATTAACCATTAAATAAAGCTTGCATTGGAAAGGAGAGATTTAAAATTTACATTTAAGGACCAGAAAACAAGATTATACAACTGAAATTGAATGTCTGTCAATAAGAGCTGACATTTATCACATAGGTGGCAGGAATGATAGAGTCAAGATGCAGGACATTAGACAGAACACTCAGAAAATAGGAAGAGAATGCTAAGAATTCTCAATTTTATTGAAGGACTGATCTTCTGCAGTGTTTTGGATGATCTCTTGAACTAATGTTCTAAAGTGGTTCTGTTTTTGTTTGATTAAAGATAATAAACCATTTGCTTAAGTAATATAATCAACATTTTTCTGTCATTGGTGAATACTCAAAAGATACTCTTAAGAAAATCTGATGTTTTAAACTATAGTTAGTTTCTGGAGTAAGCTCCACATATTTTCTCTCAATTATGGAAAATAGGAGACATCAAATGCAAGAACATTTTTATTACTGTGGGCCAATATTTTAAGCACTAGTCCTGGGAAGGCAAGGCGCAAGAAAGAAACAATATTCTGTGATCATAGAGAGTCGACTCTGAAGCCCCAGTTGCTCAGTTCATGGCTTACATCTGGCTCCCCCTTCACTAATCATGTTACACTGGCAGTTACATAACTGTTTTATGACTCAGTTTATGCATTTTTATATCCATGAGTGACACAAAAGTTTTGTGCTTGACAATGAACCTAAAGGTTGGTGGTTTGAACCCATCCAGCAGTACTGAAGAAGAAAAGCTTGACAATCTCTTTCCACAAAGACAAGAAAACTCTACAGAGCTCCGACCTTCAGGCCTGCTTTGTAAAAAATGGGGCAGCCAAGAGTTACAATTGGATCAATGGCTACAGGCTTTATTTCAACTTCATTCATTTTATAAAATATAGCTAATAATAACCTAAATCTCTTAGAGAGATTTGTGAGTAGAATAGTAAATGTATGTAAAGTTCTCAGGACATTTAGCACGTCATAAATGCTCAGTTAATATCTAGTTACTTTATCACTAGCAGTATCGCATAGGAAGCCAATGAAGAAGAAACATTTTCACACTTTCCTTAGACCCAGCAATGTCCTTCTATTATCTGAACTTCAGGAATGAGCTGGCTTTTAGGAGGGTGGGAGCAGAGATGTGAGAACGTGAGGGCGGGCACATCGATTCACACAATGGCAGCTAAAGCCCGGGATGTGAGTATTCTTAAGGGACTAAACTTAAGGTACCGGGTGCTTTGACAATAAAGCCTTAAGCCCATGGGAGGTGGCAATCGGTGTGAAAGGTAGGCTGTCATCCAACTATGACCAGAATCACTGTAATATTGAAAATAATTGTGAGTCGCTGAACTTGAGCTCTGGGGTCAATTTAGACATTGTTCTCTTTGAGAATGAATGGCTTTCTTCATGTTCAGATCTGATAATGATCTGACACTATAGATAATGATCTGACACTATAGACCTTTAAATTTGTTTCCAGACTTGGTGAATGATTGTGAAGATTATATTCGATTAAACAGAAGACCTCAATACACTTTGTGGCTTATAGCTAAAACCAAGCCCAAACCTGTTGACACTGAGCTGCCTCTGACTCCTAGTGAGCCAACAGGGCAGAGCAGAAGTTCCCCATAGAAATTTCAAGGAGTGGTTCAGTTGGTGGATTCAAACAGATAACTTTCTGGTTGGCAGTCAAAAATCTCACCCATTACGGTTTATTATTATTACTGCTACCATCATCATCATCGTTATCCCTACTTTTATTAAAACTCAACAAAGGAAAACCATGAAAAGTAAAAATTATAAGCATTTACAAACTTATGAAACCAAGAGCAAAGCACCTAAGATTTTTTTTTTTCCCTCCTTAATCTACAATAAGAAAAATATTAATGAGACATGTTTATTGCCTGGCTGGTACACCTTAGGTTAACATATAGACATATTTAAATAATTTGCTCTTGAATGTTATTTTGTGTAGCAACCATTACCTCTATAATTTAAATCTGTAAAAGATTGCAAGTGCAAAAAATGTTTCAAGAGGGGATAACATAAAGGTAGAGGAAACAGCATCCAAGTGAACAAGCTATCACATCAGCATCCTATCCATTTCACAGCCTGAAGACAAGTGCAGTACAGCCAACACAAGGGCAGGCAGAGGCTGCCAAGGAGCCAGATGCTATTGCTGGAAAGGAAATTGTCTCAGCTCAGCATCTGGGTCCTGTAAATGAAATCCAGAAAGAATGAGGGCAAGCAGAGCTCAGTAGAGAGGGACGCTGTGTCCTAACCTAAATAGTGTGTGTGTGTGTGTGTGTGTGTGTGTGTGTGTGTGTGTGTGTGTGTGTGTGTGTGTGTGTGTGTGTGTGTGAGGTCCAACAACCCAGTCAGTGAATTTAATTGTTCTGGGTGCTATCTCCCTCATTGCTGAATATCACTACATTCACCTTTGAAGTACTTCCCTTGGGAAGCTATGCTCCGAAGCAAGTGCCTAGTTCACTCTTCAAAGTAATTTTGGAATTCCCTCTGGAAAGTCCATTGCTCATGGAGGCATGGTGGCAACTTCACAAATTTAATTGTTTAGTTGTCTGTGAGGCAGTTTTTATCCAATAAACAAATAATTATATTGCAACACTCTCCCAACTCACCTGATCTGGCCCCAATGACTTTTTCCTTTATGAGAAGATAAAGGAAATATTGAAAGGAAGATATTTTAATGGAATTTAAGACATCAAGGTTAAGAGGATGACAGGTCTGATGGCTTTCCAGCAAAAGAGTTCCAAAATTGTTTTGAAGGTTAGGCTAGGCACTGGTGTCAGTGCATAGTTCCCCAAGGGATGCGCTTTAAAGGTGACCACAGTGGCATTCAGCAGTGAGGTGTGTAGCAATTTTTCTAGGGTAACTAGGGTAATTGTCAGACCTCCTAAATTTGTTGAAAAATGAAATCATTGCGTGCTTTGGAATTCTAGTTGTCATCCCTTACTGTGAAATAGTCTCCATGGGAAGGAAAGCTGATCCATTCAAAAACATTAAACAAATCAGACAGCAAATAGACATGGCATGAGTTAATATTGACACTAGGCAGAATAATGCACTTGTTTATCTAAGATGACTTTACAATCTTTATATTTTTAGGAGAGTATTTCTGTTTGGATGAAGGTAAAGTATGTACGAAAAATGATATTTGTATAATATACAAGGACTGACAATTAAGTTGACAAATTCATCCTAGAAAAAGTGCTACATACCTCATTGGTGAATATCATTACTGTCGTCTTTGAAGTATTCCCCTTGGGAAGCTATGAACCGACGCCAGCCCCTAGTCCACCCTTCAAAACAATTTTGGGACACTTTTTCTTGAATGTTCATTAGAGCTGTTGTTGTATTACCCTAGATGTATTGAATGTCATCAAAATGTCTTCCTTTCAATATTTTCTTTATCTTCAGGTAAAGAAAAAAATCACTGGGGGCCAGATCAGGTGAGTAGGGAGGATATTCCAATACAGTTATTTGTTTACTGGCTAAAAACTACCTCATAGACAACTACACAGTTAAGTCTGTGAACTTGCCACTGTTCCACCACCTTGTGCAAAGGCCATCCCCGAAAGAGTTGTAAAATTGCTTTGAAAGGTAGACTGGGTGCTAGCATTTGTGCATAGCTTCCCAAGGGAGTACTTCTAAAGTGAGTGTAGTGATATTCAGCAATGCAATATCTAGCACTTAGAACAGTTAAGTTTGTGGACTTAATTGTCAGACCTCATATATATGAGTATATTTCAGATAACTGTGTTTTGCTGTGAAGGGTTTAAGGTGTGATATTCTACATGAATGTTTACAGGTACACCTAGGAGCCTGAGATTGGTTTTAATTCATTATCCTTAAGTGAAGAATCTTTTATTTATTTTTACAAAATAGTGCACTCTTTGGTCATGAGAGCATTGATGTTGAGTGCTATTGGGTCAGTTCCAGTTCATAACAGCACTATGGTCAAAGAACGAAACACGGCCCTGTCCAGCACCGTCTTCATAGTTGTTATGTGTAAGCCCATTGTTACAGCCACTGTGTCCATCTGTCTCTTTAAGGGGCTTCCCATTTTTCACAGAGTCTCATCAAGCTTGACATCCTTTTTCATGGATTTGTGCCTCCTGATAATACATTGAAAGTACATGAGATAAAGTCTCACCATACTCACTTCTGTGGAATGTTCTGGCCGCACTTGTTTCCAAGACCGATTAGTTTGTTCTTCTGGAAGTCCATGGCATACTCAGTGTTCTTCATCAACACTGTATTTCAAACGCTTCAACTCTTCTTCAGTGTTTCTGATTCATTGCTCATCTTTCCCATACATATGAGGTGACTGAAAACACCACGATTTTGGACAAGTGATTCCTTAGTCCTCAAGCTGGTGTATTTGCTTTTTAACACTTTAAAGAAGTCTTTTGCAGCAGATTTGTCCAATGCAATATAACATTTGATTTATTGACTGCTGCTTTCATAGCTGTTGATTGCAGACCCAAGTAAAATGAAATTCTTTGACAAGTTCAGTCTTTTCTCTATCATTACGCTGTTTATTGGTTCAGTCATGAGGGTTTATTTTTCTTTATGTTAAGGGGCAATCCATTCTGAAGGCTTTAGTCTCTGATCTTCATCAGTATGAGCTTTAAGACCCCTTCATTAGGGGCAAGCAAGATTGTATCATCTGCATACCCTAGGTCATTTACGAATCTTCCTCTAGTGCTGAAACTTCATTTTTCTTTGTATAATCCAGCTTCTTGGCTTATATGATCAGCACATAATGTTTACTAACTATGGTGAGAAAATATAACCCTGATGCACATCTTCCTCCCAAATCACGAAAGATTCAACTTCCTTATAATGTGAACCTGACATTAGGTAATTTGAGGTTCAGAAAATTGTGTACTAAAAGACATAATTTAGTTTACTACATCTTAGTTGATCATCTATTATATTCAAAGCATTAAACATTTCTGGAGCTGATCCAATGATTATGTGTGGGTTTTATTTGATCAAAGAGCATGCAGTTTTTGAGATATCCACAAGTATATGCCATTCATGTTAACCTAGTTTTTCTGTGATATATCAAACATCTTTATAAAAGGGCTATAGATGAGTACTAATAGACAAAAGACCTCATGATGTTTTTCATTGTAAGTATGGAGCTGCCTCACTGCAATGCAGAGATCAGCCAACTTTCTATTGCTTTGATTCTGTAGTGAGCCACGTGACATATCTATCCTTCTTTCTATCATCTATTTTTAATTTTTCATACCAAAACTTTTTTCTCTTTTTTCCAAATTTGCCTGTCAGTTCCAAAATAATAGCACTTTCTAATAAGAAGATAATATTTTCAAAGAAAAATAGTTTAAATTATATTGGAATATCTGAATTATCTTTCTACTTCTAAAATGAAATCTGTACTGTGAACCTGTGGTCTCCCTTAATTTGTGAGGTTTTTTATTCAAAGTAATGAGACAAAATAGAATTAAATATTATCGCCTAGCTGGGGAAAATGTTTGGTCACCCGGTTAAAGAAATAGTATCAAGGAAGTCAGATCCAAGGTCTCAATCCCTTTTTGAGGAAAGTATTCAACTTCTTGGCCAAGAGATGTACCACTGAATCTAGAAATCAATTTTGGAAATATATCGATAAGATGAACTTGGCAATCTGATATGAATACAAAATTGTTACTATTTGAAATGAATGTTTCCTCCAGAAGAGCCACAGGTCTGAAAAAGCAGAAAAGAACTATTATTTCACTTGTGGAACATTCCTTTAATAGTTTGTTTTCTGTTAAACCAACAGTTCTAATTGCTAATTCTCTAGGGCTTTCAGAGTTGCAGAAGAAAACCCAAAATAGATTATTTGAATCAACAGTGCCGTGGTTCCCTATATGCTCAGCTTCCAGCTTTTCTTCACTGGGTAGATGTTGCCCTAAGTTTTTCTGCTGCTTAATCTCTGTGTACTGCATACAAAACAAATCTGTCAGATGAATAAGAAGGACAGGACCTGTATAAGCAAGATTTTTCTTGGTTTGGTCTAAAATAGAATCCACGTCTTACTCCGGTAATTCCTCCAGCCCCTAAAATTGTGTCTTCTGGCATTCACAAAGAAAACTGAATGGAAGAATGAAAGAGCAAAGGAAAAAAAAAGAAGAAAGAAAGACAGAAAGAAATAGGATCTGAGGAGTTTAACTTATATTGAATGACTTGTAGAGCCAAAAAGTTCACTCAGGAAAACGCGGAGTAGTGTCTAGAGAGTGAACAGTGTCGCTTACCATCAAGGCTCTTGTAGGACTTGTGAAACAATTAGCATTGCGCTGGCACTAGTCGATGGCCTGCTAGCTGGTGCTTTGTGTTTCTTAGCAGCTGAGTATTTTCTAAATCATACAGCTTCTTCAGCCCTCAGTGTCCTCACCTGCAGCAGAATGGCAACTAGGACGTATTGGGGCTGTATGGAATAATGCTATCAATTACTTCCTGAGACTGAGTGGAGTTCTAATGCCATTTCTGTAATGAGTAGTTGAGAGCATGTGAATGACCAGTAATGGCCTTCACGGGCCCACGGAATGGATGTTTTCTAAGGCTTTTCCATGTTTTGCTGAAATCTTTACTGTTTCTCTGAGCTGAAAATGCTTCTCATACTTGTCTACCATCTTTGCACCAACTGCTACTTATTAATTTCAATGATTTTTTTTTTTTTTTTTTTTTAAAAACCATGGCTCCAAACTCATCACTAGTCAGGTAACTATGTTCCGTGTTCTGTGTTTTCTTATTTATTTTTTGATTATCATGAAAACTTTTCTTTTAAGCCCTGACTTCTTATCAGGACTTCTACAAACTTCATGTAAAATAAATATAAAATTTCATTTATAAAAATGGTTTATTTTTCATTAAATAAAACCCTTAGGCCCACTGCTGTCTAGCTGATTCCTACTGATAGGTACCCCCATAGGGTTCCCAAGGCTGTGGGAACAGACTGCCACATCTTTTGCCCACAGAGCCACTTGGTGCTTTTGAACCCCTGTCCTTTCAGGTAGCAGTTGATCACTTTAAATATTGTACCACCAGGTTTTGTTCATTTAATGGGAAATGCATAATTATTAGAGATCAATACTTCCTCAGTTAGATGAAAATTATGAGCTGTTTAATAACAGTAAGCAAAGAGTTATTTCAATACCACTCTTAGTTGTCTTATGGGGCTAAACAGTTACACTCACCTTTTGTTGTTACATAATTATGTTTCTGTAAGTAATATACTAAACTAGGTGCTGATGATTTTGGTATGAGGAAATGAATATGCTAATTTGAAACAATTCAGTTAAAATTTCTATAAATTGATTTGCACATATAAGGGCTTAAAAAACTGCTATGACAAATGCTTTAGTCAATCTTACCACAAAAATACTTCTAGAATAACAAACATAACAATGCATTGAGTCTACTGCATTTTAATTTATCAGTTTAATCAACTTGGGTATGCACGTTGCCAATTTTTGTGCCTTTAAACAAGAATATATGACAATTGATCAGAAAGAATGTGCTTTCCACATGACTTTGAAATGACGCGGTTCCTGGTGCGGTTGTGTTGCTGCGATGGATGACTTTCACAACAGGAAATCAGGCCAATTTAAAGTCCAGGCACCAAGCAATTTGAGAACCACCAGCTTTATGCAGTAATATAATTATTCCCTCCGAGGCTCTTAATTGTATTCATCACACCATGATTTCTGCACAAATTAAGCATGCATTTACTGCTATATATAACTTGCTTTGCAGTTAACATTCTGGAAACAAATTTCAAGGAGATAGAATTTTGGACTTATACATCCCCTGAAATCACAAGTTCCAAATGTTCCATACTTTAAGGTCACATTTTCTACCTCCTAGACTCTAAATAAATGAGACACTAAATTCTGCAGAAGAGAGAACAAATATCTGGAACTGGAGCATTCTTTTTTGGTTTTGTTTTTCAGTATCCTGGGAAACTGCAGTAATCCAATTTCTAGATACTCCTTGCATGAATACTATTTTCTTGGAAAGAATTCTTAGCTAAATCTAAGTTGAGTGTAACATAACTCTGAATTAAAAATTGGTTGAACTGATAATCAATAGAAAATGCAAATTACTCATGAAATCAATTACACATTTGTAATGAGTAATGATCCAGTAAATATGTGTAAATAACCTTTGTGAAAATGAAATAACTTTTTACCTGATATACTTAGAAAGCTAATTCTTAAGTGTTTTAATAGTATTTGAACCAGAAAAATCAAGCTAATTTTTCTAATTACTATTTTCATTTAAAATCTTAGCTATAAAAGGAGTTTGAATTCTTACAATAAAATTTGCTGCTAGAGCTGCTATTATACTACATCATCCTACCATGGTTTATTTTTATCCGCATAGTTTATCACCTCCTAATATTTATAATACTTCATCTGGAAACCCTGGTGTAGTGATTAGGTGCTACATCTGCCAACGAAAAAGCCAGCAGTTCAAATCCTCCACACCCCTCTTGGAAACTCGATGGAGTAGTTCTATTCTCTCCTATAGGGTAGCTATGTGTTGGAATGGACTCAAAGGCAGAGGGTTTGTTTTGACTTTATGCTTATTTAAGGATCATGGTGGGACAGTAATTAAAGTGATTGACTGCTAGTCCAAAGGACGGTGGTAGGAAACCACCAGCACTTCCGCAGGAGAAAGATGTGGCAGTTGGCTTTCATAGTGATTTAAAACCAAAAAAGAGAAAAAAAAAAAACCCACGGCCATCGAGTCAGTTCTAACTCATAGTGACGCCTTAGACAGAGTAGAACTGCCCCCTAGGGCTTCTAAGGAGCGCCTGGTAGATTAGAACTGCCTACCTTTTGGTTACAGCTTCAGAAATCTCATGGCATCCTGACAAGTTGTAACTGACTTGATAGCAGTGGGGTTATTTATGCACTCTATTAATACATGGGGACAAGGGCTTTCTCCCTCCTACTCTCTGGCTCTTTTCCTCCCTGTCTCATCTATCCATCTTCGCTGCCCTGTCTCCAGCATCCCCAGTAGTGTCTACCACATTTCAGGTATTCGATAAATATTTGTTGAAAGAAATGTTAACTAATTCAGTGTTCTCGGGCTGCAGTGACTAAATACCCAAAATTCAGTGAATTCAGGAATAAGTATCGTTTCATGGTTCTGGAGGCTATAGGTCCAAATCAGAGTATTGATCCTGTAAATTTTCTCTGAGTGGTCTGAGATAGAAATTGTTATATGCACCTCTCTTTGCTTTTAGTGACTACTGGCAATCTTTGGTATTCTTGTGTGGCACATGGATGTCATTCCCCTCTGTGTATCTTTCTCTTTCTGTGACGGGTCTCCCTTTTTTAAGCTACCACTCAAAATCGATTTGGGTGGAAACCTACTATGTGACTTAACTGATGACATCTTGAAGAAGGATTCTATTTCCCCAAACAAGGTTACATTCACAGGTTCAGAGATTAGGGCTTAAATACGTATTTTTGAGGTTGATTGTGATAGAGTATATGTGCTGTAAACATAAGCTCCAGCATAAAGTAAGCACTCAAAACATGGTAGCTGTTACTTTGGAAGCTGTATATTCTACAGAAACGCTGTTGGCATAGTGGTTAAATGCTAGGTCTGCTAATCAAAAGATTAGCAGTTCAAATCCACTAGGTGGTCCTTGGAAACTCTAGAGGGCAATTCTACTCTGACCTTATAGTCTCTATGAGTCGAGATCTACTTTATGGCAGTGGATGTATTCTCCAATTCTTACCCTTTGATTCCACTTTGACTCATTGTGACACCACGTATGCTGGAATAGAGTTCTGTTTCATTGTGTTTTCTTTGGCTTATTTTTAAAACTAGACTGTCAGGCCTTTCTTCTGGGGGATATCTGGGTGGAATTGAAACTCCAAGCTTTCAGTTAGCAGCTGATGACATTAACAATTTATAACACTGGGAGACTTCACCTTATACAGAGTAAGTAGACAACAGATATTTTTGGAAAGTTGACTGATTCTTCCCAGTTCTTATCCAGTCCAGGTCTCTTAGTAGAGCAAAATGTCTATACTCAAATAGTAACCCAAAGGTTAAGAGTTAGAATTTGCTCAGTGGTACCATGAAAGAAAGGCCTGGTGATCTGTTTCTATGAAGATTACAGCCAAGAAAACCCTATGGGACATTCTGCTGTGCAGCACACGGGGTCTCCATGAACTGGAATTGATTGAATCACAACTGTTTTAGTCATCTAGCACTACAATAACAGAAATACTTCAAGTGATTGGCTTTATGGTTCTGTGGGTTTACAGGAGGCTGTCCTATTAGTCTCTCTCTAGATGTGAGAGAAGAGGATAGAGAAGGGATGACAGATGCTTGTTAGGGGGATACTAGATACACAGAGTGAAAAGGAAGAGTGTGCTGTCGCTGGGTGCGGAGAGCAGAGGGAGCTGCAGATGGGGGGACATGAAAAATAGATTTGGATTGTATACTTTCACTTAATCACAATTAAAACAAACAACAACAACAAAACAGAAAAAGAGAGAGAAAGAGAGAGAGAAATTTATTCTCTTATAGTCCAGTAGACTGTAAGTCTGAATTCATGGTGCTGTCTTGAACAGGAAGACTGTCTCTCACTCTCATCTCTGGAGGAAGGTCTTTGTAATGTATCAGTCTTCCCTCAGCACAGCAAGGGGCCAAAAGACTCGCTTTGCTCTGAGCAGTGCTTCTTGGTGGGATGGCATTCCTATGTCTCTCCTCTTGCTTATCTCTTTTGTATTTCCAAAGAGATTGGCTGAAGACACTAATCTTGTAGACCCTATCAATATAACTGCCCATAATCCATTTTATTGAATCATAGTGATAGAATTAACATCACAGAGGAAAATTCCATCAAACGACAAAACGGTGAACAATCATGCAACACTGGGTTTCATGGCCCAGCTAAACTGATATACCAGTGTTTGAGGGGATATGATTGAACCCATGAGAACACTGAGTCTGGTTTTTGGTTTAACATCCAATCAGTTCTTTTTACGTTATAGGCATTTGAAACAGGAAGAAAATGTCTGAGTTACAGGGACCACCGTGGTGTAGTGGTTAAGTGCTACACCTGCTAACCAAAAGGTTGATGGTTTGAGTCCACCATGTGCTGCTTAAAAATTGTGGGACAGGCAGTTCTGCTAAGTCCTATAGGGTCACTATGAGTAGGACAGCAACAGGTTTCTCCTTTTTTGGGGTCCTTTTTTTTTAAAAAAAAAAAGAAGACACGAGGGGAACAGAGGGGAAGTGAGGACCAGAAATGATGGGTTTAATATTTTACCCATCTAGGTGGGAGATATGGGTCGATATCTGGCCAATGAATCTCATGAATATCCACCAGCTGTGTGTCAGTGGAGACTTGTGTGTTGTTATGATACTGAACAGGTTCCAGCTGAACTTCCAGAATAAGCTGATCTTGGCAAGACCTGGCAATCTACTTTGGAAAAATCAGCTAACGAAAACTTTATCAATCACAGTGGTCTAATCTGTGACTGATTGTGGGCATGATTTTGTTCCACTGTGCATGGTATCACAGTCTCTTTGAGGTGGCTAACAACAACAGATTTCACCCTAAGGAGCCAACTACAAACCTGTGGAAGGTCTTAAAGATATTTGCATAGTAGTAAATATTCCTGGATATTTCCTGTGAGGTCAGCTGATTAGATTAGTGGAGACTTGATGTCAAAAAGAAAATAATTTCAAGTTTTCACATTAAGTAAATTGATAAGTGGTGATGAGCTATATGAGGATAGTGGTAATGGCATATTATAAAAAAGAAAACTACTTGAAGAAATATCGGGAGTACTGAATGATCGGGAACAGAGTTTGCTCACGTGGTACAGATGGGAAAGACTAAGCAACCAGAGATAAATGATAAATAACTGGATAAGTAGTTACACCATTTAATGGGCTGGGAAATATTGATTATAAATAAATATTCATTCGATATCTTTGAAACACATTTTCAACAGAAAAATTATGCAACGTAATTATTGGCGATGTATTCATTCCTTCTCTCTGCATTCTTAAGTAAACTTATCGCAAGTTCTCTCCTGCTTGTTGCTGTCAGAGCCCCCCCCCGGACTGTTGGCAGTGAATGCAGCTTCCACTCAAGATTCCTGCTTCCTATATTTATTTTCTGTTATTATGATTATGATAACTATATGTAAATTAAGTAACTAATATTTATATTAACAAATGAAAATACTTATGCAGCGGTGGAAGCAGCAGGCAGTCCAAAATTTTAGGAGGAAAATAACAATTAATGCAAACCAATACTTTCTCATCTAAATCATGCCCTTTTTCCATTTTTACATTAATGTTTAAAGTTGAAGTTCAGAATAATTGATTTTCTGAACATGCACTTAATTGCAGAATTTGCTACCATAGTATTGAGCTGAATATTAGATTGGCATTTTGTAAAACCTTTCATTTGCAGATTGTAAGCTTTTAAATTCTGTGTCCCCGTCTGTCAACTTCAAGTCCATGGAGTCTATATCCTCTTTAAGTGGTGTTAATACAATTTCATTACATAGTGATATATACTAAATAAATGTTAATTATGTATTTGACCTTGTTAATGACATGGCAATGTTATGATTCTAATTTGCTTTGAAAAACTATAGATAAGGGAATTCTGGGAAGATGGCTGCATAAACAAACCATTTATTTGTCCCTCCCCCCACAAACACAACAAGAAATACAAGGAAATAGTGGGTATCTTTGAGAGACTCTTAAATGGGGAGCAGAGGAAAGCTCTGGGGAACAGCAGAGAGGCAAAAATCAACAATGAGTCACATACGGGAGGAACATTGCTTCTCCCACCTTCGTTGCTGCTCCCCCAGCTATGTTGGCTGCTGGCCACTGTGAACCGAAGTAGTGCCCCAGAAAAGATCAGCTTCCCTAACCCCGACAGTCCTTGACTACACAGAGAAACAGGATCCCAGACTTCTACCATAACATCAACGAGGCAGATCTCCTTAGAGTTCTATTTGAAATTGGACAGTACTCAGCCGACCCAGACACCATCAGACGCAAGCCTCCAGCACATCGCTGCAGAAAGCCGGTGCAGGAGTCAGCCCTCACAGTGAACGTTCTACCTGCCCCATTGTGCACTCCATAACTCCAGCCTCTGAGATCAACGGGACAAAACACGCTGTCAATCAATTAGGTTCAAACTCTTTCAAAAGATAGAGAAGGAAGGCATCTTACCTAATTCATTCTGTGAAGCAAAGATAACCCTGACACCAAGACTGAACAAGACACCGTGAGGAGGGAGGAAAAAAAACAAACAAAAAACAAACTACGAACCAGTAAAATATAGATGGAAAAATTTTCATCAAAATACTAGTGAACAAACTCCAATATCATATTAAAAGAGTCCTACACTATGGCTAAGTGGGATTTACTCAAGAAATGCAGGAACAGTTCAAGATTAGACAACCAATCCACAATATTCAGCATAAATAGAAAAAAGAACCCCATGATCATCTCTACAGATGCAATAAAAGCATGTGATAAAATCCTACACACATTCTTGATGAAAACTTTGAAGAAGACTGGTATAGAAGGGAAATTCATCAGTGTGATTCCAGTCATATATGAAAAGTCAAGAGCCAACCTTATCCTTAAAGAAAAAGATGGTACTTTTTCCTTACTGTTTCTATTCAGTGTTGTATTAAAAGTCCTAGCAAGAACAATAAGATATGAAAAACATATAAAAGTTATCTAGATAGGAACAAATTATGAAGAATGGGAATTCTAGAACACTTAATTGTGCTCATGTGGAACCTGCACACAGAACAAGAGGCAGTCATTTGCACAGGGGTAATGGATACTGTGTTGTTTATCATCAAGAAAGTTTAAAATCAATCTATATGCTTAGAAAATAATATGAGAAGCTGAACTATGTGAAGAAGAATGCAGCATCAACACAAAGGAAGACTCATTAATAACCTGCATTATACAGATGACACAAACTTGCTTGCTTAAAGTGAAGAGGACTGAAATTTATTGATGAAGATCGAAGACTAAAGCCTGCAGTATGAATTACACCATAGCATAAAGAAAACAAAAATCCTTACAGCTGGGTCAGTGGGCAGCATCATGATAGACAGAAAATAGATTGAAATTGTCAAAGATTTCATTTAACTTGGATCCACAATAGATGCCCTTAGAAGTACCAGTAAAGAAATTAAAGGATTTGTTGCACTGGGCAAACCTGCCTCAAAAGATTTTTTTAAGGTTTCAAAATCAAGAACATTGTAGACTAAGGTGAGCCTGACTCAGACTATGAACCATATTTTAATGGTCTCAGCATATAAAATTGTACAATGAAAAGAGAAGACAGAAGAAGAACTGATGCCTTTGTATTATGGCACTGGTGAGGAATATTGAATCTACCATGGACTAGCAGAATAACAAACAAATATGCTTCGGAAGAAGTACAGCTATAAAGACGCCTCAGAGGCAAGAGAATGAGACCTTTTTTCAAGTGCTTTGGACATTTTACCAAGAGGGACCAGTCCCCGGAGAAGGACACTAAGCTTGGTAAAAGTGAAAAAGAGGAAGAGCCTCAGCAAGATGGATTGATTAACACTGTGTTCAAACACAACAAGAATTGTGAGGATGGTATGGGGCCAGACAATGTTTTCCTGTTTTACTTAAAATTGATATGAATCAGTGCAAACTCCACGGCACCTAATAAAAAAAATAACAGATTGGATAAGTTAAATGACCTTTATGCTCTAATGTTATGATCCTACACTTAGAAAAGTCTGAAGAGTCTGCTATAACACTTCTAGAACTAATATAAGAATTTTGCAAAGTTTCAGAGTATAAAGTCAACAAACAAAAACCAAACTTTTTTTACACATCTTACTCACTGCCAATGAGTCAATTGTGATTCAGAGTTCCCCCATAGGACAGTGTAGAACTGTCCCATAGAGTTTTCAAGGAGTTCCTGGTGGATTTGCACTGCCAACATTTTGGTTAGCAGCCATAACACTTAACTGCTATGCCACTAGGGTCTATACACCAGGGATGAAAAATCTGAATGGGAAATTAAGTCAACAATTCTAATTACAATGACATCTAAGAGAATAAAATACCTAGGGATAATCTAACTAGGAACGTGAGGGATGAATACAATGAAAACTATAAAACATTACTGAAAGAGATTAAAGAAGACTTAAATAAATGGAAAGAAGTTCCATGTTCATGGATTGGAAGAAATAATGTTATTTAAGGTGTCAACACTATTCCATGTAATCTATGGATTCAAAGCAATCCTAATCAAAATTCTAATGGCTGAAATAGAAAAACAAATTCTCAACTTTATGTGGAATGTTAAGAGATCCCAAGTAGCTAAAACAATGTTGAAAACGAAGAATAAAGAAGGAGGACTCATACTTCCTGATTTTAGAATACACTACGCAGTTACAATAATCAGAATATCCTGGTACTGGTATGATGATAGACATGTAGACAGCTGGAATGGAAACAAAAGTCTACAAATAAACCTACCCATCTATGCTCAATTGATGCTTGGCAAGGTTTGTAAGTCCATTCAGTGGAGAAAAAAGAGGATTTTTTTTCAGTAAATTGTTGATGTTGTTAGGCGTCATCAAGCTGATTCTGACTCATAGTGACCCTATCTACAACAGAACAAAAATCTGACCTGTCCTGCACCTTGCCTACACTGTTGTTTTTGCACTCAATCCCATCCTTGCAGTCACTATGTCAATCCATCTTGCTGAGGGTCTTCCTCTTTTTGTCTAACCCTCAGCTCTCCCAAGCATGATGTCCTTCTCTAGGGACTGATCCCTCCTGATAATGTGCCCAAAATATGTGAGACACAGTCATGTCATCTTCACTTCCAAGGAGCACTCTGGTTGGACTTCCTCCAGAACAGATACATTTATTCTTTTGACAGTTTATGGCACAGTCAATATTCTTCTTTAACACCACAACTCAAAGGTATCAATTATTCTTCTATCTTCCATATTCAACGTACAGCTTTCACATGCATATGATGTGGTTGAAAATTCTACAGCTTGTGTCAGATGCACTTGAGTCTTCAAAGTGGCATTGTTACTTTTCAACACTTTAAAGAGGCCATTGAGGCAGATTTCCTCAACACAGTGCATCTTTTGATTTCTTGACTGCTGCTTCCAGGGGCATTGATCGTGGAAGCAAGTAAAATAAAATCCTTGACAACCTCAATCTTTTCTCTATTTATCATGATGTTGCCTTCTGGTCCTGCTGAAAGGATTTTTGTTATCTTGATATTGAGGTGCAATCTGTACTGAAGACTGTGGTCTTTGAACTTCATCAGGGTTTCAAATCCTCTTCACTTTCAACAAGCAAGCTTGTGTCATCTGCACAAGGCGAGTTGTTAATGAGTCTTCCTCTAATCCTGATGCCTCATTCTCTGTAATGTTATCCATGATTTGTTATGATGCACACATTCAAATGCTTTTGCATAGTCAATGAGTGGTGGTAGAGAAATTGGTTTTCAACATACAGAAAAATGAAACAGAATCTTTGCCTCATACCATGTACAAAAAGAAATTTCAAATAGATTAAGGACCTAAATGTGCAAACCAAGACCATAAAATTCTTATAAGAACTATTTAAGGACAATGCTGTGAGGTCTAACTCTAAATAGTGGATTTTCTAATGTAATAACAAAAACATAGACAGCAAAAAACTAAAATAAGTTAGTGGAAACTCCTAGAAATTTGTAAAAGTTTATTCTCCAAAAGATTTTACCAAGAACATGAAAAGACAAGCTACCTACCTGGAGATTACCTTTGGAAATCATATATGAGACAAAAACCTAACAGCCAATATGTATATAAAATTTGAACAACTTAACAACAAAAAGGCAAATAAACCAACCATAGCATGAGAAAAGGACTCAAATAGATGTTTCACCAAGAGGACAGTCAAGTGGCCATCAAATACATACAAAGAGGCTTATCATCATTACTCATCCAAAATGCACTACTACAGAGCTGATGCTCACTCATAGTGACTCTATAGAACAGAATAGAACTGTCCCACAGAGCTTTTTCCAAGGAGCATCTGGAGAATTTGAACTGCTGACCTCTTCAGCAGACGTAGCACTTAACCACTAGGCCACTGGGGTTTCCAATTTCCCATCATGGAGGTGTAAATTGAAACCACAGTGAGGTACCATTTTACTCCCCTTAGGATGGTTAAGAATAAAAATATAGAGAGACTGAGAAAATAACATATCTTGGCAAGGATGTTGGGAAACTGGACTCTTTATCCACTGCTGGTAGAACTGAAAAGTGGTACTGCTATTGTGGAAACCAGTGTGGTATTTACTCAAAAAACTAAAAGTAGACCTGACATGTGACTCAGAAATTCTCCTCCTAGGTGTACAATGAAAAGATTTGCAAGCAGAGACTCAAAAAGATATTTACACACCAGTGTTCTTTGCAGTAGTATTCACAATTGTTAAAAGTTGGAAATAATCTAAATGCCCATTTACAGTATACACTGGAATACCACTCACCCAGTAGGAGAAATTAAGTTTCACTACCAGGCTACAACATGGATGGAGCTCAAAGGCATTGTGCTGAGTGAAATCAATGAATCACAGAAGTGTAAACATTGTATGACCTCGTTTGCATAAAAAGACAAGAACAGGCAAATGTGTAGAGACCAAAGCTTATTTAGTGGTTACTGCAGCAGGAAGGAGTGGGAAAAAAAGCATTTAAGAGTGATGGGAAAATCACATTAAGGGGAGGTTTGCACAATTGATTATTGTAATTTTTGCCAATAAGTAGTACCCTTGTAAAGAGATGAGTTGGCAAAAGTTGTGTGAAAGTTATATTTACAAAGACAAAAAAAAAAAAAAGAAAAAAAAATAGTTATGTGAGACTGCTTGTAAAACCAAACAATTCACTGGGTTTTGGTTGCTTATTTTAGAGATTTACAGTCAGGGTTTCATGAGACATCCCAATTAATTGGCCTTTTAAGAAGCATCCATGTGGAAACAAAATGACAACAGCAACTTGAAAGATTAGATAGGAACCTTAAGGGGCAGTGAGTTCAGGTTAATGAGAGTGGAAGAATTCAGAGAAACTGATAAAATGGTTGTACAACCAAAAATATATTTAAGAAAAAACTGTAGATGTGACTAATTATATAAACAATACAGAAAATAATCTTTAGCATAATTGTATCTAAACAAGTTTAAACACATAAGTATAAAATGTACCTTACATGCTATTCATTTATTCCATCTATTTTTAATATGAGTTGGAATCAACTTGATGGCAATGGGTTTGGTTATTTTTGAAGAGAAAATAATAAAATTTGTAACATGTTATTTTGGTTCATGTACAATTATTCTTATGTACATGTTAATAAAAGCCATAATAACATGACTTAATTTTAAGATATATACAAATAATCTTATGTTATTTACTAAGCAATATTCTATCACTCTGTCTCATGTGTATTCTCTTTTTGTGGGAAGTGTTAGCAAGCATAGTATTTGAAATCAATTATTATCATAGTTGTGCCTTTTAATATTAAAACATAATAGTCAATAGTCTGCAAACTTCTAGATTTATGCTATCCACATATCTTGTCACGTAATAATTGACATAATGATAAAGTAGCCAAAAATCAAAGAGAGCAAGTGAAAGAGACTAGGAGTTCTGGACAGCAATTATACTAGTATGAGAGAAATCTACTGGAATAGATTTATTAGTAATTTATGTATTGTCTCCTCCCAATGTGATATTCTTAGAAAATCACATTTGTATAGACATAGTAAACTCCAGAGCCACTAAAGTTACTAATCTCTAGCTTTCTTACATGACTTAGAAAGAATTAAAAAAAAAAAAAAAAGAACGAAAAATATAGAGAAATCACTTGTCTGATACAGGAGTCTAGAATTAAAACCACACAAAACAATGCTATACTGAAATACCAAGAGAGAAGAAATCACTGGCATGCTACATATTACATAAGAGAAACAATTATTGTCACGGTATTTATGAAACTTTGCATTTCCTGTGTCAGGCAATCTTAGTGCTCAGTGATGTATTGTGGCAATGTAACTAAAAATCTAAGATGGCTTCTGAGAATACTTGAACCAAAAACCAGTTAGTACTGAAGAAAGAGATTTAGAAGAAAGAGAAACCCGTTTTTTGCCAGCTGGCCTGTATCAGTGTGTGGTATCCTCTAATTATATGGGACAATTCATGATGTCTCATATATTCTGAGTTCACAGGAAGGAGGTATTGTTGGGAACAACAGCAGGAGCTCCAAGTGGGTTGATATCTCTGTATTTCCTTTACACTCCGATTCAAGAGTTAAGTCAGAATCATATTTGTAATGAATTCAAAAATTCACTAATGACAACACCTTGAAGGTGACTTGCTTTGAATGTTGCTAGAACATACTTCGGTAGTCAGATAATGTATGTTTAAAGAAACCCAGATGAAATGACTGAAAAATAACTCTCTATACAAGCAATCTTTGAGTCTAATTTTCTGTATATTATGATAATTCTTTGCTGAAGAGTTGAATTTCTGTTTTTCTTCACTATCCAGGAAAATGAATATACTAACTTTATTTATTCTTACAGAATTGTTATGAATTTTGTAATCTAAACAATGCATTTGTCCTCTAAAAATAATAGTAACTTTAATTCTAACTTTTAACAGTTTGTAAAACCACTGAGGAATTTTTTTTTTTTTTTACGAAAAGAAAGAAAAATTCAATCTGTTGTTTTTTAAAGAATGTTGTAAACATATGTAAATCTTTTTTCAAGTGTTCACTATATTTAAGAAAAAACAAACATCCACTAATGATGCTATAGGACAGTGTAGAACTGCTTCATAGAGTTTCCATGGAGTGCCTGGTGTATCTGAGGTGCTAACTTTTCTAGTTAGCAGACATAGTACTTAACCACTGTGTCACCAGGGTTTCCCAAATACCTTTCAAAATGACATGTGCTAATATATCTTAGGACTTTCATAACTTGCATAGTTAAATTTTCACTGATGATAAAATAAAGACATGGATCACAAACTGATTTATTATTTATTCAAGAAAGAAACAGGGGGACAGGGCCAAGATGGTGGACTAGACACATGTCTCCTCAATTCTCTCTGAAAATTAAGGCCTGGATTGGTAATTGAATGGAGCAATCTGAACACCTAGGGAGCCCTACGTACACCATAGTGTTATCAGATTCAAGTATGTGCCTCTAAACAAAAAACTATCTCTCTGCAACATGAAACAGTGTATGTTGAGCCCTGCTCCTGCTGACCCTCCACTTAGGCAGTCTGCAGGTACTGGCACCTTCTTTGTTATCAAGGAAGCAGGGGATGGGCATTAATTAGCAAATATGCTGAACTACAGTGCTAAAGTAAACAGCATATAGTGCAGCAGGGAGACATTGCATGGGACAGCCACATTTTGAGAGCCCAGTGCTTCAGTGAGGGCATCACTGCCCCTCTACCCTCTCTTTTCTGAGCTTATCCATGGATTCTGTTGTTTTCCAGTGGAAAGGGAAGCTCTGACAGGATGGCATCTTGGTCAGCTGGGAGGTGGACTTGCTGAACTAGAGGACTCAGCAGGGGCTAATGGTCAACTTGAGAGACAATCTCAGCCTAGAAAACACTTTTCCTGAAGAAAGGCTGTGTTTAGTACAGTATCACCTTACAGGTTAGACCTGGCTGAGGATGGCAGCAAAGTGATAATCCCTCCTTACTTTGAATTACATCTTAGCATCTGGGGATGGCCAAAGAAGTGCTTCCATTGTTAGCCAGAAGATGACATGGGGCCTACCACACCTCATCGTCTGACTGATTTTGGCAGCTGTAGGACAGCTCCCAGCTTTTCAAAATAACACTGTCTAGAGAAATAACTGCTGAGCAGCTTGATAGCATTTCTTCCAGCCTTTACTGACCTACATCATAGAGTTGGCTGACTGTCCCCTAGTGAGTCCATAAATGGGATACCATTTTGCCAGCCAGAAGGTGGAGTTTACCACCCCAGAAAGTCCAATGGGTCCAGTCACTAGAGCACACAGAGGTGACTGGGTACCAACTCCCTTCTCTAAACTACATCTCAGCTCCTCTTGAGGTAACACCAGAGAAACTAAACAGCCTCTAGATGGCTTGAAGGAAAAAAAAAAATGCTGAGCATTTAAAGAAGCAGTCCACCATGACTTCAGAAAACTCCCCAAATAAAGAATCATAAACTAGACAGATGAAGCCTTTCTGAAACTATCTGATATTGATTACAAACAAATTAAATAGAAAGCCCTCTTAGAGATTAAACACAATGTAGCAGAACAAAATGAAAAATCAAGCAAGCTATTTGAACTGACGGAACACTAACAATCTGAAATCCGGCAGACAATAACAAAATTACAGAATTAGACAATTCAATCCAAAGCCAAAAGAGCAGAACTGAGGAGATGAAAGACAGTCTTAGTGCCCTTGAAGACAGAGCTGACACCACCATTTATGAGGAGAGGTCAGAAAAAAGAAGTAAAAAAAAATGAAGTGCTTTAAAGAAATATGTGGGACTCTATTAAGAGGACTAATCTACCATTAATTGGAGTTTCTGAACAGGGAGCAATAGCTGAAAACACACAGAGTGTTATTGATGAGTTGCTGATAGAAAACTTCCCTTATGAAAGTAGAGAACATAGATATTCAAGATGTATATCAAACATGACAAAAACAAGACCCCAAAAGAAAGATACCAAGACATATAATCAAGCTTAATAAAATAAATACAAACAGATCCTTTGTAAGAAAGTGGGGCTCAAAGCAAAGCTGACATTCAAAGGGAAGCCCTATAGGCTTTTGTCTGACTTCTTGGCAGAAATAATGTTGCCAAGAAGGTAGTAAGATGATGAATTCAAAACCTTGAAGGAGAAAAACTTCCAACCAAGAATTATATATCCTGAAAAATTGTCTCTCAAATATGAAGATACAATTAAGACATTCACAAACAAAAGCTTAGAGCCTTTGTAAAACCAAACCAAAACTGTAAGAAATACTGTACAAAGCTCTTTGCTCAGAAAAACAAAGCCATTAAGTACATACTTAAGGAGGCAAAGCAGGTCACAGCATCCAGAAACCTACTTAGTGTAAGGAAATCACAAAACTGAATCAAAGCTAAAATATTGAAAGAAAGGAACCAGTGATCAAATCATCACACCATTACACTAAAAAGAGGGATACACTAAAGTGGTTATAGTCCTTTCAGATGGAGGGAAACTAAAAAGATATGCAAAAGTTAAAAGTGGGTTTAAATTTAGAATGTTAAGGGGGATTATAGAGATGGCCACAAAGCAAAATAACAATGTAACACATAAAAACAAGAAATGTAATACAGGAGTCTTAACACACAAAACCAACACTGGAACAGATGAAAATTCTATCCATAAAGAAGAATAATCCAGAACAGAATATTAAGAGAAAGAGTAAACACCAATGAAAAAATAAACACATCAAAATGACAGCACTAAACAGATGCATATGAATAATTACACTGAACATAGACAGACTGAATGCTCCAATAAAGAGACAACCAGAGGCAGCCTAGATCAAAAGACATGACGTGTCTATATGTTGCTTGCTGGAAACACATCTTAGACTTAAAGATATGAACAAATTGTAAATTAAAGGATGGAACAATATATACCAAACCAACAACATACAAAAGAAAGCAGGTGTAGCAATACTAAGCTCAGGTAAAATAGATGTTAATGTAAAATCCACCATCGTGGACAAAGGTGGTCACTATTTATTGCTGAGAGGTTCAATACACAGATAGGACTTAACAATATTAAATATTTATGCACTCAATACCAGAGCATATAAATACATCAAAGAAACACTGACTACACTGAAAAATGAGATAGATTACTTCACAATAACAGTTGGAGACTTCAACACTTCACTTTCAGTAATGGACAGATCATCCAGAAAAAAACTGAGTAAGACACAGAAGATCTTATTGCAGCAATTAACCAACTAGACCTCATTGACATATATAGAACTTTTTATCCATCAACAAACAAGTACACCTTCTTCTCCAATGCACATAGAATATTTTCCAGGATAGAGCATATGACCTAAAGCAAATCTCAACAAAATCCAAACCACTGAATTATTGCAAAGCATCTTCTCAGACCATACAGCCATAAAAGTCAAAGTCAATAGCACAAAATATGAAGATAGAAATTTAAACTTATGGAAACTGAACAACACCTTGCCCAAAAAGCCATAGGTTATAAGAGACATCAAGGAGGAAATAAAGAAGTTTACAGAAGCACATGGGAATGAAACACATCCTACTAGGACGTATGCGATACAGCCAAAGCAGTGCTCAGAGGTCAGTTTATCTCTATAAATACACACATCCTGCAGAATAAAGGATCCAAATCAAAGAATTAACTGTACAGCTTGAACAAGTAGAAAAAGAACAACAGAGGGACCTTAGGCACCAGAGGAAAACAGAAAATAAAGATTAGAGCAGAATTAAATGACTTAGAGAATAGAAGAACAATTGAAATAATTAACAAAATCAAAAGCTTTTTTTTTTTTTAAAATATCAACAAAATTGACAAACCATTGGCTAAAATGACAAAAGGAAAACAGGAGAGGAAACAAAAAACCGAAATAAGACATGAGATGGGAGATGTCACAACAGACCCAGCTGAAATCAAAAGTATCATAACAGAATACTGTGAAAGACTACTCTAACAGATTTGAAAACCTAGATGAAATGGAGAAATTTCTAGGTTCATGTCACCTATCAAAATTATCACAAGGAGATGCAGAAAAACTTAATAAACCCACACAAAGGAAGATTGAAAAAACATCCCAAAACTACCAAACAAAAAAACTCCTGGCCCAAATGGATTAACCACAGAATTCTACCTAGCTTTAGAGGTGAGTTACTCCAGTTTTACTGAGACTATTTCACAGCATAGAAAGGGATGGAATACTCCCAAATTCATTCTTTGAAGCTGGCATAGCACTGATGACAAAGCCAGGAAAAGATCTCACAAAAAAGGAGAATTACAGACCAATATCCCTCATGAATCTAAATTAAAAAATCTTCAGCAAGATCACTGACAATGAGATTCAACAACATATCAAAAAATGATTCCTCATGACCAAGTTGGATCCATAGCAGGAATGCAAGGCTACTTCAACATCAGAAAAACAATTAATGAGATCAACCACATAAATAACACAAAAGGTAAGAACCACCTGAAATTGTCAATTGATGCTGAAAAGGCATTTCACAAAGTCCAACACCAATTCATGCTAAAAACTGTCCTCAAAATAGGAAAAGAAGGGAAAATCCATAGCACATTAAGGAGCATCTATGCAAAGCCAACTGCCTACATCATTCTAAATGGAGAGAGACTGAAAGAATTCTCCTTGAGAACGGGAACTAGACAAGGATGCCCACTCTCTCTACTTCTAGTCAACATTGTACTAGAAGTTCTAGCCAGAGCAATAAGACAAGACAAAGAGATAAAAGATATCTTCAATGGCAAAGAAGAAGTGAAAATCTCTGTATTTGCAGATGATATGATTGTATACACAGAGAATCCTAAAGAATCCATTAGTAAACTACTTGAACTAATAGTTCAGCAAAATATCAGGATACAAGGTAAATATAAGCAAATCAGTAGGATTCCTTTATACCAACAAAGAGACCATCAAAGAAGAAATCTCCAAATCAATACAATTTACCATAGACCCCCCTCCCAACTAGAGAAATAAGACTTATACAAAGAGAACTACAGGACCTTACTTCAAGAAACTAAGAGAGCTACATAAGGAAGAAACCTACCCTGCTCATAAAGGAAGATTTAACATTGTGAAGATGTCTATTTTACCCAAAGCAATCTATATATACTATGCAATCCCAATACAAATTCCAGTGACATTTTTTAATGAAATGGAGAAACAAATCACCAAATTTGTTTGGAAAGGGAAGAAATTCCAGATAAGCAAAGCACTACTTAAGAAGAGGAATGCAATGGGAGACCTCATACTACCCAACTGTAGAATTTATTACACTGCCACAGTAGTCAAAACAGTCTGGTACTGGTACAAAGAAAGCTGTATAGACCAATGGAACAGAGTTGAGACCCCAGGGATGACACCATCCTGTTATGAAGAGCTAAGATTTTAAAGACCCTAGAGTTGTAAACTGGAGTAAAAATAGTCTCTCTAACAAATGGTGCTGGAAAAGTTTGGATATCTATCTGAAAAAAAAAAGAATTGAAACAAGATCCCTATCTCACACCTTACACAAAAACTAACTCAGATTGGATAAAAGACCAAAATTTCAAACGTAAAATGATAAAGATCATGCAAGAAAAAGTAGGGTCAACAATAAAAATTTTAATATACAGGTTAGACAGACTTCAAAATGTGACAAAGCATGATCAACAGGAAATAGATAAATGGGAACTACTAAGAATCAAATACCTTAACTTTTGCTCTTCCAAAGACTTTATCAAAAGAATTAAAAGATCACCTACAGAATGGGAAAAAATATTTGGCAACTACATGCTAGACCGAACTTGATCTTCACAATCTAGAAGATATTGCAAAATATCAACAAGAAAAATGTAAATCACCCAATTAAGTGATGGGCAAAGGAGATAGACAGGAACATCTTTCAAGAGGACATCTAGGCAACCAAAAGACACATGAGGAAATACTCACAATCATTAGCTATTAAATAAATCAAAATAAATACTACGATGAGATACCATCTCATCCCAACAAAGTTGGCCATGATCCAAAAAATACACAACAAAAAGTGCTAGAGAGGCTATGGAGAGACTGGAACTCTCTTACACTGCTGGTGGGATTGCAAAATGGTGCAACCTCTTTGGAAAGCAATCTGGTGCTTCCTTAAAACGCTAGAAATGGATATATCATTTGACCCAGTAATCCCACTACTTGAAACATAGCCTGCAGTATCAAGGGCAGTCACATGAACAGATACATGCACATGAATGTTTATTGCAGCACAGTCCACAATTGCAAAAAGATGGAATCAACCCAGATGCCCAACAACGGTAGAATAGATAAACAAAGTGTAGTACATATACCCAATGAAACATGGCGCAATGACAAAGAACAATGATGATTTTAGGAAGCATCTCACAACCTGATTCGAATTGGAAGACATTATGCTGAATGAAATCAGTCAGCAGCAAAAGGACAATATTGTATGCGACCCCTGCCACAAGAATTTTAAAACAGACTTACGTACAGGAGAAAAGACTTTTTGATGGTTCCAAGGGTGGGGAAGAAGGAAGAAGGCTGGTCATACACTAAATAGTTGATAGAGATTTGGTGAAATCAGTGATAGCGCACAGCAGAAAGATCAAAGTAACTGGACTTCAACATAAACTGAAAACTCTTCTAATCTTAACCCAATACCGCAAGAATAAAGTAGCTGGGACAGTTGTTTGGGGCCATGCTCCCAGGGATCACCAAGGCAAATTTGCATAACTATCCTATTGCTAAGAGGGTCTTCTGCATCCCTTATTGGTGAGTGGCATCTGGGGTCTTAAAAGCTGGGAAGCTGCCATCTGAGGTACACCAAATTGTCCCAACGGATCTGGAACACACAGTCACCCCAAATAGCAAAGATTTAAGAAAAAAAGAGCCCAGAAGAGAGAAGGGCCCCTGTAAATGGGTGACTGTATCAACCTGTGACCAGAAGAACCAGATGGTGCCTGGCCACCAAAGATAGCTGTGATGGGGCACACAATGGTGAGTCCCAGTGGCCACATGAGAAAAAGAGGCATGCACCTCAGGAACTCCACTAAAGACCACAATGGATGGTTCAGCAGCCTGGGGTTCCCCTGGGAACATAGCCCCTAGACCTGCTGCTGCCCCTGACTTGAAAACATTACTGAGGTCAACTCTTTAGGCAGGAATGGACTGGATTCAGGGACACAGTGTGACCATATGGTGTGTGTACCTTATGGTTCTATGCATCTATAGGATGTTATTCTACTGGTCTCTTACTAGAAGGGAGAGGTGAGGGTGCACAGGAGGGGACAGGAGATTGTTAAGAAGATACAACATACATAAAACAAAAAGGAGGAGTGTGTAGTCACTGGGCAAGCAGAACAGAAGCGACTGCAGATAGGTGGGAATGAAAATTTAATTTGGATTGTATACTTTTCAGTTAATCACAATTAAAAAAGAGAAACAGTGTTCATACCAGAAACCAACACAGTATATTAGGAGGTGAAAATGGAATAAATAAAAAAATGCAATCTACCTTTGGGAATCTTAGATCATCCTATGCACCTTATTGCATGTTGTTGTCTTCACCAAGTTGGACTGAGTATATCTTGCATTAAAACAGGTAACTATTTGCTTCATGATGACTCAGTGTGTATTAGAGTAGACTTGTGCTCTGTAGAGTTTTCACTAGCTGATTATTCACATATAGATCACCAACACTTTCTTCTGAGATTCCTCTAAGTGAACTAGAATGTTCCATGTTTTAGTTAGCAGCTGAACGTGTTAACTCTTTGTGTCACCCATCAGTGGTATATCTAGGCTATTGCACATGGCACCAATGAACAGTCTCTGTTAACTCTGTCCTGCGCAGTATTCTTCCTCAAGCTTCAAAAACACTTATTACCATGGCCAGCCAAGTTCAGTCAATCTCAATTCATAGTGACCCATAGATAGAACAGAACTACCCCGTTGAGTTTCCTAGAAGCACCTAGAAGATTTGAACTGCCAGCCTTCTGGATAGTAGCCACATTACTTAACCAGTATGCCACCAATGTTTTCAAAAGCTTAGTAATGTCTTAACAAAAAGATTACTGAGCTTGATCAGTATTTTTGAGGTGATATTATGGTAAAGTTATTTGAAAAAGGAGTGTCAGATTCTTAGACAGGGGCACAATTTCAGTGTTCAGTGTACTTGTGTGTTTATTCAGATAAAAAGTTTAAACCTCTTAGAAGAACACAGCAACTTCACAAAGATAATTCACACTTTAGTGTAACATATAGAAGTCACGTAAGAAGCAACCATGCAGATGTGGGAAACTGAACTACCAAAATGTTGTTAATTAAAAATAAATAAGCTCTGACAATTAAGTCTATGAACTTAATTGTTCTAAGTGCTACATACCTCATTGCTGAATATCATTGTGGTCACCTGCTGAGTATCACTACGGTCACTTAGGAACCTATGTACCAACACCAGAGCCTAGTCCACCCTTCAAAGCAATATTGGAACTCTTTCTGGAATGGCCATTTGGTACAGTGGCACAGCGACTAGTCCATGGACTTAATTGTATAATTTTCTGTGAGGGAGCTTTTAGCCAGTAAACAAATAACTGTATTGGAACACCCTCCCTCCTCATGTGATCTGGCCCCTAATGACTTTTTTCTTTACCCAAAGATAAAGAAAGTATTGAAAGGAAGATGTTTTGATGATATTCAGGGCATCAAGTATAACATGGTAGCCACTCTGAAGGTCATTCCAGAAAAGAGTTCCAAGATTGCTTTGAGGGGTGGACTAGGTTCTGACGTGGGGGCATAGCTTCCCAAGGAGAGTACTCTGAAGGCGACCGCAGTGATATTTATCAGTTAGGTATGTAGCACTTCTTCTAAGATGAGTTTGTGAACCTGATTGTCAGGCCTTGTACAGTATGGCATTATAATCATATGTGATTCTTATTTTGAATTTGAGACTTAGCATTTTAAAATATTGCAGTACTAAGAATAATATTTTTTAGAAAATACGGTCATATATATTGTTGCATGGGAGGAATTCTGTTAGTACAGTGGTTAAAGCCATTGAAGGCTAAGTCAGCAGTGTGAAACCACCAGTGACACCAGAGGACACAGCTGTGACAGGTTGCTTCCATAGAAATTTACCATCTTGGAAACTCTATTGGGTTTCTATGGATTGGAATTATCTCCATGGCAGTGAATTTGGTTTGAATTTGAATATTACCACGTAATAAAAATGGAATCAAATTCTACACTTTTTACAGAGAACCTGAATCTATCTGTTGCTGAGGACACCAAGCCATAGGAAGCTGCTGGTACAGAGGGACAATGAATTTGAAAGTATTAGCTTAAAACATCTCTGCCTCACCCATAATGGACCAAAATTCTTAATTTATGCCAGCATATTAAGGCTCTTCTCCTATTTATTGCCTAAATTATTGACTGGAGTAGGAACTGCAGGATATTATACGATAACATGGGGCAGCTCTAAGTCTTTTACAAAAGAATAACAGATGACAAATGTATTCAGGAATGGAATTTGAAAAAGAGGAAAAATCATCAAAAAAATGAAAAAAAAAAATGAAGTGAAAGCCGAAAGGTAGATAATAGAGAGGAAAAAAAGCTGAAGAAGGGAGAGTGGCAGAAAATGCTGATGGTGGCTTGATGCTGGGTAAACTTCAAAGGAATTGTGATTGAGGATAGAGAACATAGAAACTTGGATTTCAAAGAGAAAAGAGACTCATGTGAGCACCACTGGTGCACTGAAGCAACATACATTTGCAACAAATTGAAACAATAAAAAATACTTATATATGTATATATATACATTCTGTGCTACAGGGCGCTATGTGTTGGGACTGACTCAGTGGCACTGGGTTATGTTTATACACATATATTTTTTTAAATTTTATTATTTATTTTTGTCACTCAAAAGGTATGGACTAGTAGAAAGAATACGAAACTTGGAATAAAAAAGTGTCATCTGGATTTAGAGCTAAATTTGTCTTGTATTCAGTGTATGAATCCAATCAAATTACTTGATATCTTCATGGCTTTTTCCTCAGCAGTCTGTTGGGGATTGAATTATAGCCTTGTTTAATCTCACAAGCCTTCCATGAAATTTCTCTGCAAACTGACATAGATGGTGTTACCACAGTCATGCATCTGAGTGGTCAGTAGAAAGCCCTTTACAATTGTTTGGTGCTGTGATGGTTGCATACTTTAGAAATGTTGATTTGCATCACCCTAATTGAGCCCTGTCTGTATCATTTATTAACTAACTGTAGTTTCTATTTTTCTGTCGGTGAAGAGCATCAAATGCTCTCCATTTTCTTCTTTATAACAGCTTTCTGCATGAAACAGACATGTATGTGGGAGAAAAATAGTCACTCCTATGTTCTCCACAGAGTTTTCATAGTTTCCTGAAATAATTTGTTTTAAAAAATAATTTAAAAAATAATACGAAATTAGAAATGAAGACAAACAGAAATTAATTGAGTTACAACCCATTATATGTTCATACCTAACTTCATTTAATGCTTTTAGGAAAAACAATATTTTTCAAAGGTTAAGCTGGTCCATGCAGTGGACGCCATCGTGAATTAGATCTCAGCTCTTTGTTATGCCAGGAAGAAAAAAGCATTTTTAGAGTACTTCCTGAAAAAAAAAATCTCATATCTCAAAAAGTAATAACTTTAAAAGATCTTATTATAAATTTAAACATTTCACCCCCAAATCACCAACAATATGAACAGAAAAATCTTCCATGTTGTTTTTGTTTGTTGTTTTCATTTAACAGCAGTAATATGAACCATGTACTACACGCAACAGGTTTAGGATTTTTTTTTTTTGAATAGTCGAAAAATTTGGCTTCAGAAAAAAATACTGCAGCTTTTCAAGTGAAAAAGATTACAAAAAGCAAGGGTAAAACTAGAAAAAAAATTGACTCTATGACAAAATACACTAACATGACAACAGGATAATAACTAAAAGATCGTGAGCTGGTAATTCAAAGAAAACATATAAAAAGGGCACCCATATGATAATAATATTTCATCATCAATATTAACCAATAAAATTTAAATTAAGGAGAATGATGCCATTCATTATGTATGAAATTGATAAACTATATTTAAAATAATATTTGCTATTGGCAAACTTTAAGGAAATAGATTTCCTGGTAAATTAACTTAAAACTTTTTTCTAAAATACTTAAAATATATATATATATCAAGATTCCCCAAAGAAATCCAAGTCATTTTATCATCGTTATCTTAAGGAAATAATCTAGAATTACAGGGAGAATGGAATAGCTGCATGTGTGAAAGTTTTATTTATAATAGAGAAATTTAATTATAACACATTACTATCTTCTTTTCAAATCATATATAAAAAATAGGAAGAATGCTTCCAATACTTTATAATTAAGAGAAGAAAAAAACAAACTATTTTTGAAATAAAATAGTCTTTCTACATTTATTATGAAAGCCTGAAGGATTGGAGAGAAAGGCATCAAGCTAATAACAAAGATTCTGTTATCTGTTTGAATGATCACATTGCCTGCAATGGATAATTTAAGTTTTCTTATTTAAATTTTTGTGTATTTTGTAGATTTCTTGTATTTTACAAATCCCAAATAAATATTTATTTATATATATATTTTTTTTTGCTAAAAATATGCGCAACAGACCACTCAACCATTCAAAAATGTTACTTGCACAGTTCACTCACAATGGTTTGGTATTTTACAGTGTGTCCCCATTCCTCCTGTCTCTGCCCGTATTGTCTCACGATTGTTAGTTTACACTTTCTACCACTTAGAATTCTCGTCTATGCTTTCGAGTTACTGTTGGGATTTTGTTCTCATATGGATTACTCTTTAAAAGTGTTCACTGCTCAAGGCAGACATCGTCTACTAAGCTGAAGTATTTAAAGATGCTTTCATGGGATAGTTTTAGCTCAAAGTTTAAAAAGTTTCCAGGCAATATAATTGGGGTGCCTCAGTTGCTATGTATCCAGTTATTCTGGTTTCCAGCAAAAATTTCCATTCCACAATTTTCCCTTCTTTTGATCAAGATCCAATTACTGGCTCCCTGATGAAAACATTCAGTAGCAGCAGCTAGGCACTATTTCTTCTTTTCTTTTCCTTTTTTTTTTTTTTTCCTCACTGCGAGGGTAGCAGTAGTTCATGGAGGACAAAGACAATAAATATTTTCTGAGTGCCTACTAAATGGCTAGGAGTGTGCTGGGAACCCCAGCTAAAACTGAAATTAAAAAGAAATAGAGAGTAAACAAGGTTCCCACCCTTATGAAACGTATTCAGTAGGAGAATCAGATAAAAGAAAATAATGAATGGTTTATAGCACGATGGATGAATGAGAATATTGACACTGAAACCATGGTGAGCCACCTTTTATTTCCCCATTAAGTAGATCAACGAGGAAACCTTGTTGATGTACTCATTAAGTGTTATGGCTGCTAACCAAAATGTTGGTGGCTGGAATCCTTCAGGCAGTCCATGGAAAGTCTATGGAGGCCGTTCTAAGATGTCCTCTGAGGTCACTATGAGTCGGAGTCGACTCCGCGAGAAATGAGCTTTTTAATTTTTTTTAATGGATTAACTAAATTTAACAGCTATTAGGTATGTTTCAAACATGTTAATTGATTAGATCTGGCCTCAGGTTAATCTTCAAAACTCATTTATTTTTACTGCAATGTTCTGCATTTCTATTTGTTATTTTTGAGCTACATGAATTTTGCTCCTTGTAAAATCGTATTCAATAAGAAAAGATACCATTATTTTGTATTATACTAATAATTTTCTTTAAATGTGACTAAAAAGCTGATTTGTATTTCGAAAGTATACAAATGTCTTGCTATCATTAATTGATTTTAATTAAATTATTGGTAATATAATTTTTTTATTTGTTTTTGAAGAGTGACTGGATGTAGAGTATGAGAAATGTCCCTCATGTGAACAGTGTTTCTGTTATGAAAGACTTGAGAACAATCCTTAAAACCCTGAGAAATGTGATATCATAAAAAACAGCAGGGGTGAGCTAAATGTTTTGGGTCTTGTATAGTTGTTTTGTTTAATTGCTGTTTGTGGCTCAGTTGTAACAACTCCCATTAAGTCTTTAGGAGAAGCTGAGAGTAAACTAGTTTGAAAATTTCCTTTTCATTATTTTGATGAGGCCTACTTTTTAATTTTGTTGTAATAAGGAATGGGTCCATTTAAATAAGCCTCTGTTTATGAAACACAAATTAGTTCTGCACAGTAATCTGAACCCACCAAAGTCCACATATAAGGACCATTATGCATTTCCCCTACATACTTCATTAGACTCAGCATTCACAAGAGATCAATGACTCGGAGCTGATTTGACAAAATATGCATTTTTCTCTTTTCCTGATGTGCTGCCTAAGACAGAAAATATTAAGCCTTTTATTTTTTTCCATTCCTCTAAAGCATTTCAGCTTTCATTTCTCTAAGTGTTATCACATTCAAATCCTTCAACACACTCTCTGTTTCACTAGCAATCTGTTAGTGATCGGCCTCTTTCATCTCTCCTCAGATTCATCCTAATGAAATCATTATAGCTGAACTGATCTTTTCCATCCACCTTTATTCCATCTCTGTATGATAATAATGATCTTGTTTTAGTTTCAGAAATACTGACACACCACTGTAGTTTTGAATCATTATTTTTATGTTTCTTAAAAGAAAAGTAATTGAGTCTCAAATGTTCTGTTTTGTGTTTTTATTGAAAGTGAATGCGAGGCAGTAACACTGCATTTATTCTGAAAAGCAGTGGAGTGGAGACGTTAGAGATGTTTTTAATTTCAGAATGTGCTGAGTTCAAATCCCTCTGCTACTGAGAGCTGTGTGATCTTGAACAGTGTGCTTTATCTCAATAAACATCTGTTAATTCACAGGTTTGCTATGAGTATTAGTGAGAAACTATACATACAATAATTAGAGACTGTTCTTATGAATCAAAGTTGTTATTATGAGTGCATGTGCTTATGCCTTGCTCTAAGATCTACTGTAGTGTTATACATGCATTTTTATAGGTCTTTATTAGTCAGTATTACCTTATTCTTTCTCGTATTTTTATAACACTGTACCTAACTATGGAAACCTTGGTGGCATAGTGGTTGAGTGCTGTCTGCTAACCAAAAGATTGGCAGCTCAAATCCACCAGGAGTTCCTTGGAAACTCTATGGAGCAGTTCTACTCTGTCTGTAGGGTTGCTATGAGTTGGAATTGACTCTATGGCAGTGGGTTTTTGTTTGGGTTCCTTACTATAAATGTCAAAAGGACCTTCTAATCTGTTGTTATTACATTCAATAAACTTAAAAACAGACGGTCACATTTACATAAAGAATACTTCAATCTGAGTTAACACTATGCTGAAACTGAGCTTGAGGAATCAGTTTTAGGGTGTGGGCGTCAGAATATTCAAAGGAATGTTCCATGTAAATCTTGTATTTTTATTTCTTTTTTAAAAAACTAACTTTATTATGTGCAACTTAATAAAAAAGACCAGACTTAGTGATCTGGCAAAGACTTGGTCTTCAGTCCTCTTGGTCTTCAGTCACACTTCTAACTTGAATTTGAAGCCACTCTGGGAGATCACCGTTCACCCAAATAACAGCCAGCCTATAAACAAAACAATGACACTTTTGAGAAAAGTGCTGTTTGGAACAATCAACTATACAAGGCTAAAAGGGCAGCATTTGCCCAAAAGGTGAGAAGGCTGGAAGAGTGAAGAAAAGGAGACTACTGGAAACAAGGAACTCAGGGTGGACAGAGAAGAGTGCTGATACATTGTGGGGGTGCAACCAACATCATGGAACACTGTGTATAAATTATTAAAAGGAAACTAATTTGCTCTGTAAACTTCCATCAAAAGTGCAATAGAAAAAAATAGCTTTAGCGAGGTATAACTGACATGCCAAAACAAATAAACAAGGAACAAACCTGAACATATTAAAGAATATAATTTGATGTTTTGACGTATGTAAACAGATCTGAGATCATCGCAGCAATCAAGATGGTAAACATATCTGCAATCTCTAAAAATTTTCTATTGCCCTTTCACGATCTCTTCTTCTATCCATCCTCACCCTGATCTACATTCCATTCCCCAGGTAGCCACTGATACGCTTTCTCCCCAAAGAGGCTAGTTTGTACTTTTCAGAATTTTATTTCATAGAATAATATAGTATATTCTTTTCCTTTGTCTGATTTCTTTTGCACAGCATACTGTTCTTGAGATTTATCCACATATGATGATATATTTATAGTTAATTAATTTTATCACTAAGAAATATTACACAGTAAGCATGTAACTCACTGGGCTTATCTATTTTCCCTGTTTATTGACATTAGTTTGTTTCCAGATTTTGATCATGCAAATAAAGTTGCTATGAATATTTGTGTACTAGGAAACCCTGGTAGTGTAGCAGTTAAGTACTACATCTGCTAACCAAAAGGTTGGCTGTTCAAATTCACCAGGTGCTCCTTGGAAACTCTATAGAGCAGCTCTTCTCTGTCCTACAGGTTCTCTACCAGTCGGAATTGACTCCATGGCAGTGCGTTTAATTTTTTATTCTTTATATGAGTATTTTCTTTCACCTCTCCTGAGAAACTACAAACAGAATGGAATAGAGTGAAAAAAACTAGATCCTATGGCAAGTGTATGTGAACTTCTTAAGTGACTACCAACTGTTTTCCACAGGCGTTGTATCAGCATTCCCACTGGCAGTTTATGAAAGTATAGTTTATGTAGAATTGGTAATTATTTATTTTTTAAATGTTTGATAGAATTTACCAGTGAAGCCTTCTGGAAATGTAGTTTTCTTTTCTTTCCTTTTAAATTTTTTTATTGTGATTTAAAGTTTAAAGTCCAAGTCAACTTTCCATATAAAACCTCAAGTATTCACCTCTCTGTAACCCTATCTGCTGTCCTTACCCTGTGACAGCATACTCTTCTTTTTCACTCTTAAAGAATGTAGTTTTCTTGATGGGAAGATTTGTTAAGTGAAAATTCAGTTTGTTTATTCCTTAAAGTATTATTCAAGTTATGTATCTTTTTTCTTGAATGGGCTTCAGTAGTTTATGTCTTTCAAGGATTTTTACATTTCATATAAGTGCAGAGTTATTCACAATAATATTTTATTAACCTTTTAATACCCATGTCAACTCTCTTATTTCTTATACTGCTAATTTCTCTCTTTTTGAGGATTTCTCTGACTAGAAGTTTATTGGTCTAATTGATTTTCTCAAAAAAAAAAAGAACAACTTTATTTCACTGACTTTCTTTAATGTCTGTTTTCCATTCCACTGAATTTCATTTGGATCTTATGTTTTTTCCTGCTTCACGTTCTTTGGGATTTATGTTGCCCTTATTTTTCCTTTCTCCCTAAAGGCAGAAGCTGATTCAATGATTTAAGATAGTCCTCCTGCCAATACAGACATGGAGTGCTTCAAACTCTCACATGACTTTTCCCATAGTTGCTGTTGAGCTGATTCGTATAACAGTGACTCAGTGTGACAGAGTAGAACTGTGTCACGAGATGTTTTAGGCTGCAGTCTTTAAGGGAGTAGAGATTGTCGGGTCTTTCTGTCTTTCTCCCATGGAGCTCCTGGTTGGGCTGGAACCCCCATTCTTTCAGTCGGCTGCTGAGCGCTTAAACATTCCATCAAGTTTCCTTATGCCACTTTAGTAGTATCTCGTGCGTCTTGATATATACATGTATGTATTGTTTCCTTGATCTTAGACAGTTTCATTAAGCAGTCTCTAGGTGGAAAAAATGGTTAAGGACTCCATTACTAATGAGAAGGTTGGTGGTTCAAATCCATCCAGTGGTGTCTCTGAAGAAATGTTTGGCAATCTACTTAACAAAACCTCACAGGCTTGAAAACTGTATGCTGCACAATTTTTCTCTAACACACATGGGTTGCTATGAGTTGGAATGTATCCATAAGCTTAATTTTTATTCAATTCAAAATACTTTCAATTTCATGTTTGAATTTTTTGTTTTGGGGACCCATAGGGTGTAGAGAAGTGTGATGTTTTACTTTTTACATTGTTTCAGTCATCTGGTGCTGCTCTAACAGAAACACCACAAAGTCGATGGCTTTAACAAAGGGAAGTTTATTCTTAGACAATCTAGTAGGTGACAAGTGTGAATTCAGGGTGTCTGCTCCAGAGGAAGGCTTTCCCTCTGTCGGCTCTGGAGGAAAGTCCTGACTGCATGAGTCTTTGGTCAGGGAGCATCTTGGTGCAGGAACTGCAGGTCCAAAGGATGCGTTCTTCTCCTGGTGCTGCTTTCTTGATGGTGTGAGGGTTCACTCTCTGCGTGCCTCCCTTTCCTTTTATCCTTGTAACATAAAAGGAAAATGATGGTACAAGCCACACTCCAGGGAAACTCTCTCTACTCTGGAGCAGGGAGATAACTTTATGAAGGGATTTATAGTGCCACCCTAATCCTCTTTAAGATACAGCATAGGAAATATCACAAAATGAGGACAGTCATAAACTATTGGGAACGATGGACCAGCTAGATGGCTATGCACATTTTAGGGAGGACACAGTTCCAGCCATGACATACATCGTTAAGGCTGTAAGTGATTTTAATGCAATGTCTTCTCATTTGTTCTACTCTTGTCTGGCTTACAATGTTGTTAAGTATTCACTGTTATTCTTGTGAAGGAGGCCTGATGGCCAAGAAGTTAAAGTGATCAACTGCCAACCTAAAACTAAACAGTTCAAGATCACGGGCTGATTTGGAGATCACAGAGAGAGATTTGGCAGTGTGCTTCTGTAGAAACTTATAGCCTTGGAAACTCTATGAGTTGACACCAGAGGCAGTTTACTCAAGGCAGTAGGTTTTTTCTTTTTAGTCATTCTTATATTTGTTCTTCTTTATGTAACATTTTTTTTTTGTTCTTTAGTTACATTTAGATGTTTTTTCTTTTTTTCTCTTCCACTTCTTTCTTTCGGCAATTAGATTAAGCTATGCATTGGTATAGGTTTTTTTTTTTTTTCCTTCTCCCTTCTTTGTTTTTTGATTTTTTCTGTTTCTTTCTCTCCTCCCCAGCTACCAGAGTCTCTGGGTTAAGGTTTTTTGATTAAGCTATGCCTTGGTATAGGTTGTTTTGATTAAGCTATGTATTGGTACAGTCTCTCCCTCCTCCCCCTGTCCTTATCCTGTCCTCAGGATTTGTTGAGTTTCTTGGGTCTGTGTGTTTACACTTTGCTGCAAATTGGAAAACTTTTAGACATTGTTTCTCCAAATCTGTTCTTCCTCTCCTCCTTTGTTACTGTTGTTAGGCATCACTGAGTCTTTCCAACTTGCAGGGACACTGTGTGTAACTGAAGCAAACATCGCCTGGTCCTGGCACCATTTTCCCTACCAATGCACTGATGTAGCCAGACTGTGAACTTATCTCATTAAGGTTCTTCCTTTGTTTCTTTGGATCCTCTTATTTACTGAACATGATATGTTTTCCAGAGACTAGTTTCTCCGGATGACATGTCCAAAGTATGTGGGACAAAGCCTGGCCACCCTCTCGTCTAAGGAGTGTTCTGACTGTGTTTCTTCCAAGACAGATTTATTCATTTTTTCCAGCGATCTCTTTTTTAAGGACTCCAATTACCCACACAGTAGGTTGACTAAAGTTATGACCCAGCTCTTTTCTTTTCTAACCTGTTGTCATTTTCTTTCTTTGCTTTAGATTAGGTTGCTTTTACCGTTACGTCTTCAATTTCGCAATGTCTTTTATGTCATGTCTAATCTGCCATCGTTCCTACTCAGTGACATACATATATTTTTTTAATCCAGACATAGCACATTAAGAAGTTTGATTTGTATCCTTTAAAGTCTTTCAGATCTCTTACTAATATTTTGAACATACGGAGTTTGTAATGACTCTTTTAATGTCCTTGTCTGCTAATTCCACCATGTGTCAATTCTGAGTTGATTTCAATTGACCGATTTCTCTCCTAATACGGGACATATTTCCTTGCTTCCTTACATGCCTTGCATTAGTGGATTAGAAACCAAGTATTACAAATTTAACCTTGTCAGGTGTCAGATATTTTTGTATATTGGATACTTTTGTGTTCCTATTAAGTATTCCGTAGCATTTTTTTCTTGGCTGTAGTTAAGTTACTTGGAAAATGATAGTTTGGGGGCTTGCCTTTAAGATTTGATAGTCAGGGCAAGAGTGAGGCTCAGTCTAGGGCTAAATATTCCCCAGAAATGAGACAGAATCCTTCAGAGTATTTTTTCTAATGCTTTTTGAATCAGATGTCCCCATTAGGCCAGAAAGAAAAGATATTATTTCTAACCACGTGTGACTACTGGAAACTGTTTGTTCCAGTCCTTTCAGACGACTGTCTCCTTGATCCTAGGCAGCTTAATTAAGGAGACTATGGTTGGGAAAATGGTTAAGCAATCCATTACTAACTGAAAGATTGGTGATTCTATCCATCCAGCAGTGCTTCAGAAAAAATATCTGGCAATCTACTTAAGAAACTTCATAGGCTTAAAAACTCTATGCTGTTCAATTTTACTGTAACACTCATTGGTTTCTATGAATTGGAATCAATAGCAATTGGTACTGATAAACCAAAAAAACTAAATCTATTGCTGTTGGGTCGATTCTGACTCATAGGTTGATTTTGGTGTTGATAGGCAGTTCGATCGCACACATACATTAAACAGTGATCAGGTAAATACTAAAGCTGAACACTCCACCTGCAGAGTTCTTTCTCTGAGGAGTAGTCTCATCTCTAGTTCTTTGTGTGTAGCCAGCTTAGTCTCCCCAGACTCTGGACTCTGTCTTCTCCATTGAGAGAGTACACTGGCTTCCCTGGACCTCAGAAATTTTATCAAGGCACTGTGTAACAACAACAACAACAAAAATCAGGCTCCACAATTTTGTTTCTCGCCTCTCAGGGATCATTGTCTTTTTTTACCTGATACTCAATGTCTGCAGGAACCATTAATGCGTATATTTTGCCCAGTTGTTTGATTGTTTCACAGAGAGGTTATGTAGAGTTTCATTTATTAAATCTTCTAAAACTGGTTTTTTGTTTTTTTTTTTCTTTTTTGCATTTGAAACCAGGACAAGTAGGCTTTTATTTTTGGGTAGTTTGTCATGGATTGTTCCGGTATGTATTATGAATTTAGTATCTTCAAAAAACATTGTAATCATTCAATTATTTTGTGAAGTGTGGGCAATAATTATATTTTATTCTACTGATGACCATCAGTAAAACTGATAACCATTTTTAAGTATGCTAATAGATAAATATAAAACTAGATGTAAACCAAACCAAACCTACTGCTGTTGAGTCAATACCAACTCATAGCTGTCCTACACTACAGAGTAGAATTACCCCATAGAGTTTCCAAGGAGCACCTGGTACATTGGAACTGCCGACCTTTGGTTACAAGCACTTAATCACTACAGGGTTTCCAAAACTAGATGTATATTACACAAACAAACAAACAAGTAAACAAAATACTGAACTACCATGGAGTACAAATAAAGTTGGAATTTAAAATAAATCAACTTCCGTAAATCTATCAGAAAAAAAAATCTATCAGAAAATTGAACTTAAAATTTTAATGGATTAAACATGTTTAGACACAATTTAATGTATCAGAGGCATGTACCAAAAAATAAAACATTAGTGAAGTTTTCAGATCATTCTGATGATCTAGATGTGTTAACTGATATTAAAAATCTATACTGAATTTAGCAAATATTTCCATTTTTATGGAAAAGGCATCCTCATTTTCATTTTATGCCAAAGCCATTTTCAAACGAGCATAGTAAATATCTGAGATCGACAGGATTACTAGTATTAAATACTCCTTTTTTTTTTTTTAAATCTGGAAAGACATACATGTATATTTATATAAAACAAACAAAAAAAGAAACCCAACAAACCTAGTGCAGTCAAATCAGTTCTGACTTACAGTAACTCTATAGGACAAAGTAGAACTGCTCCACAGTGTTTGCAAAGAGCGCTCGGTGGATTTGAATCTCTGATGTTTTGGTTAGCAGATATAGCGCTTAACCACTATGCCACCAGAGTTTCCATTTATATATGTTAGTCACTGAAAATGAAGTATAGAAACAACAATGGGAATCTATAAATTATGAATAAAAAGTGGAGAATAGCATACACCAAATCATGATTTTTAAATACAAAAAAGCAGATACTAGTTATGATTAGAATAATTAAATCCAAGAGAAAAATACTAGGCCAATGGAAGACCATATCTTCAAAAAATACATTAATTACCAAATCTATGAATATTTTAGGTCATGTTGATTCCTTTTTGTCTATTTGTACTTTATTAATAGTGAGTATTCTATTTTTTAAAATAATATCAATATTTTAGAAAAGCAAACATGATAATCTTTGGAAGTCTTAATTTTTCATGCTAAGAAGTAGTCTACTTAAACCTGGCTTCAATTTTCTTTTCTGTTGTATATTTTTACTACATTTTCATCGTATGTTCTGCCTAAAATACAAACACACAGATGGTAAGATACTGTTACCAGCCATAAGGTTGAAGTATGTTTGCATGTGTTGGTAGGGAAATATCTTTAAAATGAAGTACTTGTAGACAATAAACAAAATACACTCTCTGTAGATATTTTATAATATACCTACATATGGAAGACTTTAATGACCACAATATATGCTTCTAAAATTAAGCTTGCTTATTTCAGTGAAAAATTATACTGCCTTTGGAGTTCAAACTCAAGTTACTTTCAATTTTTCAGCAAGCTTAAAGGAAAGACTTTGCTAGCTGTAATTCAAAGGGAACAGAAAGAAAAAGAAAAGAAGAAACAGGAAAAGATTTTGAAATAGAAAATTTGTCATAATCTGATACATACCTAAAATATGTTGCAGTGCCCACGCATTTATCCTGTGTACACTTAGCAACTTGTATGTGAAACTCTGCTTTTAGGACAGAGTCCATTTCATTAAATTGAAAAGAATAAAATATTTTTAATATACTGATTTATAAAACTCACCACTTTCAAAATAGACATACCTAATGAAAAACAGTTTTTCTAAGTCTGAAAATTAATTAATGTATTTTATTTTGACTGCATGATTTCACCTCACTTATTCCAAAATTATTTGTCTTCAAGGTAGACTGTAACAATCATATTCCATACTGGAGATGGTTAGCAGCAGAAAGATCTGTCCTTCAATGAGTATAAAACCTGTCCTTCAATGTATTGGCAAATGAGATGTAGAGAAATTATTGATTCAGTGGCATACAGAAAAACTAAACTGAGATAGAGAATTTCACTGAAAACATTAGAGAAAGCCATTACACAGTAACACTGAAAAAAAGAGGAAAGAGGAGTGTGCTGTCACGGGTGAGGAGAGCAGAGGGAACTGCAGATAGGTGAACATGCAAATACGATTGTGTTGTAAACTTTCACTCAGTCACAATAAAAAAATTATGTCTGTACTTATGGGTGAAGTTTCATTCAAACATTAGAAGAAAATTATTTACTCATATATTTTACTTTTTTCTGTTTATTTTATCTGTTGTTTATAAATAATGCCTGCATTTTAACTTGTTTCTAATAACAAAATAGTCAAAATATGAATAACTTTATGTATTTTATAGTAAAGAATGTATACTGATTGCATAATTTTGATGGAGTCAGTGGATAATTGCTTAATTGTATCTAAAATCAATAATCATATTCATTTATTCAAATGCATGCTTTTTCTTTTTCTTCAAGTTATTTTTTTATGAGTGGTAGGAAAATGCATGTTTTAAAGCTGTTGTTTTTTTATATTAATTGCTGTCGAGTTAGTTCTGACTCATGCCAACCCAAGTGTGCTGAGTAAAACTTCTCTGAAGGGTTTTCAAGGCTGTGAGCTTTTGGAAGCAAATTAGCAGACACATCTTCTGAGGTACGTCTGCCAAACCAAACCCAAACCCATTGCCATCCGGTAGATCTTGACTCATAATAGACCTGTAGCACAGGGTAGAACTGCTCCACGGAGTTTCTAAGAAGCCCCTGGTGATTCCAACTGCTATCCACTGTGCCACCAGGTGCCTATAACCAAAAACCCCAAACTCACTTCCACCAAGTTGATTCCAACTCATAGCAACCCTATAGATTGAGCAGAACTGCCCCATACAGTTTCCAAGGAGTGCTTGACAGATTTGGACTGTTGACCTTCTGGTTAGCAGCTGTAACACTTAACTACTACCCCACCAGGGTTTCCAGATGCCTATTGGTGGGTTCAAATGGTAAATTCTTTGGCTAATAGTCAAATGTTTAACCTTCTGAGCCACTAGGAGACTCTCATATTAAACCTACTGATTAGTATTGCCCTCACTTTCATATTAAACTTACTGATTATTATTGTCCCCGCGCGCGCGCACACACACACACACACACACACACACACTTAACTTAGTAAATGGGTCTGTGAAGAGCAGCTTACAAATTGTGTACGTATTTGATATAACATGAATTACAATTCAATGACAAAGGTTAATTAGTAGTATAAATTGTAATAATTTATTTCATTTAGTCCTTGCTAAAATGATCTGGAAGACATATTTGATTGCAATTTTTCCTTACGTATTGAAAATTAGAAGCAAAACATTCACTCATTTAAACAATTATTTAATTAGTACCCAATGTGTACCAGATTCCTGTGTAGTGCAAGGGTTTCGTGCTCAGCTACTAACTTAAAAGTTGCAGTTTGAACCTCCCCAATGGGCTAGGAGCTCTGCAGAAGAAAGACCTGGAAATCTGCTACTGTAAAGATTGTAGCAAAGGTAACCTTGTGAGGTAGTTCTGGTTTGTAACACATGGGGCTGCCATCAAATCAAAGGCAACCAGTTTAGTTTTCATTTATTGTGTTTCAGACAGAGCATGAAAAAGGTCAACAAATTCTCCTTTCTATAGTTCTGCGGTACAGATAGATGATCACAGATTTTTAAAGCATTGTTGTGCTATAATAAACGAGGGCTTGGGAAACCCTTATGATGTTGTGCCTCACAGAAAGCTAAATGTCAGCAGTTCACATCTACCACGCACTCGTTAGACACTTTCTGAGGCAATTCTACTCTGTCCTACAGGGTCACTATGAGTCAGAATTCTTGACAGCAACAGGTTTTTGTGAACAGAAAGAGCAGTGTGCAGATTGTACTGGGAGGCGTTTGTAAGATTATCTGTCTATTAGAGACTTTTCCATCATCACAAAGTAAGGAAGGAAAGGCATTCTGCTCCAAGTACTTCACTTCCTTGTAAGTATTGGATGAGGGCAATCCGTTAATACTCTAAAGAGACAATAGGTGATGGCTGAGTTTTAGTCTGAACTATGGTATGATCTCATTTTAGATCTGGTTCTAGAAATACTCTGATTTTATAAGCAAAAATGTGAGAACACAGCCTAAGAGAAGAAGAAGAAGGTTGCTATAATAACAGGCTAATCAAGGCAATATTGTGGAGACAAAAGAAGCAGTGGACATTAGTGAGATTCAAAAGCAGCACTGATACAGGCTGAGATTCAGGGGTGGGAGTGGAAAGGGTGAGTTAAGAAAGACGGAAGATACGATGACTAATATTTAAGCCATAATTCTTTGATTTTTCATCTTAAGTCTACTATTTACTGAAGTCGTCAGTTTTTCTCTGGGCTTTAATTAGGAAACCCTGGTGGCATAGTAGTTAAGTGCTTATCCAAAGGTCAGCAGTTCAAATCTGCCGGGTTCTCCTTGGAAACTCTATGGGGCAGTTCTACTCTGTGTCTAGAGTCACTAGGAGTTGGAACTGACTCTATGGTAAGGGGTTTGTTTGCTGTTTTTTGTTGTTGTTGTTGTTTTCTTTTTCTTTTTTTTTGGTTTGGACTTAAATTTTCTTTACTTAAAGACTGATACTGTCTTCCTAAAGGAATTCTGTAAGTATTTAATCAATTAATATTAGTGAAGGTACATGGGATAATGTGTGGCACATGTTGATTGTTAAATACGTGTTAGTAAATTAAAATAAAATAGTATAGAATAATAGCAACAACTACTCTTGAAGCATTCTAGGTAAAGCATTCTAGGCCTGTGTATTTTTGCCATGGTTTGAATTACGTTCACCCCAGAGTGTGTGCGGCTGTTTAGCTGGGCACTGATTCTCCACCCTGGGTGAGTGCCTGCGTCCTGTAAGCCCTGCCTCTGCAGTGATAACGGGGAGGATGGGCAGCAGTTGGGCTGCTAGGACGTGACTCAGCAGTAAGATTGTTTTGTACCTTGGGGCAGTCTCTTAAGATATAAAGGAAAGAAGCTAGCAGAGGGGTTTAGGGACCTCCTATTACCAAGAAAGCAGTGTCAGGAGCAAACACACCCTTTAGAAGGGCCCTGGGGTTCCTGTGCCTCAGAAACTCCCAGTCCAGGGGAATATGGACAACAAGGACCTTTCATCACAGAGAGCAGAGAAAGCTTTTCCCTGATACCAAACTTGTAGCCTACTGGACTATGTTGAACTATGTCTCTTTTTAATGCTATCCACTCATGGCGTTTCTGTTAGAGCAGTGCCGGGTGACGAAAACTATTTTCAATCAGATACAAATATACAAGGAGTCTTGGTGACTCAGCAATGAAGCAGTTATCTGCTAATTGAAAGATTCTAACTCCCCAGCCCTCTGTGATAGAAAACTGTGGCAATATACTTCCATAAAGAGTATAGCCTTGGACATCCTATGGGGCAGTTCTGGTCTCTCCTGTGACCTGTGGGGTCACTACAGAGTCACTATGTCAGAATCAATTGGATGACAATGGGCTTTGACATACATACTTGATTTTCTAAAGGCAGAATGTGGACTAAGCAGTCTGATTTTGCTACTCCTCTGAGAATGTCCTTATGAATGACTTGCCTATGAATGTCCATATTCTGAGCACATACATAGGTAAGGTGAGCAGGATGGGCAGAGATGAGGCAGTCCTAGACTGCTATACTCGGCCTCAAAGCACTGGGCTCTTCTACAGGTCTTGGGAAAAGGGAAGAAGGTCAGAAAAGAGAAGTGAAGAAGAAATGTTACCAGCAAGATCAACAGCCATCGGTTTGTGTTTTCTTCATCTGGTTCACCTCCCAGAATTGGACAATAGAAACCGCCATCACCATTCCTCTACATTTTCCCCTTTAACACACATGACTTCCCAGACTCAAACAACATCGTCAAACCCTCCATACTAACAGTTGAAAGGCTCACAATGTGTTCACGTTCTCACTTTGTGAAACAGTTCAGTCTACAGTCTTGTGTATGAAATAATTAGAAGGACCCTGAGAAACTTCTCCTATAGCTCCTGACATTCTAAGTTTAGGCATTGCTTGCTTTTGGTAAATTGTTGGCTGCCAGGAGTGGCAAAGCCAGACTGCCTGTTCCACACTTTGCCTTTAGAATGTCGTGTATGCATATCAAAATACATAGTCACCCAGTTGATTCTGGCAGTGACCCTATAGTGACCCCATAGGACAGAACAGAGCTGCCATCTCCCCACCAATACCACACTTGCCTTATGGGACTTCTCCCTATAGAATTAATTTTTCTTTGGAATGAATTCATGTATCGTATGTTTTCCTTATGACAAAATAGTTGAAGAAAGGGTGGTGAGAGGCCACTCATAAGAAGAGAAAGAGGAGATGCTGATCACTGGAAAGATAAGACATTTTCTTTTTCATAATTTTGTCCTCTGGACTCACCTTATGTGATTTCAGATTGTATTATAATATCCCACCTTCACACTGTGAAACTAAAATATCTTGTGGACACAAAAACCAAACCCATCCCACTGCCATCAAGTCAATGTCAACTCACAGAGACCCTGTAGAGACCTACACACAAGAGGGTTTTAAAGCCAGGCAGGAGTCCTTGCAAGAAAGGGAAGCATCCTTTGTAGGTAGCAAATGTCCCCATTGCTTTCCTACTTCTGTAATCCTGACCCCAAAGGGGCAAATGAACTCCATAGTTAATATGTTTATCTAAATGAAAATCTGTGTAATAGGTTCAGATTAACCACTTCCTCAATAAACATGTAAGTAATCTCTTTTATACAAACCTGTGCATCCTTATTTTTATCATGGTCATCCTCATTTATTCTGAATGAGTTTCGCATTCATTTTCAGGGCTATAAACATTGATCAGTCAGCCCCTATACAGATCCATGGAGGAGAGCAGCCTCTCTGGTAGTGACCGTAACCCACATAATATCCCTAGCCAATTGTGCAGGAAGTCTTTCCTTCTCAATTTTTGCAATGAGCAACTTATTCCCCAAAGTGTGAGATTTGATTACCTTTTCTCAGCATGCATTCAGACAAATGTTATTATTGGTCATAAAATTATCCAGCCCACTGACCTAGGGTGACAGTGAATTTCACAAGGTGACTGCCTGCTGAGTGAAGCATCTCCTTTTATTTGTTCTAAATATTTTATATTATGGAGCTGGGGGGGGGGGAAGAGTAAGTTTAGGTATTTAAATACAGTTACATTGACCCTGTAGGTTGGGAACATTTTAATGCATGCATAATTTGCCCACATGGAGGCGGGCCACCAAATTAAGCAAATAAACACACAGGATTCCCCGTTAAATTGCTGTTTCAGGTAAGAAATTACTATTTTGAATATAAAGACGACTTGTGCAATATTTATATTTAAAATGAAAAACTGTTCTGTATCTCAAATTTAAATTTAACTGGAAAACTGTACTTAATTCGACAATGCTGTCATGGAAGAATTTAGTTTTTGGCTCACCAAAACAAATTTAGATGACTATACATTGTCTTTATCTAAACCATTGAGTAATTTCTTTCTTTAACTGTTTTGTACAGTGTTTCCTTTGAATCATTTAAAAATTAGCTGAGGCAGAATGTTCTCTACAGTTACGTGAAAGTCAAACCCAAAATGTTTTTGCTAAAAAGAAAAAAAAAAAAAGGAGATGGAGACTGTGTGAAAGAACCTCAAACATGAATATTTAGAATATTTTTGCCTTCTTTCGAGAGATTCTGTTAGATGCTGAAATACTGGCTCTGAATAAAATGCCCGCTTCTTTTTTCACCCTCTTGGGAACTATTCTTGTGCACGGATTTGTATGTAAAATTCATAAATGATTGCTGAACTGTACCTTGTTGTGCCCCTGAATCTATCTTTAAATGTGGCCTGAATGCATTTGTCACTACAGGGAAATCTGTGAAGCGCAGGACAGGTCATAAGAGCACCTGCCCAGGTATTAGCACACTGTGGTTCTCTGTAACTTGCAGTCCTTGCCTGGTAGAGTTTCATCAGAGGAGAATAATCATTAATATCAACTCTCGGAAGAAGTTGCCAAGCAAGACAGCTCACTTGTGTAGGCACTCTGCAAGAAGTGAATAAACCAATGTGCAAATATTTCCCCCCAACACAAATAAGATGGAAATTTTATTCCACTTGAGAAGATTCTTTCAGGAGAGCACTTGGAGGGATGGAATTCCACGCATGCCTATGTGCAAGAAAATGTATTTCGATGACTGACCATAAAATCTTTGAAACACGACTAGACATCTATCTACAGTTACTATCAGGCCGCAGTAACTGTTTTCGGTGTTGTCAGGGTAAAGTAAGATACTTTTTGTGCAGTGAGGAGATTGTCAAAATGGGCTACAGAAATCTAGACCATCGAGTGAGATTTTTTACATTAGGTTTGTTTCCTTTATCAGTGTAAGACAGAGCAAAAGCAACCAATAATGACCCTGAGCAGAGAGCTTCATGAACATACAACAGGGAAATCCCCAGGACTAGCTCAAAGTTAGACCCAAGGGGACGCACCATTGGGTCCGTAATCACATCTTTTATGTGAGTCATGGGAATCCTAGTTTGTTTTGAAATGATATAATTCTCTTTTAGTGTGAAAAATGTTAATAGAGTAGAACAAGGTACAGTACTGAATGTTATTGGAAATGAATGAAAAGCCTGCTGATGCCACAGCATATGATGCTGTGTAGAACTGCATGCAAAGTCCTTTAAAATAGTATAGTTCTCCTCTCCAGGAGATCCCAACCTAAAAACTGACAGTGATGATCTGGACAGTCAAATGAAAACTTGTTGTTGTCAAGTTGATTTTGATTCATAGTGATCCTACAGAACAGAGTAGAACTGCCCCATAGAGTTTCCACTGAGCACTTGGTGGATTCAAACTGTTGACCTCATTGTTAGTCATAGCTTTTAATCATTACCCTACCTCGTGAACAGATAATTAAATACTTTGAAATTTAGTTAGGTGCATTTTCTCCTTGTTTAAGAAACATAAACAGTGGTAGATACTCTTTAAAACAGGCATACTGTGTATTACATATATTTTCTCAATTGTCCCTAGAACTGTTAGAGGAAATGCAGATAAAGATAAAATATCAGATCCTTAATGCTATTCTAAAAAACTGAACACCAAAAGAAACAGAGTAACAACAAAGTACCAAACCAAAGCATAGTCTTTCTACAGTACCTTCTAATAGTAGTGTTCAATGCTACAGTGCTTTTTCCTTTCATAAAATATTTGACAGTATCTGGAGATAATTTTAACTTCCACAACTGTATGCATGGTGATAGCTACTATTGGCATCTTGTGGACAGAGGCCAGTGATGTTACTAAACTCTCTACAATGCACAGGTGAGTCTCCATAGCTGGCAGCTGTCTACCAATTATGTGTTGAGTTGTGTTCACTGCCCCAAAAGATACAGTAAAGACTTAAACCCTGGCACCTGCCAATGTGACTTGTTTAGAAATAGGTACTTTGAAGACATTCTCAGTTCACAAGAGGTCACACTGGAATAGGTGGGTCCTAAGGAAGGCTTGGAGGTGTAGTGTTTAAGAGTTATGGCTAACCAAAAGGTCAGTAGTTTGACTCTACCACGTGCTCCTTGAAAACTGTATGGGACAGTTCTACTCTTTCCCATAATGTCACTATGAGTTGGAATAGACTTGACCACAAGGAGTTTGGTTTCATAGTTTAGTGTTATCTGAGTGTCATTTTTATAAAACAATAGAAAATATGCTGAAAGGTAGACAGAGGAAGGATGGCCTTGTGAAGATGTGTCTGCAAACCAAGAAAAGCCTGGGGCTACCAGAAACTGAGAGACAGAAAATTTTGAATTTTGAAAGACCAATGATTTATTCATTGCAAATACTTTATTTCAACAACGTCAAGTGGTGACTGTATACATGGACCTCACCAGATGGAATGCACAGGAACCTAGTTGACTACATCTGTAGAAAGAGAGGATGAAACAGCTCAGTATTAGCAGTCAGAACAAGACCAGTTGCTGACTGTGACACAGACCATCAATTGCTCATACGCAAGTTTGAATTGAATCTAAAGAAAATGAGAGCAAGTCCACCACAGTGAAAGTATGAACTTGAGTATATTCCACCTGAGTTTAGAGACCATGTCAAGAATAGATTTGATGTACTTAACACTAAGGACCAAAGGCCAGACAAGTTGTAGGATGATATCAAAGACTTTATCCATAAAGAAAGCAAGGGATCATTACAAGATGAGAAGGAAAGGAAAGACTAAATTAGATGACAAAAGAGAATCTGAAATTTACTCTTGAACATCCAGTGGCTAAAGTAAAAGGAAAGAACAAAGAAGTAAAAGAAGTGAACAGAGATTTCAAAGGGTGGCTCAAGAAAACAAAGTAAAGATTATAATAACATGTGTGAAAGAGCTAGAAGTAGAAAAGCAAAAGGGAAGATAGAAAACTCTCTGTATTTCTCCAGCTGAAAGAACTGAAGAAAAACATTCAAGCTTTGAGTTTCAATAGTTAAGAACTCTACAGGGAAAACATTAAACAACTCAGGAAGCATCAAAAGGAGATAGGAAGAATACATAGAATCATTAAACCAGCAATAACTGGTTGACATTCAACCATTTCGAGAGGCAGCACATGATCAGATACTAGAGGAAGGAGTTGAAACTGTGTTGAAGGCATTGGTGAAAAAAAAAAGCTCTGATAATTGATAGAATATCAATTGAGATGTTTCAACAAATGGATGCAGCGCTGGGAGTGCTCACTCATCTACGCCAAGAAATTTGGAGAACAGCTACCTGGTCAGCTGACTGGAAGAGATCTATACTTATGCCTACTTCCAAGAAAGGTGATCGAGCCATATGTGGAACTTGTCAAACCATCTCATTAATATCACTAGCAAGTAAAATTTTGATAAAGATTTATTCAAAAGTGACTGCAAGAGTATACAAGTATTGACAGGGAACTGCCAGAAATTCAGGCCAGATTCAGAAGAGGATGTGAAACTAGGAACAAAATTGCTGGTGGCAGACAGATCTTGGCTGAGTACCACAAAGATCTTTAGCTGTGTTTTATTGATTACACAAACGCATTTGAATGTGTAGATCATGACAAATTATGGTGAATGTTGTGCAGAGTCAGAATTCCAGAACACTTAATTGTGCTCTTGAGGAATCCATCATGGATCAAGAGACAGTTATATAAACAGAACAAGCAACTCTATATGGTTGAAAGTCAGGCAAGGTGTGCATCAGGGTTGTAGGCTTTCATCATATATTTTTATTTGGCATGTTGAACAAATAATCTGAAAAGCTGGACTATAGGAAGAAGGATGAGGCTTCAGAACTGGAAGAAGACTCATTACCAACCTGTGTCATGCAGATGACACAATCCTGCTTGTGGGAAGTGAAGATCAGGGACCACAGCCTTCAGTATGGATTGCACCTTAGCAGAAAGAAAACCAAAAGAAAGCAACATCATGATAAATGGAGAAAGGCTTGAGGGCAATGAAGTTGTCGAGGATTTCATTTTACTTGTTTCCACAATCAGTGCCCATGGAAGTAACTGTAGAGAAATCAAAAGACATATTGCATTGTGAAAATCTGCTGTATAGGGCCTCTTTAAAGTATGGAAAATTAAAGTGTCTGCTTGAAAGATTAACGTGTGTTTGTCCCAAACCATGGTAGTTTTTAATCACATCATATGCATGCGAAAGCTGGACTATGAACAAAGAAGACAAAAGAACTGATACCTTTGAGTCACAGAGTTGGAGATGAACATTGAATGTACCATGGATCACCAAAAGAACAAACAGGTCTCTTCTGGAAGAAGTACACCCAGAGTGCTCTTTGGAAGCAAAGACAGCGAGACTGCATCTGACGTACTTTGAATATGTTGTCAGGAGGGATCAGTCCCTGGAGGAGGGAGGACATGGTGCTTGGTAGAGTGGAGGGTCGGTGACAAACAGAAGACAGTCAACAAGATGGATTGACATAGTGTCTGGAACAATGGTCTTAAACACAGAAACTATTGTGTGCATGGCACAGGACCAGGCAGCATTTTGTTCTGTTGTGGACTGGGTTGCTGTGAATTGAAAAAGACTCAACAGCACCTAACAACAAGAGTCTAGGAGGCCAGAAGTCTGAGTTCAGGATGCCAGCTCCAAGAGAAGACTTTCAATCCATGTCCGCTCTACAGTACAGTCCTTGTCATCAATCTGAGCTGCTCCGCTCATTCCCAGTTCCATACCATGTGCTGTTTTTCTGGCTCTTGTTCCTTGATGATATGACGTCTCCATGTCTCTGCGTTGACTTTTCTGTTTTATGTCTTAAAGGAGATTGATTTAAAGCACCATCTAATCTCTTAGATTGAGTCATGCCTCATTTTCATAACTGCTGCTAATCCTACCTCAGTAACATCATAGAGGTAAGAATTACAATGCATAGGAAAATTACATATCAAAGTGGTGGGGAATCATATAATACTGGGCATCATGGCCTAGCCAGGGTGACACAATTCAATCCATAACAAATTCATTCTCCAAGAAAACATGTAAATCACAATAAACAAAATGAATTAACTATTACATCTATTCTAAGCAGGTCACATATATAGAACTACTCATTTCTCACTTCAGCATTCATATAGACACAAGATCATACAGCTTTCTCTCTGTCCCTCAAGGGTGATACTTTTTGTTACTGGTCTTGATTTGCTGTTGTTGTGCAGTTGATTCTTACTCACAGCAATCCATGTGTAAAAAGTATCTCTGTTACATGTGTTTTCAAGGCTGTGAGCTTCCATGAAGCAGATCTCCCAGGTTGTTTCCCAGAGCCCTTCTGAATGAGTTCAGACTGCCAGCTTTAGGCTAGTGGTGAGTGCTTGCTGTCTTTACTACTGGTACACCAGGTCCTACTCCATGGCCTCGTTGTATCTTACCTGTTCTTTCCCAGGCTGACCTACAAATCCTCCCTTTATAACCAGTCCACTCTGCAAGCAAATAACTCTGGTGAAGTCGTTCCCTGTGACAACAACCACCACAACAAAAAGGAAGCACACACAAAAATAATCTGCCTTCAAATTACTGTCGCTGGCAAGTGACACAACCAAAATATAATTTTAGCTAAAGCAGTTCGGAGATCTGTTCCACAAATGTCTCTGGGATACAGTGTCCTTCTAGGTCGCTATTATATCATCCTTGTATTCTGGCTGCGTTTTTCTCATGATTTAACACAGGTTATCCAGATACAGGTTTCAGGCTCATGGTACAGACAAGAAGAACTATAGCGGAAATAAAAGCTCTTTCCTTAGTAGGAATTTCTTGGAATTTCAGATTTTCACTTCTGCCTTCCAATCATCGGTGGTAATTTGCTTATGTGATGGTACTCAGCTTTAAGAGAGGCTAGGAAACATGTTCCTTATTCTGAGTAGCCATATGAAAAATATAGGAAGTAACATAACAAAGCCCCAAATACCCATACACAGATTAAAATACATATTAGAGGACTGAAGATCCTCCTGGAAGCCTCCCAATTCTATTCTCTTCCAACTCTGCTCAGAAATAACTTAGATTCTTAAATCAACCCCCAAAATAAACAAATAAATAAATAAAAATAAAAACCCTTGCCAATTCTAACTTGTATTGACCCTATAGGACAGAGTAGAACTGTTCCATAGAGTTTCCAAGGAGTGGCTGGTGAATTCAAACAGTCAGCATTCTGGTTAGCAGTCAAGTTCTTAACCACTGTGCCACTAAAATTTCAAAATACATACAGAACTGAATATTTTGCATATACGTGTTTAAAAACAATTGCATACAGTAAATCTCTTTCTTACAACTTTAATTTCCTAAAAACAGTTGGCAATTATAAATCATGTGATTACCTATAGCATTAGTTCATTCATGCTCATTTGCTATAAGGAAACCCTGGTGGCACAGGAAATCTTGGAGGTATAGTGATTTAAGTGCTACATCTGTTAACCAAAAGGTCAGCAGTTCAAACTCCCCAGCTGTTACTTGGAAACTCTATGGGGAAGTTTTACTCTGTCCTATAGGGTCACTGTGAGGAAGGAATCGACTCAACATCAGTGGAGTATTTTTTTGGGGGGTTGTGTAAATATTCCATAGTTTATCAATCTACTTTTTTAAATATTTGTAGACATTTAGAGAGCCACCATACTTTGCTATTAAATAGCCAGCCAAAAATACGAAGTTTAATATAGCATTCTTATTTAGGTCTCTGCATAAATACAAAAGAGTTTCTCTAGCATTTATAAGTAGCAATTGCTGTGATCTAGCATACACAAATTTTAAATTTTACTTAGTTACTTTTTATTGCTTTCCAGGGTTGTTTTTATTAATTTACACCTACAAACCAGCAGAGTATCAAGTATTCTATCATTTCCCATATTTATTAACATTTGGTATTATCAGAGATTTAAAATTTTATTAATCTGATGAATTTGAAATAGCATTTTATTGTGTTATTAACTTGCATATTTCTAATTTCTGTAAGGATGAGTATTTCCTGATGTTTATTGATTTGGGGGGACATTTTACCTCTTTTTTGTTGTTTGTTCAGATATCTTACCCACCTTTTCATTATGAAATTAGTCTCATTTAATTTACATATTTTTAAAAATCAGTTCAAATAGGAATATTTTTTCTTGCCCAGTGCATTTTTGTCCTCAAATTTTTTTATTTTCACATTTTAAAATGACTTTAACACTGAAAAAATTTAATTTCAATATAGTTACATTTATCATTGTTTTTCTTTATTGTTCATAGTTTTTGTATCTTGTTTAGGTTTTATTCCTATGCTGAGATAAATCAAAATAGCCTTCTGTTCCTTCTGTAAAAGTTTTAAACCTTTAGTTCACTTTAGGTCTCATTGTTTATATGGATTTTTTTTGCCTATGGCTTGAAATGAAATTCCAAATTTATTCCACGTGGATAACCAATTATTGAAACATCATTTATTGGCTAGTTCATTATTTTCCCACTGATCTGAAATGGCAAATCTGTCACATGTCATGTGTCATGCTTCTACATACGCTAACACAAAAGGATCAAAGCATTGAATCAGACACTTGGCAATCAAGGATCTGACTCAGTATCAAGCTTACAAATAATTTGAAGGACACTAGTAAATGCTAAGCCCAAGTAAAATCATCTATTGCTACTTAGGATGTGCTCTGGCCCTGATTATTATATGACGTAGCTCAGAGAGATTTGCACTTTCAAAGATTAGTGTTAGTTATGATACATCTGCATTTTACGCTCCAATAGTTACATATCCCAAAAATCCATCCCCTACAAATTCATTGGTTTCAGTGTGTTCTCCATAAGACAATGTAGACAGACCAGGCACATTGTGACTAAAAGCATTTCCTCCTAGGCAGGGGAATATTATTCATGGCTTGCCAGGAAGTCTCTCAGAATGTTTATAAGGAGATTTGATCAGGTGACCTTCCTTCTCTCTTCCCAGCAGGACTCTGTTGGCAAGGGAGAGAATGGATCTGGGTCCTGCTGCTAACCTTTCTCTTCCCAGCGTGCATGAGCCGTTGTGTTTCTGTGTTCTCTATTCTCTTATACCAATCTATTATTCAGTTCCTGCACCAAAATCACACTGAATAAACAAGGACACAAACAAGTGTGGAAAAGATTGTCTATGCTTATTACTGGTTCTGATATTGATGATAATTCTCAGAACAATGCCTTAAATTTAGTAAAGCCTCAATAATATTATTCTTATTATATTTGTTGTTACAGTTTTATACACCATTTGCTATGCCCCCCAATACATACTTAAGTCACTATCTTTTTCTTCTTAAAAATTATAATGGCTATTTCTAGTTCTTATTTTTTCTATGCATTTTGTAGAGCCAGCTTTTCAAGTTTCTGGAATTTTGAATATCATTAAAATACATTAATATTTCATGTAGTGTATCTTCCTATCTTTGATCATCCAATATTTCTCCATTTGTTAAGGTCTTTTGTTAACTTTATTATTATCATTAAGTGAAATTACACAATCCAAGTCAGTTTTGCATACCCACCTCTCTACAACTCTACCACTCTCCCCACCCTATGGCAACACACTCCTCTTTTTCACTATTACTAGTATCCTCTCGATGAACACCTGTCTCCTCCATTCTACCCTCTCTTCTCCTCTTCTCTCCAAATAGAAACCAGTAGCACACAGCCTTCTATAAAAGTATAAAACTATAAAGTACGTACACCACATGCTCACTCTGTGTCCCCAATCCAGTCCATTCTTAGTATGAAATGTTGACCTCAATACCTGTTTCAGGTCTGGGGAGGCAACACGTCTAGATGCCATGTTCCCAGGGGACCCTCTGGGTTGTCAGGCTGTCAGTTCTGGTCTTTTAGTAGAATTCTTAATCCGCACACATCTTTTTCTCATGTTATGTCAGGGACTTTACATTTTGTACCCTATCAAGTCTGTCCTTGAAGGTGGCTGAGTACCATCCGGATCTTTTGGTCTCATGCTGATGTAGTCTCCCAGTCATACGGATCTTTCTGTCTTCTGGGCCCATTTTTCCTCATGTCTTTGATATTCTTGATAGTCGTCTGTTCCAGGTGGACTGGGACCAATTGATATTTCTCAGATGGCAGCTTGCTGGCTTTTAAGATCCCAGACACCACTCACCAATGTGGGACACAGAAAACTTTCTTAGCAAAAGGCTAGCTATGCTAATTGACCTTGATGTCCCTTGAAAACATGGCCCACAGATCCCTTTCCCTGGTACACTATCCTTTCAAATATTGGGTTGAATTTAGAAAATATTTTAGTTTATGGTGCAATCCATTTATGCTGACATGCCTTCTACTGAGTGCTACCACAGCCTTCATCTAACCAAATTCCTATCAACTGTCTAATCTATGATCAAACTTCTCCCTCTCTCTAACCCTTTAGCTAAAAGTCTTTTCATCTGTGTGTAAGTCCTTTTATAAGCCCTTACAATGGTAGTCCCATACAGTATTTTCCTTTTGCAGTTTATTGATTTTGATCAGCATAATGTCTTCTATTTGATACTGGGTTATGAAATGCTTCCTAAAATCATCATTGTTCTTTATCATTGCTTAGTGTTCCATTGTGTATGTATACCATGGTTTGTTTATTCATTCATCTGTTAATGGCCACCTAGGTTGATCCCATCTTTTTGCTACTGTGGACTGTGCTGCAATACACATCCATGTTTATTATCTGTTCATGTGCCAGCCCTTATATCTGTAAGATGTATTTCCAGTAGTGGGATTGCTGGATATATGGTATTTCTATTTGTAGCTTTTGTCCATGTCCTTTGCTCATTGTTTAATTGGGTTACTTGTCTTTTTCTTGTTGCTGTTTTTCAGTACTTCGTAGATTATGGAAATTAGATGTTGATCCAATAAGTGCTTGCCATGAATTCTTTCCCATTCTGTAGGTAGTCTTTTAACTCTTTTGATAAAGCATTGGATAAGCTCAAGGGTTTGATTTTTAGTGGTTACCATTTGTCTATTTTCTCTTTTGTTTTTCATACATTGCTGGTAGGATTTTGTAGTCTGTTTAAGCCATGTATTAGAATTTTCATTTCTGTCTCTACTTTCTCTTCCATAACCTTTATCAGTTTTAGGTTTGATACATAAGTCTTTGATCCATTCTGATTTAGTTTCATTAACTTTCTCTCCATCTGGAGGGACTATAATGACTGTAGTACACCCCTCTTTTTAATATGATGACATCATAGTTTTCATGATATGTTCACTGGATCATCTCTTTCACTATTACAGGTTTGACTGAGTTTGGAGCCTTCCCTAACTGAGTAGGTTTCTGGGTGATGTGTCCAGAATTTGCTTCTAAAATATAAAGCTAGTAGTTATGTTCTTCTAAGCCAAGAGATTCCTTCAGTATTTCTTGAAGCTTTGGTTTGGTTTTTACAAAGTTTCTGAGTTTCTGTTTATCTGCAAATGTCATAATTTCGTTTTCATATTTGAAAGATAATTTTCCAGGACATATAATTCTTGGTGGGAAGTTCTTCTCCATCAAGGCTTTGAAGGTGTCATGCCACTGTCTCCATACCAGAATTGTTTCTTCTGAGAAATCTGATGAAAGCCCACTGGGTTTCCCTCTGAATGTTAGCTTTGCTTTGAGTCTTACTGCTTTGAGAGTTTCTGCTTGTGTTTCATTTTGTTAAGCTTGATTATAATATGTCTTGGAATCTTCCTTTTGAGATCTATATTGAGTGGTGTTCAATATGCATCTTGGATATCTATATTCTCTTCTTTCCTAATTTCTGGGAAGTTGTCTGTCAGCAGCTCAGCAACAATACTCTGTGTTCTCAGGTGTCTTGTCCTATTCAGGCACTCCAATTAATCATAGATTGTTCCTCTTCATAGAGTCTCACATGTTTCTTAATACTTCTTCATTTTTCTGGTTTCTTTTTTCTGATATCTCCTCATAGATACCGAAGTCAGTAGCTCTGGCTTCCAAGTCAGAAAGTCTCTTTTCCATTTGTTCCATTCTGTTTTCTTGGCTTTGAATTTTAATTTCTATGTCTTTGATTTTGTTCTTGATCTGTTGGATTTCAGAGTACTGATATTTCATCAGATTGAACAGCTTGCTTAATTTTTCATTTTGCTCTGCTGCATTTTGTATAAGGTCTGGGAGGGCTCTCTATAGAATCCTTTTGTATTCACCTTCTGATAGTTTCAGAAAGATTTCATTTGTTTGTTTTTGGGGGGGGGTTGCTTCTGAAGCCATGATTGATTTCTTTGTTATGCTTTCACCCATAGTTTGTTGCTTTTGGGACATCATGTGAGTTAATAAAGGCTGCAAAGATGTTTTGAGAAGGGATCACAGTTGTTTCTCTAGGCCATCTTAAAATGAAAAGTAAAAGGTATCTGCCAACTTCCAAAGTCAGTCAAGTTTTCAGGTGTACGGGTCCCTCTTCCCAGCTGGCAAAGCAAGCACCTCTATATCCAATCCCAGACATTATATAAACTAGTTCAAAATACAGAAAGGCTACAGCCCTGCTGGCCTCTGCTGTCAGGCCCCAGCTGTAGGTGACACTGTGTAGAATACTGCTTTACTGCTGGAAAAGTGCTCCCCTCTGGGCAGGCTCTGCCTCCCAGCCTAGGAACTAGGTCCAGGTAAGGCCTCCATGTGGATTTGTCCACTTCCCCATGGAACAAAATGGCTTCCTGAACAAGCTCCCACCGTGCCTCAGCACAGGCAGAGATGGAAAGAGATACTAAAGGTGGTGATCAAAGCCAGGGTCTCAAGATGTGACCATTTTGTCTGCCGATCCCACGAGCTGTGCATCTGAGATTAGCTGCTAGCCAAGTCCCAGCTCTACCTGCTGGCTAAGACAGAGAAAAAAAGTGAAAATGGCAAGTTACCTTTGGTCCGTGAAAACCAGCACTCACCAAGAGCGGGGGACTGCAAAAGAGAGGAGGTTTTCTGTTCAGTGGTATGAAGTCCAAATGAACAGCCCTATGCCGTGTCCTAGGTCTCGCTAGCTGTCCAAAAGGCTCTGTTTAATTATCAATTCAGGTCTTGGTTTACACTGGGATTTAGGGAGCCGTGTGTTTAGTCTGCCATCTTCACTCTGCCTCCCCATTTTGATTTAGTTTTTGTGTGAGATGTGAGATACAGATTTTGTTTAATTTTTTTTGCAGATGGTTATCCAGTTTTTGCCAACACCATGTGTTACAGAGACTGTTTTTACCCCAGTTTACAATCTTTGGGTCTTTGTCAAGTATCAACTGTCCATAGGAGGATGGTGATATTTCTATATTCTCTATTCTGTTCCATTGATCTACAGATCTATTTTTGGACCAGTACCAGGCTATTTGGACTACTGTGGCAATGTAATAGGTTCTAATGCCAGGTAGTGTGAGGCCTCCCACTGTGTTCCTCTTCTTCAGTAATGTCTTACTTATATGGTTTCTTTCCAAACAAAGTTGATCATTTGTTTCTCCACCTCATTAAAAAATGGCATTGGAATTTTTATTGGGATTGCACCGTATATGTATATTGCTTTGGGTAGAATAGACATTTTCCCAGTGTTAAGTCTTCCTACACATGAGCAAGGTAAGTTTCTCAACTTATGAAAGTCTCTTCCGATTCCTTTCAGTGGAATATTGTAATTTTCTCTGTATAGGTCTCTTCTCTGGTTATATTTATTTCCAAGTGTTTTATTTTCTTGGGGACTACAGAAGTGGTATTGATTTGGTAGTTGCTCTTTGATTATCTGTTTGTTGGTGTAAAGTAATCCTACTAATTTATTTATGTTTATCTTGTATCCTGATACTTTGCTGAACTCTTCTTTTAGTTCCATTAGTTTACTTATGGATTCCTTAGATTTTTCTGTGTGTATGATCATGTCATCTGCAAATAGTGATACTTCTACCTCTACCAGTGTGGATGTCATTTATTTCTTTGTCTTGTCTGATTGCTCTGGCCAGAACCTCTAGTACAATGTTGATTAAAAGTGGTCTAATAGGGATACTTGTCTAGTTCCTATTCTCCTGGGGAACTCTTTCGGTCTCTGTTCAGGAAAGTGTTGGCAGTTGGTTTTGCACAGATAACCCTTTTTGCAATGAGAAATTCTCCCTCTATTCCTGGTTTGCTGAGTTTTTTTTGTTTTTTGTTTTTTCTTTTTAACATGAGTGGGTGTTGAGCTTTGTCAAATGTCTTTTCTGCATCAATTGATTGAAGCAAATGAGCCTTATCCTTTGTGTTATTTACATGGTTGATCACATCAATTGTTTTTCTGATGTTGAACCAACCCTGCATCCCTGGTATAAATCCCACTTGGTCATGATGAACTGTCTTTTTTGATATGTTGTAGAACTCTATTGGTTAGCATTTTGTTGAAGATTTTTGCATCTAGGTTCATGAGGGATATTGGTCTGTAACTTTCAGAGTTTTGGTAGGTCTTTACCTAGCTTTGGTATCAGGGATATGGTGACTTCACAGAATGAATCTGGGAATGTTCCATTCTTTTCTGTGTTGTGGGATAGCTTCAGTAGTATTGAAATTAATTCTTCTCTGTAAGATTGGTAGAATTCTCCCATGAAGCCATCTGGGCCAGGGCTTTTTTTGGTTGGTATTTTTTTTTATCACTTTTTCAATTTCTTCTTTAGTGATGAGTTTATTAAGTTATTTTACTTCTCCTTGTGATAATTTTGGTGGGTGATGTTAATCTAGAAATTTCTTTATTTCTTCTAGGTTTTCAAATCTGTTAGAGTTCAATTGGGGGCAGTATTTTGTTATGATGCATATAATTCTGGATGGTTCTGGTGTGATATCTCCCATCTCCTTCCTTATTTGAATTATTTGTTTACTCTCCTGTTTTTCTGTAGTGAATTTAGTCAATGTTGATCTTTTCAAAAATCAGCTTTTGCTTTTGTTACTTTTTTTCAATTGTTTTTCTAATCTCCAATTTGTTTAGTTCTGATCTAACCTTTATTATCTGTTTTCTTCTGGTACCTGAGAATATTTTGTTAACTTTTGATGGAGTTTTATATTTACTTTTCTATCTAAAAGACTTATGATTTCTACAAACTATTTTTATAACTATTAAGTATCACTGGCTGTTATGAAAAAAATTGTTTAAGTTTAGAAAATAGAATCTTCTGATTTATATCTGCTATGTTTAAATAAGTTTTATTTTGTATACTGTTATTATATCCAGTGGTTGTTGAATTCTCATTAATTTCACAAATGGATTATTTTCATTTTTTTTTCTGTTAAAACATACATTATTTATTAACAATGATAGCAGTCTTCTATTCTTTTTAATTCTTTTAAATTTTATATATTTTCCTTTTCTTGCTCAGCTGTCTAGGATGTACAGTATACAGTTTTGAATGGAAGTTTGTTCTTGATTTTAAAGAAAATTATTATATTGTTTCACTGTTAAGTATGAAGTCTGATATATATTTTGATTGATTCTGTTTCTCAGGTTAAGGAAGTTATTTATACTTATAATTAACAAAGCATTAATTACTATAAATATGATTTGAATTATTATAAATTTATTTGTTGCATTGATTCTTGAACATACGCAAAGAACTGTAACACTGTACATATATATATACATGTATATATATGTATGTATATGTATATGTATATATGTATGTGTGTATATATGCTGTGTTCCTGGGATAGTGCACCAGTTTTCTAATGGTATAATAGTGCTATGTATCGAACTATGTCAGAACTCAGTGATTCAAAGCAATAAGCATTTAGTTGACATAAGATGGTTAGGTTCTTATTTGCAACACCATTTTCTGGACCCGCCTGAATGATGTCAATATAGTAGAATGTCCGTACTTCTTCTAGGAGTAGAACTTTTTCAAAGTCACAGATTAGTACTGATGACAGATGACTAGGAGTTTAAGTAGCCTTGTGAAAAGACATTAAAAGTAAACTCTCTTCCACATGTAGACAAACTGATTTGGTTCTCCACATATACAAGGATGCCGTAAAAGGCATTTGCAGTGCCAATAGCTGCATACCTACTCCTTCCAGTTTACTCAATAACTTCTGTAACAGTCGCATGTCAGCTATTGCTGTATACAAGGATATAACTACGGAATAGAATGGGTCTATAATTAATATGGAAACCCTGGTGGCATGATGGTCAAGTTCTATGTCTTCTAACCAAAAGATCAGCAGTTCAAATTCACCAGATGCTCCTTGGAAATCCTATGGGACAGTTCTACTCTGACCCATAGAGTCATTATGAGTCAGAATAGACTTGACAACAGTGAGTCTGTTTTTTGGCATAATCAGTGTGGATCTCTAGGAATCCAAGGCCTCGTGCAAAGACCACATGGAGCTGGTGAATAGATAAATAGTATCATGGAGCACTTAGTCTTTCTTGAGCTTAGCAATAAGAGCAGTTACTTCTTTTTCTCACATAGGCAGTCAGTAGTGATTTTGAGAGACAGTGGATCTTGGTGCTAGTAGTCAAGCAAACTCATGGTATGTAACATTCTCTGTAAGATGGTCCTAACTGCAAGAATTTCCGTCAGGGATTGGAAGGAAAGCAGAAGTGTATGCCGACAATACCTAACTGCCATTAATACTTATAGCAGTGTGATCATAACAATAGAGGTTTATATGTGTCTGAAAGAATTCATCCATAATTGGACTTGAACAAGGGTCCCAGTGTTGGTGAGTTCAGACAGTAACCAGAAAGTATTATCTATTTTCTCCTCACCTTGGTGCCAGAAATTACAGGGACTACAGTTATCTGTGTGTAAATGTCTAAAGTGTCTGAGAATTCCAATTCTCCCTCTTGTCCCTTTAAATTCTAATCGTGACATAGGATTTTTGGTCGTTCCTCTAGGAGACAGAGGAACCTCAGCCTAATCTCTAGTTCTTTTTGTTTTTGAAAACTTGAAGATCCAAGTAACGAATACTGATGTCTACAATCTAACTGCAGATTTATCAGAAAGATCATAGGGAATAGTACTTATATTTGTCACAGGGTCTATCACTGCAAAACCCAACAGAGTCACCTGTCAGAGTCTTCATGACCCAGTACCTGGTCATGAATTCTTTTACATGGAGCCCATCTATCTCCTCTTTATTAAGTAACCAGACCCAAAAGTCTCTTCAGGAAGTCCTTACCTATATCACCCAGAAGAGGATGCCCCAATACCATTTTTGCAATATTCTTTCTCGTGATAATTTTTCACTATTTGGTAGTGTATGCTTTTATCATGCTCAATGGTTCACCAGTTAATAGTTGATTAATAGTTAATTAGTTAATCACTAATCGACCTGGCTTCATGAGGAGTTTTATTTGGGTTCCATAACCAGCAGAAATGGCCAAAATGAACCTAGAAATATGATTTTCCTTAATAATTTCATCATCCTATTTTCTCATTGCAAATCCAAGAGACAAACAGAGATGCTACAGCTTCTCTAAGCATGATCAAGCACAGTTCTCAGTGTCAGAGACTCATCACAGGTGGCCCAAACCTGGAACATCCTGAGTAGTATCCAGATGAGGAAGTATGAATTTAGTATCTCTGACATTTCTGTTCTTACATCCTTGGGGACAGAGTCAAGATGGCAGACTAAATAGATGTCTCCCTAAATGTCTCTGGAAACCAAGACCTGAAGTGATAATTAAACAGAGCCTTCTGGACACCTAGTGAGCCCTAGCACGTGGCATAGGGCTATTAATTTGGACTTCATACCACTGAAGGCAAAACCTCCTCTCTTTTGCTGACCCTACTCTTGGCACTCGCTGGCTTGCACGGACAGAAGGTAACTCACCACTTTAACTTTTTTTCTCTGTCTGTTCTTACATCCTCCGTTTCCTCCTGCTTAGGGAAAGTGTCTGTTATCAGATACTCTTTAAAATGGGATTTATAGTTAGCGATATACCACCCAAGGCACCACTCTCCATCACTAAATTTAACAAAATTAACTCTTTTATCATGGAGGTGAACCACCCAACACTTTGTTTTCAAGTCAATGAGGAAAGCAATCTCAAAGGAGTCTATATTTCTTTTCATAAAATCATGAGCCTTAAAAACTTTCAGCATTGCAGAATATTGATTCATTAGTGGCAAAGAACAGCTTAGAGTTAACCAACAGCAGTCATTGCCATAACTCCACTGACAGGGTCTCTGATTTCAGGGCACGTTGCCGGAGAAAATTTAAGTCATAACCAAAAAAAAAAATGCTTCTGTGCATTTATTAGGGTCCCTCTGTTGGATTTTTAATTTGACTCACTGGGAACAGTTATCCAAGGAGTCAGAATCTGAAGAAAAGGACGAATGTTCCCTCAGAATTGAAAACCTTACGTAAACAATCTGCAAACACTTTCTGAGAATGTCCTACGTTTTCCTCTAGTACTTCTCAAGACCCAGAGGCATGACTGGACAAGTGCCTCACAGGATCCGTAAAGTCTTCCTTTCACTTAGTAGTGAAGTGTTCTGTGGAATGATCAGACTTCCAGTTGATTTGCCAGCACTTCCCTAGAGTGCCTGGAGGACACTGTGGTACTCTCAGAGCTTGTAAGATTCTTAGACTTTTGTTGTTGTTGTTGCTGTTCTAGAACATTAACCACCTTTTTACAGTGTCAGTTTTTGAACAGCTGAGCTCAGAGCTGAGCTGCCAAGTGTTGGAGTAGCCAATTAAGACAATAATTTACCAAAAGGACATAGGCCAAAGATTAAACCAGAGAAAGAACTAACATCACATTGTTCCAGTTTTTTCTCAAGGAACAGTACTGGGCCAAGGTCAAGGTCAAGATACAGAGATTTGTTCCACTTCAGAGGGATCCCTGAAGAAAGTGTTCTCTAGTCTAGTGTAACTGGGGAGAGTGGAATAAGAGGGAAAAGGGCTAGTAGTCTAAAAGTACTAAATATTGAGTAGGAATGGAGTCAAGTATCTTCAGTACACCCCTTCTCTCCACAATGAGGAAGTCTCAGTAGAACCAACTGAAAAATGTTTCTGCCTAAGTCATTTATGAAAAGGTCTCTGAAGAGACTGTTTGCACTCAGAATGCAGATATATGTAAAAACATGGTTGACTAGAAGTGTCTGAGACCTTGGCTGAAACTCTCTTCAGAGGTTACAAAACACTGGCTGTACGTAAAAACATGGTTGACTAGAAGTGTCTGAGACCTTGGCTGAAACTCTCTTCAGAGGTTACAAAACACTGGCTGTACGCAAGTCTGATATGCGGAGAGCAGCTTCCTCCTGAGTTCTGTCAGGTCAAGTTCTTAGAATCACCTGTTGTTAAGCCTGGAAGATCATGCTTAATTTTAGCCAAGAAGATTCTTCAAGTAATTTGATCAGGCCTATTCTAGTCTTCACAGAGTTCACTCACATGTCTGGGTGTACACTAGCTGCCAGTTGGGAGCTCATGGCACCTGAAAGTGTACTAGCTCTAGGCTAGAGTTGCATGGGTCTGTTCTAACATTCTTCTAAAAGTCTAGATCGGCATGTTCTCATGGAGATTATCAGCTACTTCATTGGCAACTGGTCCGTTAGCCAATTATGTCATCTGCTCAAGATGAAGTTAGTATAAGTGGACACAATTGAAATTTCTGGATATTAGTTGATGTGAACAATTGGGACTGTTAATGTTATCTATGTGCCAAATCCAGAATTCAAATATATATGTATATATATGCTTACCTTTAGGAACTCCATTACCATTGATATCATATGATATATTTTAGTTAACTGGAACATAAAACATTATAAATACATATGGAGAAAAGGTTGATAATTTACCTAGAAATAATCGGGAAAAGCTTTAAACAGGAACTGTAGCAAGAAATGGTAAAATCGAAGAAAGAAGGAAACTCTCAGCAGAGAAAAAATATATCTGAAGAAAACCATGAGGCAAATATGATGGCAGTATTTTGAGGAGATGGTGAGAAACTGGCTGAAGCAGAAGGTTTGTGATGGAGTGTTGAAAAATATGGTTTCCAGAATGTGATGGATTATGTATCCTGCAAATGCCAAATTAGGGTGCTCAGAATTTTTAACCTACTAGATTATGAAGAGATTCTGGTAGAGTCTAATGAGAAAAATGCCTTCTATACATGATTACATGTTAAACGAATTAGACATGATGTAGGAAGAATTCAGAGATCTGAGAATAAAATAACAGTGATAAAATTATATGACAATGTGGAAAATAACCTAAGACTTAAGTTTTAAAGGAAAAACAGTAAAGTTTGATGATAGTATTATTTGTACACTGAACAAAATGGAGGGATAGAGATGGCCAAGATTAGAGGCACATAGATTCATCAGCAGAAAGAAAATTTAGGGGAACAGGATTTTCAAGACAAAAAGTAATAATTTTTATTTTATTCACTACTTATTGGAAAACCAAATGGTAAAGCGCTGTGAAATTTACTTTGTTCTTTTACTTAGGTGGTCATATACTTTCATAGGAATATTTTAATTACAGGATTTCTATGTAAATTTGCTAGAATCAAAGAAAAGCTGTTTTGTATTTTGTGGTTAAGAGATAGGAACTTATTCATGTGCTTGAAACTGAAACTTTCAAGTTGTTCTTCTAGAAGACCACACTGTATAGTTTATCCTTTCAAATTAAGCATTTTTACCCACTAAATACTTTAGGTGCTAAAGATTGAAAGTGAGAAATTTGTATAAGATGAGAAAGAAAGAAAAACAATAGCTAGACATGGTGGTTGTTTTACTGTAATGTGGAGTTGGTTCTGTGTGTTACACAGTGGAACTGCTCCATTGGGTTCACTTGGCTTTCATCGTCATGGAAGCAGATAGGTCATCAAGCCTTTTTCAATACAGTGCCACCAAGTGGCTTTGACCATCAACTTTTTGGTTAGGAAAAGATCTGTATCAAATTTTCTGCAACACAAGAATAAACCTTTGAGATGATTAAAAGAAAATAGTATGATAAATGTAACATTATAAAACCTCACATAGATTTCACTAAAAAGTTAAAATATCCCTAAACTCTATATTTTCAAGGTATTCCGAAGATTTGTTATCATAATCATAACAAGTAGACCGATATTCATTTCTGAGACAAGTGCTCAACATAAAGATGTATTAAATATGCATAATGTCTAAATGTTTGCATTAACTCTTTATTTCACATTTTTAAAAATACAGAATGTTTAAAAGAAGCATGTCCAAATATTTTCTTATTTTACTTCAGTAGACTTTTCAGAATAATTTTATACACTTTTCAGAAATTCCAGGTTAGTATATTTTCAGTTGAGAGAGGTTTTTCTGTCACTCAGTCAGGTAGTTTTTCTCTAAACACTGAGACAGACAGGAGAGAGAGACACACGGAGAGGAAAGAAGAAAGATACTCAGAAACATGTTACAAAATTTCTTATCATTCATAACACTCTATTTCTTTTAAGTATAGAATTTACTAACTTTCAAGTCCACTCTGATGTAAGTTAAAAATTGTGTAAAGGTTCAGTGTTTAACCTGAGTAAATTATAACCTACCTCATTCTGTCAAACAGACTGGTAAACTCAAATATTGTAATATTGCACTCCTAATAGTAGATTTTATTTAGTCTTAATTTGAATTAATTCTATCAGCTTCCAACAAAGATTAGTTTTTTCTGTGCTATGTGTTCAGAAACCCTGGTGGCATAGTGATTAAATGCTACGTCTGCCAACCAAAAGGTCAGCAGTTTAAATCCACCACGTACTCCTTAGAAACTTTATGAGGCAGTTCTACTCTATCTGTAGGGTCAATGTGAGTCAGAATTGACTCAAAGGCAGTGGATTTCGTGTTATATGTTCAAATTCACTAGTAAAGTAATAAATTTCTACCTATACTGGGATCACATTTTTATTAAATCAATGCTTCAAAGAATAAAGGTAGCAATTTAAGATTTGGAGTCATCAAGGCCCAGCTTCAACAATAATAAAATTCAATTAGAAATACCACATCATTAAGAGAAGCCTATTTAGAAACATAAATTTATTTTTGTTTTCTACATATCAGTTTATCAGGTTTATACACAATAACATATAAATAATGTGCACATTTAGTGCACCACAAACATATTCTCACAGAGCAAGAGACACTGAGAAAGTATGCAATGTGAGTATCTCTATGGACGTTTCAGGGTTAATGAAGAATGTCATCAAACTGTGTGTGTTTGTTCTTGAGCTACCCCATGTGCACTGACCTTGACTTTACACAGCTTCTTAGGTTTGCTTGCATTTGCTACTCAAGCCACAATTTGCACTAGCTAACAGTATGTTATAAAGTTAATCAAGCCTTTATTCAATTTATTCTTTTCCCTTTTATTTCTTTTGTTTATGTTAGCCAATTTGTTCCTATTTAAAATAATCTATAGCAATAGACTCGATAGCACTTGGCTTGGCATAGCAACAGTTATTAAACTTTTGGCCTCAGGACTCCTTTGCACTCTTAAAAATTATTGGAAATTATTTTTTATGTAGTTTATATTTATCAATTATTATCTTAGGAGAAATTGAAACATGTTAATAAATAGATGTATATTTATTTGTTAATTTATTACAAAAGAAAACCTATGCCCACCAAATATATGATTTTGTTGTTAGGTGCTATCAAGTCTGCTCAAAATCACAGTGATCTTGTGTACAACAGAAACATTTGTCTGGTCCTGTACTGTCCTAACAATCAATGCCATATTTGAGCCCTCAGTGACAGTCACTAAGTCAGTATGAGTCATTCAGGGTCTTCCTCTTTTTCACTGACTCTCTACTCTACCAAACATGAAGTCCTACTTACGAGGCTGTTCCCTCCTGATAATATGTCCAAAGCACATGAGACAAAGTGCTGCCGTCTTATATCTAAAGAGCTGAATTCTGGCTGAATTTCTTCCCAGACAAATTGGCTCATTTTTCTGGCAGTCCATTCAACATTCCTAGCCAACACCACAATTCAAAGGCATCAGTTCCTCCTTATCCATTGTCCATCTTCTGCATGCTTATGAGGTGATTGAAAATATCATGGCTTTGGTCAGGCATATCTTAGTCTTCAAACTGTTATCTTTTTAACAATTTAAAGCAGATGTTTGCATCTGATTTGCCTAATACAAACATTATTTGAGTCCTTTCTTGCTGCCTCCATGGGCAGGAATTGTGGATCTGGGGAAAATGAAATCCATGACAACTTCAATCTTTTCTCCATTTATCGTGATGTTGCTTATTGGACCTGTTGTGGGATCTTTATTTACAATAATGTGCAATCTGCTCTGAAAACTGTAGTTTTTTATCTTCATCAGTAAGTGTTTCAATTCCTATTCACTTTCAGCAATCAAGGTTGTGTCATCTGCATACCACAGATGGTTTATGAGTCTTTCTCTAGTCCTGGTGCCCCTTTCTTCTTTATATAGTCCAACTTCTCAGATTATGTGCTCAGTATACAGATTGAGTAACTGTGTTGAAAGAATACAGCTCTGTTGGAGTTATTCTGTTGGAACAGCTCAAACTGCCTTCTGTGCAGTTTGGACTTCTTTATTCTGTACTGTCAATTCTTAATTATATGTTATGTCCTGAAATATTTGAACATTGATCACTGTACCAGTTGTTTTTGGTACAGTGACTGTATTTCTTCCATCTTACATAAATGGAGTAATCTACCCTGCTTGTGTGTAGGAAGACTAAACATTGTGGTAATGTCTATTTTACTCAAAGCAATCTACTTATATAATGCAATCCCAATACAAAATCCAGCAACAATTATTAATGAGATGGGGAAACAAATCATCAACTTTGTTTGGAAAGAGAAGAAACCTTGGATAAATAAAGCCCTACTGAAAAAGAAGAACTCACTAGGATGCCTCTCACTACCTGACTTTAGTACCTATTACACTGCCACAGTAGTCAAAACAGCCTGGTACTGGTACAAAAAGAGACATATGCACCAATGGACCAGAGTTGAGACCCCAGAGATTCCACCATCCTCCTGTGAACAGTTGATATTTGATAAAGGGCCCAAGATTTTAAACTGGAGTAAGAAAGGTCTCTTTAACAAATGGTGCTGGTAAAATTGGATATCCATGTGAAAAAATTGAACCAAGACCCGTATCTCACACCTTATACAAAAACCAACTCAAACTGGATAAAACACCTAAATAGCAAATCTGAAATGATAAAGCTCATACAACAAAAAATATGATCATCAGTGGAAGGTTTGATATACAATGCAGACAGACTTCAAAATCTGACAAACAAAGCATGATCAACAGAAGAGAAAACAGATAAATAAGAAGTACTAAGAATCAAAGATTTCTGCTCATCCAAAGACTTCATCAAAAGAATTAAACGACTACCTACAGAATGGGAAAAAATATTTGGCAACTCTATGTCAGACCGACGTCTGATCTCCATAATCTACAAGGTAATGCCAAATATCAACAAGAAAAGCGTAAATAATCCAATTAAGTGATGAGTGAAGGAGATAGACCGACATTTCTCTAAAGAGGATATCCAGGCAGTGGAAAGACACACGCAGAATTGCTCACGATCATTAGCTATTGAAGAAATTCAAATCAAAACTACAATGAGATACCATCTCACCCCAACAAGATTGACCACGACTCAAAAATCACAATAACAACAAACGCTGGAGAGGATGTGGAGAGATTGGAACTCCTCTACCCTGCTGGTGGGGTTGCAAAATGGTACCTCTTTTGCAAACAATCTGGCGCTTCCTTAAAAAGCTGAAAACAGATATACCATTTGATCCTGTAATTCCACTGCTTGGAATTTATCCTTCAGAAACAAAGGTTGTCAGAAGAACAGACACAGGTACATGAGTGTTTGTTGCAGCACAGTTCATGATAGCAACAAGCTAAAATCAATCCCGATGCCCATCAACAGACAAATGGATAAGTAAACTGTGGTACATATACTCAATGGAACACGGTGCTATGATAAAAAACAATGACAATTTTAGAAAACACCTCATAACGTGGTCTCATTTGGAAGAGATCATGCTGAGTGGAATTGATCAGTGTCAAAAGGACACATATTGTATGAGACCCCTGTTATAAGGACTTAACAAGAGAATTATCCACAGAAGAAAATGACTTGTATTGGTTACATGGGTTGGTGGAGGACTGAGGGCTTATCATTGATGAGATAATTGATAAATGCTAAAAATTTTATTCTTTTACTGTAGTTAATAAAAAAATAAAATAAAAAAAGAATGAAGCTCAGTTGTTAAACCTGTGAGATGTTAAATTAAATTCTTTTCTCATTTTGGAAAATACAAATGACACATTACCAGGTTATTTAAATTTAAAAAAATGTACAAAAAATTATAATAAAAATTTTTAAAAGGAGAGAAAAAAAGTCACACCCAACTTCCATCTTTGCTAGTATAGTTTCATAAATTTGGAAATGTTTGGAGCTCTTTTTGTTGTATTTAATTACAGTAAGGGATCTGAAAAGCACAGTTTTAGTGCCAAGTATATAGTTGGGTGGAGAGTTGGTTTTGCCCAAAGCCCAAAGATGCTTGTAGAGGAATATATGTGAGGAACAAGAAAGACATAGCTGTCAGGATCATCCAAAGGACTGCCTCTTCATAGACTCATCCAGTCAGTTGAAGACCTTAACAGAAAAAGACTGAGGTCTGCTAAGGAAGAAATTCTATCTCAAAACTTCAGAGCTGACTCCTGCCTGAGTTTCCAGCTTGTTTGTGTGTCCTACAGATTTTCCACTTGCCATCAGAGCCAATCCTTAAATTTCTCTATGTATAAATACATACACATGCATACATATGAACACATGTATACAGAAACCCTGGTGGTATAGTGATTAAGAGCTATGAGTCCTAACCGAAAGGTGAGCAATTCAAATCCACCAGGTGCTCATTGGAAACACAATGGAGCAGTTCTACTCTGTTTTATAGAATAGTTAGGAGTCAGAATTGACTCAATACCAGTAACAGTGTGTGTGTGTGTGTGTGTGTGTGTGTGTGTGTAAGTATTTATACAGATACATGGTCTATCGATTCTGTTTTGCTGGAGGACTCTGACTAAAAACTGATAATGCTGATTTAGATTTGGCACCAAGAATTAGTGGTAGGTTGATTATGTCAGGCAACTTCCATGATGGCACAGGCAAAGTTTTATTTTCACTTGAAAAGTAACTTATTCTGGATACAAATTTCCATTCCCTGAATGCAACACTTCTGCTAAAATTATCCTTATGGGGACTTAAAGGATACCTTAACCACTATGATTGTATTCTACACAGCATTGTTTCTGATCAAGGAACTCAGTTCATAATAACAGAAATGCAGCAACTCTGACTGATAAGCAAGTAATGCTTACAGGGTTTAAGAAAGAATAAATCAATAGATTGATTATTGGTAAATATACAAACCATGCCAAACCCATTGCTACTGAGTCCGTTCTGACTCATAGAAAGTCTATAGGACAGAGTAGATCTGTTCCATAGAATTTCCAAGATGCACCTGGTAGATTTGAACTGCTGATCTTTTGATCAGCAGCCAAAGCACTTAATCACTGTACCCCCAGGGTTCCTATTTGTAAATATAATATACCAAACCAAACCCACTGCTACTGAGTCACTTCTTGCTCATAGAGACTCTATAGGACAGAACAAAACTGCTTCATGGAGGTCCTGGAGGATTCCAACTCTTGACCTTTCAGCTGGCAAACTTAGCACTTAACCACTAAACCACCACAGCTTCTGCACGCGCGCACACACGCACACACACACACACACGAGAGAGAGAGAGAGAGAGATACTATACAGGACAGCATGCGGGCTGTTCGGCGATAGTTTTCCATCTATTCTTCATGCAAATAGTCTTATTTGTAATAGCCTGATAATTTACACTAAAAGATTAAGATTTTCTTCATTATAAAATTAAGGAAAATTAATAAATTTAAGTATTTTTGGTTTTAGGGCAACAACTCTCCTGTTAAAATTTAACATTATCCCTGCCTCTTTGGCCTCTTCCTGTTGTTATAGGATACTGTTAAGAACATTTCTATCAAAATATCTTTTTATTCAAAAAAATTTAAAACACAATCTTTGCTTTCTGGTTAGACAGTAAAACTACATTAACTTTTCATTATCGATTATACTAATATCAAACTATGATTTAAATTTTGCATTGAAATACTGTCAAACAAATATCTTTCATTTACACCATCCATTAATCATTGACCTGGGCTCCATTTAGCACTTGACCCAAGGTTACATATTCCACACACTGCTACCAGAATTATTAATCATAAATACATGCATGCTACCAGATTTTAGAGCAACTGACATTTTCACATGATCAAAATATTCGCTGATGTTTTTGTTAAGTATTGTGGCAACTTTCTTAATCAAACTTAGTATTGACTCTCATCTTTTTCTGTATGTTATATTTCTTTACACCTGACTTCCAATTTATTAAACAAATTTTCAAATACCAATTCAAGTTTTTTGATACTTCTTTAAAGGTATCAATAATGATCCTGCTTTCTTTTTCATTATTGTCTTTAAATTTCAATTGGTAGGTGCAAACAATTGTGTTAGCTGGCTGCATCACAGTTTCTTATAAAAGTGCCAATAGAATTTAACTTTCTTAATTAGTGTCTGTAACTTTCTTAAGAGACTGTATCAATTTTTGTTGCAATAGCATGACATTCTCCCTAGAGCAGTAATGTCCTTTAGTGATGGCTAGTACTATACTACGTAGGATGGGGAAAACTGATTAATTACTTTTGGAATAGTAAATGAAGTCTTTTAATTTAATGAATATTTCAACAGGCTCAATTTACTTTGTTTCTCAAAAGGCAAAATCCCATAGGGAGAATTTCTTTGGGGTGATCTAGAGAGAAAATTGAAATCCCTATGATGTTGATGTGCTACCTTATGTTTTCACAAACACTTAGATTATATGCCAATCTCAAATATACTGTTCTTAACCTAAAATTCATTTTCAAGAGTTTGTATTTACAAATTATTCTCGATTATTGTGAGCTCAGAGGATGTGGCATGAGTGTCCTCTTTCTGAGATCTGTCTATGCTAAGTATACTTTGGAAGTTGGGTTGCTTAAAAGACAGTATAGTATAACAGATGGTTTGCAGACTAAGAGCATGTCTGTGCGCTGTAAAAGGACTGAACTGCATCTTGAGTCCTGTATACTTGGCACAGTCATTTAGATCTTTGAATGAGATTTTATAACTACTTGTAGTCTTAAATTATAACCCAAAAATCAAAACATATTTTTTTTTCCACTTTGCCATGAGTTGGATTTGACTTGACCGCACTTGGCTTGGCATGCAGTTTCACACAAATAAAGCCTTCTTTAATGTTCTGTTGTCAACTGTGCAACACTCTCCCCTTTTCTAGTTTCCTAAAGAAGCTATTCTGCATGTTATACATGTGATTGTGTTATTTACATCAGTGTCTTATTTACGAAAGCTACCACACTTAAAAATATTTATCTATATTTTACTCAATCTATTGGGCCTTGTTTTCCATTAGTTTGAAAATACGGTAACCCCAGTGATTGTTCAGTAGTTTTCTATGAACTTTTTGTTCTGAAGGAAAATACCTAACCACTTTTCTCCAGTTGATTCTGACTCATAATTACCCTTTAGGACAGAGTAGTACTGCCCCACACGGTTTCCAAGCCTATAAATCTTTACAGAAGCAAACTGCCACATGTTTGTCCTGAGGACTGCCTGGTGGGTCCCAACTGCACACCCTTCAGTAAACAGCTGCACCTTTAACCACTGTGCCACTAGTGCTCCGGAATGAAAGCAACCTGATAATTATTGACAGCTATTTAATTTGAATGCACTATTTGTTACTTTGTTTTCTTGCCTGTATATACATAAATGTATATTTATTAAATTCTAAGACATTAAAATATCATCTCCAGTGTAAGGTCAAGATTCATTAAAAACAGATGTGTAGTTTGGAATTTTTCATGCTCCTGGAAATTTAATTTTCTTGATTTTTGTAGAAACTTCAGATACATGCCGTATGATTGCTTAACACAGAAGTTCTGAGAATAAAGCAAAACCATCTTAAAATTGTAAGAAAATATATGTTAACACTTGATCATTCAAAAATAATTATGTTATACCTGAAGCAGGCTAAATCAGTTTTATTTCTTCATATTTATTTTAATATTTGCTTATGCTCATTTTTTTGCTGTGGCTATCTTTTTCAAAATTAATCAATATTTCTCTCCTTCAATCTCATGAGGTGTTCTAAGGTCACTCATTAAATCCAAATCAAGGGAGGTTTATAGTGTATAGAAAATACTTTAATTAAAAAGTCTAGCCAATAGGACATAGAGTTGATTGATAAAACACAGTAGAAAAGACATGACCAAAAAAAAAGTCTTTGCAAGTCTTGTACTACACCGAGTCAAACTTTAAAGAAAAATAGAAAGATATCAGTTGATCATTTAGTGATTCTTTTCTTTATACATTAGAACAAGTAAAATTGGCATATTATAAATTTTATTTAGATATACAAAAATTAGAAACTGAGGTAAACATTTGTTTAGAAAAATAAGTGTAGAGCAATACTTAAAAAAAAAATAAAGAATCAATCACTTTAACTCATCCAAAGACTTTATTAATAGAATTAAAAGGCCACCTAAAGAATGGGAAAAAATATTTGGCAACTCTATGTTAGACCAACGCCTGATCTCCATAATCTATAACATACTACAAAATACCAATAAGAAAAAGATAAATCATTCAATTATGTGATGGGCAAAGGAGATGGACAGACACTTTTCTAAACAGGAGATCCAGACAGCCAAAAAACACATGCGGACATGCTCACGATCATTAGCTATTAAAGAAATTCAAATCAAAATGACAGTGAGATACCATCTCACTCCAACAAGGTTGGCCATGATCCAAAAAAAAAAAAAAAAACAACAAATGTTGGAGAGGCTGTGGGGAGATTAGAACTCTCCTACACTATTAGTGGGATTGTAAAGTGATGCAACCTCTTTGGAAAGCAATCTGGCACTCCCTTTAAAAAATGGATATAGATATACCATTTGAATCAGTAATTCCACTGCTGGGAATGTATGCTACAGAATCAAGGCCATTCATGCCAACTGATACATGCACACAAATGTTCATTGCAGCACAGTCTGCAATAGTAAAAATATGGAATCAACCCAGATGCCCAACAACAGAGGAATGGATAGGTAAACTATGGTGTATTTACTCAATGGAACACTATGCAATGATGAAGAACAACAATGATAGCCGAAAAGATCTCTTAACCTGGTTTCAACTGGAGGACATTATGTTGAGTGAAAGTAGTCAGTGACGAAAGGACAAATATTGTATGAGACCCCTATGATAAGAACTTAAAAACAGACTCATGAATAGAAGAAAGGACTCTTTGATGGCTGCAAGTGTGGACAGGGAGGAAGGGGGGAGGGTTTAGATTAGATACTGATAGAGATTTGGTTGGCTGAAATGGGTGACAGCACATATTAGAAAGAAGATCAGTATTAACGGGACTTCAACACAACTTGTGTACTCCTCCCATCTTAACCCAATATTTCAAGGACAGAGTAGCTGGGGCGGGGGGCCAGGAACCATGCTCTCAGGTGAAATCGAGGCCAATTAGTACAACTAGCATTTTTCTAATGAGGACTCTCTGCACCTAACATTGGTGAGTGGCGCCTGGGATCTTAAAAGCTGCTAAGCTGCCATCTGAGGGTATAGCAAATGGCCCCAACTCAACAGGAACGGATGATCACCAAGGACAGGAACATGTGGAAAAGAGAACCCAGAAGACAGAGAGACCCACACGAGTGGGTCTCTACCTCAACCCTTGACCAGAAGAACTGGATGGTGCCTGGCCACCACCATTGATAGCCACGATGAAGCTCACAAAGTTGACTTTCACCGGTAACAAGAGAATAAATAAGAGTGCACCCTGAGATCTTCAATAAAACACCACAGTTGATAGTCTGGTGGCTTTGGGATTCCCCTGGGAGTACAGCTCCTGGCCCTGATGCTGCCCCTGTCCATAAATCATAGTGAAAGTCAACTTTTCAGACAGTAATGGATTGGACTTGGTGATGCAGAGTGACCATATCTTGTGAGAATTTTATGGTTCTATGCATCTACAGGATGTCATTCTGCTGACCTCTTGCTGGAGGAAGAGGAGTGGGTAGAGAGGAGGGGATAGGGGACTGTTGGGAGGATAGGACATGTATGGAGCAGAGAAGAGGATTGTGCTGTCACCAAGCAGGGAGAATAATGGGAGCTGCATATAGGTGAGCATGCAAATTTATATGGGAATGTACATTTTCATTCAACCATAAAAAAAAAAGACCTAGAATCTATTTTCAAATGTTATTTTATAATGAATCTCAAAATAGTACACAAAGGAACAAAAATGTATTTCCTATGTTGGAATACTAGTTGGGTTCTTAGTACCTGTGTATTTGGCCTCTCTTGATCTTGATTTTGCCTCTTTCAATAACTTTGGGAAGCTTCCCAAAGCGCCAGCTCAAAACACCTTAGAAAATTTGCTGGATGGAGGTGTAAAGAATTAAATAATTAATTTAACAATGTTTCCAAAATCAAGTTTATTTTCAATTTAACAATAAAATGTCCTATAGATTTTCTTATTCTCAATTAAATTGCTTTACATTTGTTTTAGTCTGAAAAAATCTCTTTATGTTCTTTCAAGACCTTTCTCAAACAATCATTTGACAAAAGTCATCATTATTCATAAACTATTTTAAGTTGGACAACTCATATTTTCTCTTTGGAATGTAATTTGAACAGCTTGGAATAGAAGATTTATTGGGGACATGAATATATGAATATATTGAAGAAGACTAATGCACCACATTTATGTAGTTGGAGGTTTATAGCTGCCCTCATTAAACAGCTGGCCAGAACTAAGCTGAAAGAGTTTTTGTGACTCCTAGGAAAACATGTCTCATTCTTTAGGGTCAGCCTCAAAACTGACTAAAATGCATCATTTCACGTCAGTGTTCCTCAGATTTAATAATTCTTGTAGCTCATTAAAATGAGTAAATCCTCCAATGTTGATTTAAGTTATTATTTTTTCTAATTACATTCATCAATAGTGAGTTATAACCTTACATTTTCGTCTACTTTTTAAGGATTCATTTATATACAATAAACTACATCCAGTTTTTTCTATTTACTCTGTTTCTATACAAATAAGGTACCTGCTGAATCATTTTTTGCCAGATGCACAAATCCCCCTCTTTCTTTCTTTCATGGGTAAGCTGTGCTGCATGTTACGTGTATAAGAACATGAGTTACACGGATGCATTTTTTTTTTCAAAAAAATACAGCATTAAACATTTACTTATGCTTTACTCAATCTGTTAGGTTTCATTTTCCATTAGTTTGAATACATAGTAATTGTTTCACAAACCAACATAGCCATACATCAATCAGTACAAAGGTTATAGAACATCCTTTGTTTTGTTTGCATCAATCTTCCAGCCCAAGTCTAGTCCCACAAATATTTGATTTGCTTTCTTTCATTGTTTTGGATTGAATTGTACCCTGCTATGGATTGAATTTTGTCCCCTAAAAATATATGTTGTCAGTCTAACCGCTAAGTCTGTGGTTATAATACGTCATTTGAGAAAGAGTTATATTTTTACATTAATAATACAGACTTATTGTATTATTATAGTTTATTAAACTATTTTGAGGCACCTTGCTAGGTGCTACTGAGTCAGTTCTGAGTCATAGCAACCATATGCACAATACAATACAAAATGGCCTTAGATTTAAAGAAATAAATAGACAAGCAATCAAAAGAGAGTTGGAGAAGAGAGAAGTGAAATCACATGAAGATGGCTCAGGTGCAGAAGTTCAAAGAGTCATGGACCTTCCTCCAGAAATGATAGAGAAACCCACAAAATCAGATTTATAGCCTCCTGCCATATGATAACATTATTTCTGTTTGTGAAAGTCACTCATTTTTGCTATTTCTATTATAGCAGCACTAGATAAGTAAAACAAAATTTGGTATTGGGAGTAGGGTGCTACTCTAACAGATATTTTAAATGTGGGAGTAGTTTTAGAATTGGATAATGGTAGAGGCTCTATAAGTTTCAAACCCTGAAGGATTTGTGATTAAGTGCTATGGCTGCTTAACAAAAGATTGGCAATTCAAATTTGCCCAGTGCTCCTTGGAAACTCTATGAGACAGTTCTACTCTGTCCTATAGGGTTGCTATGAGTCAGAATTGACTCAAAAGCAGTGGGTTTTTTTAATAGCAAAAACATAGATTGCTTGAAGAGAATGTTGTTAAAATTATGGATATCAAAGATAGTTTTAATGAGGGCTCAGAAACAAGTGAGGAGCACTATAGAGAAAGTCTCCGTCATCTTAGAGGATACATATGGCTCCAAAATGAAATGTTCCTAAAAATGCGAAAGTTACATGTGCTTCTAGTGAGACTTCAAAAGAAAATGATTAGCATGTGATTGGACAATGGAAGAATGGAGAGCTTTAAGTGAGTCTCTGAATTATGTTCAAATGTTTGGTGGAAGGTAGAATTGTAAGTGATGAACTTACATATATGGCTGGTGAGATTTCTAAGCAAGATCTTAAAGAAGCCACATATTTTCTCCTTGCCATTTACAGTGAAATGTAATAGGAAAGAGATGGACTTAAAAATTAACTATGCAAAATGAAAATAAAATTGAAAGATTTGGAAAGTTATGCTGTAAAGACTAAGAACACGTGTACTAGAATTTTCACCAAGGATATGACTGTACAACTTGTTTTTTAAGAGATTAATTAACCTTATTACTAATAGATCTAATCAACTACAACAGAAAACACATCAGCTTAGACGGAAAGGGACAAGAGGAAACAGACCAAAAGATCTACATATATTGTCTTCCACAAGAAGAAAAGAATCATCCCTGGATCAGCTTGAAAATCATCAAGACTTTGGGAAGGAGTACAGGAAACAGAGCCACCTTGGTCTCTGGTGTCTCAGAGGGTGTTGTCACAGCCTCTGGAGTTTAAAGGGTAGACTTGCAGCCCCCTACCTTTCAAAAGATCAGATCTATATCAACTTGGTTCCAGAGTAGGAGATTGCTTGCTATTCAGCTGGGCCAAGAGCATAACGTGATCACCCAAAGCTCAGGGGGCAGAGTAGTCTTACAGAGGGTGTGGAAGGTGGACCTAAAGCCCATCCATGACTGGGGACCTTCACCTGGAAACCAGAGACCATGGCCATTACCAAGAGTGCAGGGCAAGGCCATTGTCTAGGAGATCTCAGAGAACAGAATACTATTTTCAAGCCTAGAGAACTAAAGTAAATTGTTCTGCTGGGTTTTAAATTTGCTTGATGCCCTTTTTCCTGGCTTTCCCTCTGATTTCTCCAATTTGTAATAGAAACGTCTACCTTGTACTTGTTTCTCCATTGTATTTTGAAAGTAGATTACCCATATTCCAGATTCTCAGATAAAGAGGACTTTTTCTCTAGGATGGAATATATCTAATGTCTCTGCCAAATAGAATATAGCTAATGTCTTAGCCATTTAGATTTAGATGATTCAGAAGACATGAGATTTCTACTTGATGTTGATTTATGATTTGGGCAACGGTATGGTGGCATGAATGTGTTTTGCATACAGGAAGAACTTGAATTTTGGAGGGCCAAAGAGGGCAATGTTATGAACTGAATTATGTCCAAAAAAACATGTGTTGTGAATCCTACCTTTATACCTGTGGTCACAATCTCATTTGGAACGTCGAATCCGACTCGATGGCACGTGGCTTGGCTGTGTTTGTCACATTAATAAGACACAATTATTGTGAGGTGTTTCTTGAAACATGTTGTTAGGTGCCCTGGATTCAGTTCCAACTCATTGAGACCCTACGCACAACAGAAGGAAACACTGCCTGAGATACAGAAAGGTTAAATAAGCAAGCAAAAGAGTTGGAGAAGAGAGATGTCAAGAAGCATGAAGATTGCTCACAAGAAGAAGCTCCAAAAGATAAGGGCCTTCATCCACAACTGACAAAAGAGAGAAAGCCTTTCACTAGAGCTGGCACATTGAATTCAGACTTCTAGCCTCCTAAAGTGTGAAAAAGAACTTTTTGTTTGTTAAGGCCACCCATTTGTGGTATATCTGTTACAGAAGCACTAGATAACTAGCATGACCCCAAGATGTATGTTGAATTGCTAACCCACCTGATTCCTGATACTTTTGAACATCACTTGCTTGGGAATCAAAATAAAGTCTTTGAAAATTTTAGTTAACAAGAAGTTATAACGAAATAGGATAGACCCTGATGCAATCTGAGTGGTGTCTTAAAAAAAGGGAAGAGGCACAAAGAGACAGAGGAAGGAATGCCACATGAAGAAGCCAAGGAAAAAGGCTGGAGTTATTAGAAGCTGAGAGAGACAAGAAAGGACTTTTCCCTAGACAACTGAGATAGATTATAGGACAACTGACACCTTGATTTGGATTTCTAGACTCGAGCACAATGATACACTAGATTTCTCTTCTTATAAGCCACCCAGGTGCGGTAATTTGTTACAGCAGCAGTAGGAAACTACTATATACACTGTGCATTAACATACATTTTCTTGAATTTCATATAAATGAAATCATACAGGACCTACTCTTTTGTGGCTCCTTTGTCTCACACAGCATATGGTGTTTGAGGTCCATGCATGTCATTGTGTGTTTCAGTAGTTCCCTCCGTTTTAATCCAATATGTGGATATGCTACAACTTTGTTTATTCTTTCACCAGTTAAGATATACATTTGTCCATTTGTTTGTTTTTTGCAGCTGTTTTGAATAAAGTTTCTATAAACATAAATATAAAAGTGTTTTTATGATCATGGATTTTCTATTCTCTTGAAAGAATAAAATATTCAATATCTCAAAAGTCCAATTTAATAACTTTTCAATGATTTGTTTTTACTAGTTCCATTGAGAGTATCTTTGCCTACCCCTAGTTCATATAGATTTTATCTTATATATTTTTTAAAAAGTTTTAGAGTTTTAAAACAACTTTTTTTTTTAAGGAGTTTGGAACAACCTGTTTGTTATTTCCTCTCCAATATTTGCTATTTTCTGTTTTTGTGATTCACGCTGGTAATGCTGGAGTGAGCTGGTATCTCATTACGGTTTTCATTTGCACTTCTCTAATGACTGGTGAGCACGAGCAGGGCATTTCCTCAAGCATCTGTTGGCCCCTTGAATGTTGTCCTTGGTGAAGTGTCTCTTCATTTCCTTTGCCAAGGATTTTTTTTTATCTTTCTGCTGCAGAGCTGTTGGTTTTTCCTGTAGATGTTACAGATTAGAACTTTGTTAGATTTATAAAAGTCAAAAATTTTTCCCAGTCTATAGGCTCTCTGTATACTCTTTAGGCAAAGTTGTTAGATAAGCATAAGTGTTTAATTTTTAGAAGATTCCAATTATCTAGCTTGTCTTCTGATTTTTGCATGTTGTTGGTTATGGTTTATATCTTGAGGAATTTTAGCGCTGACCCTATTTTATCATCTATCGAGTTTATAGTTTTTGGTTTTATATTTAGGTCCTTGATCCATTTTGAATTAGTTTTCGTACATGGTGTGAGGTATCGGTCCTCTTTTTTTTTTTTTTTTTGCATACAGACATCCAGTTTTGCTAGTATCATTTGTCAAAAGACTCTTTTCCCATCTGATGGACTTCGGGCTCCTGTCAATGATCAGGTAACCATAGGTGGATGGATTTACATCTGGGTTCTTGAATATATTCCGCTGGTCACTGTATGTGTCTTTGTACCAGTATCAAGCTTTTCTGAATACTGTACAGGTATAGTACATTCTGCAGTCAGGTAATGTGAGTTTTCTTACTTTACTCTTCTTCTTCAGTAATGCTTCACTGTTCCAAAACTTCTTTCACTTCCACATAAGGTTAATGATTAGTTTTTCTGTCTCTAAAGAATTGTTGGTATTTGGATCAAAATTGCATTGTATTTGTAAATTGCATGGGTAAAACTGTCGTTTTCATAATGTTGAATCTACCTATCCATGAACATAGCATTTTTTTCCATTTATTTAGACCTCTTGTGGTTTCTTACAGTAATGGTTTGTAGTTTTGTAGTTTTCTTACATTCCAGGTTAGATTTATTCTTAAGTATTGTATTTTTTTAGGGGCTATTGTAAATAGTATTGTTTTTCTGATATCCTTTTCATCACTTGCTTTATAGATATATTGGAACTGAACTGATTTTTGTATGTTTATCTTATATCCCACTTCTGCTGAATATTAGTATTAGTTGCAGTGGTTTTCTAATGGAATCTTTTTGGTTATCTATGAATAGTATCATTTAATACACTAATATGAACAATTTAACTTCTTTATTATCAAGATGGATGCAATTTATTTCTTTTTCTTGCACTTTAATTCTAGCACAGTGTTAAATAGGGGTGGCGATGACGGGTGTCCTTGTCTTGTTTCTGTTCTTAAAGGGAATGTTTTCAGCCTGTCTGTTGAGAATGAGTCTAGGTAATGATATTGCATAGATGGTTTTCTTATGTTGAGAAATTTTCCTTTTATATCTATTTTACTGAAATCTTTTACCAAAGATTTCACCAAGGTAGCATCACAGACTGAGGAAGTGGTTCCTCAGTTGACAGAATTGTCATAGCCTTTCCAGAAGAGGTGAAATGGCACACAGAGCCAGCTGTTTCAGAGAAAAGAGAAAGAGGTGGTGGGAGGCACAGAAGAAACTAAAAGAAATGATGAAAAGCAGCACTAGCTACAGGCACTCAGGGAGCTAGCCAGTGACTGGGGAAGTGTTGAATCCAAGTTGTTGGGCCCAAAGGAACTTCCTCCTGGCCAAGAGATCACAGCTGACAGGAAACAGTGGTAACCAAACGTGGGAAAGGAAAGGCGAGGTTAGGAAAGCATTATCACTGGTTACTACGTGATCTTCACCCTGTTGGGAGCACCTGATGGTGTTTTTGATTACTTCCGTTCTAATGATCTCTGATATGGGTGTGGTGAATCCAAGCAGCACAGATACTAAACTTCTCTGTCAGCTGAGACACATCAGCTAATGAGGAGGCATCAGAGGCAGAGCAGTGGAGAGAAGGGTGGGGGGGATGGAAGCCTGTATCTCTGGTTACCAGATGCTTTGTCTTCTGATGGAATTCCTGCAAATATGCTTTCCTGTGCTTCCTGTGTGCTGATCTCCCACAGGAGTCCAAGGTGGAGAACCTGTGTCAGTTTAGCTGATAGGGAACTGTCTCTGCTATCCCTCCATGCTCTCTTATCTCCCTCAGTTTCTTATTCCATTTGAAATGGGGTACAACAATTAAATCAGTGAACTTAATTTTTCTAAATGTTACATACCTAATTTCTGAATATCACTACAGTCACCTTCCAAGTACTCCCCTTGGGAAGCTATGCACTGATGCTAGTAACCAAAATACACACGAGGAAATGCTCACAATCATTAGTTATTAGAGAAATCTAAATCAAAACTACAATGAGATACCATCTCACCCCAACAAAGTTGGCCATGTTCCAAGAAACGCAAAATAACAAATTATGGAGAGGCTGTAGAGAGACTGGAACTCCTGTACACTGCTAGTGGGATTACAGAATGGTACAGCCTCTTTGGAAAGCAATCTGGCACTTCCTTAAAAAGCTGGAAATAGATACACTATTTGATCCAGTAATCTCAATGCTCGGAATATATCCTACAGTATTAAGGGCCATCACACGAACAGATACATACAAACAGTCCATATAGCAAAAAGATGGAATCAACCCAGATGCCCAACAACAGATGGAACACTGTGCAATGATAAAGAACAACGATGATTTCAGGAAGCATCTCATAACATGGTTTCAGTTTGAAGACATTATGCTAAGTGAAATAAGTCGGTGGCATAAGACAAGTATTATGAGACTCCCTACTATAAGGACTTAAATATAGATTCACATAGAGAAAAAAAGACTGTGACACCTGCAAGGGTGCGGAGGGAAGGAGAGCTCTGGTCATAGAGTAGATAGTTGATAGAACTTGGGTTGGCTGAACGCAGTGGTAGACAGCATGTGGTAGACAGAAGATCATCTTAACAGTACTACAACATAAACTGAGAACTCTTCCATTCTTAACCCCATATTGCAAGGATAGAGTAACAGGGGTGGAGGTCTGCAGACCATGCTCTCAGGGAAGATCGAGGTCAGTTGGCATAACTAGCCTACTGCTAAGACAATTGTCTGCACCCCATGTTGGTGAGTGGTGTCTGAGTTCTTTAAAGCTAGCAAGCTGCCATCTGAGGTACATGGGTCCCAACTTATTTGGAACAGACAATCACCAAGAAAAAGAAAGACACACGTGTAAAAGAGCCCAGGAGAACCTATCTGAAGGGATGACTGTATCAACACGTGACCAGATGAACCAGATGGTGCCTGACCACCACCAAAGACAGTCATGATGGGGAACACAATGTTGAGTCCCAGTGGCCGTACGAGAAAAAGAGGAGTACACCTCAAGAACTCCACTAAAAGATCACAATTGATGGTCCAAAGGCCTGGGCTCTCCCCTGGGAGCATGGCCCCTAGACCTGCTTCTACCCTGACTAGAAAATGTTTCTGGGGTCAACTCTTTGGACAGGAATGGACTGGATTCGGGGATACAGTGTTACTATATGGTGTGTGTGCTTTATGGTTCTGTGCATTATAGGGCGCTGCCTGTCTTAGGCTGGGTTTTCTAGGAAGCAAAACCAGTAACACATGTAGGTACAAGGAAAGATTTATAATATATAGATAGATAGATAGATACAGGTATAGGAAACAGCTCATGCAATCACAGAAGCTGAATGTCCCAAGTTCTGGCACAAGCCTCACACAGCCACGGAAGCTGAGGAACCCAAAGTCATCAGGTCAGAGACCAGAGTTCTAGATCACTGGTTGTGTAGGTCAGTGGATCCCAAGCTGGTGGTGAGATGAAGCAACAGAGGCTGGCAACCACAGGATTGGCAGGTCAGGGAGCAGGACTCTCAAGCGCCGACTGTAAGGACTGATGAATCCAACAGCTGCTAGTTCAAGTCCCGGAACCAGAAGCTGGAAGAAGAGAGCAGAAGCTCCTGGCTACATGAGTAGACCAGCAGTAGCAGTGGAAGGTCGGGAGATGAGAGCTGAGGTGTGGGGAGCCACCACAAACCCCGCCGTGCCACTTAACACAGCAGCCAAATATGGAGTAGCCAAGTTGACATAATCCTGACCACCACACTGTCCTACTGGCCTGTTATTAGAAAGTGAAGGACAGGATGGAGAGGAGGGGAGAGGAGATTGTTAAGAGGATATGACATCTGTAGAACAAAAAGGTGGAGTGTGCTGTCACCAGGCGATGAGAGCAGAAGGAGCTACAGATAAGTGGCCATGGAAATTTAATTTGGAGGGTCGCCATGAGTCAGATCCAACTCGATGCCACTTGGCTGGCTTGGCTGTATACTTTCATTTAATCACAAAAAAGGGGGGGATCTATTTGTATATTGGAAAACCTGGTGGTGTAGAGGGTTAAGTGCTACATTTTCTAACCAAGAAGTCAGCAGTTCAAATCCCCCAGGTGCTCCTTGGAAACTCTATGGGGCAGTTCTACTCTGACATCTAGGGTAGTTATGAGTCAGACCTGAGTCGATGGCAGTGGGTTTTATTTACATATTGGAAACCTTGTTGGCATACTGTTTAAGTGCTATTTCTGCTAAATGACAGATCAACAGTTCAAATCTCCCAGGTGCTCCTTGGAAACTCTATGAAGCAGTTCTACTCTGTCCTATAGTGTCACTATGAGTCACAACTGACTCGATGGCAGTGGGTTTGAGTTTTTTGTACTTATATGTTAAATATTCCTATAATTTGTCTTATTAACACACAATAGGAAAATATTTTGATGTAGTGCTGATGAGAACATAAACACGAATATACAGGCACTTCAGTTGTTGAGGGAAACTTCTACATACATTGCTAACAGATAAATCACTTTATACTATCACTGATTTTTAGTTTGAAACATGAAACTAAAGTATTTCCACAAACTCACGTATGACTTCAGCTGACACCTGAAATACCAGCTGATGTTTTGGAAAATGTGTATACACTCACTTGTTTCCTTCCTTTCTCCTTTCCTCCCTTCCTCCATATCTAAATTCCTCCCTTGGTCCCTCCCCCCATCCTCCCTTACGTTTTTATCTCCCTCCCTCCCTTCTTTCTGTCCTAGAGGGGAACAAAAGGAAATTAATATATTTAGCTTATACTCTGGAGTTCCATTATGTTGTTAGTTGAAGCAAAAATGTACTTGAAATATTTATTAAGGGCTATACTTTCAGTATATATGTGTATAATGTAATGAGAAAAAAATGGTCCTTCAAGTTTACAAAACTCTCACAAAAATCACATTAATAGTATTCATGTAACTCATTTAGCAATGAAGAAACATAGTTGAGGAATTTTGGCATGCTAAGTATTCTGTTGAAATCAAATATCTAGTCAGGGACCAAACGTTATATCCAGAAGTGCCTGACCTTAAATCACAGTCTTCCTCTTGGCTGGGTTCCCGCTATGATCTGTTAAGGATTGTCTCTTTCAGTTCAGTTTGATAACATTAATAACTTTTTTTCCCCAAAACTTTAATAACTTTTGACCCAAAGTCATCTCTATATAACTTGGTTGGCTCAAAATCAACACTGTTCATTTTGCTGCATCACAAAAATTTAATCAAATTTTTTAAAATTGTACTTTAGACGAAGGTTTAAGGAACACACTAGTTTCTCATTAAACAGTTAATGCATCTATTGTTTTGTAACTTTGGTTGTGAACTCCATGACACATGCTTTCTCTGCTTTCTACTTTGGGTTCCCTGTTATCAGCTCTCCTACTCCCGCCAGCCTTCTCATCCATGTCCCTGGGCTGGTGTGTCCAGTTAGTCTGGTTTCATTTTATGGACCTGTTTAGTCTTTGGTTGAGGGGTGAATGTCAGGAATGACTTCCTTACTGAACTAAAAGCACGTCTGGAGGTCATACTTTCAGAATTTCTCCAGTCTCTGTTAAGCCAGTAAGTCTGGTCTTATTTTGTGAGTTAGAATCTTGGTCTACATTTTCCTCCAGCTCTGTGAAGGTCCCTCTATTGTGGTCTCTGTCAGAGCAGTCAGTGGCGGTGAAGTCATTACTATCAATTCATGTACTTTGGTAACGAACAAAGGTTTGGGCCCATCTCTACCAATCATAGTTGTTTTAAATATAACATAATCATAAACACTATTTCTTAAAGATGATTTTTTTTTCTCACCTCCATTTACATTTCTGAAGCTTTTAGCCTGTGTAGGGGAGAATGTGACTGAAATTAATCTCGTAAATATTTATCATTTTAACACAAAAGTCATGTATTGCAAAAGACACAGAATGAAGTAGCAACTTCTACATACCATGAGATTATCCACTTTCTGGATGATAATTGAAAATGAATCAGAGCTGTATGTTTGGTTTACATTTGCCTTTTAAGTGTTAAGAAATGCTTGCTTCTCTCAACCACTCCTATTTACTTCATCTTTTCAGATGGGAAAACACTTTTCTCTGAATTGATGACTACTTATTTTTCAGCTAAAGTAAATACAGGTCTATATCTCTTTTCATTTGTGTGAGAAGCTGACACATGCTGTCACAACATAGCTTGAGTAAATGGGAAAGTGACAGCTTCCTGGCAAAATTTTAAAGAGATAAACATCTATTTTTGTTTAAACAGCCACTAAAAATCAGATAGAAGCTTTCCAGGTTGAAAGGATAAAGAATGCATGAGTGGAGCAAATTGGTAAGTGAAAGCACACTGAAAAACTTGAGATGTTTGCCTCTGCAGTTTTAACCACAGCTCGGCGTTTTCTGGCATTAAATGATAACTCTTCAAAGAGTAACTTGCATACATTCACCTTAAGATTAGAGAATCATCAACAAGCTTAAATTTTTAAGAAGGAAATCAAATAATAATATCATTAAAAACAATTTCTTCAGAAATGAAATCTCAAATACTTGCTTTTTCCTGCTTTGGAAGTTCATTGACTTTTTAAATCAAATATTTCTATAAGTTACATTACTTTGTTTGAAAATGACTATAAAATGATTGATGTTTAGTCTTCACATCAATCACTGTCAGACAAGAGCACATGAATATTGTCCAGAGGTATGGTGAAAATTTGTTAGGACTGGATTTTTATAATTCCCGTATTCATAATTCCTATTAGTATTAGTCTTAATTTATCATTTCATGGTTTTATTCAGACTTTTTTGTGTGTATAAATAAACTGATGTTTAATCATGTGTATTCTGCACTGTTCAAGTAGCGCACTTCAAGTCTAGCATCAAAATATATATGCCAAGCCAATACACATGCACATATCATGTGATTCTGCGTGCCTGTCCCTGGTGATCCACCCCTCCTAGCCACATTGCTTGGGGGCTGAAAAATGGCAGAGAAATTGAATTTGCCTTTCAGTTACCAACCACAAACTTAGAGCAGTCTACATTGCTTCTGTGTACTTCTACAGATGAGCAGAATAATATATCGGTAACTAAGTTATGTAATTTATACAATGCCTGAAGGTGGACTACAAAATACACAAAACCAAATTTTTGCTGTTGAGTCAAATTATAAAAAGGTTCAAATTTTTTTAAGGTTCAGCTAAAATAAAATTTGGCAGAGGATAACTCAAGAAGAGTCACGGATCATAAAATGTGGTTACTTTAACCAAACTTATTTTACTGAATTCCCTTATAAACTGTAACTTTTATTCCTGCCTTAAAAACAATCTAAAATCTCCACTAACTTTCCTTAAATTTAGTTGTTTAGAAACTTTTGGAAGATAGAGTGGTGAGGTTTATATGTGAGAAACAAATGTTACTTCTACTTGTATATAAGCCTTCAAACTTGCTTTCTATTATGACCTTTGTGGCTTGTCTCTGCTTTGTTATGCAGGGTTACAGTCAAGACCTTAAAGGAGACAGAGAATAACTAAAATAATATTGACTCTTTCTGGTGACCAGCTTCACCAATATTCAGAATCTTATCATTGAACTAACTCTGAAGCAAGATGTGAGGAATTAAGCAGGGACTTAAATAAATAGTATATTCATTTTACATTGATGTCTCTTGATTAACAGTAGAAGACATCTCTCCTGAAAGCATCTGCAGTGTCAGTAATTCCATTAACAAAGAAGCCACTTTATTATCAACATACTGTAGATTCATTTTAATGTGTCATTTGCACTTCAAAGTCACATAACTTTTATTATGGTAAATCAATTAAAACTATTTCTCATGATAATTTATCTTCTGCAGAGTTTATCATCTCCGAGAATGCAATATTTCCCAATTTAACTTCCAAGACAAAAGTGATGTAATTTGAATGCCTTTTACTGAGCTTATTAAGCATAAAGATCACAGAATTTTCAAACCCTGAAAGATAACTGTTTCATCTATGTGATAAAATGGAAGCCACATTTTTTTTTTGTAGTGTACTATAGGTAGTGGAAACAGTATGCTAATTAGTAACATAACCTCATTTACTGATTTGCTATGTTTCCCATTTAAAAAGATAATCTGGTAAAAGCAGATAGCTGCTCTGATATTAGCTTTAAAGAGAAGGCAGAGATGTATAGAAAAGCACAGTGTTGCAAATTTGCAAATGAAAGAAGTTGAAGGATGTTGCAGTCACCTGTTTTGTTAGTTTTAATGATTTTGTAAGAAGGAACTTCAAGGATTTACAACCATTTCTTATCTTTGAAAACTGTCAGTATCTACCTCTTTCTTTATTGAGTCTTTCAGAAATAAGCAGTTTTAATATTCATTGGCAGTGTGAAAATGTTTGCGTGTAAATGAGAGATTTTATGCTTTTCTAAATTGAGTATTTAAATTTAGAGGGTATTTTCAAACATTTGCCCCATTTTTTAAACTTTATTGCCCAATTGAATTTAATCCAAGATGTCTGTGAGTAGAGATGGAATAGAGAGAACATATTTGTAATTTCTTGGAGTGGCAATCAGAATATGTCATGTAAGTACTGTATAAAGAATTGTAGTGCCTGTTTACTTCAATAATGCAGGGCTTGGTAGGATTTGGTTTATTTTATGATAAAAACAAGCAATTAAAACAGCATTACTTCTTCTGAGATTACATTGATATTGCTTGGAAAACTTTGTTAGAAATAGATGCATTATTCATTTTGTCATCAAAGGCTCCGTTTGTGTTTGGTTTTGAGAAGTCTGTGCTTAACAGTTTAGTTATTCATGGATCTAGCTTCTAGAAGCAGTTGTATCCAACACCTACAAGAAAACCAGGACTTTGGTGTAAATCCTTATGAAGTCATTAAGATAATACATCACTGGATCACTTTATTGCAGAGTTTAATCAATTTCCAAATTTCCTCAGGACCATATAGGAATTAGGTGATCTTATACTGTGAGGGAAACCCGGGTGCCACTAAGAGCTGCCACTGCTGACCCAGTGTTGGCAGTTGAATGTCCCAGGCACTCTGTGGAAGCTCTGTTGGGCAGTTTTAATCTATCTTATATGGTTGCTATGAGTCAAAATCAGAGGGCAACGGGTTCAGTTTGGTTTTAGGTTACAGTATGAGAAACAGAACATCTGCTTTCAACATTTTGATGGGAAAAAAATACAATCTGGTATCAAAGAGTATTCTACCTGTAAAAATGAACAGAGGATAAATTCAAGGTAACTATAATGAAGATAAATTCAAATTAACTAATATGGTTAGTGCTCTGAGGACTCTGGAGAATTGAAAAAGTAGTTGAACATTGTTAATAATAAAAATAAGAAGAAGCTGGGAGACCTAAGTTACCATATTGCCACACACATTTGTATAATGGTGAAATAGTGAATAATAGAAATTATTTTGAAGACCAAAGTGAAAAACCAAATGCAGTACTATCTAGTCTAGTCCAACTCACAGGAACCCTACAGGACAGAGTAGAACTGCCCCCCAATTTTTTCAAGGAATGCCTGGTGGATTGAAACTGTGGAACTTTAGGCTTGTAACTGAGCCCTTAATCACATGCTTCAGGGGCTCAAGTTTGAGGACACCATTTGTAAAATATCTTTCATTCAGTAGTGTCCTAATCAAAGGAAATATTGGGAGCTATGGCTGGGATCCACTTAAACAACAGTGCTGCTGAACTAGAGGTTTTCAGCATACGTGAACGTGAAGCTTCTGTACTACAAAAGGGAATCAGGTTTCTATACCTGGGTGACACTGAATTTGATTGGTTCATCCTTTTCTTCTTCTCACTGTGTTAATGTAACATTGTAAAAACGACCCTATAAAGTCCCGAGAAAATTTGGAAATCACGAAATTCTGGAATAAAGCAGTCAAGTGATTTGTTATTTGAATGACTTTGTAAGAATTTACTTCAAGGATTTATGCCCATTATTTTATATTTTTAAGCTGTGAGTGTTCCCCTGCTCATTGCTTATTAATTTTTTTTTTTTTTTTTTGGAACTAAGCAGCTTAATATACATTTGCTGCCTGAAACTACTGAAGTGAAAATGAGACATTTTTCTAGTTATCTAAATTAATTCCAGACTGTCTAAGTGGTCTTCACATGTTTAGATAAGTCCAAAAAAGAAAAGGAAAAAGAAAAACACCCAAACCTGTTGGCAACGAGTCAATTCTGACTCATAGTGACCCTGTAATTTTAAGATTAGACACCTCCAACATATTCTATGTATATTTACTAATTTATAGACTATGTACATGGACTTGTGTCATAGATTAAATTACATCCCCCCAAAATGTGTGTAGCAATTTGGTCAGGCCGTGATTCCCCCTATTGTGTGTTTATCCTCTGTTTTGTGGTTGTAATTATCTTACATGCTGTAAATCCTAATCTCTACCTGTGGTTGATGGGGAAAGGTTAGATTAGATTAAAGATGATTAGGGTGGGACTGTGACACCCTTACTAAAGTCACTTCCTCAATCCAGTGCAAAGGGAGTTTCCTTGAGGTGTGGCCTGTACCATCTTTAATCATACAAAAGATGAAAGGAAAGGGAAGCTAGCCAAGAGTGGGTACCTCATACCACTGAGAAAGAGATGCCAGGAGCAGAGTGTATCCTTTGGGCTTGAGATCCACCTAGAAGGTAATGACAAGGACTTTCCTCCTGAGCTTTCAGAGAAACAAAGCCTTCCCTTGCAGCTGACACATCCTGAATTTGGTCTTCTAGCCTACTGCTCTATGAAAAACCAACCTTTTTTTGAAGCAATCCACTTGTGGTACATCCGCTGTAGCTCAGAAGACTTCCTGCAAATAATTATATTGCCTATCAAGTAACACATTCATACAGGTGTAAATTAATAAAACGTCTTTAATAATACCAGTAAAATTAGTTGTCATCAAGTCAACACTGACTCATGGCAAGCCCACGTGTCAGAATAAAAAGGTGTTCCACAGGGTTTTTAAAAATACAATTCACATGTTATTGAGGGTATACATCACAGAGTATACATCAATTCAGCAATTTCCAGATACAATTCAGTCACATTGATTACATTCTTTAAGTTGTGAGACCATTTCACTCTTGCTGAATTGTTCTTCCTGCCTTAATAAAAAATCAGTACCCTTTGAGTTTTGTATCTGATCTTTCAAGTTGCTGTGGTCAACCTGATCCTGTGTAGATAGGTCTTAAAAGAGTACAATGCTGAAAACAGTCATCATTTACTAGATAAGCTGAATTATCAATTGGATAATTCGGGAGATATTTTTGGTTTAAGATTTCAAGGTTATCTCAGAACAGTAATTTCAGGGCTTCATCCAGCCACCGTGGATGAAAATCCAGAGTCCATGAGAATTTGAAATTCTGTTCTGCAAATTTGTTTAATTGTTGTTACTTTAGATGAGAGTTTTCACAACAAACTAGTTTCTCACTAAACAGTTTGTGCATATATTGTTTTGGGGCACTGGGTACCAGCACTCTCCTTTCTAGACTTTAGGTCTGTGTTACCAGCCTTCCTGTCTCCTTCTGCTTCTAGTCCTTGCCTCTGAGTTGGTGTGCCCCTGTAATCTCATTTTGGTTTATGAGGATGTCTAATCTTTGGCTAAAGGGTGAACATCAAAAGTGAGTTCATTATTGAGGTAAAAGTGTGTTCAGGGGCTATAGTCTCCAGATTCCTCCAGTGTCTGTCAGACCAGTGAGTCTGATCTTTCTTTCGTTCTACCTTTTTCTCCAGCTCTGTCCAGAGCCCACTATTGCGGTCCTCGTCAGAGCAGTCAGTTGTGGTAGCCAAACATCATCTAGTTGTGCTGGCCTCAGTCTGGTAGAGGCTATAGCAGTTGTGGTCCATTAGTCTTTTGGGGTAATCTTACCCTTGTATGTTTGCTTTTCTTCAGACCCTTGCTTCCTGTGAACTGAGACCAGTGGAGTATCTCATGGCTGCTTATGAGCTATATAAGACCCCAGATGCTACTCACCCAAGTAGAATGCAGTACATTCGCTTTATAAACTGTGTTATGCCAGTTGAGCTAGATTTGCCCCGTGACTATGAACCCCGCAGCCCTCAGCGTAATGATTTGGACCCTTGGGGAGTTTGAATGTGTCTACGGAGCGTCTATGACCTTGCCTTGTACAAAGAGAGCTGGAGCCTCCTCAGTTTTTTGTACAGTCTTACTCTTCATCAAAATTATCATTTATCATTTATCTATTTAGTGTTTTCCATCCCTATCCCTCCCCATCTTCATAACCATCAAAGATATTTTCTTTTTTGTGCGTAAACCTTTTCATGATTTATAGTAGTAGTCTCACACAATATCTGTCCTTTCATGATTGACTTATTTCACTCAACATAAGCCTTTCCAGCTTCATCCATGTTACGAGTTACTTCAAAGATTCATCATTGCTCTTTATTGTTGTGTAGAACTCCGTTTTGTGTATGTACCATAGTTTATCAGTTCATCTCTTGATGGGCATCTAGGGTGTTTCCATCTTTTTGCCAGCATGGGCAGTGAACATGGGTGTCCATGTGTTTATTCATGTATGGCTCTCATTTCTCTAGGATATATTTGTAGAAGCAGGATTGCAGAATCGTTGTAATCATTGCATATTTCTAGCTTTCTAATAAAGTGCCATATCATCTTCCAAGATGATTGTACCATTTTGCATTCTTAACAGCAGCACATGAGTTTTGGTATCCTCACATTGCCAAACTTTTCTGTTCTTTTTTGGCTTGTTTTGTTTTTCTAATTCATGCCAGTAATAACAGGGTGAGATATCTCCTCATGATTATGATTTGAATTTCTCTAATGGCTAATGATCATGAACAATTTCCTCATGTATCTGTTAGCCACTTGAATGTCTTTTTTGGTGTAGTGTCTGTTCATTTCTTTCTTTGTGTGTTTTTTTTTTTAATTTGTTGTCTGTTTAATTCCTTTTTCCATTTTTAATTGGATTATTATTATTATTTTATTGTAGAAGTGTTGGATTCTCCTGTAGATTTTAGAGATTAGACCACTGTCAGAGCTGTAATAGACAATTTTTTCCCAGTCTGTAGATTGTCTTTTTACTCTTTTGATGAAGTCTTTTGATGAGCCTAATTAAGCGTTTACTTTTTAGAAGATTCCAATTATCGAGCTTGTCTTCTGACGTTTGTGTCTTGTTAGTTATGGTTTGTGTCTTCTTTGAGCCATGTTTTAGGGCCTCTAGTTTGGATCATATATTTTTCCTGTTGTTGTTCTATGATCTTTATATATGTTTTTGTTTTGCTTCTTTTGTTACAAGTTCAGGTCTTTGATTCATCTTGAATGAATTTGTGTTTATGTTAGGTATGGGTCCTACTTCATTTTTTTTTTTTTTTTTGCTGACGGATATCCAGTTTAAACAGCAAGAATTGAAAAAAGATTGAATTTTCCCTCTTCAGAGGGTCTGGGGCCCTCATCGAAGATCAGGTGACTGTAGATGGATGGATTTACTTCTGGTTCTCTCCACTGGTCAATATATCTGTCATTGTGTTAGTCCCAGGCTGTTCTGACTACCATAGTTTTATAGTAGGTTCTGAGGTCAGGCAGTTTGAGTTCCTACTTTAATCTTCGACAGTATTTAGTTATCCAGGTCCTTTTCCATGTGCAGTTAATAATAAGTTTTTCCAAGTAGTTAAGAAATTTGTATTTGAATCAAAATTGCGTTGTATTTTTTTAATTTAATATGATTGAGTGAAAATGTACATTCCTGTATAAATTTACATGCCCACCTATATGCAGCTTCCACTGCTCTCCCTGTCTGGTGACTGCAAACTATTCCTCTCCGCTCCATACATGTCTCAGCCTCCCAACAGTCTCCTTTCCCCTTCTCTCCATCCACTCTCCTTTCTCTAGCCAGAGGTCAGCAGGCTGATATCCTATAGATGTATAGAACCATAAAGTGCATCCAATATATGGCCACTCTAGAGTAGCTGGGGCAGGGGGAGGGGACCATGCTCTTAGGTGAAATCGAGGCCAACTGGCACAACTAGAGTTTTGCTAAGAAGGCTCTCTGCACCCCACATTGGTGAGTGGTGTCTGGTGTCTTAAAAGCCGCCAAGCTGCCATCTGAGGGCACAGCAAATGGGCCGAACTCAGCAAGAACGGATGCTCACCGAGGACCAAAATGACATGGGGTAAAGATAACCCAGAAGATAGAGAGACTCATGGGAGTGGGTGCCTACACCGACTTTGGACCGGAAGAACCAGATGGTGCCCAGCCACCACTAGTGACAGCTGCGATGGAGCTCACTAAGTTGAGTCTCAGTGGCAACATAAGAATAAAAAGGGGTGCATCCTGAGATCTCCACTAAAAGACCTCAGCTGATGGTCCAGTGGTTTCAGGGTTCCCCTGGGAGCATGGCTCCTGGCCCTGATGCTGCCCTTGCCCATAAATCATAATAAAGGTCCACTCTTCACACACAAATAGATTGGACTTGGTGATGCAGAGTGACCAAAATTGCATTGTATTTTTAGATTGCTGTGGGTAGAGTGGATACCTTCAAAATTTTAACACTACCTATTCATGTGCATGGTATTTTTTTTTTCCCGCATTTATTTACATCTGTTTTTTGGTTTCTTGCAATAGTGTTTTATAGTTTTCCTTGTCTAGCCATGAGTCGGATCTGACTCGACGGCACTTGGTTTGGCTGTGTAGATCTTATACATACCTAGTTAGATTTATTTCTAAATATTTTATACTTTAGGGGCTATTATAAATGATACATATTTTTTCCTGATTTCCTTTTTCTCATTCATTTTAATTGGTGGATAGGACTCCATAAATCCTGGTGGCCCAGTGGTTAAGTGCTACGGTTGTTAATCAAAAGGCCGGCAGTTCAGATCCACCAGGAGCTCCTTGGAGGAGCTATGGGGACAGTTCTACTCTGTCTGTAGGGTTGCTATGAGTTGGAATCAACTTGATGGCAGTAGGTTTGTTTCTGTTTGTTTTATAGGAATACAACTTACTTTTACATGTTTACATTGTATCCTGCTAAGCTTCTGGATCTTTCTACCAGTTCCAGTAGTTTTCTCAAGAAGTTTTTTGGGCTTTCTATGTATAGTATGGAAATGCTGGTTGCATAGTGGTTAAGTACTATGTCCACTAACCAAAAGGTTGGTTGTTCAAATCCTCCAGGAGCTCCTTGGAAATTCTATGGGGTAGTTCTGCTCTGCCCTACAGGGTTGCTATGAGTCAGAATTGACTTGATGACACTAGGTTTTATTTTACATATAGTATCATATCATCTGCAAATTGGTACAGTTTTACCTCTACATTACCAGTCTGCCAAGTGCCATCGATGCCTTTTATGTCTTTTTCCTCCTTCAATGTTTTACTAGGAATTCTAGCACAACATTTAATAGGAGTGGTGATAAAGGACATAGTTGTCTTGTTCCTGTTCTCAGGAGGGATGTTTTCAGCCTCTCTGCATCCAGAAGGATGCTGGCTGTTTGTTGTGTATGGATGTCCTTTATTAATCTAGGAATTTCCCCTCTATAGCTATTGTATCAAGAATTTATATGAGGAATGGCTGCTGGACTTTGCTGAATTCTTTTCTATGACAGTTGAGATGACTGCATGATTCTTTCATTTTATTTTGTTAATGTGATGGATTTCATTGATTAATTTCTGATGTTAAACCATCCTTGCATGCCTGGTATAGATCTCACTTGATGGTGGTATATTATTTTCTTTTGATATGATGCTGAGTTCTATTGGCTAAACTTTGTTGAATATTGGCTAAAATTTTGTTTTGATTGGAATTCTTACAGAAAACCTTTATTCAAATGTTTAGTAACGGCATCCAGGCACTATCCAGCCCTTCTGGTCTCACAAAAATGGAAGCACTTGATGGAGGTGATGAAACACAGATTCCATTTCCTCCTCCTATTCCTTACTTTCCATCTTTCTCTGGCGGTCTAGGTGAGTAGAAACCAACTGTTGTACCTTGGATGGCCACTTGCAAGCAATTGAAAAAATATATTTTATATGAAAATTTGCATAGCAAATTAGGTTCTGATTTAACAGTTTTTAACAACTTATTCTATAACATTTATGTAAACTTTCATTAATACATAGTAATATAGAGAGAGAGAGAGAAAAAAAAAAAAAAAAAAAAACCTTGCAAGTCACCATCCAAGCACAATCTTGGTCTCTGTTTTGTTACAAGATGTCAGCATTCTCATTATTTCTTTTTGTTGCTGTTGTTTATTTGTTTTGTTCTGTTTTGTTTTTATTAATTTAGCTTTCCAGTCTGTCCTTAATTTCTCATCTTTCTTTTAGAGTAAATGTGGATTGTTTGGTCTCATATAGTTGATTATTTAAGGGAGTACAATATTCACAGGTGATTTTTTTTATAGGAAAAATTATTCTTTGAATTAAAAGTGACCATAGGAGTGATTTCATTTCAAAATTTAAAGTGCATCTGAAGTTGTTAGCATCAGTGATTCTTCGTCTCTGTTATCTGACTCCTTTAGCAGTTGGAGATTAGTTCTGCGTTTTTCTCCCTTTCTTACCAGGATCTTCTGTTTTGTCCCAGGTCAGAATAGTAAGTGTGGTGGCCAGGCACTAACTAGTTCTTCTGGTCTTAGACTAGTTAAGGTCACGATTCATCTGGGTATTAGGTCTGTGGACTAATTCTTTCACTCTTCACTTGCCTTCATTCTCTATTGTTTCAGATGAGTAATGAATAAATGTATCTCAGATGGCTGCATCTAACTTTTAAGACCCTAGATACTACTTTTGAAATTAGGATGTAGAACATTATCTTTATGAATTATGTTGTATTAATTGACCCCGTTGTATCATGAGACTACAGCCCTAAGCCTTAAAGTCCAATAAACCAGTCCTGTGGCTCCATGTTATTTTGAGCAGCTGGTTTTTGGCAGTAGATCACTAGGACTTTCTTCTGGTAGATTGGAACTTCCGACCCCTTGGTTAGAAGCCAAAACCATTAACCATTTGTGTTAACCAAGGACTCTTTTTATAATAGTGACTTATTGTTGTAAAACAAATAAAGGAACAAACTGATAAATATATCAGGGAAAATATGTACTTACCATAAGCACTTGGCACTTGGCTTATAAGACTATTAATGTGAAATATGAGCTTTGGTGCTTAAGCATTCAACTGCTAACAGAAAGGCTAATGGTTCAAACCCACCAGCCATTCTGTGGAAGAAAGATGAGACAGGGTGCTTATGTGACTATTTACAGCCATAGTCTGTTCTATAAAGGCAGTATGAGCAGGAATCATCTTGAAACACAATGACAGTAATATTAATGCCAGTGTGTGTAAATGTACTTTTCAAATAGTAATTCCGATAATTTTGAGTTTTTTGAGCAAGTTTTGTCAAATATGATTATGTCATAAACACTTACTTCAGAATGAAGTTGATGAAGAAAGCTTGGGGCACCAGGCTGTCAGCTCTACTATACCCTGGTGACTGCCCATGTTTAAATCATTGGCATTGTCTTCAAGTCGTATTTTTTTTGTAGAAATCTTTTTTAACACATTTGTTCATTTTTTCCTCATGAAAACCAGATGATATAGTTAAAATTTAAAGTTAAAACCAGATGATAAAAGTAACAAATTCATTTAATTAAAGAACTCCACGTATTTGACAGTACACTAAGCCTCCTTCCTCCCTTCTACGCTGTGTAAATAATGTTCTTTCAATCTGTATGTTATAATTGTACCACTAACATGACAGAAGACCTAGGAAAGGTTACTATGTCAGTTAATACATCAGAAACCTTAGTAGTTTAATAGGCTTTTAATTGTCATAATAGACATTTTATTTACATATCCTGACAATGTGTCTGGGTAACCCCTGGGGTGTTTTTAATCTTGCTTTGGAAACTGGGGAAACCCCAGTGACATAGCGAGCAAGTGCTACTGCTGCTAATCAGAAGACGGAGTTCAGTTCCACCAGGAGCTCTGTGGAAACTCTGTGGGACAGTTCTACTCTGTCTACAGGGTTGCTAATGAATGAGAATTGACTCAACAGCAGTGGGTGGGCTTGGAAATTGAGGCATCTGATATCGCTAATGCAGCACTAAGACTCAGTCTTCTTTATCTAGGGAGAATGATCTTAATCTATCAATATTAAACTTGGGCCATGGCCTTCAAATTCAGCTCTGGTTCTCAATGCAATCATTTTCCAGGGAGTATTCCTGCTAGAGGTGTTCAGAGGACTCAGGTTTGTCTCCCTATTTGAGATATCAGGCCTCACTTTCTCCCCTTGAAAGCTTCATCCCACTATTTGATACGTGTTACTTTAAAATTATCCAGCATCAAAAAGTCCTTTATCTTCAATTCCACGTCTCACCAAGGGCAATGCAACAACTCCTTAAACCCCCAAGGCACGCAACATACTTTCAGTGAGTTCTCCATCTCCTTCAGCTGATGCCATTCTATAAATTTAATACTCATATTTTTTTCTTCTTGTTCTGAAGAATATCTATTGAATGAATCTAAGATACCAATATCTCCTTTACGTAAGTCTGTGAGCATAATTTTTCTAAGTCCTACATACCTCCTTGCTGAATGTCACTGTCATCACTGTTGGGAAGCTATGCACCAATGCCAGAGCCTAGTCCACCCTTCAGAGAAATGTTGGAACTTCATCTGGAATGGCCATTGTGCACAGTGACATTGCGGCAAGTTTGCAAGCTTAATTGTATAGATTTCTGTGAGAAAGTTTTTAGTCTGTAAACAAATAACTGTATTGGAACACCCTCTCTACTCACCTGCACCAGATCCTGATGACTTTTTTCTTTACCAGAAGATAAAGGAAGTATTTAAAGAAAGACATTTTGATGGCATTCAGGACATCAAGGGTAATACGATGGCAGCTCTGATGGCCATTCCAGAAAAATGTTCCAAAATTGCTTTGATGGGTGGACTAGGCACTCGTCTCTGTGCAAACTTCCCAAGGGAAATACTTCGAAGGTGACTGTAGCAATGCTCAGCAATGAAGTATGTAGCGTTTTGTCTAGGATGAATTTTTGAACTTAGTGGGCAGTCCTCCTATGACCACTGACCATTCTAAGTTGTCCTTTATAAACTGCTCATCAAGGAAAACTGCCTCCAATAAGTCCAAAATTATATTTTAGCATAATATTGAAACAAAAGTCCAAATGCAGCTTCTGGAGAGGATAATATGCTATGTTAAAACATCCAAACAAAATAACTTCTTTCAACATTTCCATCCATCTTGTTTCCTGTATTTTAAAACTTGTTTATGTATCTGTTCTCTTTATTATTGATTTATTGCTAAGTTGTTGTCATCATCTTATAAAAATAGTTCTTACAATGTCAACACTGGCTTCAACTCCTTGGGAACTGAAGTCAGACACGTGTCTTAATAAGATTAAAGATCAACATATACTATTTTACCATTCAATTGCAGAATATATCAGATCTGACATTTCAGTTCGTGAACTTGCCACTGTGCACCAACCCTAGAAGCACTGTGGAAGCCACTTGGCAAGGTTTCATAACCTTGGTATATCAGGGTCACAGCTGTGTTCATGTGAACTTTGGGCGGTGCCTTGCTGAATGGTGTCCGTTATTGCTGTTGCAGGTTTTTGTGCGCTGTCACAAGAATGTCTGAGCCTGAAACAGAGCAACAAAAAAACATTGAATTTCTTCTTAAACTTGGAAAGAGTGGAAGTGAAATCAGGGATATGTTAGTCCAAGTTCGTGGAAATAATGCCATGAAGAAAATTGCTGTGTACAGATGGATTAAATGTTTTTCTCAGGGGATAGAATGCGTCACTGATGAAGAAAGTTCAGGTTTGCCAGTAATGAGCAAAAGTGTCAAAAACATTTCAAAAATTCACTGAATTGTGTATCAAAATTGCCAACTGACTGTGAGAACCATAGCAGACCAAGTAAATATCAGCAGAGAAACAGGAAAATCTTAACTGAAAATCTTGGCATGAGAAAAGTGTGTGCAAAAGTAGTCCCACAGGAGCTCTCCGACAAAGAAAAGCAAAGGAAAGTCAAAAATTTGCAAGACCTTTCGGAAAGGCAGGATGATGTTTCGGACTGTGTTATTGCTGGTGAAAAAACATGGATGTAGTATCATGACCTTGAAACAAAGTGTCAATGTGGACAATGGAAGTCAGGCAGTTCTCTATGATCAAAAATGGTCCACCACCAGTCCAAACCAAGAGTCAAAATGATGTTGCTGACTTTTTATATGTATGTATATATACATCAGAGGGATTGTTCATTATGAATTTGTACCAACTGGATGGCTAACCAAGTTCAATATTTGGAAGTGCTGGAAAGGCTATGTGTAAAAGTTATGCAGAAACAACCTGAACTTTTCACCAACAACTCCTGGCTCTGGCGTCACAACAATACACTAGATCACAAGGCAGTCTGTGAGCGAGTTTTTAGCCAGCAGACAAATAACTGCATCAGAATATCCTCCCTACTCACCTGATCTGTCCCCTAATGACTTTTTTTTTTTTTTTTTGCTTTACCTGAAGAAAAAGGAAATTTTGAAAGGAATACATTTTGATGATATTCAGGACATTAAGGGTCATATGAAGACAGCTCTGCTGGCCATTCCAGACAAAGAATTCCAATATTGTGTTGAAGGGTAGACTAGGAGCTGGTATTGGTGCACAGCTTCCCAAGGGCAGTACTTTGAAGGTGACAGTAGCGATATTCAGCAGTGAGGTATGCAGCATTTTTTCTAGGATGAGTTGGCGAACTTGATTATCAGACTTCATATTCAGGAGAAAGAGAAACAAAAGATGTTTTTGGAGGTCATATGGGCTAGAATGACACGAGAACTGAGTTGCCCTCAAATCCGTAGTCATTTTTTCCACAAGACTATGAAAAATATTAAAATACTTCTTTTCAGCTGACAAAGAATGATTCAAGTTAATGAGAAATATGCAAACAACCGTACATTTGGAAAATGAGCATGATATGTGAATAACCTTTCACTAAGGAAGAAGCAAGAATTGGCCATAAGAAAAAATGGCCAGCCTCATAAGTAATCACAACAATTTAAATTAAAGGCACAGTGTGGTATAACTTAACACCTGCTATTCAAGTTCAAAATGAAACTGGAAAACTACAATGTTGAGAAGTACAGAAAATTATTGAAGTATTTTAGAAAATTTTACTGAAAAGACTAACAAAGATAGCCCAACCTTGATGGTAGCAAGTTTTGTTTTTTGGAATGGTATCAAGGAAAAGTTTTTTGGTCTTTTTTTTTTTTTTTTTTTTTTCCCTTGGATTTGTAATATTAGAACATATTTGAATGTTTTTGAGAATGAGATGAATATATGGCAGAATTTGATGATAACAGGGATCATGGATAATCAAAATGAAACTTTTGAGAAGATAAAATAGAAATTTACTCAACAAGTATTGAGTGTTTACTGTATTCAATACTATATTGAGCTGAGAAATGATGAACATAATTAGCTCTTGTGAGGTGGTAAAAAATTGGCTCCAGCATACCACTCTACACTTTTAATGTTCCTGTTTTACTGTCTTCCGTTCTACATATTTTCCTTCATATTTCTATTTTTTCTTTACTATGTTTAATCCTAGAACGATGCAAGCCTCACATTTTAAATGTCATTTTTTAAATCCCCCTTTTTTTAAAAAATAAAAGTATACTGAATACTTTTCAAATATGCTAGTTTTCTGCTCTTATTTTCAAGACTTTATCTTATTTCATATAACAAATAAATATGTCACACAATATTGATTGACGCATATGTTGATATACAAACCAAAACCAAACCTGTTGCCAGGAATCCATTCTGACCCTCTAGGACTGAGTAGAAGTGCCACATAGAATTTCCCAGGAGGGCCTGGTGGATTCAAACTGCTGACCTCTTGATTAGTGGTCCTAGCTCTTAACCACTACGGCACCAGTGTTTTCACTTGCTGATTCCTGTCATCGTGGAGTCAATCCAGATTTGTGTGACTTCTGGACAGAACGGAACTGCCCCATAGAGTTTCCTAGGAGCACCTGATGGATTCAAACTGCTGAACTTTTGGTTAGCAGATGTGGCACTAAATATGTTTATATATAGTGTATTTATTTGTAGCATTTTATTTTTTACTGAATAATTTCTCAGTAATGTGAGTCTGTTTCTCATTTTTTGCCTCTGAGGTTTGCCTCAGAGTACTTTGTTCATTTTCATGTTTGTGTTGGTTGACTGTGAACTGGTCACTTCTCTTGAAACTTTATCCTTGAGAACTCTGAATTTAGATTTGAGGTTAAATTTCTCCAGAAAAGATATTCCTTTTTTTTTTTTTTAATACTAGTTCACTTTTGCTTAATTAACTTTCAAGTTTTTCAACATTATAAAAATTCAGTGCTATTGAGCTGATTTTCACTCATTGTGACCACATGTGTCAAAGGAGAACTATTCCATAGGATTTTCATGGTTGTGACCCTTCGGAAGCAGATTACCTCACCTTTGTTTGGAGGTACCTCTGGGTAGGTGCAAACTATGAACCCTTAAGTAGCCAAGCACTTAACTGTGCCACCCAGGGACACTTTTGGACACTGCAAGAACTGTGAAAACAAATTCATATAAAAGCCAACTTGCGGCTGTAGTTGTTCTGAAGACTTGTCCATTTCTACGTCTGTCAGAGTTCAAACTGGCACATTTCCTTGAAGTTTTCTTCAAAAATACAGTTTTTACTCTTCCATTCATCTGGAGTCCCTGAATGGCGCATGTGGTTACATGCCTGCTTATAAGCTGAAAGTTTGGTGGTTCGAGCCTACCAGAAGTAACTTGGAAGCCAGGTTTGGTGACACACTTCAGAAAGCTCCCAACCACAAAAACCCTACAGAGCAGTTTTACCCTATACCTGTCAGCTCATCATGAGTCAGAATGCAGTGGACAGCAACTTATGACATTCATTACTCAGATGACGGAAATCGTCCCTTAATGTTCTTGTGTTACATAAAATTGTTCTTGTAGTTTCTTCATCTCAGGCTGGACTAGGGATTTATTTCCTGTTCCCATAGCCTTGAAAGTCTTCAAAACAGAAGCTCAAATTCTTCAGCATTCAGCAGTAACTCTAGGGTGAATTCTCATGATTCAAAAAAAAAGAAAATGTAAAAAGTTGAAAAGGGCTTTTGGTTCTCATTTCACTACCAGAGTTCCAGATTCTGCATTTCAGGACTGAGCATAGACCTTGATTATTTTTTGATCAAGCTGGCAATGAATTTGATTTTAACTAAGCTATCTTGACTGCTTTTCCAGGATTCTTTTGTTTCAGCATATAAACTAATGCTAGGTAGCTAATCTGGCAAACCAGAATTTTAATCTACTGAAAATACAAAGAACAAGAAACAGCCAACCCCATCAGTAGATGCAGCACAGAAGAACTTGTGCTTTAATAGTCTGCACACCTTTCATTTTATAATCTTGGAACTGACTCAATGACAACAGGTTTCACCTGTTTTTGCTTTGCAATCCTTATTTATGGAACATTTTCATTTTTCCAGAAAAATTCAGATTTGGCACAATATCAGACTGTTAAATTCGATCCAGTATCCCTAATTAAATTGACCTGTGTGCCTTACTTAGTTTACCCACAGAAGTTTTCTTCATGTATACAATATAATAAACTAATCAACTTTACATCTGCATACTGATAACTGTATTTATCATATATTAATTAAAGCAAAACAACTTCTTAAACTGGTTTTTGTTTTCCAATTGAAGCATTTAAGAAGGATTTGAGTTTTGAGGTAGGGAGGTTCTTTCTCTGGTTTATTAATTTTATTCCTAAATTCACTGTGTTTATGTTAAACCAACATATTTCTCTATTTAATAAAACTGATTGCCCTCATTCACCTTATAAATCATAAGAAGTTTATCAGTGGAAGTATTTGGTTTTAATATTATTCTTTTATTGAGATTCCATTGTCTTCTAAAAACAAACCGGTACCCTTCTTCTTTGGGGTTATGTATTTTATAGGCTGCTGGTTAGTGCAAATCGTTCAGCACTTGACTGCTAACTGAAAAGTTGGCAGTTAAAACACACCCAGAGGCATGCGGGAAGACAGACCTGGCAGTTGGCTTCCCAAATCCATGGTCTTGAAAATTCTAAGAATCAGTCGTACGCTGTGTGTACGGGATCATCAGTGGTCACAATTAACTCCATGGCAACAGCAATATACTTAGAGAGTACCGAAAGGAAATGTTAGTCATTAATAACACACTACAGACAATTTCAGCTCTCTGCTCTGGAAACCTTGGGGACTAGTGGTTAAGTGCTACGGCTGCCAACCAAAAACTGAGCAGTTCAAATCCACCAGCAGCACCTTGGAAACTCTATGGGGCAGTTCCACCCTGTTTATTGGGTCACTATGAGTCAGAACCAACTTGATGGCTGTGTGTTTTATTGGTTTGCTCTACAGGCACCTGATTAGATTGCATGTCTTTTCCCATTCTGTGGGTGGAGGAGTCTCTCGGTAAAACAAATAGTTAAATACTCCACCACTAGCCAGTCTGGCAATTTGAACCCACTCAGAAATGACTCACAAAACAAGCCTGGTGATCTGCTGACCTTCTGAAAGTTCATAGTCTTGAAAAATCCAGTAAAGCAGTTCTATTCTATACACACGGAGTGAGGCATCATGAGTAGCACTTGACTAGAGAGCAATAAAAGCAGCAACTTGTGGGTGAAGACTTCTGAATAGTCACAGTGAAGGAAATTTGAATGGAAATAATGTATGCCACTTTGGGGACAGTTTTCATTTTCTAATGTGAGAATTCCCTCTTGTCTCAGTCCTTTTTGACCTTTCTATAACAACCACAGAGTCACTACGAGTCAGGACTGACTGGATGGCAGTGAGTGTAGTGTCTTTAGCTTATAGAAACAAGGAATACACGGGATAATGGTCGCTGTGCCAGCCTAAGTCACAGAGTGAGGAATCATGAGCGAAAGCCCTTGCGTGACCTATGACGGTTTAGCACAGGGTCGAAATACAATTACACATTTGAAGTTTCTTTGGTATGACAAAATAAATTGACTGATTCCGAGGCTGCCACAGACTTAAAGATCAAAGTACAGATCAAATTAATAATATTAGAATTTGAGGTTTGATAGACATACCCCTCAACTTCCCCCACATCAAAAAAAAAAAGTCACATTCTAATCTTTGGAGTCTATGAATATGCCAGGTTAGTGTCTCTAGTACTTAATGTTATACGTCAGCTTGGCAAGGCTGTGGTTCACAGTATTATGTAATTATCCTCCGTTTTGTGATCTGATACAATTATCCTCTATTTTACATTCGTCTCTGTGATGTGACCTGATGTGATCAGCCAATCCGTTTTCCGGATATGGTTCACACCCTGTATCTATGCCTAGGCCTATGTCCATCCCTCTGTCTGTGTCTATGTCTACGTCTACATCAATGCCTCTGTCTAGGCCTATATTTGTAGCATCTATATCTACTCTATCTATCTATATCTATAGATAGCAAATTTACTTGCTTGACCTGGAGCCTATTTCTGGCTTGTCATCATCTGACCTCCAGTGCTTGGAACTTAAGGCAATAGTCTGTCTCCTGATCTGTCAGCATTGGGATTTGATAGCTCTTCAGTACTGTGAATCAGCAGCCTGCTATCTCACTGGTTGAATCTTGGTTCATCAGGACCTGCAGCCGGAATCAGGAAAAGCCTCCAGACAATGACTGAACCACAGACTTTGAGACTTACAAGCCTCCCCAATAGTATGTGTCATTTGATAAATATATATACATAAATATATCCTTCAATCCGACTCGACAACACTTGGCTTGACTTGGTTTAATGGTTTTGCATCTCTTGAGAACTCAGTGTTAAGACACATGGTAAAGGCAAAATAAAATAGCAGCTATAATTAAGGTTGCTAACCAGCTGACATTGTGATAGCGAAAATTACCCTGAAATAGTTTATAGGAGAGGAACCAGTGTAACCACAAGATCCCAGAAAGTGGGTGAAGGAAGCAGATGACAGTCCGAGGGAGGTGATTACTACAGAGGAATCATCAAACAGATGTAATATTCCTGCCTTTGAAGACAGAGGAAGTAGACCTTGGCCTAAGGAATATAGAACCCTCTGTTGCTGTTAGGTGCTGTCAAGTCTGTTCCAACTCGTAGTGAAGCTAAGTGTGACAGACTCAAACACGGGCCAGCCCCACGGCATGCCCACAACCATTGTTACTCCTAAACCCGTTGATTGTTGCAGCCACTGTGTCAGTTCATCTTGTTGAAGGTCTTCCTCTTATTTGCTGATGCTCTGCTTTAGGAAGAATGATGCTCTTCTCTAGGGACTGATCTCTTCTGGCAACATGGCCAAAGTATGTAAGTCTTGACATCTTTACTTCTAAGGAGCACTGTCGCTGTACCTCTTTCAAGACAAATATGTGCATTCTTTTCACAGCCCATGGTATAGTCAGTACTCTTTTCCAACATCACAATTCAAATGTGTCAATTTTTCCTCTGTCTTCCTTATTTGTTGACCAGTTTTCATATGCATATCGTGCCTGTGGTTGATAATAACTAAGGCTTGAGTCAGGCAGACACTAGACTTCAAGGAGACAACTTGTTTCTCAAAACTATGAAGAGATTTTTTTTTTTTAATTGTGATTGACTGGAAGTGTACATTCCAATTTAAATTTGCATGCCCACCTACGTACAGCTCCTACTGCTCTCCTTGCCTGGTGACAGCACACTCCTCCTTTCTGTTCCGTACAAGTCATATCCCCCGAACAATCCCCTATCCTCTCTTCTCCACCCTCTCCACTCCTCTCTAGTAACAGGCCAGTAGGATGACACTTACAGATGCATAGAACCATATAGTGCACACACTTTATGGTCACCTTGTCATCAAGTCCAGTCCATTCTTGTTGGAGGAGCTGACCTTCATAATGATTTATGATCAGGGGTAGCATTGGGTCTGGGGTCCATGCTCCCAAGGGAACCCCCAGGCCTTCAGACGGTCAACTGTGGTCTTTTAGTGGAGTTCTCAGGGTGCACCCCTTTTTATTTTCATACAGCCCCTGGGACTTAACTATGTGAGCCCCATCACAGCTGTCACTGGCAGTGGCCAGGCACCATCTGTTTTAAAGAGATCTTTGCAGCATATTTTCCCAGTACAGTGTATCTTCTGATTTCTTGACAGCTGCTTCCATGGGTGTTGATTGTGAAACTAAGTAAAATGAAATCCTTGACAGCCTCAAACTTTTCTCCGTTTATCATAATGTCGATTATTGCTCCACTTGTGAAGATTTTTGTTTTTTCAGTGTTGAGGTGTAATCCATAATGAACCCTGTGGTCTTTGATTTTTATCAGTATTTCAAGTCCTCTTCACATTCTGCAAGCAAGGTTCTGTCATCTGCATAATGAAGGTTGTTAATGAGTTTTCCGCCAATTCTGCTACCTCATTCTCCTTCATGTAGCCTAGCTTCCTTGATTATTTGCTCAGCATACAGATTGAATAAGTATAGTAAAAATGTAAAACTCTGAGACATATCACTACTGACTTTGAACTGTGGAATGTCCCCTTGTTCTGCCTGAATGACTACCTCTTGAACCATGTACAGATTTATAATGAGCACATTAAGTGTTCTGGAGTTCCTGTTCTCCACAGTGTTATCCATAATTTGTGGTGATCCACCCAGTCAAGTGCTTTTCATAGTCAATAGAACACACAAAAAAGTATCTTTCTGATGTTCTCTGCTTTTAGCCACAGATCCGCTGGACATCAGCAAAGATACTCCTGTTTTCCGTGTCTTTGTCTGAATCTGGCCTGAATTTCTGGCAGCTTGCTGGCTATATATTTCTGCAGCCACTTTTGAATGATCTTGAGTAAAACTTTTCTTGCATGTGACATTATTAATATTACTTGATAATTCTGGCGCTTGATCAGATCATCTTTCTTGGGCATAGGCATAAATATAGATATTTTCCAATTGGTTGGTCTGCCAGGTTTCTTGGCATAGATAAGTGAGTGCTCCCCGGGCTGTGTCCATTTGTTGAAACACTTTAACTGATATTCCACAGATTCCTGGAGTCTTGGTTTTTGCCAGTTCCTTCAATGCAGCGTTGATGTCTTCCTTTAGTGTCATTGATTGTTGACCATGTGCTATCTCTAGAAATGGTTAAACATCCACTTATTCTTTTCAGTATAATCACTGTTTTCCTTCCACCTTCTTTTGATGCTTCCCATGTCATTTTATATTTTCACTGTAGAATCTTTCACCATTGCAACTGGAGGCTTGATTTTTTTTCTTCAGCTCTTTTAGTTTGAGAAATATAGTGTGTTATCTTCATTTTTGATTGTGTAGCTCTGGCTCTTCACAAGTGCCATTATATTGCTTCATCTTCTCAAGTGGCCCTTTCAAGTCTCCCATTCTTTTACTTCATCATCTGCTCCTTTTACTTTAGCTGCTTGATGTTCAAAAGCAAATTTCAGAATCTCTTGGCAACAACTAGGTCTTTTCTTTCTTTCCTGTCTTTTTAATCACCTCTTGCTTTCTTCATGTATGATGTCCTCGATGTTCTTTTAAAACCTGTCTGCTCTTTGGTCAGTAGTGTTTCTTGCTTCAAGTCGGTTCTTGAGATGGTCTCTAAATTCAGGTGGGAGATACTCAAGGTCATACTTTGATTCTCATAGACTTGTTCTAATTTTCTTCAATTCAGCTTGAACTTACATATGAGCAGTTTGTGTTCTGTGCCACAGTTGAGACTTTGCTTTGTTCAGACCGATGATATTCAGCTTATCCATCATCCGCACAGATGTAGTTGATTTGATTACCACGTATTTCAATCAGTGAGGTCCATGTATATAGTCACCATGTTGTGAAAAAAGGTATTTGCAATTAAGCAGTCATTGGTCTTAACAAAATTCTACCATATCGTCTCCAGCATTGTTTCTATCACCTAGGCTGTATTTTCCAACTATTGATCTGTTGTCTTTGTTTGCAACCTTTATATTCCAATCACTAGTAATTGTCAATGATTGCACCTATTTCAGACTGCAGAAGCTGGTGAAAATCCTCAATCTTTTATTTTTTGGCCTTAGTGGTTAGTGTGTAACTTTGAGTAACAGTCTTATTAACTGATGTTCGTTGTAGGCATATGGATATTATTCTATCACTGACAACATTATACATCAAGATAGGTCTTGAAATATTCTTTTTGATGATGAAGGCAATGCCATTCTTCTTCAAGTTGTTATTCCTCGTATAGTATATCATAAGATTGTCTGTGATTAAAAATGGTCAATACCAGTCCATTTCAGCTCACTAATGCCTAGGATATTGATACTTACGTGTTCCATTCAATTTTTGACAGTTTCTAATTTTTCTAGATTCATACTTTGTGCATTCCACTTCCTCCTTATTAGTGGAGGTTTACAGCTTTTACTTCTTGAGTCACGCCACAGTGACAAATGAAGTTCCTGAGAGCTTGACTCCACCCACGTGTTAAGGTTGACTCTACCTTGAGGAGGTAGCTCTTCCGCAGTTGTCTTCCGAGTACCTTCCAATCAGAGGCGGATGCTCATTTTACATCTTCTTACACTATGTCATACAATGCTGTGCTGCTATTCATACAGTTCTTGTTGACTATTTTCAGAAGTAGACTTCTGGGTCGTTCTACCTAGTCAGTCTTAGTCTGGAAGTTCAACTGGAACCTGCTCACCGTGGGTAACCCTGCTGGTGTCTGAATACCAGTGGCACAGCTCCCAGTAGCGTAGAAATGTACAAGCCCCCCTAGACACCCAAGATGTGTCACATGCCCTCTAGAAGCTGGAAAAGTTAGGGAATTTACCCTAAAGACTCCAGAAATGAACATAGCCCTGCTGAAATGGTCATACATTTGACAGAATTTTGATCTCCATATAATAATTTGCTGTTGTGGTAATCCACTAGCTGTGTGATGTAAACCTTGGTGTCTCAGTGGTTAAATGATGTAGCTGCTAAACAAAAGGTCAGCAGTTCAAATCTACCAAAAACTACTTGGATATGCTAGGGAGCAGCTTTACTCTATCCTACAGGTTCACTATGAGTTGACATCGACTCCACAGTTGCAATAGGTTTAAGTTCATAGTACTTTGTAACACAGCGATAGAAAGATAATACATTGGTATAACTTTGGTGCTATGGCACTCTTCCTAGCCTAAGTTAGCTGGTGATGTCATGGCTCTTTCAGGATTCAGTGCTGATTACTATAAGATTTTAAAACACAATATTGAATATTAAAAGGATATACTTTATGGAAAATATAACAGAAAACAAGTTCAAAACTGACTATGAGACAGAGATAGACATGTAGAACACACAAGGGAACAATCTAAGAACTGGTTCAGACTAAGAAAAAACAACACGATACGAGAGAAAGAGTATAACAAATACCAGAGTAAGATTAAATAAAGATAATCTGTATAGGAGATTATTCTTGAGAGAACTGTTGCTTCTTGATGCTGCCAGTATCCTTCCTTCCCAGAGAAAAGGATAAAAAGTACTGTCTTCCTACCCCAAATACAATGAGAGAGATTTTCCTTCAGGGGATGCTCAGAGTTTGGTATATATCCTTTGTTGCTAAGGTACAATATGGAAAAGTGTCTGACTCAAGCCTATGTAAGTCTGAGTGTCCTATGACATCGATATAGAAGAAGGCAGATGCTAAGTGTGGCTGTGGTACACATGAAGGGACGAAGGACGTGACTATTCCCTTAGGGTCGGGACAGCTGATATGTAACCGTTACAATGCTTACTTCTGAGGGTCAGAACATCAATTATCTTCTGGCTGACCTCTAACTTCTACTTGTCTGCAAAATGCTATAGATAGTACATCTTTACAGCATTTTAGTTCCACATAGTACACAATAAATTAGACAGTGAAAAAGGAATGTATCAACATATGAGAAGCTGATAAATTGATTTGGTCTACAGAAACATTCACCTGAAATCAGGTAACTCAAGGTAGATGCTTTTGTTTTGTTTTGTTTTAAAAAAAAAAAACAAAAAACAAATAAAAACAGCAAAGAGATTTACAAAGCAAAAATAGATAACACTTTTTAATCTAATTTCCCAAATATTTCTCTCAGGCAGATAAGGCATATCATTAGCCCTATCTGTTGGTATTGTTCTTAAGAAACAATGCACTAATTACATTAACCAGTAAGAACAACGTTTGTTCTAAATCTCCACCTTTTTTCTCTTTTATTACAACACACTGATTTAACATGTCAGTTGAATTAAAATGACAGAAAGGTCAACATTATGTATGCATGAAAATGCTAGATGATTTTGTTTTTGAAAGTCAGCAATTTTTCTTAATTATTGTTATAAACAGCCAATATATGATAATCCATTGGTTAAAAAACTGAAATGAGCTATTTTCAAAAACAGCATTTACTGTATCAGTTATCACAAAAACATACAGATATTATATAATATCTCATTTATAATGCTACATTTTACACACACATTTTTGGCATTACCGTTGTTGCTAATTTAATAGTCACAACTTGACTGTGCAGATTTTTTATGGAATCCACTCTCATTACCAGTCACCGTTTTGCCAAGTAAGCTTCAGGGGGAAGTAATTAAATTTAATAGAAGCTACCTTCATTTTGAATCTGCCGTCAATTTAAAGCCACAGGGAAAGGTAATTACATTTAATAGACACCATCGTTTCTAGACGAAGACGTACGGAATGTGACGTTAATCATTAAGCCAACAGTCTGAAAAGTAAAAACTCACCTAGAACAAACTCCCTATGAGTAAACTAAACTTCCTACCTCTTTCTTTTGCTTTCAAATTTAATAGGAGTAAAAATTGGTGCTTATTTATCTCTCAGATACGCCATTGAAATTTTACTCAAAAGATTCAGTTCATTGGTTTCAAGCAATGAAACAAATATAGATGGTATTTACATATCCCATTGCAGTATTACTGACTCTTAAGGAAATATATTGATAATATTCTTTATTAAATATTCCTTATTCTCAATAGCTTCTTCTTTTCTAACTACTGAGACTGAAATAATAAACTACTGATTTTTGAACCCATCCTTGTATTATTTTATTATGCTGTGGCTTATGTAAATTAAAGATGTTTACTGAGTTTCAGTATATAGGAGTTTTAAATCAGTGAAAGATCATAATAAATTTGAAAGCAGAACATTCCCTTTTGGTAAACACATCTACAAGCTTGAATGCATTTCACTAAGCATTTTATAGGTTCATTATGCCATTTGGCTCACATTGAAGTCACCTTAGAATTAATTTTTTTTTTCCCCTTACAGTGTATGAATAGTTTTTGGCTTCTGTTTAGACATTTGATTGTAGATATACTTTTTGAATCATATTTGGACAACGAACTCATATACAGTTCCAACAAAATCAGAAGGAATTTCTCAAGAATTGAAGAAAATAAACTTCAAATCTAGGATTGGTAAGACCTACAACATTATTTTAGGAATCTAAAATTACTGTTCTTCAGTGCTGTATCTAGTCTACAATTTCTTACTTGTACATATTAAAACTGGCATAGTCATATACAGAAAGGAGAGAAAGAGTGAATGATAAAGAGAAAAAATATGAGTGGTGGCATTTTTTAGGATTGAAGGCAACCAAAATTAAGTATATTCCGATACTATTTTGTAGTAATAAAGATAAAACTGTGTCAGTTACAGTATTTTAAGTAAGCAGCAAAAGCTTTCCCTTATGGAATGAAAACACTCTGCCAAGAATTTTATAAGAAAATTTTAGGAAACAGTGTGTTTGTTTGGGATAAGAACTGAAGCCACAATTACGCTTTTTACATCCATGTCTATAATGCCCAATTATGACTTTAATTAGCAGTCTTTTAAGAATTACCAACGATAAGTTTACTTTCAAGTATTTACTCAGCCTATTTTGTTCATTATATTTAACAATGTTATTTAACGTTCTCAAGGGATACATTTACAAGACTCTTTTTCCTCTTAGGCTGTAACAGACACCAAGTTTGGATTTAACTGGATTTTTATAAAGATGATGGTTAGTGACGTAAAAAAGTCAGAACAATTGAGATTAATCATTTCAGGTACTCTAGTTCAGTGTAGCAACTTTTCAAACTTTTTAAAAAACATATACATAATTTATGTACTACATTCAAAATTTGTAGCACTTATGTATAATTTGATTGAAAGAAATATAAACAGTTGAAAGCAATCTCTCCTTTGGTTTTATTTGTAAATTTAGATTTTGTGTACCTGATGTGTTCACAACAATCCAAAAAGTAGTAATAAATTTGTAAATGTTTAATATTGATCAATCTATCAGCAACATTTCTAAAAGTCAAACATCAGACCACTTATGTAAGTATAAAAGAGTATTTTACATCACTGTTTAAGCACTTCTGAAAATCTTTAAATACTATGGTATTAAAAGTGGACTTGCATAAAGTAATAATTTTGGAATTTATTGGATAATATAATCAAACATATTTATCAATTAACCTCATAATGAATGCAAAGAAATATTTTAAGTACTCTTATCTGCCTAGTCTAATCCAATATTCAAATATTAAAAAGTAATATACTTTTTGGTGAAATGGTAAGTATTTCAGAACTACCATTTAAAACATTGGGGCTTCCCACCCCACACCTTTTCAGGGGGGTAGTGTGTGTTTCTCCCAAATACTGTATGTGATGCAATCACTATAAAGTTAGCCCAAGGAAAACACCACACAATATGGGGGAAGTTAGCACAACTACACCAAAGCAAAAGCATAGAACTTTCTTGGACACATCCAAACACTTGGAGGGACAAAGTAGTTGGGGCCGAGGGCTGGAAATCATAACCTTGGGGGAACATGTAGGCCAATTAGCATAACATAGTTCACAAAAAAATGTTCTACATATCACTTTTGTGAGTAGTGTCTGGGATCTTTAAAGCTTGAGAACAGCTGTTTATGATATACCTATTGGTACCTTCCAGTCTGGTGCAAAGGAGAATAAAGTACACAAAAGCCAAGCCAAGTGCCATTAAAAGACACACAAATATACTAGCACAAAAGATTAAATGACCGCAGGAACCAGATTCTCCAGTAACCTGAGCCCGAAAGAACTAGATTGTGTCCAGCTATCAACTGTGACTGCTCTGACAGGGGTCACAACAGAGAGTCCTGGAAGAAGAAGAAGAACAAACAAATGTAAAACAAAATTTAAATTCATTAAAAAAGATTGGATTTACTTGTCTGATAGACACTGAAAGAATGCCCTACACCGTGGTCCCCAGTCATTCTGCTAACTCTGAACTAACAAAGCTCACTTTTCAAAGATGCCTAGAAAACAAAAAACAATCTACACAAGGAACATGCTTCTTAATTCAGTCACAAATAAATGAGACCAAATGGTCAACTCTTGTGCAAAACTAAGACAAGAAGGCAGAAAGAGACAGGAACTGGAGAATGGACACAGAGAACCTGGGGTGGGTAGCAGCAGCGTGCTATCACACTGAGGGAATTGTAACCAATGTCACAATGCAGAATGTGTAGAAAGTTTTGAATGAGAAATTAATTTGAGCTGTAAACTTTCATCTAAAGCAAAATAAACTTTAGAAGTAATCAAATCAAATGAACAATCTCAAAATAATTTGCATATCTTACACATTTATGAAATCTCTTTGGTTTAAAATGAAGGTGAGAAAACAGATTAGCTTTGCTAAAATTTTACTATGTTGATCTAAGGATAACAATAATATTTTCATAATAACATTGTAATTATTAGTATTGAGAGTTGTTGCTGAAAAACTAATATTCTATTAAGGCATCAAACATTATCACATAATAAAAATACTTAATAGCTTCTAGTTTTTTGTGCAGAGTCCTTCTCCATCTAATGAAAGTTCATTCAGGACCATAATTGTGTATTTCCAGCTCAGATGTTTTATGTGATATACTGAAGTAGAGTAAAAGAAAATGTATGGCTAACATGTAGCCCATACAATAAACATCCCCAGCCATTTTCTGCATTACTAGTCTATTTCTTGCTATTGTTTCACCATTTCTCCATAGAAACTTCAACATGAAATTGTTTCTGCTCCCTTAAGCAGTCTTCCATCCAACTACTATGTTACGTTAGTACTTTGCATGTATTTCATTCAAGCACTGGCCGTGTTTATTCTTTTGAAAAATGCTTGCTGAGGGTCAATTATGAATAAGAATTCCCACAGGTATGAAATATGTCAGTAAAGAAAGCAAAATTCCTTTTTTACATGGAAAAAACAATTTAATATTTTAATACTTTCTATGAGTCCACTTTTCTCATTTATTGGCAGCAGAGTTATTATCTTGCCTATTTTTACGTATTTATGACTGTTAAGATTGTGTATCAACCTGGCTGGGCCATGATTCTCAGTGTTTTGTGTATTGTATAGTGTTGTGATCACTGCCACGATGCAATCTGTCGAGCAGTGCGAGCCGGGGAGGGGCCTGTGGTGCCTTCTGCCCTCAGCCTTCATCTCTCTGCTCTCCCCCGCTTACTTCCTTGCTGCTCACCTTACCAAGGTTTTTGGCTTGTTGTGGATGCAGCATCTCTCTGTTGTCTTCTGATCTCTAGCTCTCGGACTTGAACTAGAAGCTTTACCTGTTAATCTTGTGATTCAGGGGGTCGTCATAGCCTGTAAGTAAGAGTCCTAGTCCCTGACCTGCTGACCTTGCATTTGCCAGTCCCTCCAGCTATATGGCATAGTGGTTAAGTACTATGGCTGCTAACGGAAAAGTCAGCAGTTTGAAACCAGCAAACACTCCTTGGAAACCCTATGGGGCAGTTCTATTCTGTCCTGTAGTGCTGCTGTGAGTCAGAATCAACTGGACCACAGTGGGGTTGATTGGGTTTTGTTTTACAGCTACATGATTCAGAAGAAACTTTGCAGTCTTGCCTGTCACCTTGAGATTTGTTGATCTTCACAGCTTGTAAGGAAGAACCTTGTTCTCCAACCTGCTGACACTGGGTTCACCAGCTTCTGGGACTGTGTAGAGACTTCTTTCCTGATCCAGAACTTGGGATGTTTCAGCCTCTACAATTGTGTGAATTGTTTCCTTTCTATGAATCTCTGTTAATCTATTTGTATGCTTTACTGATTTTGCTACTCTAGAGAACCCAGACTAAGGCAGTATTTATTAAAAATATTATTCATGCAATACTTATGTATTAGTATATAGGCTACTCTGGCACAGCAAAGAGCCCCAAGAATATAGTACACAGACAAGACAGTGGTTTATTTTTCTGTTCAGACTGAAAGGTGGGCAGTCCTAGCAAGTAGGAGATTTTGTCCAGGCATGTGGATTCTACCTATATTGTTGATGCACCATCCCCAAGAGCAGTAATAGGAATACAATGCAAGCCCAAACCCAGATCAGATGTCAAATTTAAAAATATCTAATAGCCATGTTTAAAATGTAAAGTGAAAGAAAAAAATTAATTATAATAGTGTATTTTATTTATTCCAATATATATATTAGGAAACCATGGCACCATAGTGGTTAAGTGCTATGGCTGCTAACCAAAAGGCTGGCAGCTCAAATCCACAGGGTACTTCTTGGAAATTCTATGGGGAAGTTCTTCTACTCTGTCCTGTAAGGTCTCTGAGAGTGGGAATCAACTCAACAGCATTTTTTAAAAATATATACTATTATAATTGTGAATTTAATCAATATAAATCAATTATTAATAAAATATTTCACATTTTTATATTATGTTTTCAAAACAATGTGCATGTTACACTTACAGCTCGTGTTAATTTGGGTCTGAGCCAGTGTTTGCCACGTTGGACAGCACAACCCTAGAAGAATGCCCTGTTTTAAGTGACGGATGCTACTCCATCACCACTGTATTTAACCCTACCTTAGACTGTGGTAGGAGGCACATCTTCCCTGGGTACTACACGTCAGAGTGTTTGGCTCTGGATGTCCCTTATCTCTGCTCATCAGCATAAAGAAGTAAGTGCAAGAACCATGGAGATATATTAACTGGGAATTTGAACCTCAACTTTTAGTCTACAGTCAGAGGACCTGGGATCTTAGAATTTCCAGTCTCCATATATTTTTTGTCTCTAGGGGTTTTGCAGACCTCACTTAAGACTTCCTTGATGACGAGAGCACATGAAACCAACCTGTGCAATCATAAATCAAAAGGGTTGTCACGGTGGCCATTGTCTTTGGGTGTAGATGGGGTCTGGATGTGTGATCTAGGCTCTCCACACCTATCTGCAGGAGATATTACTATGCAGGACAGAACATGGGCCAGAAATGGAATGCAGATGAGTCATGGGCCTTGGGCCAGGTGCTAACTTTCCTAACAATGACAAATTTCTGTGTAAAACTCATATGAGCCTGAGAATTCTAAACTTATTCCTGGCCTTCCAGGTCCTTAATCAGTAACCATTTGCCATAAAGTCATCTCCAACTCATGGCAACCCATGCATGTTTGAATAGAATTTTTATTCCCTAAGTTTCTCAATGCTGATTTTTCAGAAGTAGATCACCAGGTCTTTCTTTCAAAGAGTCTCTTGGGTTACTCAAACTATCAGACTTCTGGTCAGCATCCAAGTGTGTTAACCCTTGCCCAGGCCAGGGACTCCTATAAGACCTTAAATCCACTTTTGTCGAGTCTATTCCAACTCATGGTGACCCAATGAGGTCGAGCGGAACTGCTCCATAGGGTCCCAAGGAGCAGCTGGTGGGTTCAAACCATAGACCTTTTGATTAGCAATGGAGCTCTTAACTGCTGTGTGTACTTAGCTATTGATCTGATTTATACATTTTTACATATTTATACATGTGTTATGTTGATCTCTGGGGTTACTATGAGTCATAATCAATGCAACAGCAATTATACATATATATATGAATCACTATTTGTTATATCTCCACAGTATCTACCACTGTTAATAAAGCTTTTGACAGCATGTGCATTCAGCACACAGAAAGAAGAGAGACTGATAAATTCATTTCTAGTCATGCTAACTCTAATACCCTGAAATTTCAGCCGTAACATCTAATCACAATCCATGATGAAAAGCCACTTACATAGATTTATTTAACAACAAAAGAAGATAAAAAACAAAGTATCCAGACAGAAATTCATGTATCTCTTTAAAATACTTATAAATTTATTATTAAGTAATAAAAAGAAGAACACCTATTGGGGTACGATTTAAGGTATCTGCTATAGTCTGATATGTACTTTATTTATCAGCAGGCATGTTGTTAAGGAAAAGGGTCCATCTATGAGATCAAAAAGTTTAGAGATCTAGTGTGAAAGTAAGACGATTAAATAACCATTATATTACAGTGGAATGAATTTTACAATAACGATAACACACAGCTGCTACTAAGGGGAAGTAAGAGAAAGAGCCAATGTGTTTTTGGCAGTAAGAAAAGTATGTCCAACTAAATTTTTATATTATAAACATATGATTGCTTTCAGTGAGTTTTTGATGGATGACAGCACTTGCTAGATTCATTAAAAGGCATGCTATACCTCCTTGATTTTGAATTACATCTTTTAATCCCAGATCCTTGGAATATGCAAATAATTTAACGGATATCTTTTCAACTACTTAACTGAAAGAGAATTTCTCTCTATAAATATATGACTTTTATATATCCATCAAATTATTTAACTTTCCAGTCTACTTCTTAATCCTAGGTAAAAGTTTTCCCGGTATTCACTACTTTCCACCAAGATCTACTAGATACCAGCAATGATATCCTTGTTCTGAAAGAGTTTGAACTTCTAAAAGTTCCCTGTTGATGTACTGTTAACAATTGTTTTTAGAGTTTCTTAGCAAACTTTTCTTTGTGTGTGATACTCATGATATTGTTCAATACTGTCCACGTTTGGTTAGATCATTTTCCTTTCATAAAGGCGCCAATATGGAACTACTCCAGTTGGTAGGCCAGGTGACTGTCTTCTAAATTTCTCAGTACAGATGATGAACACTTCCAGTGTGTCATCCTTTTGTCAAAGCGTCTCAACTGGTATTCCACCACCTCCTCCAGATCCAGCCTCCCAACAATGCCTTTATTGGTGCTTGGACTTTTTTACTTATTCCTTCAGTAACGTTTGCTCTTGGTCATATGCTATGGCCTTAAGTGATCTAACATTGACCAATACTTTTCATTACAATGATTATGTGTATTACTTCTTTCTTCTTTTGAAGCTTACTATGTCATTTAATTTTTTGCCAATAGAATGCTTCAATATTGCAAGCTGAAGCTTAAATTTATGTCTTCAGTTCTTTCAGTTAGAAGAAGTTGAGTATTTTTTTTTTGTTCAGTTTCCTTATCCAAGGTTTTGTTTACCTTTTATTATAACGCTTTATCTTATGTTCTTGAGCCACTGTTTGAAATCTTCTGTTTAACTCCTTTACGTCCTCATTTCTTCCATTACTTTGAATTTAAGAGCAAGTTTCGAAAGTATTTGACTGTACAGATCATAACAAATTATGGATAACATTGAGAAAAATGGGAATTCCAGAACACTTCACTGTCCTCTTGTAGAGACTGTACACAGACTGAAGCAGTTGTTCAAACAGAACAATGGAATTATGCATTGTTTAAATTCAGAGAAGGTCTGCAACCTGTACATTGTACAAACAAGAGGATAAGCTAGACTCCATGAGGAATAACATGACATCGGTATTAAAAGGAGATTCATAAACAACCTATGATACACAGCTTTGCTTGTTGCAAGTGAAGAGGACTTGAAGCACTTACTGATGAATATCAAAGACCATAAACTTCAGTATGGATTAAAATGGCCATTGGAGCTGTAATTGTATTACCCCTGATGTCCTGAATGTCCTTTCAATATTTTCTTTATCTTCAGGTAAAGAAAAAAGTGTTATTAGGGGCCAGATCAGGTGAGTAGGGAGGGTGCTCCAATACAGCTATTTATTTATTGGCTAAAAATTCCCTCATGGACAACTCAACAATTAAGTAGACGAACTTGCCATGGTGCATAATGGCCATTCCAGAAAGAGTTCCAAAATTGTTTTGACTGGTGGACTAGGCATTGGTGTGGATGCATAGTGTCCCAAGGAGAGTACTAAAAGGTGACCATATTGATATTCAGCGATGAGTTATCCAGCATTTAGAACGATTAAATTTGTGAACATAATTGTCAGGCCTCATATGTGTGGGGGGTTTACATGGCAATTTGATCTGGATTGTAAACTTGCACTTAAAGCCTCATAAAATATTAAATAATAATAATAATAAGTTGCCACTCAGTCAATTCCAACTCATGAAAATCCGGTGTGTGCAAATGAGTGTTACCCCATAGGATTTTCAAGGCTTTTGGGGAGGAAGCAGACTGCCAAGCTATTCTTCCAAGATGTTTCTGGAACATCAGTCTTCTGGATAAGAGACCAGACCTGTTATTTACTCATAAAAGCAGTCTTAACAGCACTAGTTCATCTGATTCACCAGGGAAAATGTGAAAATGACCTGAAGTCACCTGAATGTGCAATAGCTACACCATAGGAGAGGAATTCTGACATTATGAAATGAAGAGCTTATGTAGATTGACTGGTACATCTGTCCTTCTGCCCTTTCCTAAGAATGAGAGAATGGTTTTGTCTCTGGAGTGAAAAAAAAAAAAAAAAAACCTGTCCACTTAGATTTTCCTTAACTGATGTATGTATAATTTTTTTCAAAAGAGTGAACGTTTTTTCTTCTTCATTTTTCATTTATTTACATCATTTCAAGATTGTTGAATTTATTATCATTTTTTTCTTCTTACACATTCACTGTGTTTTCCATCTTCGGGTTTTGATCTAATCGTTTATCATTTAGCAGGAATGGACCATACAAATATATTGTTAATGCACTAAAAGAAAACCAAAGCATTGCCATAAAGTTGATTCTGATTCATAAAGACCCTATAGGACAAAGTAGAACTGCCCTATAGGGTTTCCAAAGTGAGGCTCATGGATTAACAATTGAACATTTGATTAGCAGCCAAGCTCTTAGCCATTGTGTCACCAGGGATCTGGTCATACACTACAGTTTAATAAAATCTGGGGGGAAAAAAAAGGACTGTTGTCAGCCTGTAAGGTCACAGATGGTTTCTGAGATGTAATGGTCCTTGAATGTGGATTAGCATTTAGCCAGGCAGAAAATGCTGTTTCAGATGTTTCAGCAGTAAGGAATATGAAAAGACAAGGAAATGTGAAACAGAATTTTATTTTCATCAATATTTCAAGTAAGACGACTAGTCTTATAACTGTATCTTAAATAAGATGATTTATTTTTCCTTGGTCAGAAAAGACACTAGGAAATAGACAAATTTAGCTAAAAGGTTAGTAGGGAAGTTAGGTACTGTGTTGATTATTTTAATAGCTATGAAAACTGTCACTGAGGTTCAGATATTCCATAATTCTTTCAGGTTGTAACAATAATTGAGGAGGCTAGTTTCTTAAAAATCAAACAAAGCAAAGTCTTTCTGTTTCTAATCTCCTTGTTGCTAGGTGCCCTTGAGTCAGCACTAACTCATAATGACCTTGTGTATTAACAGAGCAATGTTGCTCCTTCCCCTGCCATTCTCCTGATAGGTCTGCATGAAACAGTAGTTCAGCCACTAAGTTAAACCATATTGTTGAGAGCCTTTCTGTTTTTCGATAACCTTCTACATTACCAGCAAGATATCTATTTCCAGACATTGGTCATCTCTGGTAACATTTCCAGTACTAAGAAGACAAACTCTGACTGTATTTGTTTCAAGACAGATTTTGTTCATTCTTGAGGCGGTTCATGGTATATTCAATATTTTTTGCCGACAACATAATTCAAATGTGTCAGTTCCTCTTTGTCCTTTTTTTATTGTCGAGTTTTCTCATGCACAAGAGGACACTGAAAATATCATGCTTTGGGTGAGGTTTACCTTAATCCTCAAAGGGATGTCTTTGCTTCTGAGAATTTTAGAGAGATTTTTTGCAGCTGAGTTGGCCGGTGAAGTATTTTATCTGATTTCTTGACTGCTGCTCTCGTGAGCGTTGATGGTTGATTTAAGTAAACAAAAATCCTTGACAACTTTAATATTTTCTCCATTTATCATGATGTTGCTTATTGGTCCAGTTGGGAGGACTTTTGTTTTCTTTAAGTTGAGATGTAATCGATACCGAAGCCCATATGCAACCTTTGATCTTCACTGGTGTTATGGGGGAATTGTGTCCCCCAAAATATGTGTTTAAAACCTTAACCTCTATGTCAGTGGTTATAATCCCATTTGGGAATGGATTATCTTTGCTACCTTAATGAGGCAGGATTAGTGTAGAGTGTTTCTTGAGACCATCTCTTTTGAGATATAAAACAGACTACACAAGAAAACAAACCAGAGATGTGATGAGACAGATGCCAAACCACATAAAGATCTCCAAGCACCAGGAAGCAGATGCTAAGAGACAATGACCTTCCTGCTAAGCAGACAGACAAAAAGACTCTCTGCAAGTCAGCACTCTCAATTCGGATGTCTAGCTTTCTAAACTGTGAGACGATAAATTTCCGTTAAGAACATCCACTTGTGGTGTTTCTGACATAGCAGCATTAGTAACTGAAACTGTAAGTTCTTCAAGTCTTTTACTTTCTTCAAGTAAGGTTGTGTCGTCTACATTTCTCAGATTTTTAACGAGTCTTTCTTCCGTCTGATGACATGTTCTTCTTCACGTAGTCTAGCTTTTCAAATAATTTTCTCAGCATACAGGTTGCCAAGCAGATTAAGCATGATAAAAAGGATACAACCCTGATTCATACCATTTCTGCTTTTAAACCATGCACTACCTTCTTGTTCTGTTTGAATGATTGCCAGTTGGTCTAAGTACAGACTCGGCACGAATAAATTAAGTGTTCTGGAATTCCCATTCTTAGCAATTCCTAATTTTACCTATGTCAAATTTCAAGATTGTGCTTGGGAGAAATAAGCCAGGTTTCTAACTTTTTTTTTATTGTATTTCCCAAGCTGATGCTTTGATTTTCTTTGAGTATTTCTTTTATGTTAGCAATCAGTTGTGTGTTTCTTGGTAAATAACAAATACGTAAATTATCATAAAAGGAAAAGTAAAAAGAAAACACAGAAAACTAAAACTAAAACCTATGTCCTTACAATTAATGACATAAATTTCTCAGTTACTTTCAGAATTGGCTACCTACTCACTAACTAAACCTGAAGATACCGAGTCAATTCCAACTCACAGGGACCATATAGGACAGTTTAGAACTGACTCATAGAGTTTCTGAGGAGTGACTGGTAGAATCAAACTGCCCACCTTTTGGTTAACAGCTGAGCTCTTAACCACTGTACCACCTAGGCTCTAGCTACCTAATTAGGAAAAGGTTAAACCAGGTAGCCAGTTGTTGAATCAGACTTTTCACCTTTGCAATATTTCTCACACTGACAGGCAGCACTTTGTTGCAATGGAGAATATTAATTGGCTTTCTATTCTGTCTCTTGTCCTAAGACACACTTCTCTATGACTGAAAGAAATGTTTGCCTAAGTTTTCTTCTTTTGCAAAAGAGAAGACAAGGGAAAAAAACAGGAAAATTCTCTTGTCCTACCTGAAAACATGTGTAGATAGCAACCAGGAGTTTTGTGTATACAAAAATTAGGTTTTGTGTTTTTTTCCTCAATTTCTATTTTTTATTTGGTTTTGCTCATTCTATAAATACTTGCTAAAGATATGCGAAAGGTATAATATTCTAATTAAATTGTATAGTCATTGCTATGGATAAAATTAGCAAGCAATATAATTTTGAAAAGAAAGAATGAATTTATGATTGCGTTATATAACTGTATTTCACTGTTATAATCCTGCATGTTAATCTTAGTGTTCAAATCAAGAGGTCACTACAAGAAGCATGGTTAAAAACAAGACTATTAATTCAAAATAGGTTCTAAAATGGCTCATAGAAAATGTATTTATTACTAGATATTGACATGCTATGACTCACTTCAATACCATCTTCAATACATTCCTATTCCTTCCTTTATCAATGTTCTTAAGTGGATTGAACATTACATACAAAGAATGTCATTTCTTAATTTTCCATGTCGATTTTTAAATTATTAATCGAACTTAAATACTCAGAGCTGTGTTGATGTATTACATTTCTAATTTAAACTGAATAGAGAAGTATGCAATATCTGAGCTGACTTTAAGAATCTTGCCCTTTCATTAGCAGTACTAAACAAAGTGCTGCTTCTCTAATTTCTACAAAGTAATATTTTGTGAATCTAGCTATAACTTTGACTTCTAAAAGCATTAGAATAAACTATGAAGGACAGCATAGTCAATGGAAAATGTGACTTTTCATGTGGATAAATCCATATTTTTTCATTTTTGTTTAAATTGAAAATATTTTATCTAAAGATTGCATGCAAAAACATGCTGATAGGTAAAAAATAGGAATATCCTTTCACTTTGGAAAAAAATACCCTCTGAAGTTAATTTGGTATTTTCTCCCCCAAGCAGGAAAGGAAAACGAACCAGAACATTACATAATGTTAAGACCATTTAATTTTTTCCACATAATTGCTTTTATAGAGAAATAAAAATCTGCAAACACATACTGTTTATAAAAATGTTTACAAACTCAGGACCACCAGGATAGCATGTATATATGATATCATAAGAAAGGATTTTTCAAGGGTGTAGATGCTTTCACATATGTTTGTGCAAAACTGAACATGTGCCATTGATGTAACAAAATATTAGTTTTGAGAGAGGGGAAAAATATGTGCTTTGCAATTCAAAACTGTTTAAATAGAATGACCTTGAACCTTACATGACTGTCTGGCAGTTAAGTCTGGGCAAACTCCATATACCCTCCTCGGCCGTAGATTTAGCATAGACAATAATTAAAAAAAAAAAAAAATTAATTTTTACTCCTAATCCTCAAACATAGAACACATAGTTTAATGCCCACATATTCTCAGGGATATGGGTTATTCTGGTGATTAGCCATAATTCCAAGACTAAAAGCAGACATTTATAGACTGTTTTATATGAAGAGATCTCTCATGTGTAAATATATGTGTGTGTGTAAGACATACATATCCATATTAATACAATCCTAACCTTAGTTTTGGATGCCATTCAGTCAATTCTGAACCACAATGATCCCATGTGATAGAGCAGAACTGCACCATGGAGTTTTTTGTATGTAATTTTTATGGACAGGGGCCTGGTGCCACAGTGGTTAAGATCTTGGTTCTCCTGTACAGTGAAGGTTGGTAGTCCACATCAACAAGTCCCTCTGTAGTAATGGACCTGGAATCAGATAGACATTGAGTTTAGCTCTTGCTTTATCACTAAGTAGATATGTACCTTTTAACAATTAACTTCACGTATTTAAAGCTGTGCCAGTAAGTGATGCAGGGAGAATTTAATAGCATTAGCAAAGTGTTGATTCTTCTTTTAGCAATGTGATAAGTTTTTGTTCCCTTTTTTTGTAGGTAAGGACAACCAAAAAACAAACACACTGCCATCAAGTCAATTCCTATTCGTAGCAACCCTATAAGACAGATTAGAACTGCCCTACCGAGTTTCCAAGAAACACCTGGTGTATTTGAACTACCAATCATTTGGTTAACAACCATAACACTTTCCCTCTACTTCTCCAGGGTTTCCATAGGAAAGTGTCAAAAAAAGACCGGCCATGGCCGCATGTATACAGCTGTTACAATAACTGAGACAGTCTCACTCTGTAAACTAAGCATTTATCCGACTTGCCACTCTATCTTGCTGAAAATCCAGGCAAATGATTTTAAACAACATATTTGCAGAAAAGTAAATTTGTTGCTTCATGGAAGATACCTTGACACTGTTATTGTTGTTGTTAGGTGCCATCAAGTAAGTTCTGACTCATAGAGAATCTATGCACAGCAGAATGAAATGCTGCCCGGTCTTACACCAAGACCATACTCGTTTTTACGCTTAAGCTCATTGTTACAGCAACTATGTCAGTCCATCTCATTGAGGAGTTTCCTCTTTTTTGCTGATCCTCCACTCTACCAAGCATTATGTTCTCTTCTCTAGGGATTGATGCCTCCTAAGGATACGTCCAAAATATGTAAGTTGCAGTCTTGCTATCTTTGCTTCCAAGGAGCACTCTGGTTGTACTTCTTCCAGAACAGATCTGTTTGTTCTTTTGGCAGTCCACAGTACATTCAATATTCTTCTCCAACACTACAATTCAAAGGCATCAGTTCTTCTGTCTTCCTTGTTCATTGTCCAGCTTTTGCATGCATATGACACAACAGAAAATATAATGTTTGTGTCAGGTGCACTTTAGTCTTCAAAGTGACATCTTTACTTTTCAATACTTTAAAGAGGTCCTTTGCAGCAGATTTTCCCAATGCGTTGTGTCCTTTGAATTCTTAATTGCTGCTTGCATGGGCAAATAAAATGAAATCCTTGACAACCTCAATCCTTTCTCTACTTATGGTGATGTTGCTTACTGGTTCAGTTCTAAGGATTTTTGTTTTCTTGGTGTTGAGGTGCAATCCATACTGAAGGCTGTAGTTTTTGACCTTCATCAGAAAGTGTTTCAAATCTTCTCCAGCAAGTAAGGTGGTATTGTCTCTGTAACACAGATTGTTAATGAGTCTTCCTCCAATCCTGATGCCTCATTTCCCATTTAATCCAGCTTCTCAGATTATTTGTTTGGCATACAGACTGAAAAGGTATGGTAAAAGGATGCAACCCTGACTCACACCTTTCCTGACTTCAAACCATGCGGCCCCCTTGTTCTGTCCGCATGACTACGTCTTGATCCATGTAAAGATTCCTTAAGAGCACAATTAAATGTTCTGGAATTCCCATTATAGCCATAATCTGTTATGATCCACAGGGCTGAATGCCCTTGCAGCCAATGAAACACAGGTAAATATCTTTCTGGTATTCTCTGCTTTCTTCCAAGATCCATTTGATATCAGCGATGATATCCCTGGTTCCACATCCTTTTCTGAATCCAACTTGAATTTCAGAAGTTGCTCGTCACTATACTGTTGCAGTCACTTTTGAATGATCTTGAGCATAATTAACAATATTGTTCGGTAATCTTCACATTTGTTTGTATCACTTTTCTTTAGAATGGGCATAAATACGTATCTCTTCCAGTCAGTTGGCCAGGTAGCTGTCTTTCAAATTTCTTGGCATGGATGAGTGAGCACTTCCAGCACTGTATCTGTTTGTCGAAATGTCTCAATTGATATTCCGTCAATTCTGGGAGCTGTGTTTTTCACCAGTGCCTTCAATGCAACTTCAACTTCTTCCTTCAGTAGCAGCGGTTCCTGATTGTATAATACCTCCTCAGATGGCTGAACATCGACCAGTTCTTTCTGTAAAGTGACTCTGTGTACTCCTTGCACCTTCAGTTGATGCTCCTTAGGTCATTTAATCTCGACACTAGTATTTGCAATCTAAGGTAAAGCTAGAAAGAGTATAAAGAGGCAAAGTTTAGGTGGTGGGAATTAGCAGAAGTAAACATTGGTCAAAAAGGTTGGATATGATACCTGGCAAGTGATGAATTTCATGGTTGATACAGATTTTCATAGTTCAGGGGATGAAACAAAGCCTCTTTCAATTTATACATCATTTTGATATTTAAAAGAAAATGATGAGATTAAAAAAGATGTGACTGTCTCTAAATCGTTTATTGACTTGCTCCTCCAAATTCTGTTCTATCATGTTAGCAACCTATCTTTTATTAGTTTCTTAATTATATGTGTGCTATTTCTTCAGAAAACTTGAGCTCAATATTTAAACATGGTAGAAAATTGTCTGAACTTTTAAAATTATATAACAAGAGTATTATTTTGTTTAGGCTGAAACTCAAGCATCTTTTTCTTTCTTCTTGAAAAGTGGGGCTTTCTCATTTGCACCTTTTTTCTGTTGACAAAATTCAGATGCCCCAAATCAGTACCACATGCCCATGTGCAAATTTTATTAAGGTATTTTAGTCTTCATCAGTAGAGCGTATTTCATTCTTACCGAACTGAAGGATATGTTAGCTTCAAAATGAGATTCCTGACATTAGCAAAAATCTACAGAACAGGTCCTGTCCCTCTTCACACTGTATTCTATCAGAATATAATTAAGCAATTAGACATGACAATGTGTATTGTAATGTAGGAATAACACTGATTCTCAGATGTCTTATGCAGTGTAAGAACACATTCTATTAGGAATCCCCCCAAAACAATTCACTGACGGGGATAAAACATACACTTAACTAGAGAACTACAATAATGACAAAATTACTGCAGGATACTTTGAGTGGTTGGAAGTCACATTGCCGAAAAGCAGAGGCTGCATGTTTTTCTTTTTTTTTTCAACATGAAATACGTTTTATTGAGCTATAGCTATTATGAAAATCAGTACACAAGACATGATATTTTAATTCATTCCATAAATTCATTAAACTATAGATTTTCTGCAGTTTTGTGGGTTTCCACCTGTATCTTTCAGATGTTAATTGCTGATTCTCTGATGTTAGGTCTTTGGACTTTTTCTTTGAAGGCTTGACTTTCGTCCCAGCATAAAGTGACATACATATCACTGAATTTATATGCTCTAATATTAACCATAATATTCTATAAACTTGATAAGTTTAAATACATTTTCAAATGTATGCACCTCCAAATTTTAACAACCCATGAAATATAGCAGGATGAGTTTATGATATATTAAATAATAAGGAAGAAAAATGACATCAGCTTAAGATTCTAAACATTTAAAATTTAATCATTACAATAGTTACAATAGAAAAATATGAGTATTATTAAAATATTAAAACAAAATGGCTCATTTAAAAGGAAATGTTTTCTTGAAACGTCTAAATAATATTCTCAAGGAATTCATTTACAAGAATAAAATATATAAGAACACAGTTTACATCTGACTGAGAAACTTTGTAATCTTCATGACTAGGCAAATTTCTCTGCGTGTGTGTGTTTATGTGACCACATGTATAGAAATACATATACACATATTTGTATAATGATAGACCATATATTTGTGTATATACGTGCATATGGAAACCCTGGTAGCATAGTGGCTTAAGTTCAAATCTGTCAGGCACTCCTTGGAAACTTGGAGCTGTTCTTCTCTGATCTCTAAACTCTCTATGACTCAGGCCCAACTTGACAGCGGTGATTTTTCCCATGAGTCGGATCCGACTCAACGGCACTTGGCTTTTGGCATCCATATACATGTCTATGTATCCAAGTGTATATGAATTTATTTATACACAAGAGAGAAAAAATATTTGTACATTACATATAATATACATAGTATATACACAAAATATATCTTTGCATTTGTAGTATACATATATGCATCTGTGTTTACATATCTATATATACCTCAAACCAAATCAGTTGCTACTGAGTTGCTAGTCCGTGCACTTCAAGTAGAAATGTACTTCATAGCATGTATTTGGTTGAGACTGTTTGGACCTTTTTTTCTGAGGTGTCTTATGGGTGGAGTCGAACCAGCAAACTATCAGTGAGTGGTTTGCAACTCAGAAGCTAGTATACAAACATAAACACATAATACACATGTACAAAATTAACTTTTATTTAGGCTAAATCTAGTGTAATAATCCATAGTTGCTGTTATTGTGTGATAATATAAAATCCTCTGAGAACACTAGATACTAGTTGTGAGACCTTGAACCGTTTACTCATTCTCTGTGGGTCATAATATTCTCTTGGTTTTGTGGAGATAGCAGTATAGTCTATCTCCTTTGAATAGTTACTGCACAAAACTACAGCCGAGTCTACTTCATGCATGTGCAGCCAGAGCAGTTGATTAGAAGTCTAAATGTTCTGAACCACCATCTGAACATTTTTAGTGATTTTGCTTTTGAATCAGCGCTAACTGCAGTGGAACAGTGGGACTTGTAGAGGGATGGGTGGATCTCAGAGCTTTAGCCTGTGCACAGCTGCCTCCCAGGAGGAGCTCTTGGCTTCTTGCTCCCTCAGTACCTGTTATCTAGCCGTGACTCAGACCAACCTCTTCCTTCTCCTCTTCACTTGCCTCGCCCTGCCTGCTTCCAGAAAACTATTGATGCCATTACTTTCCTTCCTCCATCTGACCCCAGGAGTTTATGTGTGCAGGGTGAGAGTCTGGGTCAGGCACATGAGACTCTGTTTCTTGGGCTGGGTATAGACATGACTGAGCCTGTCCTGGCTGTCAGCCCATGGTACATCTTGCAGGGGCCAGTATCTCATCTACCATAATCCAAACAAAGAACATTTCCCAAGATAGAGGTTGGCATTGCCTATCTGCTCTGGGCTGGTGTAGTGGGACAGTGGGAAAAAGGAAGCCTAGCTTGAATTCCATCAACTTCTTCTTAACACACAGATTGAATGCGGTGGTTGGTGGGAGGCGGAGCTCAGAAATAACGAGTTTCCAGGAGACACCTTATTGCATGGGGTGCTGGTGGTGGTGGCTGTGGAGGGAACTGTGAGGGTCTATAATTGCCCAGTGTACACAGCCATGCATGCTTACCTTCCCTGTTCAGTGCCAAGGGGGAGTAGTATGTCTTTCTCTTTCCCATCTTTCAAAGTCTGACTTATGTTTGTCCTTTCTGCCCAGTTTGAGGCATTCTCCAGCTATAAGCTACGGAAATAAAAATTGGGTCACATGACAGCACTTGGCTTGGCTAGCCGGTGATTCCATATGCCAGTTAAATATTCTGATGTTTCTGTGTAAAACTGTCATTGAACAATGTCAAAGACAGGAAAATACATGTTACTAATTTAAATGTTTATTTTTTTTTTACTCAGAACAACACTAAATAATAAATTTTTAAAAAAAGAAAGAAACATGACAAGTTGAAAGAGGTCGAGACAGACTGCAGAAGAAAGGATCAAGCTTTCTATAAACTTTACTGACATTTTTTTCCAGCATTTTTGAGTAAGAGAGCCTGTGTCTTCATTTTCATAGGGCTCCACCAGCTATGTAGCTGGCACTGATGAGGAGTCACAAACATTAGCGTTTGTTATTGTAGACACTCTCCTCATTATTTAAATTACCTTATAAGGCAAAGTTAGACATATATTGCAATAGCTACAATAAAATCAAATATGTATTTTTTTTCTCATTTGGATTATTGTTTCAAAACAGGGTTTTCTTAATATTTTAGTTTTGTATAAAATAATATATACATTATTATATATGCAGATTTATGGTTGGAATAGCTTGATTCTTATTTATATTTCTGGTGAACACTCCAAGTTAGTGATGAGAAAATGGAAGATAAATATGGAAAAAGCCATAAGTATGCTATGCAAATTATGAATAGTAAATTGGACACATTGATTAGATTCTTAGAAGGTGTAATAGAGTGAAAAAAGATGTCTGTCAACTAAGTTTTTGACAGGTGTCAAATACACAGAACTATTTTTTAAAATGAGATTAAGTAATTGGCAGAGTATGCTATGTGCACTTTTTATACTAAGTATAATACAGTTTACTTGTGATATTAAGACTTCTTGAACCACTGATTATTTATGAAAAATAAATAAGCCTTAAGAGCTCATCTATCTGATTTTGGTGCAAATTCAGTGCTATGTTCAAGATTTGTTATAAAAAAAAAAAGATTTGTTATAATGTAAAAAATGCTTTTTGAAGATCTTTATAACTTCGCATTCTTTGTAATATAGGACTAGCACACTCCCCACCAGATAAGCATGTGATGCCATGTTTCTTCTGTATCTTAGTGTGGACAGTCAAAAAACCCAAGAGTATTGCTGCTTAGAATTTTAGAATCAGTATAAGTGGAAGGCTTCTAGGTAAGAAGTCAGCAGATCTGAGTTCAAGTCACAGTTCATAGTCTTACTATTTGTGTCACTTTCAGCAGAAAAGTAGCAGCTCTGGGCCTCAGTTTCATCATCTGTAAGATGGACGTGGTACCACTTACTGGGTCTCATACATAGGGTTTTGGAAACCTGTTAAGGGGTAGTAAATATGAAAGCATTCTGTAAGCACTGATGGGCCAATCAAATTAAAGATTCACAAACATTAATGAAATGAGTTCTGCTCTAGGCTCAGTCTGGAACTATCTAGAGAAAATTACTCAACCATTCTGTTTATATGACAATTCTTTGTGTACAAATAATTTTACTGCTATTAGTTCTCTTTCTTTTCAAAAGGTATGTGAGGTAATTTAACATCAACCATCGCAAATATTCACAGAAATAGAGATGTAGAGTTTAAATACTTGTCCAAGATTATAGAATCATTGAGTTTTAAAAAACACAATAACACTTAGTGATTATTTGCTCCAGCATCTTCATTTTATGGATAAGAAAATTTCTGTCCAAAGACAACTAGTAAATATATCATGGAAGACTGGAATACACACACACACACACACATGTTACTACAGCTTTCATTTGGTAGTCTTTTCCTTATTCCACTTGACTTACTGATATTGTTGTTTTTAGGCGCCGTTGAGTGAGTTGTAACGCACAGCTGCCGTATGTACAAGAGAAGGAAACACTGCCCAGCCCTGTGTTACCTCACCATCACTGTAAGACTTGAACTTGTTGTTGAAGCCGTTTCATCATTCCATCTTGTTAAGGATCTTCCGCTTTTTCACGGACCCACAACTTTGCTAAGCCTGGTGTCCTTCTCCAGGGACTGATCTCTCCTGAAAACACGCCCAGAGTACATGGAATCCTTCACTATTGTAACTTAAGGCTTGACTTTTTCTTTACTTCTTTCAATTGGAGAAAAATTCTGAGTGAGTTCTTCTCTTTTGGTTTTCTAACTCCAGGTTTTTGTGCAATATTATGTTGCTTTGTCTTTTCTAGTTTTCCTTTGAAATATTCTGCTCCATAACTTCATGATTTCTTTCTTTCATTTTAGCTACTCAGTGTTCAAGAACAAGTTCCAGTTTCCTCTGACTTCTGTTTTGGTCTTTTGTTTCTTTCCTGTCTTTTTAATGACTTCTTGATGTCATCGGACAACACGCCTGGTCTTCAGCCATTAGTTTTCAACATATTCAATCTATTCTTGAGCTGGTCTCTAAGTTCAGGTAGGATACACTCAGGCTCATACTTGGACTCTTACTGATTTATTCTAATTTTCTTCAGTTTCAGCTTGAACTCTCACATGAGCCATTGATGGTCTGTTCCTCAGTATGCCTCTGGCTTTGTTCTGACTACTGATTAAGTCCTAGCACTATAGTGATGGCAATTTAATTTTTTTTTCTTTCTTTGAAACAAGTTTTGTCAACCACAGAAATAAAAGTATGAAATTATGAGTAAAGCACAATATTAACATTTAGAACTTTAAGTAAGTACAGTCATTATTTCTTCATTAATTAACATATATGTAATCAAAAATCTTGGTGGCATAGTGGGTTAAGGTCATCAGTTCAAATCTTCCAAGCACTCCTTGGAAATTCTATGTGGCAGTTCTACTCTGACTTCTAGGGTTGCTAGACTGACTTGATGGCAGTGGAGTTCGGGTAATTAAAAACCAAACCAAACCCTGTACTGTAGAGTCAACTGTGACTCAGACGGGCGCTATAGGTAAGAAGAGAACCTCTCCATAAAGTTTTAAAAGAGCACTTGCACCTGGTGGATTTGCACTGCCAGTGTTTGGTTCATGTTTGTAGCACCTAAGCAACATGTAACCAAATTTCATGTATTTTATATATATACATGTATGTGTGTGTGTGTGTGTGTGTGTGTGTGTGTGTGTGGCAGAAATCCAGTCATCCAGTACTGGCAATAAGTAGCATGAGAGGTATTTCCCAGTGTCTTCCTAAATGTAGATTGTAGAGCAAGACGAGCCATAAATAAACAAATAAATAAACATGGAAATACTGTTAATTATAGGAAGTACCACAAAAGAAAGATGAAAGACTAGCTAGCTATCTACTTGATTCCCTCTAAGAACTAAGGCCTAGAAAAATATTGAATGGAGCAGTGTGGACATTCTGGAGATCAGGCACAGGGTTGTGACACTGGACTGGGTCACACAAGAGGGGAAAGTAATTCTGGCAGGGGTGCACTGAGTCCTGCTTCTGCAGGTACATTGGCTGAGTGGACTACAGGTATGGGTACCTTCTTTGTTTACAGGGAAGCTGGACTGGGTCTTTCAAGGCTGTGAGCCTGGCATGGGCTGGCTACTTTGCTGAACTGTGGTGCCTAAGTAAACAGCATATCTCAGAGCAAAGAGACTGCTTGGGACAGGCAGATCTAAAGAACCCAACAGCGCCTGGTCACCGAGGGTACCAGTGCCCCTTCCCCTTCTCCTCTGAGCTGTACCGTAGATACTGCTGACTCACTGCTGGAGACACGGGACGGGAGGGATGCCACCTTGATAAGCTCAGAGGAGGAGTCAGCCACCCGTGAGTGCTCAGCTGCTGCTAATTCCCACACTGAGCAACAGTGCCTATTTTGATAGGGCTCCTCCCAGCAGAAAACCTGTTTTCATGACAATTATACTTAGAGAACACAGCAGTGGTTGGTAGCAGAGTGCAGCAGTACCTTAACACTTTCCTTCTTTGAGCTGCATCACAGTGTCTGCAGACGGCCCGTGAGGTGCTGCTTTTATCAGCCAGGAGTTGGGGTCTGCCACACCTGAAGGTCTGGCTGCTATCACCTGTGGATGGTCCATACCTCTCTCAGCAGTAAAGCAGCGTTTAAAATAAGAGCAACTAGACAACACAGCAGTGAGTGGCAGCTGAGTGTGGCAGCACCATTTTCACCAGCCTTCATTGAGCCACATCATAGCATTGGCTGATGGATCCCAAGAGACTCCGTAAGTAGGGGACTGTCTCTGCCAGCCAGGAGGTGGGGCCTGCTGCCCCTGAAGGCCTGGAAGATTTTGGCTGTCATTGGACAGTGCTCTTCTCAGTAGAAAAGCAGTGATCCTCAGCAGCTGAGTGTGGTGATATCCTTCTTTCCTCCCTTCCGTGAGCTACACCATAGAATCTGCTGGAGTCATGCCAGAGAGTCAGCTCAAGTAGCTTGCAACCTGTATCAGCCAGGAGATGGGGGCTGCCACCCCTGAGGGCCCAACCACCAAGCTGAACATCATCATGGGCTTGACAGAGTCTGTGTTGCCAGAGAAGCTATACATAAGTCACCTGCACAGAGAGAACTCAGAGACAGCTGGCAACCAAGCCTAGCAGAGCGTTTACTCACCCCGTCCTTAGAACTATACCGCAGCTGTCGTTGTTGTAACACCAGAGAAACTGAACAGTTTCTTGATGGTGTGAAGACCAAAAAAAACCCACTGCCATCAACAACCAATATTAAATCATTTAAAGAAGCAGGCAGCCATGGCTCCAGAAAACTCACAAAATAATAAAAAAAAACTTCCCAGATGAAGAAGTTTTTGAAATTATTGTAGGTAGGATACAGCAGAATTATGTATAGAACCTTTCTAGAGATTAAACAGAATGTAGCAGAACAAAATGATAAAGCTAAGTAAGGTATATGAACTGCTATAACATTAATGATCTGAAATCCACTAGATAAATAATAAAATTACAGAACTAAACAATTTGATGTAAAGCAAAAAGAGCAGGATGGAGGATGGAATGCAGAATTGGTGAGCTTGAAGATAAAGCAACTGACACCAACATTCATGAGGAGAAATTAGATAAAAGAAGAAAAGGGAAGAAGCATTAAGAAGCATGTGGGGCTCTATCAAGAGGAAAAATCTACAAATAGTTGGTGTTCCTTAACAAGAAGGGATAGTGGAAAATACAGAGAGAATTGTTGAAGAGTTATTTGCAGAAAACTTCCCTGACATCACGAGAGAACATAAATATTCAAGATGCTTATTAAACACCATGAGTCGGATCCAACTCAATGGCACTTGGCTTGGCTTGGCTATTAAACACCAGAAAAACCAGACCCCCTCCAAAAGATGCCAAGACATACTATCATCAAGCTTAATAAAATGAAAAAATAGAGGCCCTTAAAGACAGTGAGGCTTAAAGCAATGCTAATATTTAGAGGGAACCCCTGTAGGCTTTTGTCTGACTTCTCAGCAGAAACAATGTTGGCAAGAAGGCAACAATGGGACGACACATTCAAGGCCCTGAAGGAGAAAATCTTCCAACCATGAATTATATATCCTGCAAAATTGTCTGTCAGATATAATGGCAAAATTAAGACATTCTTAGATAAACAGAAATGCCATAAAGAAAATTAGTCTTTTGTTGAAGCAGAATTAATGAGAAGAAGCTGTCAGAACTGTTGATTTAAAACGGGTGGTCAGAAAATGTTCTTTTATTGAGCAATCACTGGTGTCTTTAGAAAGATGAAAGGGTTAAGCATGGAAAATGAACATAAGGCAGAGAAAAAACAGCTGAAAAGATAAGGGAGTTTAATGGTGTTTGGAACGTGATGGAAAACTGTTGAAATGTGATAGGAAAACTATTGAAATGTGATAGGAAAACATTATGATATGCTGCAAATTGCTAAAGGATTACTTTGGTGCACTGAAGGGAATGATGTGAGAAGGTAACTATGGAAGCCGATCAAAGAGGAAGCTCTTACAGTAGAGATGTGGGGTACACTCCTGGATACAGGACACAGAGTTGTTACATATGACTGTATAAGTTTTGTGTTGCATAACTCTACGGGGTGCCTGGTGGCACAAGGGTTAAGTGCTACGTCAGGTGTTTCTTGGACACTCTATGGCCCAATTCTATTCTGACCTACAGGGTTACTGTGAGTTGGACTCAACTTGACAGCAGTGGCTTCGGTTTTATTTCTTTTTTATGGGGTGCCATTTGCAGTGATTGGTAAATGAATAGTTGTATATAAGATCATAAATCCACCAGGCGCTCCTTGAATACTCTGGGGTTAAGTTCTACCCTGGCCCCTAGGGTCGCCATGAGTTGGATCCGACTCGACGGCACTTGGCTGGCTTGGCAATGAGAAACTGAACACAGTGACCCTGCTTGCTGTAAGGTGATATTAGCAGAGATAGACAGAACTGGCACAATCGCAAATAGACCCAAATTATGATAGGTTCTATTCTATGGTAATCAATTCAAAGTTGAATACCTCAAACCTCTTTCTCTCTTTTTTTTTTTTTTTTTAATTTTCATTACCTGGTGTACAGCAGTGTTTTAAACAATAAATCATACACTGAACATCTGGGAGTGAATATCTGAGAATGATAAAGTCAACAAATTACATGCTGCAACATTCTGTGTAGTATACAGTACTTACGATGCCAAGCCACTTACGATGAGATGTAAAAAAAAAAACAAAGAAAAAAATAGAACCAGGCAGATGCAAGTGTGATTAGTCATAACTAGACTCTGTTGTAAGTCAGAACTACCTTTACCATAGTCTAGAGATAGAATCAATGGATGGATGTTGGTGGTAAGAGACAATTAGAAAAACAAAAATCACATTTAATTTAGAATTGGACAGAAATGGATTCTATTATTAATTCTCAGTTACTTATACACTTTTCTTTTTATGTTCATTATTTACTCCTATACACAATGAAATGTATTTTTTCAAATTCCTCTGCTAAAAATGGCTTTCAAATTTTGGAAATCTCTGGAAAAACCTTTCTCATATGGATATGACAGGAGTTTGGTTTATCAACATGAAAAAAAAATTCTATAAAAGATTAGTTTAACAAATTGGAAAGAACACAATCTTTCAGAAACTCAGTTTGTGCGCAATAACTGGTCAATAGCTATTTATCGCTGGCAATGCTATTGTCTGCCTTTAGAAGAATTGTTAATAATATGATGCAAATCATGTACTGTTGAAATCATCTGAGTGTGATATTTAATAACATGATAACATCAATTTGCTGCAAGTCTGAAATTCTTCTCCAGTGTTACTATGGTGGCTAGAGTAGGCTTGAGTAGGGATGATTACCAACAGTGCTTTTTCAGGAGATACGATTTTTTTTTATATTCATGCAATTTAGCATAAAATATTGGTTTAACCTAGTATTGAACTTAAAATGCTGAGATTTCTTCCTTTCTCTATAGAGAAGTTTCATTCTTCCTTCTGCCCAACAAAGCAAAACATATCGATTGTTACAGGGTTCAACACATTCACTTGATCGCAGCATACTGTTATTTAAAAAGGAAAAAAAAAAATCTTCAGCATAAGGAGAATCTTCAAAGCTCTGTAAGAGGACTAGCAATGCATTCAATATTTCAGTGCTGTCACTTTGTAATCTGTTGATTGGTGTTCATAATTCTTCACAGAGATATTGTAGAGATTAATGAGATAGAGTTTGTAAAGTCTTTTATCTCCTCAAATGCAAGTTCTGTGAGCTGAACATTTAGAAGCCTCATTATACGGAAGCTATACTGTGCCAGAACTCTTAAACTGTTAGTAAAATCTTTTAAGTGTTGTACTTCATCACTGCTGTCTCCATAAAGCGATACAGTGCCTATCAGATCAGTTTTTGTCTCTTTGGAACTGTTTAAGCGCAGGCCTATTGATACTTGGCATTTATCAGAGTTACAGTGATCCTTTTAAATTTTGAAAGTATGGAATTGGAGCTTGATCTACCTTATAATGTTATCTAATAATGTCAGACTCTATAAAGGCACAGTCCAACATTACAACAACATTTTTCGCAGTCATGTTTAAAGTGCATTCTAGGTATGATGAACTTCCCCAAGGTTTGTTTGAAAATGTAATGCAGTGTGTTTTTCTCCCAGAGAGCTATAAGAAACAGGACACTTTATATAAATGCCTAAAAGGCACTGTCTCATATCAATACAGTTCTCTGCATTTTTACTATAAATCAAAATTAATTTTTAGAATTTTAGTTTTAGAAAAGTTTTTGATTTCTGAAAGAAAGAAAAAAAAACTTCTTTTGGAGTTTGATATTACTAATTCCACTTTGAGAACTAGAGAAGACGAATGGAGGCTTAAAAGACACAAGGAAATCCTGGAGGAAGCAAACACATGTATTTTCAGCAGTAGGGTTAGAATCAGGTCCTCACTCACAGTTGCTCATAGTTTCTCCAGGCAATAATGCCCAGAAGGAGAATACCACCACCAACATACAATGCAAAACAGTGTTAAGTCTCTAACATGAAACCATTTCTTTTGAGAAGATGTAAGCTCACATACTGTAAGTCTAATTTAGTTGTAAAAATGTGTTTCTTCCTTCTACATGTAAATGAAGGTCACATTACAGGTGGGAAAATTAAATTTGTATATATATTTACATAAACATTTCTTTTGGCACAGTGGTCAAGAGCCTGCCTATTAACAAAAAGGGTTGTCAGTTCAAATTTACCAGCTGTTCCCTGGAAACTCTATGGGCCAATTCTACTTCGTCCTGTAAGGTCGCTATGAGTTTAGATCAACTTTATGGCATCAGCTTACACATTTTCTTTTTAGCTTAATGATATAGGGAAGCTAACTCTATTTAGAACTTATGCAACTTTTACTTACTTTTCTATTTAGCTACATATTCATCAAAAATATGTTGTTAAGTATACTTTTCTAATTGAAATACCTTGAAACAAGTACAATGTGGAACTGAAGAAAAAAATAAGCAAAAATCAAAAGGACAACTACACATAAAAATAAGGGATAAAATGTGAAAAAGAAGACATAAGCATAATGTAGTTTTATTATGCATTAAAATTTTCTAGTACCCTTACATTACCCAAAGCATTTTTTTCAAGCAAGATGTAATATTTAAAAAAGAAACAAACATTGTGATTTTAATGAGAAAATGGTCGCATTGCTCACAAGAGATCCTAAGTGTGGTTGTGTTCGGTGAGTCTGTTGTAAAAACAGAAATAGAGACTACATTTCTACACGGCAGACAATATAAACTAGTTAACCATATGATTATACTAGACAGTATGCTTTATTAAACTGGAAGCATCGCATTGTGGTGTATTTTTAGTGTAAATTCAGAGAAATTCCATCTGAAAGACATATTTGATAAATCTCACTGTATTTCAGACTACAAATTCTGTTACCTATCATTGACAAAGATTTCAGACTGCCTATAGTATTCAAAGTTTAGCTGAATAAGATTTGGTGTAATTAAATCAAATAAATCCTTATGTAAGCTATCTGTGCACAGAGTTGGAACCATGGTGGTACAGTGGTTGGAGTTAAGCTGGGAACGGAAAGGTCAGCAGTTTGAACTCACCAGCTGCTCCTTGGAAACCCTATGGAGCAGTTCTACTGTGTCCGATAGGGTAGTTAGAAGTTGGAATTGACTCTGACTTGATAGCAAAGATTGTGTGTGTGTGTGTGTGTGTGTGTATGAGTGTCTTTTAAAGTTTTTATTTTGCTGAGATTTTCTATTTACGCTTATTTTTTTCCCCTATGGATTCCAGATGCATTATAGGATAGCAATGTAAGTGCATGTTTCATTTTTAGGACATTCTATATAAATCATACGTACATTTCTCAAGATGGAACTACTTTTAAGAAGTCCTATTCATTAGATGGAAACCAAATCCTGGTGGCCTGATGGTTTAAGCGCTACCTCTGCCAACAAAAATGCAGGCAATTCAAATCTATTGGTCACTGTGAGTCAGAATCAACTTCACGGCAGTTTGTTGTTGTTGTTTTTGATTCATCTGACATTCTATAAAGCTATATTCTGTAAGTTTTCTACTTGTACGTTGGGGGCAGGGGATAATTTAAAGAGTGAAGGAATTGACTGATACTTTATGAATGACTGCACAGGAAAAGGAAACCCTGGCCGCATAGTGGTTAAGGGTTAACAAAAGGTCAGCAGTTAGAATCGACCGGGTGCTCCTTGGAAACTCTATGGGGCAGTTCTCCTCTGATCTATGTGGTGGCTACAAGTTGGAATTGGCTCAACAGCAGTTGGTGTGGGTGTGTGTAGACAAGAAAAAAGGAAAACCTGCTGGCGTAGGGGATAAGAGCTACAGCTGCTAACCAGAAGGTCAGCAGTTTGAACACGCCCGGCGCTCCTGTTCTAGCCTGTCCTATGGGGTCACTATGAGTCAGAAAAGACTCCCCGGCAGTGGGTTTGGTTTTGGTTTGTACAGGAAAAGGAACTTAAGTGGTCTCTCTTCAACCATGGTCATTGTTAGGAACGTTTGGTGATAACATCAAAACATAATTTTAAAAATCTTCCAATAATGTAAATTCCTAGAAACTTGTAGAGATTAACTAACTTTAAAGTGGTGGAAATATTTGGTATTTTGTAGATTCTATTTTATATTCACCACACTTAAAAGAGTTTTCATCTACCGGGATTCTGTGATCTGCGTTGTCAGAAAGAGAAAAAGCGCCACCTATTGATCAGAACATTCAAATTGATTTGCCAGTCTGAACTTACCAGCTGTCTGAATATTGGTGTTACTAAGAATGAGACTTCAAAGTTTCAGAAATGAACAAATCCAAATTGTGCGCAACAGTATTATGTATGATAGTTTAATAGAAACGTTTAATGCACGTGATTATAAATAGTCATTAGTTACATATTTAACTTTAAAATCTCGTTTTGCTAATTACTATTTTGTTGAGTGATATTTCAACAAACAGTATTGAATTTGTGGACAATATAGACTGAGTGAAACAGTAGTATTTATTATTTTCAAAGAAGATTCTATGTATTCATAGAAATGAGGACAATTGACTCTCACATGATGCCTCCATTCTTATGTTACCACCCACGATATCAATAGAAAACTCTAATCTATACAAAAGTATCTTTTACACTTTCAGTACACGAAGGATTGTTAGGCTGAAATCCTAAGCATGTCTACAAGCAATAACTGTCTCAAATCTCTGCAGCTGAAGGCAAGCAGGTTTGATTTTAGGATAGTTCTTGGTTCAGCAAATGTTAACAGCGCAAAAATCACTTTGGCTTCTAAAAGGACACAATAGACTTAGTGTTGAAGGAATTATGCTACCGTAAATAGTGCTGATCAGATTAAAATATTCTGAATTTCTCTTAAATATATTATTTCAAATATATATGTGTAATGTTAACTTGGAAGAAAAAAAAAAAAAAGGATGCCCAAATGCCTTTATTTTCTAGTGTGATGATGACTGCAATTTGTGTATCTGGTTTGTTAAAATGTGATTGTAATGCCTCTGTTTTACTCACTTCCCTGTGAAACTTTACAGGTTATCTTTGTTCTCTTCCAGATCGATAAAGTAGCAGCAGATAACTATTAATATATTTCTTTGCATCTGCACAGTGCAAACTTTAAATATTAAAACGAAATATTGCAGCCCATATATCATCTACTCTTACAAGACAGGAATGACAGTATTAAGATGCACATTCAAGATAGCACTCTTTCTACTTTGAACGCTGTCAAGAACAAAGTGCTTTACAGACTTAAAATAAATCTAGGTACTAATCCATTGAATTTCTGACAACAGGAGCCCAAGGTTTCCCTGCACTTAGCTGAGTACTGCATAAGAGCTTGTGCATTATTTATGTCCACTAATGGTGTTGCAATGTGCTTTGTGTGAAGCGGTGACAGTGCAATCTGCTAAGATAGCTGCTGCTGTGGACAAAGCCATACATTTTCTTGAGCTTGAATTTTTGACAGAATACTCTATTAATGCCAATTCGGCTTAAGTAAATGCTGAACAGGGGTCAGTTGTTCCTTTTTTCCCCCTTCTCTTATTATTTAAGAAAACACTGCCATAAAATGGGAAATGATGTTCTGACGTTTGCTGAATTTTTCTGTACAATAGTAGCTGATAAAGGTCATTCTATTTTTTTTGTCTACTTTTATGACTTCGTGTGATGGTCCACAGACTCAATAGGAAAGCTCTTAGCACTGGGAAAGGGAGGTGCGATTAATTCCAGTTTCAATGCTGTTATACTCTTCAGTGGATCAATAGAATTAAATGAGCTGAGATATTAGGAAAATATTGAAAAAAGCAAGAGGGTTGTATTGTTTGACCAGGGTGAGGATGAGTTGAAAATAAAGAACCATCTACAGCTCCTGTCAATAAATCATAAAAACTATGCTCTGAACCAAATAGAATTCAACATGAAGCCTCAAGTCTTAAACGCCCATAATATCTGTTGTGGTTTTTCCAATTAAACATTTTTGTTTGAATTATACACTACAGATATGTTTTATCAGTCAAGTACAGTTTTGAAAAATGTTTTACTCACAGAGGGAATATTCCTGTATTGATATCTAAGACAAAGGCTGTTGTATCCATAGACTTAAAAATATATTTTGACTAATGAATAACTTTATAAAAAATGGGAACATACATTAAAAAATGAAATGCAAGATTCTGTTTATTTTGTACATTCAAATATACATAAATATAGTTTGAACTTACATATGTTTGCGCAACTTCTTGGGTTGTGTATAGGTGGTTAGTTTGTCCCTTTTCTGCAGAAATGTTTTTTATTTGATTAAACGGTAAGAAGTCAACACACCCTAGTCCTCTTAATAGCAAAAGTAACTTGTGTTTTATTTTAGAAAGAGATGCATGTTGCATCAAACATTAGCAATAGAATCATTTGTTCTCTGTACAAATAAGAAAAAAAAAAAGACTTACGAGTCCCTAAAGTATTCAAATTGTTAGCACCACATAAAGTGCTCACAAGAATATACTGAATTCCATTGTTACTAAACCTTACTGGAACTTGCTACATTTCAAAGTTTCTTCACAGGGGTAAATTTTGGTTATTTTATTTGTTTTCAAAACTAACTGAAAAAAAATTCTGACTTGGGAAAAAAAATTAAATGTGACTGACATAGTAAAGATAATAAACTGCTCATCAAGAGCTGTGCTCTCTTTCTCCTAGGCAGACTGCCTTAGGCATATTGCCTTCAAAGGACAAACAACAGTAACAATAAATCTGTGGCCGTTCTGACTCATAGTGACCCCACAGGAGGTGTGTCCAGTTTTAGATAAAGGATTGTTAGAAGTGAGTGGGTACAGACCACTTCTAAGACAAAATATTTAAGAAGTTGCTGTGCCACCTCTGCATTCTCTTTCCCTGACTCTGAATGCATGCCAATGACACTTGCAATAGCAGAGCTAGAAAAAGGAAGGACTATGGGTACGGGAGTCACTGCGAGAGATATCTACCCAATAGGAACAGCTGCTTGTGTTGCGAAGAAAACAAGAACGATCACCTATTGTGTCTGAGTCATCACACGTACTGTTCTCTTTGTTACCACAGCTTAGATTTCCCCAAATTATAAACATAACACTAAGTCAGATCACTAATTTTGATACATAACAGGTGAGAAAGATAAACATGGTACTAAATTTGGAGCTCACAAATCACTTTTCATTATTATTCCAAAATTTTCAGGTTCATATCCTGAGTAAGCAACTGTAGGGTCAGTTTTGATTGTCATAACCCAGGAGATGACCTCTCACAATCTGACAATGTAAGACAGCTCAAATAGTGAGTTTAATTTTACAGTATCCTTATTAGACTGTGTATACAGATTGTTAGCAGGATAAAATATAATTAGAAGATCAGTTCATTTGACAATTCTGCAAAAATAAGCATTTTATTATAATCAATTGTTAGGCTAACCTAGAAGTTACGGTTCTGTTCCTAAGAAAACAATGGAAATTTGATTTTTCTGAGAACAACATTTGCATATTAAGAACAACATTGTATATTGACGGAGTGGAAAAAGGTTTGAGGTCTCATTTGGCTTTCTAACTTCATGCAGTTGTTGCTTGGTGCCCTGGAGGTGGTTCCAACTCACAGCTACCTAAGGTACAATAGAATGAAAAACTACCTGCTCCTACTGCGTCCTCAAAGCCACCGTGTTAATCCATCTCCCTGAGGGTCTTCCTCTTTTTCAGTGACCTTCTACTTCTCCAAGTAAGATGACCTTGTGCAAGGACTGGTCCCTCATGATAAAGCACGTGTCCAAAGTACAGGAGACATCTCCTGATCTTCGCTTATAAGGAACATTGTGACTGTGCTTCTTCCACGACAGGCTTGCTCTGCTGGCAGTCCACAGTATATTCAATATTCTTCTCTAGCACTATAATTTGAAAGGACCAGTTATTACTGTATTTTCCTTATTCCCTGTGCAGCTTTTACATGCTCGTGAATCAATAGAAAATAACTCAGGGCTTAGGTCAGGCACCCCTTAGTCCTTAAAGTGACGTCTTTACTGATCAAAAGTTGAAAGAGGTCTTTTGCAGCAGATTTGTCCAGAGCAACACATTGTTTGATTTCAGGGCCATTGACTGTGAACGCAAGTGGTATTAAATCCTTGACAACTTCAGTATTTTTTCCATTTATCATGATGTTACTTATTGGTTGCAGTGAGAATTTTTGTTTTCTTTTTGTTAAGGTGTAATCCACACTGAAGTCTGTCATCTTTGATCTTCGTAAGAAAGTTCTTCACATACTATCTTCACTTTCAGCAGGTAAGGCTATGTTATCTGCATGGTGGAGATTGTTAATGAGACTTTTTTCAATCCTAAACCATGTTCTTCCTCATTTAATCCAGCTTCTCAGATTATTTGCTCAGCGTACGTTTTTAATAAATGTTATGAAAGGATATATCCCTGACACATACCTTTCCTGATACTATACCTTGTAATATCCCCTTGTTCATTTGAACTACTGACTCTTAGCATATATGCAGATTCCTGACAAGCACAGTTGAATGATTTGGAGCTCCCACCCTTGGCAATGTTATCCATAATTTTTTGATTCACATAATCAAATGCCTTTGCAAACTCAATAAAACACATGTAAATATCTTTCTTGTATCTGCCTACTGCATTTTAGACCATCAATTACTTATAAGCAAGTTCAAGTTGAAACTGAAGAAAATTAAAACAAGTCTACAAAAGCCAAAATATGACCTTGAGTTTGTCCTACTTGAATTTAGAAATCATCTCAAGGATAGATTCTAGGCACTGAATACTAATGACTGAAGAGCAGACAGATACGGGATAATATCAGATACATGAAGAAAGAAAAAAAGTTATTGAAAAGACAGGAAAGAAAGAGAAGGATCAAAATGCATATGGGAAGAGACTCTGACACTTGCTTTTTAATTTTAAGTAGCTAAAGTGATTGGAAGAAATGATGCAGTAAAGAATATGAACATGAGATTTCAAAGGGTAACATGAGAACATAAAATATTATAAAGCAAAGACCTGGAGTTAGGAAACCAAAAGGGAAGAATACACTCAGCATTTCTCAAGATGAAAAGAAAAATCAAGCCTAAAGTTGTGATGCTCAAGGATTCTGTGGGTGAAATACTGAACAATGCAGGAAGTATCAAAAAAAAAAAAAAAAAAGGATGGTGTACACAGTCACTGTACCATTAAGAATTAGTCAAAACTCAACCATCTGATGAGGTAGCATGCAATCAAGAACATACGGCATTAAAGGCAGAACTTCAAGCTGCACTGAAGGTGTTGTAGAAAGACCAAGGATCCAGGAATTGACAAAATACTGTTTCAACAAAAGGGTGCAGTGCTGGAAGTGCTCACATGTCTCTGTCAAGAAATTTGGAAGACAGCTACCTGGCCAGTTGACTAGAGGAGATTCATGTTTGTGCCCATGCCAAACAAAATTTGATTCAATAGAATGCAAATACTATCAAACACTAGTAAAAATGACCACAACTTTTGAGATGGATTACACCTCAATTTAAAGGAAACAAAAACCCTCACAACTGAACCAATAAGCAGTATCAAAATCAACGGAGAAAAGATTAAGGTTGCTAGCCAAGTCAAGGTTGCTAAGGATTTCATTTTACTTGGGTCTACAATCAACATTCATGGAAGCAGAAATCAAGAAATCAAAAGACAGCAGTATCCTTAAGATACTACTTTGAGGACTAAAGTGCGCCTGACCCCAGCCATGGTGTTTTCAGTCATCTCATGTGTATGTGCAAGCTGGACTGTGGATAAGGAAGACAGGTACAGAATCAACACCTTTGAATTGTGGTATTGGCAAAGAGTACTCAATATGTGATGGGCTGCCAAAAGAATGAAACATAGGTCTTGGAAGAAATACAACAGTAAAGCTCTATGGAAGCAAAGACAGTGAATGGACTATGTCTCACATATTTTGGACATGTTCTCGGGAGGGATCCGTCATTGAGGAAGGACAATATAATTGCAAAAATAGGGAGTGAATGAAAAAGAGGAGCACCCTCAATGAGATGGATTGACACAGTGACTGTAGCAATAGGGTGAAGTATAGCACAACTGTTTGGCTAGCACAGAACCTAGCAGTGTTTCGTTCTGCTGCACATAGAGTCTCTATGAGTCTGAAGCAACTCAATGGCACCTAACAACAACAGCAGCACTAGAGTCACACACAAGTAAAAACTGCTGAAGATAACTGAAAAATGGTCGCAGTGGTACATCTACAGAGAACTGCCAGAAATTTAAGGCAGATTCATAAGAGGACATGGGACAAGGAATATCATTGCTGATGTCAGGTGGATCTTTGCCAAAGGCAGATAATACCAGAAGGAGGTTTGCCTATGTTTTATTGACTATGCAAATACACTCAACTGAGTGGATCATAACACATTTGGGATAACATTGCAAAAAATGAGATTTCAAAGACTTTCAGTTGTACTGAGGAACCGGCACGTGTGACAACAGGCAGTAGTTTAAATAGAACAAGAGGATATTAGCCAAAGCCAATGTCACTGCAGTTGAGTCAATTCTGACTCATAAGTGTAAGTCAGAGTAAAATTGCCTAATAGAGTTTCCAAGGAGTGTCTGGTGGATTTGAACTGCTGACCTTCCGGTTAGCAGATATAGCACTTAACCACTATGCACCAAGGAACACTACATGGTGCAAAATCAGGAAATACGTGTGTCAGGAATATATCTCATCACACTTATTAAAAATGCATGCCAAGGAAATAATCTGAGAAACTGGTAGAGCACAGCCTTAAGACTGAAAGAATTCGCATTAACAATCTTCAGTATGCAGATGACACAACCTTGCTCACTGAAAGTGAATAGTACAGAAGCAGTCACTTATGAAGATCAAAGATTACAGCCTTCAGTATAGATTACACCACAGCAAAAAGATAGCAAAAGTCCTCACTGCTGGACCAGTAGCCAACATCATGATAAGTGAGGAAATCTTGAAGTTCCTGAGGATTGATTTCTAGCAATATCCACAATCAATGACCGTGGAAGCAGCAGTCAAGAAGTCAAACAGTATACTGCATTGAGCAAATTTACAGCAAAAGATTTCTTTAAAGTGTTGAAAACACAGTTGTCAGTTTGAGGACTAAAGTGTGCATGAGGCATTTTCTATAGCCTCATACACGTGAAAAAGTTGTGCAATGAGTAAGTAAGACCAAGAATAACTCATGCTTTTGAATCATGGCCCTGGAGAAGAATATTGAATGTACCACAGACTGCCGGCAGACAAACAAACAAATCTGTCTTGGAATAAATATAGAGTGCTTCTTGGGGACAAGGATGACAAGACTTCATCTCACATAGTTTGGACTGCACAGTTCCTGGAGAAAGACATCATGCTCAGTAGGGTAGAGGGTCATCACGAAAGAGGAAGACCCTCAACAAAATGGACTGACATATGCAACAATGGGTTCAAGCATAACAAGATTACAAGGGTGTTGTAGGACGAGCCAGTGTTTTTCTGTTTGTTTGTTTATATATATAGGTTGCTATGAGTTAAAATCAACTCAAGGGCACCTAACAAGAAAAATATTTGAATTCTTAATGTCAGTCTGTGTATATAGATTAATCGATGTATCTCTATATATTTTTGAACAAATAATAGAAAAAAATTTTATTAAGATACCATGGTTGCATAGTGATCAAGTGCTATGGCTGCTAGTCAGAAGGTCAGCAATTCAAATCTGCGAGGTGCTCATTGGAAATACTACAATGCAGTGTTACTTTGTCTGTAGGGTCATGATGAGTCACAATTGACAGATCTGCTTTTTTCTTTTTTTTTTTGGTATTATACAATTTATCTGAGGTCAGATATTTATAATTTTTCAGTTGTAATCATAGTCATCTCATGCATTTGTTAATGAATACAGGAATTTGTAAAACAATGTTGGTTTCAATGGCTGCATGTGACTCCAAAGACACTTTCATGTCTCAGACCGCACATGCAGTTTGATATATTATTGAATGGAATCAAATGAGATGAAAACAACAAGCCTCTATTTGTTTAGAGTAACAATTCATTGCATTTCTGTTGGAAGTGTACACAGCAAAGAAAGTTCCCATTCAACAATTTATACACATATTCTTCAGTGTCTTTCTTTATACTGGCATTGTATAAACAGCCTCAATTCCATCCTAGTAGTCCCATTCCCATTCAGCTAGTCTCGTAGCTACTGACATTCTCACATATGCTTTAGTGCATTAGTTGACCACTTGTTGTTAGGTGCCGTTGAGTCAGTTCTGACTCATAGTGACCCTATAAACAACAGACTGAAACACTGCCCGGTCTTGTACCATGTCCACAATCGTTTTTATGCTTAAGCCCATTGTTGTGGCCACAGTGTCAATATATATTATCAAGAGTCTTCCTCTTTTTAGGTGATGTCCTTCTCCAAGGACTGATCTTTCCTGACAACATGTCCAAAGTATGTAAGACGCAGTCTTGCCATCTTTGCATCCAAGGAGCACTCTGGTTATACTTCTTTTGGCGGTCCATCGTACATTCAACATTCTTCTCCAACACCACAATTCAAAGGCATCAATTCTTCTTCTGTCTTCTTTGTTCACGGTCCAGCTTTTGCATGCATGTGATTCAACTGAAAATACAATGGCTTGGGTCAGGCGCATTTTAGTCATCCTTACTTTCGAATACTTTGAAGAGGCCCTTTGCAGCAGATTGTCCCACTGCAATGCATCTTTTAATTTCTTGACTGCTGCTTCCAAGGGCATTTATTATGGACCCAAGTAAAATGAAATCCTTGACAACCTCAGTCCTTTTTCCATTTACGACAGTGTTGCTTACTGGTCCAGTTGTGAGGATTTTTGTTTCCCTGATGTTGAGGTACAATCCATACTGAAGGCTGTGGTCCTTGATCTTCATCAGAAAGTGTCTCAAATCTTCGTTTCCAGCAAGTAAGGCAGTGTCGTCTGCATAATGCAGGTTGTTAGCGAATTGTCTTCCTATTCTGACGCCTCAGGCTTTTTCTTGTAATCTAGCTTCTCAGGTTACTTGCTTGTTATATGGATTAAAAAGGCATGGTGGAAGAATACAACCCTGACACACAGCTTTCCTGACTTTAAACCATGCAGTGTCCCGTTGTTCTGTTTGCAGGACTGCCTCTTGATCCATATGCAGATTCCTTAAGAGGACAATTAGATGTTCTGGAATTCCCATTCTCCACAACATTAACCATAATTTAGTATGATCCACACAGTTGAATGCTTTTGCATAGTCAATGAAATATAAGTAAATGTCTTGCTGGTATTCTTTGTTTTCAGCCACGATCCATCTGACGTCAGCGATGATATCCCTGGTTCCACATCGTCTTCTGAACCCAGCTTGAATTTCTGACAGTTCCTTGTGAATATATTGTTGTAGTTGCTTTTGAATGATCTTGAGCAGAATTTTACTTCTGTGTGATATCAACGATATTGTTCGGTAATTTCCACATTCAGTTGGATCATCTTTCTTAGGAATGGGCAAAAATATGGATCTCTTCCAGTCAGTTGGCGAGGTAGCAGTCTTCTGTTGATCTTTTAGAATCATGTAAACGACTTTTAAAAACCACGGTCCTAAAGCATGATGGAAACCCTGGTGGCGTAGTGGTTAAGTACTGTAGCTGCCAACCAAAAGATCAGCAGCTTGAATCCTCCAGGTGATCCTTGGACAGTCTATGGCACAATCCTACTCTGTCCTATAGTGTTGCTATAAAGCATGATATTCCATACTTAATGAACTAACTCTTATTTAACTAAAAGCTGCACTGGGATAGTTTTAATTCAAAGATTAAAGAATTTCTTTGGGCAATAACTTCAAGGACAGGTCTGGTAAGCCTGGATTTTTTTTTTTTTTTAGAATTGGAAATTCTATTCCACATTTTCCCCTATTTATATCAGATTCACTTACTCTGCTCCTAATCAGCATGTGTGGTTGCTGTAGCCAGGTACCGTCTAATTGTTCTGGTCTCAGGATAGAAGAGGCCAGGTTTCAAATAGATAATCAGTCCCGTAGACTTCTTGCATTTCTGAATCTTATGTTTCTTCTCTATTTTGTTCTAGACAAGTAGAGGTTATATTAGTTTTATTTTAGAGAGCTATTTGCAGTGGCTTCTACATTCCTCTTAGTGGGCATAAGTAGAACTCAAAATAATAGAATGCATTATAAAATAGAAAATACAATGTACTACCTAGGGTAACTACTGCATTTATAAGCCTTTTTATTTTATTTAATTATACATTGGTGTTTCCAAAGAACCACATTTGACTTAAGTCAATTCCACTCTATTGCAATGACAAATTTCATCATTAATATATATGATCTGTTGACCTTGAGCCAAATGTTCAACGTGTATTCATCCAGCTCTACCATGATTATAAACTCCAGTAGTACCTGGTGATGGCTGTTGGATGCCCATTTAGAAAAGGAAGATTTTCTCTAAGATACAGTTTATGATTTTATTAAATCCACAAACTTTGACAGCACTTGGCTTTGTTTTCTGAAAAAGTAATAACTTTTATTAATAAAATATGATGCCTCATTGAAATATTAAATCTATGAAACAAAAGCAGTCTTTTAAAATGAATAGCTAATAACTGGAAAAATAGAACCATGGGTATATGGCAATAGTTTGAGTGACTTAATCTGATGCTTTGGAAATCTCATACTTTTTGTATTAAGTAAAATATATAAATATATAACCTCTATCCTTTCACTAAATATCTCTTTGTGTGAAATATATGGAAATATCCGCTGAAGAGCTCTCCACCTTAGCATGCAACACTAATTTGGATTGTATACTTTTATTCAATCATGTTAAAAAAAAAAGTTGTCCATCATAAAGTGATGTTACAACTAACTCAATGTTTATGGGAAATTACTACTATTGATTTCCATAGTTTGTTTCTCTTCAGTACCTTAAAATTAGAACTATATCTTAAAATTGATAGTGATAATTTTGTGTGCGGTTTCAACTAATACTACTTGTGTATTACAAGGTTTGATAATTAAGTTTTCAAACTCAACCTAGAAAAAGTGCTACATACCTCATCGCTGACTATCACTATGGTACCTTTAAAGTACTCCTCTTGGGAAGCTATGGATTGACACAAACACCCTGTCCATCCTTCAAAGTAATTTTGGAACTCTTCGCTGGAGTGGCTGTCAGAATTGTAGTTGCATTACCTCTGATATCCTGAATGTCATCAAAATGTCTTCTTTCGATATTTTCTTTATCTTCAGGTAAATAAAAAAGTCATTGGAGGCAAGATCATGTGAGTAGGAAGGGGATTGCAGTCCAGTTATTTTGTTACTGGCTAAAAACTCCCTCACGGACAGTGCAATGTGAGCTGGTACATTGTCACAATGCAAGAGCCATGAGCTGTTGGTGGAAAGTTCAGGTTATTTTATCTAACTTTTTCCCACAGTCTTTCAGCACTTTCAAATAGTAAACATGATTAATTGTTTGTCCAGTTGGTACAAATTCATAATGAACAATTCCTCTGGTATCAAAAAAGGCTAGCAACCTTGTTTTCACTTTTGATTTGGACTGGCAGAACGTTTTTTGTCGTGGAGAACTGGCTGACTTCCATTGTGCACTTTGACACTTTGATTCAGGATCACAATGGTACACCTTAGTACCTTCAGCAGTGATAACATGGCCCAAAATATCATCTTAGCCCTCCAAACGGTCTTAGCAAACTTCAGTTCTCCTTTGCTTTTATTTATCAATCAGCTTCTTCAGGATTCTTTTTTGCACACACCTTTCTCATCCCAAGATTCTCAGTTAAGATTTTCCTGTTTCTCTGTCCATGTTTACTTGGTTTACTATTCTTATAATAGCAGCTGATGATTTTGATGCACAATTTGATGAATTTTTGCAATATTTTTGTCAGTTCTGTTCATTATCAGCTACTCTTACCTTTCTTCCATCAATGATGCTTTCTTTCAGAAAGACATTTAATTCATTTGTACACTGCCAGTTTCTTCATGGCATTATCTCCATAAACTTGGACTGACAAGTCCCTGACTTCACTTCCAGTCTTGCCAAGTTTAACAATAATGCTTGTTCGTTGCTCTAATTTAAGCTCTGACATTCCCACGATGGCACACAAAAACATGTAGCAATAATAATGAACACGACTCAGCAAGACACTGTCACACATCGACATGAACTCAGTTGTGAGACACAGCTATACCAAGGTTAAGGAACCTTACCAAGTTGTTTATACAGTGCTGCCAATGTAAGTGCTCAGTGGCAAGTTCACAAACTTAATTGTTGGGTATTGTAGACATAATGGAATAACACAAAGACATTTACAAGTATATCCTAGAAAGATATTTAAAAATGATATCATAGAAAATTTAAAATTACTTAGAAATAGAAACATGAATCAAATTGTTATTTATACTATGGTCTAACGTCATTAAATGCGTGTTGTGTATGTGACGGCACTTGGCTTGGTGGTGCAGAAACATGATTGGAATATCTATCTATCATCCATCCATGTGTATGTTGGTTTTAGATGCCATTGAGTCAGTTCTGACTCGTGGTAATCTGTGTACAACAGAACAAAACACTGTCTGGTCCTGCCCCATCCTCACAACTGTTGTTACGCTTGATCTCATTGCTGTAGCTACTGTGTCAATCAATCTTACTGCGGATCTGCCTTTATTTTACTGACCCTCTATTTCCCAGGTATGACGCCCTTCTCCAGGGACTAGTCCCTCTGATAACATACTCAAAGTAAGTGAGATGAGGTCTTGCCATCTCTGCTTCTAAGAAACATTCTGATTGTACTTCTGGCAGTCCATGGTATATTTGATGTTCTTTGTGCATACCATAATTCAATTCAGAAGCATCAATTCTTCTTTACTCTTCTTTACTTGTGTGTGTGTGTGTGTGTGTGTGTGTGTGTGTGTAGGTAATATTAGTCATCACTACTTCAAGTGGAGTAATTATATTTAAACTTATTTCCTGCTGTATAGTATCTACTAAATTTTCTAGAACAAATACATATTGTGTAATAAAGCATAATTTTAATTAAAACCATACAAATTATATAGAGATTTAGATATATGGACATAAATTCATATCATTACACCTGGAGTGATTCTTAATAATTCATATATGCTGAACAGGTGTATGGGAGTACATTTAGATACATAAGTAGGCTTGTCTGTGGATATTACTACACACATACATGTATGTGCAGCATGTATACACATACATGCTATAGAGCATACAGAGGCATGGTCATGGAAAAAGCACAGACATACCCCAGCACCTCAAGGGACTGAGTTATTGGCCTGAAGGCTAAGAACCATACTGTCTGGAGATATCTAGGTCAATTGGCATAATACAGTTCATAAAGAAAACAGTCTACATCCCATTTTGATGTCACCTGGGACTTTAAAAGCCTGTGAGCGATCATCTAGGACACAAATCTTTCTATCTTTAGCAAAGAAGAATGAAGAAAACTGAAGACTCGGGGAAAGAATTAATCCAAAGGACTAATGGACTATAGAAACTACAGCCACCAGCTGCCTAAGCCCAGAAGAACTAACTGGTACCCAGCTACCACTATCATTCACTTTTACCAGGATCACAACACAAGTTCCCCATTAGAGTACAGGAAGAATACGCAGAACACATTTCAGAGTCATTACAAAAACATATTAACTGGTCTGAGAGAGACTGAAAGAATCCCAAAGACTATAGCTCTTAGACTCCGTTCTAACTTGGAATGGATACCACTCCCAGATATACTTTTCAGCCAAATAGTAGACAGGCCAATAAATAAACAGTAACACATACGAGTAAAGTACTCCTTAGAACAATCAGTTATGAGGCCAAATGTACAACACATGCCCCATATGAAAGTTCAGACATCAGGAAGGGCAGGAAAACTGAAGAAAAAGAAATGAGAAACTTGGGGTGTTAAAGAGGAGAATGCTGACACATTTGGGGATTGCAAACAATGTCAAAGAACTATTTGTGTAAAAACTATTGAAGGCGAAATAAATATGCTATGCAAACCTTCACTTAAACAAATTTTTTAGAAAAATTAAATTATTCAAATTCTAAATAGAAAACTTAAATGACTTCCTTATGATCAAGCAGCCCAGAGGTAACAGATCTAAAAATAATCGTCTTTACTTCTGAATTTTCAATTCTACCACAGAAATAATCAACATTTTTACTTAGTTTGTCATTGTATAGATATTTTCTAAATAATTAAATTATTAATTACTTGAAGTAGGAATGGAAATAACACTTCTTTAAAGCAGAATAAGTAAATAAAATGGTATACATATATATGTGTACATATATACATATATATACATATATATACATATATATACATACATATATATATACATATATATACAGTCACTTTGAATTTGGAACTCACTAATAATTGCTTACAAGAATTCCTGGACACTCGATTGCTCTGAGTCTTGTTTGTCCACAAAGTATTCCCTTTAGAATGTGTAAAAATCCAGAAAAATTGCAAATTAAAGTGACTTAAGGGATAGGCTCAAGTTCAAGTAACAACACAACATCAAAATGAGTTTAAAACCACTTAAAAGTTGTTTGTTATTCTAAGTGTCCATGTTAAGAAACTTAGAATGATTCCCTACTTGAATCAGAACTCCTAGTACAATCTTCAATGAAATTCATTAAAATATATTTATTAAATCGTGATTGTTATGTATTTGGAATCAACTTGACAGCAGTGGTCTTTTTTATTTTTATTTTTGGTTTGAATTCAGACCTTATAACTTCAGTGTAACAAGCATAGATTTGGAGAAGAGAAGGTAGATTTGGAATGATAGTTCAGCAAAGCTTGTTCACGTAAAGCTGTATCTCTATAAATATATAACAGATGTGCTAATGTGTCCTGAGGTAAATGTATAATGGACCGAGATAATTTTTTTCCACAATAACATTTTATTTCTTTCACCTGTTTATCTTTTATGCACCTGTGTCTTGTTGGCAGCTTACTCAGTTGGAATTTCTAAGATGTATAAGTATCAATGAAGTATAACTACTATTTTCCCTTGTGCGTTTCAGACTGTTCATAAGTGTTCATGTAGATTATGTTTGCCCTTATAATGGTACTAAGAGTCTAGCTTCTAGCTATTTATAGTTTTTTTGGACTTTCCCAGTTTTTCATGAAAATGAAGGAAGAAAGATATCAGAATATTTTAACTCGGGATAGTATATTTTTAAAATCCCTTTCAATACTTTGTTTTGGTGATTTTTCTACGTGTTTTATTTGTTACATTTTCTCAATCTTGCTGTCTCTCAAAGGTGATAATTTCAGGATAATTCCTTTTGCTCAAGAGAAAGGTGAAGCCAGATATTTTTCTATTCATTTTAAATGTAGCCATACACTTTCAAAACTGTTATGGTTTCAAAATAAGTACTGCTTTCTGTTCAGGAGCCTATATCTAGGCTACACAGCTCAAAAGAGAGGGAAATGTGTGGGAAAATTTATATTATGTCTGTAGTCATCATAAATCATGTTCACTCAGGGATCAGTACAAGTTTAGCTTTGGGTCCTGCTTCCGTATTCATAAACTGTTACTCAAAAATTTTAATATTCAAATTTGAACTACCAACTACTACTACCCAGTGCCATCGAGTCAGATCTAGGAATTATAATAAAGGGGTACATAATTTATTTTCAAAAATACATTATGTTTAGCATGAGCCCTCAAAATTAAGTAAAATACAGCTACCGAAACAAAAGCAACAATGTAAGCTGCCAAATAATGTTGTAAACAGGGAAAAATAATAGAGTTATTAATCATGGAGTAAATATGGCAGAGGGAAACTTTAGGATATATTCCGTTATAATAGAATATTGTATGACACATATTCATGAGCCACTTCAATCAGAATATGGAAAGGATATTGTGTGATATTGCGCATCAAATAATTTATTTCAGCTAATTGGGAAACAAAGCGTCATTAAAAAGACAGGAAAGAAAGAAAAGACTAAATCGAACTCCAGAAAAGACTCTAAAACTTGCTCTTGAACTTTGAGTAGCTAAAGCAAAAAGAAGGAACAATAAAGTAAAAGAACAGAACAGAATATTTCAAAGGGTGGCTTGAGAAGACAAAGTAAAGTATATAACGACATGTGTAAAGACCTGGAAATAGAAAACTAAAAGGGAAGAACACCCTCTGCATTTCTCAAGAAGAAAGAATTGAGGGAAAAAAAAATCAAACTTTTGAATTGTAGTAGTGAAACGCTCTACATGAAAAATATTAAATAATACAGGAAACATCAAAAGAAGATGGAAGGAATACAGAGAGAAATTATACCAGAAAGAACTGGTCCACATCTGGTCATTTCAGGACGCAGCATACGATCATGAACCAATGGTGCTGACGGACGAAGTCAAAGCTGTATAGAAGACATTTGTGAAAAACAAGGCTCCGGGAATTGATGGACTATCAACTGAGATGTTTCGACAAACAGATGCAGTGTTAAAAACGCTCACTCATGTATGCCAAGAAAGTAGAGGACAGGTACCCGGCTACTGACCTGAAGAGACCCATATTTATGTCTATTCCACCAAAAAGTAATCCAGCTGAATGTGGAAATTATTGAATAATATCATTAATATCATATGCAAGTAAAATATTGCTCAAGATCTTTCAAAAGTAACTACAACTGTATATTGACAGGCAACTCCCAGAAACACAAGTGTATTCAGAAACTGGAGCTATCACTGCTGATGTCAGATGGATTTTGGCTGAAAGCAGAGACTACCAAAAAGATGTTCACCCGTGTTTTATTGGCTTTTTAAAGGTATGTTATTCAACAGTGCGGATTATAACAAATTATAGTTAACATTGTGTAAAACTGGAATTCCAGAGCACTTAATTGTGCTCAAGAGGAATCTGTATATTGATCAAGAGGCAGCTGTGCGAACAGAACACTGCATGATTAAAGTCAGGAAAGGTGTGCAACAGGGTTGTAACCTTCTTTATACCTTTTATAATGTGCATACCAAGCAAATAATCTGAGAAGCTGGACTACGTGACGGAGAATGAGGCATCAGGATTGGAGGAAGACTTATTAACAACCTGCATTATGCAGATGACACAATCCTGCTTGTAGGATGTGAAAAGAGTTTAAAACACTGACTGATGAAGATCAAAAACCAAGCCTTCAGTATGGATCGCATCCAAACATCAAGAATACAAAAATCCTCACAATTGGACCAAGAAGCTACATCATGATGTGGAGAACAGGTTGAGGTTGTCAAAGATTTCATCTTACTTAATTCCACAATCAACACCCATGGATGCAGCAGTCAAGAAATTAAAAGATTCATAGAATTTGGGAAATACACTTCAAAAGACCACTTTAAATTGTTGAAAAGTATAAATGTCACCTTGCGTACTAAGGTGCACCTGACACAAGCCATGAAATTTTCTGTCTCATCACATGCATGCAAAAGCTAGACAATGAATACAGAAGACAGAGGAACTTATACCTTTGAATTATGATGTTGGAGAAGAATATTGACCATGCCATGGCCTCTCAAAGAATAAACGGGTATGTTCTGTAAGAAGTACAACCAGAGTGCTCCTTGGAAGCAAAGACGGCGAGCCCTCATCTTACGTGATTTCGGCATGTTATCAGGAGGGATCAGTCCTTGGAGAAGGACATCACACTCGGTAAAGTAGAGGGTCAGGGAAAAAGGAGAAGATCCTCAAGATATATTGACACAGTGACTGCAGCAACAGGCTTAAGCATAAAAATAATTGTGGACATGACACAGAATCAGGCAGTATTTCATTCTGTTGTACACAGGGTGACTCTCAGTGGGAATTGATTCAACAGCACCTAATAACAACAACAAACAGTCTCAATAGAGTAAGTCTCCTCCTCATAGTTTTTTTTAGAATTTCTTGGAGATCATTATTGCCACATTGCCAAGCAGTAGGTATGTGTACAACTGTTTAAGTTTCCTTCATCACATTTAAAATTATTGTTTTTCAAGCCCAACTATGTCATCATGAGACTATGTATATTGACATGGGTACAAATTATTCTGTATAAGTAATCTAATTCTTCTGAAACACACTCTTCTTAGGAATAGTTCCATCTTTCTAAACTGTCATTATTAGAGAGAAGTTTAGAACTCACAATTAGACTACCAAGAAGGAGGATCTCACGTTTTCACTCTCGGTCTGTTTGTCGTACTATCGTCCCCATGTATTTTGATACAGGGAGCTCTGTCCCCAGTATTACAACATCAAAAGAGCGCTGATGGTGGACAGGATTCAGGGGAGCTTCCAGACTAACACAGGATACGAAGAAAAGCTTGGCAATTTCTCCCAAAAATCAGTCAGTGAAAACCTTTTGGACGGCATCAAAACTTTGTTCAACTCGTTTGTTGTGAGCGTGTCATCAGGAAGAATCAACTGCTGGAGAAACACATTATTTTTGAAACGGAAGCACAGTAAGGGTGGAAGAGATATTTAAGGAAACAGATGGGTGCAATAGCCACCACGTGGTCTCAGTCACGCTGGTGATCACGAGGGGAATCCGGGACACGGCAGGTTTTGTTCTGCTGTACCTCGGTTGCCATGAGTTGGAGTCAACTAGATGGAAGCTCTATATTCTTCTCTTTTTGTCTTTCTCTTCTCTCTTTACATCTCTCTCCCTCAGGTTTTATGAATTCTGAATGCATTTTATAATACATTCAGCTGGAAGGAGAAAAACGCCAAGTATCATATTTAATTGGTCAATGAAGAAGTTTGTTTTCTCTATGATGTCCTATAATCTTTACGTATCAGTCGTGTTTTACTACAAGATTGTTTATGACATTGTTTTTTATCAGTTGTATACTTTTAAAATTCCAAGTAACAGAGTAATCTCAATAATCTAATTTTCGTTTGACATTTCATTAAAATAAATACACGGGGTCTGACAATTAAGACTGTAAACTTAATTGTTTGAAGTGCCACATACCTCATTGCTGAATATCACTATGACCACCTTTCAAGTACTGGTTTTGGGAAGCTATGCACTGAATTCCAGTACCTATTCCACCCTTTGAGGCAATTTTGCAACTCTTTCTGGAATGGCCATTGTGCATGGTGTCATGAAGGCAAGTTTGCAAACTTAATTGTATAGTTGTTTGTGTGGGAGGCTTCAGCCAGTAAACAAATAACTAATTGGAACACCCTTCCTACTCACCTAGTCTGCCCTCTGGTGACGATTTACCTGAAGATAAAGGGAATATTGAAACAAAGACATGTTGATGTCTCTCCAGACATCAAGTGTATTATGACAACAGTTCTGATGAACGCTCCAGAAAAGAATTCCAGCATTGCTTTGAAGGGTGAACTAGGCACTGGAATTGGTTCATAGCTTCCCAGGGGGAGTACTTGAACTGTGACCTTAGTGATATTCAGCAATGAGGTATGTTGCCTTTCTCTAGAATGAGTTCATGAACTTAATTGGCAGTTCTTGTAGAGGTCAAAATTTTGATGCTATCAATTATATTACCCAAAGAACAGGTGGTAGCCATATGTAGTTATTTATATTTGAATCAGTTAAAATATAAACATAAAAAATTCAATTCCTCAGACATACATAAATAAAATACTCAGTAGCCATATGTAATTAGTGGCTACCATATTGGATAGTGCCCAAAGTTTACATCATTGCAGCAAGTTTACTGTACAAAAGTGGTGTAAAATATTTAAATCTATCTCTTCAATGTGTATCCTTTGGCATAATTCCTAAGGCCACTATTCTACACCATATGTTGAAAAGAAACAAATATAAAATTATGTGAAGTATCAAAACAATTTACTCTATGTTATAATAATGTATAGAAGTCCCTGGGAAGCACACAAGTGTTCAACTACTATGAAATAAAAAAGGTTGATGATTCAGATCCACTCAGAGGCTCTTTGGAAAAAAGCCCTGGTGATCTGTTTTTGAGAGGTCACAAACATTCAGAACTCTGTGGAGCAGTTCTGTTTTGTACAAATGGTGTTCCCATGAGTCAGAATCAACTTGAAAACAACTAATGAATGAAAACTGTATCTTTCTTTATAATATGTGTACCTGTGGTAAGCTGATATGCATAATTTGATTTGTTTTCTCTGTTTGATAAAGAAATAATGTGTCTTCTTTGGATTACCATTTATAAGTATAATAGAGTCTATATAAAATATATAACACATTTCAGACACCTAGCAGTATTCAGTCAGTGGTTAAATGCTACAGCTGATAACAAAAAGTCAGCAGTTGAGATGTATCAGGCGCTCCTTGGAAATTCTATGGAGCGGTTCTACTTTTCCCTATAAGATCCCTATGTCTAGGAATCAATTTGACAGCAGCAGGTTTGGTTTTATGCCACAAGAGTTTCCATATTAAGCAGTGATTATATCAAATGATGAAATCTTACAATTTCAAAATGTTTTATATAAATTCATTATAATATATTAATCTGTATTTTGTTTGATTTCATTTTTTTTTTTTTCATTTTTTTTCAGGGCCTACGAACAAGCACTGTGAGGGAGAAGATCTTTCCATTTCAGGCTCCTTTTGGAATCAGAGCAATCTTGCTCATATGTAAATCTATTGAGGGTATTTAAGCTACTACAAGCTAGTCAGAAAATTGAAATTAGTATTTTAGTATCATGAAATTATTAGTTGGCCTCTGGATTATTCAGCAGTAGTTGTAGAAAATAGGCAAGGGATTTCTAAACAAACAACCTCAGAGTTAGTGTGAAGTCACCTTAATCATATACCTGCTCTGCCTATTACACCAGTGGCCTTTGATATACTGCACTCGCCATGAATGTACAGTATATTTCCCTTGTATAATAATTTCCTGCAGACTCACTAGACATTAGAGCTTTGCACCAGATGTGTTGCTCTTTTCATGTTAATCTTTTACTGCTTTTCCAAAAACAGCAGTAGATTGGTTGTCTATAAATGAACTCAGTGTAATTTTCTACTTTACTCTAAAGCATACCACTCTAATCATAGAAGCTAGAATGAAACATTTTCCTTTAATTCATTAAAGCTGTTAAGTTCCAAAGAATTGTTTAGCAATTTAGAGCTTACTTAGTTTGAATAGAAAGAGTATATGTAGAAAGCTATTTTACCCAGTCCAAACAAGTATTAAGTACTACAGTTTAAATCATTCTACTACACTTAACTGACAACCTAGAGGAAGGCAGATCAGAAATTACACTGTGCTATACACAGTGACCTGCGTCAGGATGATCTCCGCTAAGGATTCTTTACAACGCAATTTATCAAAGCTATCCAATCTGGGGAGCAGTTTTTAAAACTGAAGGACCTTTTCCAAAAGAAAATCTCTAAGCTTTTGTGATATGACACTATCTGTGTATGCACATACATGTGTATGAATATGTATGCATACATTTAAAAATTGAATCCTCTAATATCATGATAGCCAAGCCAAGTGCCGTCGAGTCGGATATATGAGTTTATTGTCTATTTCTATGATATCTTTTGTCTTGAATTTTCTGGATCTGGTCCCAAAATCACTTTCAGCTTTCCCCAAGTTAAGTAGCTTTCTTTCACTCTACCCAGGGTAAGGTGCTGGGACGTTGACCTGGCAGTAACTGAAGGTGGGTTCCAGAGTTTGCATTCAAGGCCATTCATGAATTTCGATTTCCTCAGCCAAGACTCTCCCCAGAGACACCTATCTATGTGTACAAAGTCAGACAAATAAGACTGCAAACATAATTATTGCAAGTTCTACATACCTCACTGCTGAATATCATTACAGTCACCTTGGAAGCACTCCCCTTGGGAAGCTATGTACCGATGCCAGCACCTGGTCCACCTTCAGAGCAATTTTGGAACTCTTTCTGGAATGGCTGTTGAGCATGGTGCATGGTGGCAAGTTTGCAAACTTAATTGTCTAGTCGTCTGTGAGGGAGTTTTTAGCCAGTAAACAAATAGTTGTATTGGAATACCCTCTCTACTCACTATATCTGGCTTTATCCAAAGATAACAGATATATTGAAAGGACGACCTTTTAATGCCATTCAGACATCAAGGGTAATATGGTGATGTCTCTGTTCGCCATTCCAGAAAGAGTTTCAAAATTGCTTTGAAGGGTGGACTAGGTGCTAGTGTCGGGGCATGGCTTCCCAAGGGGAGTACTTAGAAAATGACCATGGTGAGACTCAGCAATGAGGCACGTAACACCTTCTCTAAGACGAGTTTGTGACATTAATTGGCAGTCCTCTTATGTGATAATCTACTTCCTCTTGTTCGTTCTCCTGATACCAGCTTTATGTCAGTACTCCTTATTCTGTAGATTTTTCAATGGGGATATACTTTAAGAAATGGACTTCCATATATTGATTTTCATGGGGAGCAGGCTAGAAATGAAGAGGGAGGAGAACAGAAGGACTCATCACAGAGCAGGAATCCTTTTTCTTCCCTGTAACTCAGGCAACTGCAGACTGGGTTCCAGTGCCTTTGAAAAAGTCAATGCTTGCTTTTGCTTTTTTTTTTTAATTTCCAGGAAGGACCAATACATGTTTACAGGAATTTCAAGACTTTGGCCTGATCAAACTCTTTGAATTTGTCAGTAACTTACAGATTCAGAATATTTATTGATGAGAAAATATTTATCTTCTCTTCTCTTTGGAATAGTATTTTATAAGGTGTGACAATACTAAAATTAAATTAGCCTAGTTCATGTCTATGCTGATTGATTTTAATTCACTTCTTTTTTTTTTTTTTTTTTTGAGTAGAAATATGATAGCATCACCCAGAACTGATGCAATAATAATCTGGAACTGGATTTCAAAAATCCCGCAGGATTCTGATCATCACATGATTATTGTTTATGATATCTTTACCACTTAAGTTTTACAAATAACAAATTCAGGGTATAACTTTAGATTTTTGATTGGGGGGGAAAATGTTGTGTGTAGCATGAATGAACTGTCTTATGATTTGTCAAAATACACGACTTTTTTTTTTTAACTTTGTGCCATTCACTCATAGCTGGGTGCTCATAGCTGGAATTGTTTTCTAGCTGTAAGAAAAAAAAGAAGAGAGGAAAAAAATAACAAGTTACTTGGATGTAATAACCATTGACTAGAAAACCCTTAGAAACATACCTCTGGCTCAAATGGCTAGTGTGAGCTCTTGCTTTCTGCTTCTGCCCATGTTTTTCTAAACTTTTCTTTTTACTTTTTTATTACTTGTCTTGACTTTGAATTTTGTGTTTTTCTGTAAGTTGAATATGTACATGACTTCTGGTTTACTGCCAGTCTGTACTTCCAGTGTTCATGTATCCTGAATTCTTGTCTTTCTCAGTCTCCCTTTTTCAAGTTTATTGACGGTTATTGGAGAGCATGGACACCTATTTTTGACAAACAGAAACTAATGATTAATATGTTTCCACCACAATTATGGGCCCACTGTTCCTAGGATTTATTCTTTCATAGATCTACATGTATATCATCTACATCTCTTTCTGTCATCTATGTATCTATCTGTCTGTCTATCTCTCTCTTGCTCTCTGTCTGTCTGTCTATCTATCTGGTTGAAGGTTCTATGACTGTGGATTGAATTTCCTGTCTCTGGATTCAAAGACTTGAATAATGTCTTCTACCTCTTTCTCCTTAGAATATAAGCTCCATGAAGGCAGATATTTTTGATTTCTAATTCCCACCACCCCACTAAGATATTGAACAACCTAGAACTGTAACTCAATGTTTATGCATTGTGAGCATCTGTTCAATAAATATTTCTTGAAAGAAAAACATTAATGAATTAGTGGTAAGTGATTAGAAAACGATTCATCAAGATTTAAGAGAATTTTGAACACCAAGAGTAACTTTGTTGTATTGTAAGACTTCCTTCTAGAATATTCCTAACTGAAAAATTCTTTCATGAGATATTGAGGCCTTATTCGTGAAAGTTTTCCACGTAATAAATCAAGTTCTTTTCTGAAAGCACCTCACTTCAGTTTCCTTGTGTAATTTCACTTCACTATTTTCTGTGACTATCCTGTGTATACCCTGGCTCCATGTTGTCATCTAAACTCAGGCTAACTGCTTTACCCAGTCTTTTCACAGGTCTTTCTACTGTCTGCTATCCCAGACTTGCTTCTACTCTTCTGCTTCTACTTTCTTTACCTATACTGTCTTTTGTCCCAGTATCTACACTTTCAATTCATATCTTTTAGCCCAGAGTATAAATTAATTCTTACTCTATATGACAATTTATTTTATGATTCCTCATTTCTAGGTAACTTCATGAAATAATGCTAAACTCCCTTAAACAATCTGTTCTCCAGAATTATTCATAATTTTCCTATTTCCACAAGTATACAGTACTTTCTAACACAGATGTAAAGTAACTAATGATTAGTATACTCCCAACCAATTGAAAAAAAATATTTTAAGAGGAAATTAAAGCTGGCATTCTCAGATTCGCATTTAAATGGGAGGGATGTGATATAAGAATCATTTTAATTCATCCATCTATTTATTCATAATTACTACTGTATCTAGGGTGGAAACCCTAGCTATGGTTGCTAAGTAAAAAGTTGACAGTTTGAATCCACTAGGTGCTCTTTGGAAACTCTATGGGGCAATTCTACTCTGTCTTATAGGGTTGCTATTAGTCAGCATCCGACTTGACTGAACTGTTTCTTTTGTGTGTGTGTGTGTCTCTGTGTGTCTGTGTGTGTGTACCACAAGGGACCACATCAAGCGTTGTAAAAAAATTAAAAAATTCTAATAAATTTAATACAGAGAATGAAAATAATACCCATGCTTTAATTTCTAAATGTTTGCTGTGCATTTTCCTTGGTACTTCTTTTTTAATCAATAAATGCTTTTCTAAAAAGAAAATATTAATAATCTACTTGATACTAGTCAATACATAAATTGTCGAGTAAGAACTCAAACAAAGCTCTAATGTCTGGTCCCACTGTTCTCAGTATACTATTTAATTTTATTCAGGCAAAAAGAAAATAATAATAATAATGCTTAAAGACATCCATATATCAGTGAAATTTAATTTTCCTTTGAAATCTACTAGTAGTACTACTTCTTGGTATTCTCAAGAGTTTGATCTTTGAGGTTCAAGTAAACCGAGTTCAAATCTGACCTTTTCCTCCTATCATATATGTTAACTGAAACCTAGTCATGGAATTTCTTTGTGTTCCAAACTTCTCATTTAGAAATCTTAGTGTTAAATGAGAAAATGTTTGTAAAACACTTAAATAGGGCTTGGCATACATTAAAGGTATAAAAACATTATCTTAGTTATTCATTACCATCATTATTTTGACTTATATGAGACATATATTTCTTATCTGCACACACACAAAAAAACAAAACAGTATGTGAATGTATTTGCTCTTCTCTCCTTCAAGTATACTTTTTTTCTAACAGAAGAACATTAAAGTCTTGTAGATACTGAGTTCCACACATTCCTGTAAAGAAGATTCAGTCTTTCAGCAGTGTAGATAAATTCTATCTACATCAGGGACATTGTAATTAATATAAAATGAATTATTACATTTATTTTAGCCCTCTATAGAAAAAATATGACACTATGGGACTCATGTATACATATTTTTACATCTACACTTTACCATCCAACTTCTGCTAATGTTATTTTGATCCAATTAATAAGCAATGGTTGAATGATAGACATAAAAAGGCAGGAAGAAATCTCGCTAGGCACTTGGTCTTTTTTTTTTTTTCAGATTTGCTTCTGGAAACACTCTAGCTTCAATAAAGTAAATACTAGCAGAAATCTAACTGTTCCCATAAGTGTAGTATTTAATTCCATCACAACGTATTGTCTATAACATTCCATAATCTACCTTGATAGAGTAAATTTGGCAAACAACTTTGTTAGAAGTGGTTTTGTGTTTATCGTGTTCCTTTTTCATGAGGTTTCCAAGACAAGAGGGGTTACAAGCTTGACTAACTCACAAACAGCAGAAATTTTATTGCCATTCTTTTTTAATAGTTTTAACTGGTACTTATCCCAGAGGGATATACACTAAAAGACAGATGTTGGTTGATTCTTTTTCTTTTCTTTTCCTTTTCCTTAGGCTGGGAACTTTTCTATTTATTACTCAAGAGTAACTCATGCTTAGTAATTGCTACTCAGAGACTCTAAAACTACATATCTTTTTAATTTTATTTCTGTTATATTTGAAAACAAGAAGCATGATTCATATTAACTTAGTTCGGCAAAAACATAGCTAATGTCATTTGAACTGTCCAGTAGACAAATTATTTTTCTCTCTCCAAGTGGTTGCATTTGTATTTTTAAAACTAATGCTCTTTAAATTTACTTACTTTAAAATATGTATTTGATCTTTCGATTTCTATTCAAGAGACACAATTACTGAGTTATTTAGATCAGAAAATGATAAACACGGAAAAAGGTAATTTAACAGTGAAAAGAAGATGCATTCTAATATTGGTTGTCAGATAAACTAGAATATTTCCTACTTGCTAACAAATAAGGTTGCTCATTTCTCAGCCAAAGATTATTTGTTAACATAGGGAAGCTGTACATTTCCTTCCTAAGATGAGATATTCACATTATAGATCATTAAACTCTTACGTGAAAATGGATATGTCTAAGTGATTGTTATTGTTTGTCGTTGAGTCGATTCTAACTCATAGTGACCTTATAAAACAGAGTAAAAGTGCTCCATACCCAAGCCCCAAATCCACTGAATTTGAGTCAATTCTGACTTACAGCAACTCTACAGGGCAGAATAGAACTGCTCCATAAACTTTCCAATACTGCCTTGTGGGTTTTGAACTACCAACCATCTTGTTAGGAGCCGTAGCACTTATCCACTACCCCACAAAGATTTCTTCATAGGGTTTCCATAAAGTATCTCGTGGATTTGAGCTGTTGACCTTTAATCACGGAACCACCAGGGCTGCTTTTAAGTGATAAGATCCACTTAAAAGTCTGTGATGATGTTCAAGTCAGGAAAATCTCAATAAATCAAAAGGTTTTCCAATTTACCGGAATAAAAATTAATTTATTTTTAAGTAAAAGAAAACTGAAATAAGAAGAATTAAAACAAAAATAAAATGCTCCAATTTAAGAGAAACTCACTTATAAAACCTACAGAATAGCTATTTAATAGCTAAAATAAGGGAAAGACTCTTTGAAACAAGTATTCACCCTATAGCAGTATTTCTTTAATTTCTTGGATACTCTTAGTAAAAGAAAGCAAACAAGTTCTTCAAGATTTGGTGTGTTTTATATAGAATACATATATTACACACTTAGCATTGCTAGATACATTCACATTAAAATTTTATGGCACATTGTATCAATTTATAAAAGGAATCAATTAAAAGTTGTTCCTTATAACTCTGCATGGTATAGATCTTAAAATATTTTTAGTGATTGAAACACAAGACAGTGGATGCAATAATGATAAACATGCCATGAGATATACATTTGTAGATATGTGGTGTAAAGTGATTAACAGTACTGGAAATTTTGTAATCATAATCCACATTTTAAATTAAACTTCTGAGAATTAATGAAACATTATGACAATTTATATAACATGTTTTCGTTACCAACTTAAATGTTTTTGACTTGAATGTAAAATGGGTAGAATATTCTCAAACTGTCTTAACTAGATTTTAGCATTTTCAGTTTTTTAAATGCTATTGGTATTTCATTGATTCAGTATACTAGTAATTCAATGTACTGTGATCCTACTAAAAATATATTTTGTATTTTAATACATTTTATATAAGCAATGGAATTTTCATTTAATTTTTGTGGAATATAAATAATATAGACAGCTCAGTTAAACCTGGAAAGCCTCCATATGAACACATTTAAGTGTCTTTTTAGTTATTTTTCATTTGACATTTGAAAACTTTTGAGTTTAGGTTATTTAAAATCTTTTTACGAGAATGTCCTAAGAATTTCCTGTTGCTGTTTCAGTACACATATAATCCATACTATCTTCTGTCAGTCATCAGATATTGCATTCTAAAATGGTACAATCACTGTGGAAAATATGGCACTTCCTTAGAAATAAAAACACTGTTATGTTCCAACAATCTCACTGCTAGAAATACACCCTACAGAATTAAGAGCCACCACACAAACAATGCACATCCATGTTCACTGCAGCATTATTCACAACAGTGAATAAATGGAGACCACCTAAACACCCAACAACAGATGAATGGATTAACAAATTATGATACATTCACACAGTGGAATACTATTCAATGGTAAGAACAATGATGAATCCAGAGAACATCTCACAGCAAGCATGAATATGGTGGGTATTATGCTCAGCCAAATTAGCTAAGGAAGAGATACATTTTATGAAACAACATTGTAACAACTCAAGCTTTAAAAATAGAAAAAAAGTTTTCCTGGTTGGGAGGGAAAAGGAGTGGTGGGGATAGAAATTACTAGCTAGATAGTAGACAACTGTCAACTTTGTTGAAGGGAAAGATGGCTCACAACATGGACAGCTACAACTTGACCAAGGCAAAGCCACAGAAGCTTCCTAGACACATCTAAACACCTTGAAGCACCAAGCCAATGGGACTAAGGGCTGAAGACCGTGGTCTGTGGAGACAACTGTGTCTAAGGATGGAGCATCGTTCATAAAGCAAAAGCTCTATATCCTATTTAGGTGAATAGTGTCTGGGATCCTAAAAGCTTATGAGTGGGCATTTAAGATACACGTAGTAGTTCCATCCCATTCATATCAAAGGAGAATGAAGAAATTCAAAGACATGAGGAAAATATTTGTCCCAAGGAGTAATGGGCCACGTGAACCACAGCCTCCACCAGCGCTGAGCCAAGAAGAGCGAGCCTCCACCAGCTACCACCGCCAACAGCTATCATGGAGGTTACAACAGAAGGTCCCAGAGAGAGTAGGAGAAAAGTGTAGAACAAAATTTAAATTCATACACAAGAAAGACCAGGATTACTGGTCTGACAGAGACTGAGGGAACCCCCAAGACTATAGCCCCTTCATACCCTTCTGACTCAACTGAAAATATGTCCATATTTGAGCTTTCAGCCAAAGATCAGACATGCCTATAAAACAATAACACATGTGAGGAAAGTACTTCCTGGATCAAGTATAGAAGACCAAAAGGATGACGTTTGTCCTAAAGCAAAGATGGACAACAGAAAGGGTTAGGAATTGTGGACAAATAGAACCCAGTGTAGAAAGGAGGAGAATGCTGACACATTGTGGGAAAGGCAACAGATGTCACTAAATGATTTGTGTTTGTAATTCTGAGTGAGAAGATAATTTACTTGATAAACTGTGTGTGTGTGTGTGTGTGTGTGTGTGTGTGTGTTTTTAAAATGGAAACAAATCATTCTTCGGACCAAATCATTCTGATTTGGACCCCTGCTGAGACAGTATTTCTGGCATGTTCCCAGGCCGTGCTAACGCTGCTGCTCAAGCCAAGCTTTTTCCTGTTGACATGACAAACCATTGTCTTAGCTGATTTTGACTCATAGTGACCCTATAGAACAGAGTACAACTGTCAGCTAGGGTTTCAAGGAGTGCTTGGTAGATTTGAACTGTAGACCTTTTTGTTGGCAGCCAGCTCTCAATCACTACATCATCAGGGTTTCCTTATTCTACTGAGTAGGGACCAATTCTGTAAACCACCCCATAGCAGGGTAGTGTTTCTCAAAATTTATTATAAATGAGAATGATCTAGGGATCTTGTTAAGAAGTTAGATTCTAATTCAGTATATCTGGGGTAGAGTCAGTAGCATCAGCTGGAAACTGGTTGGAAGCGTAAATTCTCAGTGATGGTTCTAACTGGAATGGACAATTTTGAAACTCTGTTCTGAAACTCTTAACCAAGTTTTAAGTTGTACTTCTAGTAAACACAGCTAAGCATGTCTTCCCGACTTGATGGCTCCTGGCTTGGCTCGCAAGCATGTCTTAAGACAATGACATATTAAAAACCAAATAACAAACTTAGTGCCTTTGAGTCAATTCTGACTCATAGAACCCTTGAAGCAGGAACAGAACTGCCCCATAGAGTTTCTAAGGAGTGCCTGGATTTGAACTACTGACCTATTGGTTAGCAACTGTAGCACTTAATGACTATGCCATCATGGTTTCCAATGGCATATTACTACTCGGTAAATGGATGGCAAAAATTAACCTTAATGGAAAATAAATACAAAAGGTTTAAGATAGATAGTTACAGGATAAAGTATAGCAATATATTAACAGTAGAATTTTAGTAATAGGTATGTGGGCTACTAACCAAAAAGCTGGGAGTTTGAATCCACCAGGTGCTTCTTGGAAACTCTGTTGGGAATTCTACCCTGTCCTACAGTGTTTCTATAAGTTGCAATTGACTGAACAGTAACAGGTTTTATGTGGCTATCCACTGCAAAATTCCATCAATTTTGTTGTGTGTTTGAAAATGATCATGATAAAATGTAGGGAAAAATAAGGATTAAAAACAAAAAAAAAGCTTCTCATCACCTCATCTACATTTTTATACAAATAGCTTTTTAGGTGTTTGTCATGGATTGAACTGGGTCCCACCAAAAATGTATATAGCCATTTGGCTGGGCCATGATTCCCAATAATTTACGGTTGCCCTCCATTCTGTAACTTTCCTATGCTGTACATTAAAGAGGTTTAGGGTGGACCATATTTCCCTTCCCTGCTCCATTGTAAGTGGATTGCACCACCTTTTATCCTTTCATCCTATGAGGTAAAAGGAAAGGGAGCAAGTAGAGAGTTGGGAAACTCACACCATCAAGAAGGCAGACCTGAACAAAGAAGGATGCAACACAAGGACTTTCCTCCGGAGCCCACAAGGAGGAAAGCCTTCCTCTGGAGCAGACATTCTGAAATCAAACTTGTAGCCTACTGGACTGTGTAAGAAAAAAATCTTCCTTTGTTAAAACTATCCACTTTATGATATTTCTCTTAGAGCAGTACCAGCTAAAAACAACAGTACTATTTTCCCTAGCACAGAAATGCTGGTGGTGTAGTGGTTAAGTGCTACAGCTGTTAACGAGATGGTTGGCAGTTCAAATTTACCAGGTACTCCTAGGAAACTCTATGGGGCAGTTCTACTCTGCCTACAGGGTTGCTAGGAGTCAGAGATGACTTGACAGCAGTGAGTTTGGTTTTGGGTTCCCAAGTAGGAACATAATGTGTGGCTTCATTACACTGTGTACACTGTGTTGACTTTACAGCCTGTTAGTTTGATGTACCCACGTTTTGTTCAACAATTCACCTGTTCCATGTTTATTCATTCAATCCTCGCTTCCCCTGCCCTCCAAAAAAAAAACAAACTAGTCTGGGTTAAAATATCATGTAGACTTGCCCTAAGAATAGAAGCATGAGAAGACAAAAACAAGAGTACTTAGGAAATGTCTCTACAGGAAGCAATGTCTTGCTGAACAGCCAACAAACCGAATATGTGCACAAAGGGTCTAGTCAAAAATCAATCACTAAGGTAGTCATGCAGATCCTTACGGAAAAACCATACAAATGAGGAATATGGAAAATTTCAATTTAAAATTTTTTGTGATCATTAAGGAAGCTTATGTTTCCCAGCCATTTAAGGAAAATTTAGCAATCTTCTGAGGCAAAGAGCTACTGGGAAAAAATCTCACCAAAATACGTATTAGGAAGACAAAATACCAGCAAAAGATTTATACTGTCCCTGAACAGCACCCAGGTTAATATCTCAAGCAGCTGTCCTGATCTCTGTGGTCTAAGCTTTTAACTAACTTTAATTAAATGGAACCTTTGGTGTGCAAGGTTTCATATGCCTGGGATATGAATAAAAGAAACAAACAGAGGAGCCTGGCATATGGTCATGCACACATGCATCATTTGATTTTGATTTTTTTTTCTTTGCAAGTATATTTTAACATTCATGAGAGGTAAAAAAGATGAGAGCATAAATAGAATGTCTCTCTGGACTTTGACTTTTTGCCGACAATTTCTACTATCACAGCAAGTATTAAAAAACACCGTAAGTCTTAATTGTCAGATGCACGATCTGTACTGTTTAAATGGACCCTGTGGATTTTGGTCAAAAACCAAACCAATCGGTTGCAAGCTATTTTTCTCTTCCGTTAGATGTTCCGCAGCAATATTTGCATAAATGTAACTGGGCTGTCCGTCTTTTAACTTTCACTCAATTAATTATGCTTCCAGCCCCCTGCTGATGGACAAAAATGAGACTTCATCTGCAAATAGCTTCAGCAGTTTACAGCTTATTAAATGCCAAAATCTAGTTAAGACAGTTTGAGAATTCTCATGTCAGGCATTTCAACATGCCATTTTTAACACAAAATTCTTATTAAAAAAAATGAGCCCACCACCGCAAGTCGGGAAATAAAAAAAAAAAAAAAATACTGATAGAAAGTATGAACAGATTAGAATTTTATACAAATTGCGTGCTTAGCATATGTGGTTTACTCTGAACACACTTAATTGGTTTGCCTAATAATGAAAAAGCCATGAGGAAGACTACTAAGTTGACAAGAAAATGGTCTCTACAAATTACAAACAGCTTTCATCTTTGGAACTACCTTTTATAATTTATATAAAAGTCTACATTTTCTGGGGAAAAAAAAAGCAGCTGAATACGAGTTATTAATTAAATATTCTTTTTAGTGTGCTGTCTCCGGGCAGGGAGAGCAGTGGAAGCTGCATGTAGGTGGACATGTAAACTTATATGGGAATGTACATTTTCACTCAGTCATAATAAAAAAAATATTATTTTAAAAATAACTTTTACTTCATGTGCCAGGCTTTACATATTGCATCAAACATCTGGTGCATTTGTGATCTAGTATTCTTTCTATCATTTGGGGTTAGCTCTGCCTTTAAGCCAGAAAAAGAAAGAATAATATATCTGTTTGACTCCGTTCAAGCCAAACAAATAGGAAAACAAAACAATATTTTACATTCTCTCATGAGATGATGGAAATAATTCTCTCCATAATTCTATGTGGTTATTTGATGGATGTTTATTTATTAATGAATAGAAATACTTCATCAGATAATTGGCATAAAACATTTTATTTCTATATATCCCTTACTCTCTCTGTTTTAACCTTGATAATGATTTAATTGTTATGTCATTACATTTTCTTAGTTTGGAGAGAGGGGGAAAGCATCTGATTTATTCCACTGAATGAATTAAACTAGTAAAGTTGATTTACATTTAATGCAGTGTTCAGAATATTTAGTTAGCATCATGGAAAAGCCAGGTTAAGTTCTAATGGCAACTAGCAATCAGTCTCAAACTTAAAGTTTTTTTTCCTTTAAATCTTATGGTGTATCTTATGGCACTCTACTCTATCGGATTCTATTGACAAATCATGTCACGTTTACATTGTCATTTTGTAAAATACTGTGGTTGAGCTGAGCATGACATGATAATTTATGACAAATGTCAGGGATTCTTTTTAAAGCAATTTCTGTCTGATCGTATACCAATTAACAGCTTTCATAACAAATCTCCAAATTTGTATCTGGCATTTGGTCAAAAAGAAAATATCCAATGGTAATATTTAAATATTTAGAACATACTACCAGGGAAATGCATGTTACCCACTCTTGATAGCTACTACTGTGGGCACATACCACGGCTGTAAGTAGTGTTCTGACATAACACAGTGTTGTGCAGCACCTCATGTTCATGCCATGACTTTCTTTCAGCACTTCTGATCAAATAGAACAAATGTCTTGAAAACAAACAAATAAAACAAAAAGTCTGGGCAGTGTTCTATTCATCTGTTACCGTTCTAACAGAAACACCACAAGTGGATGGCTTTAACAAAGACAAGTTTATTTTCACACAGTCCAGTAGGCTACAAGTCCCAGCTCAGGGTGCCAGCTCCAGGAGAATGCATACTCTCTCTGTTGGCTCTGGTGGAAAGTTCTTGTGTAGCATCATTCTTTGTTTGGTCTGAGAGCATCTCAGTGCAGGACTCTCAGATCTGAAGGACACGCTTTGCTCCTGGTACTGTTCTCTTGATGGCATGAGGTCCCCAACTCACTGATTTCTTCCCTTTCCTTTTATCTCTTGTAGGAAAAAAGACTAAAAAGTGGTGCCAGCCACACTCAAGGGAAACTCCCTTAGTAATGATGTTACATTTCCACCCTAATCCTCCTTTGACATAACCCTATCTATTAACCACAGGCAGACATTAGGATTTCAAGCATAGGAAAATCACAAAATAGAGGACAGCCACACATTACTGGGAATCATGGTCCAGCCAAATTACTACACTCATTTTTGCGGGACACAATTCAATCCATGACAGGTATTTTCTCTTCATCTTAACAAATTCTAAATGATTTTTTTTATATGTGTTGTTGTTAGCAATCAAAAGGGTAAAACCCTGTTGCTAGAAAAGACTAAAATAACTTTACTGATGCAGAACAAAGGGAAATTTAAAATAGATGGAGCTTTAGGTTACATTCAAGTTTTGTGAAGATACATAAATTGTATTTTGGGAGTGATTAAGCAGTTCTTAGCTATTTTGGAGTTTTTCTTCTACGGGTAATTTTTAATGCAGGAATGGCAGATGGAAAAGGCTTTGATTGACATTTATTTTTCTTTCTTATTTAAAAATCTAAGCCTTCTTTATTTTCTTCACTAATCAGAAAGACTTGCACTCCATAGCATAGGCTATGCATAGATATTTTACATGCACCATGGCCAAGGTTCTATCAAAGGGGCTCTGACTCAGCCAGCTGACTGTTTATGAGGATGTGATGGGAGACACTCCAAGAGAGAATGAGACTTGGCCCTTCATTGACTTACGTACGAGTGTTTAAAGGTTGGAAACCCTGATGGCATAGTGGTTAAGTGCTATGTCTGCTAACCATGAGGTTGGCAGTTCTAATCCTCCAAATGCTCTTTGGAAACTCTGTGGAGCAATTTTACTCTGTCCTGTAGGGTTGCTGTGAGCCAGAATCAACTCAACAGCAGTGATTATTTAAAGCTTAGTCTTAGAGGGTTAGGATACAGTTGAGTAAAAGCATTATGTTATCAAGAGGTCTTTGTGCTCAAGAGTAACAGTTGAGAATAAAGCAGGTTGATGACACCAGTTCAAGGCCTTCTCTCTGGAGACTAGATTAGCATAGCTAAACCAGTTCTCTACTAAACTATGAAAAGAAGAAAATACACCCTTAAAAAAAAAAAAAAAAAAAAAAAAAAACACTGCCATTGAGTCAATGCCAATTCATAGTGACCGTATAGGACAGAGTAGAGCTGACACATAGATTTTCCAAGGAGTACATGTAGGATTAGAACTGCTGACTTTTTGGTTAGCAGGTGCCCCTTTAGGGCCAGCCAAATCTGTATCTCATCAAACAGAAATTTAGTCTTACCTTGTCCGTACCACATCTGAGCACTTTTAACTTCTCCTGCCTATTCAGAAAATTAACATTTCAACATCTTTTTGTTAATTTTTTCCTTGTTCTTTTATATTCTTGCGGATACACTACTTTGTTTCCTTCCTTTCATACCCAGACTGTAAGAAAGATTTTGGCTATACTGAATGTCACTACATCATCACTTTCACTCACCCTGTGTCTGAACACAATCTGACTTTTACTACTTTACTGAATTAGTTTTCACCAAGGCCTCCACTTATTCCCATAACACTAAATCCAACAGACATTGTCAATATTAATTTTGTGAAACACTTTTTTTTTTTTTTTTGGCACAGAACTCTCGAAGTTTTCCCAATTCTTCTTTAGCCACTATGATATAGATTTCTTCACAAATTCATCCTGATCACTGTATAGTGGAGGTCTGCAAGACTTGATTCTATCTCATCCATGCCCATGGCTCTAATTATTTCATAATTAAATATTAAATATTAAAAAAATGCCACTGAGTCAATTCTGACTCATAGCAATCTTTAAGTGCAAAGTAGAATTGCTCTATATGGTTTCCAAGGAAAACCTGGCGGATTTGAACTACTGACCTTTTGTTTAGCAACTATAGCTATTAATCACTAAGCCACCAGGATTTTAATTTGGTATTATATAACTATTGCAACATGATGACTTTCAAGTTCATAGACTCATACAACAGAACTGAACTTCAGAAATGAGTATATTTCTGCTAATAGATGTTTCTACTTGACTTTCTTAGATACAGGCAACCAAGAAAGTCTAAGGGAGAAATTATGATTTTTACAAACAAAACTAGTTTATTTATGTTCTGTAAAACAGTGAATGATGCTATAAAGCATCCAGTTGGATGAAATTCCAACTCCCTCCTACCACATACATTTCCATTGCCATAGCTGAGACATTTTTCAGCAAGCACTGTCAATTTTACCCTTTAAAAATCTCCTGAATTGATACTTGCATCGTCATCACCACAACTATTAACTGCTATCTAAAAACATAATTTGCCTAGACTGTCACATTAGGCAAGTGACTGGTATTTCCTCTACTTCCTAAGCACCATACTGCAGCCAAGTTATTTTTTTCAAAATTGAAGTTTACCATTAACCCTCACAAATGTTAAAACCTTACACTCACTTTCCACTTTTTCTTAGAATGAATTCCTTCACAGAGATATAAAATATTTTTGTGATCTGAACCATGCTTACTTCCTGAGTCTTCCTTCACACCACTTTAATCCATTGTTCTTTGTCTTCTGAGATCTCCAGAATTTATTCCAACGCTTAAGGTTGTATACCATGCCCATTCTCCAAGCCTCCCGTAAACACCAAGGTCTTTGCCCGTGTCATATGTCACTTTTCAAGGAGAAAGGCAATTGCTAACAACCAGTTGTGTGGTTGGTCCTTTACCCTCTGAGAAGCCTGAGGTTTTGACTTTTGAACCTGTTCTCATCACAGCATGAAATCAAGAAACCTTTAGAAGTATAATCGATATGAAATAAATGTGAACCTAGCTCTGAGTGACTGCAACAGAAAGAAGCAGGCACCTGTACCTCATTGTTGTGGTAAATTTACTAATACGGATAAAATAGTATTAATGAGAAGCAGCTGCACTGTAGAATGGATTCTACTCACATATACCTGCAGGGTGCAAAAACAGTGAAACATAATCCACAAAGCTGACTCTTTACCACGAGACAGTTGGTAGGCAGTGGTTAAGAGATAAGTCTGGTAATCTAAACATATGCATTTCAATCTGCAAATTGCTCCTTGGAAACTGTATGGGGCCGTTCGACCCTGGAACTGACTCTACAGAAGGAGTTTTTTGTTAGTCTTATGCTTAGAAACTTTATGCATTCCGAGTGTAGAAGACATGAAGGTTATGAGACTTTTGCTATGATTTTTTCATAAATGTGTCCTTTCCTCCCCTGTTGCCACTCTTAAAGCAAAATAAATTGGTGTTGGATGACTCTTTTGTCTCATGTGTTTTATTATCAACTCTACCTTAAGAACACAGCTCTTGGACAAGCTAAACAGGTGTGCCACATGGAGATAGACTCCCTTGTGCACTGTGTCGCTTTAATGACAATACTCCTCCTTCGGATCTCATTTCTATTATCATTTCCTCCTTGAAAACACCCCTTTTACACCAATACGGGTTACGTGTTCTCATTGAACTTTCCTTCAGATCTCATATGTCTATAAAATATTAAAACTCTTTTATATGATTATTCGTATTATCACCCCCATTGACTTAAGCTCCAGGAGAGTGGGCACCCTAATTATTCCAGCTCACTGTTGAATTCCCAAACTCGTCACACTACGGCTTGCTATGTAGCAGGGAGTTAATAAGTACTTGTCAAATGAAAGGACGCAGAGTAGGTGTCGTGAGCTCATATTTCACGGAGATCTGTTCTGATCTAATAATCTGGGTCCTATTGTCGTATTCCTGGAGGAAGTAATGCATAAGAGGAAAAGTTTGAATAGTGATTAAGCATGTGAAGAATCTTGCATTTCAGGAAGAGCAAACCTTTACCAAGTTTGTGATATGGAGGGGGAAATAAAGCATTTCCTATTAAAGAAAGAAAAAGAAAAGTCCAATAGTTTGGGGTTACAGCTAAAGGATTGGGAGGTAAGAAGGGGCTAGAAGTGAGCCGTGCAGTCGGAAAAACTATATTGAAATGTGAGAGATATGACTTACTGGATGGAACTCACTGAAATAGAAGGTAAAAAATAGATTTTTTCCTTCTTTACAGACTTTATGCTGATTCTCAGATGAATAATGCTTAGGCTAACTCATTCTATTGGTAATACTCTCCACAATTTCCACGACTATTATTTATGAGTGTGTGCGCATGCTATTGATAAGTGACATTTGTCAATTGTAAAATTCCAGCAGGGGGCAAACAGTTAAGAGCTGGCCTGCTAAGCAAAAGGTTGGTGGTTTGATTCCACCCAAAGGTGCCTCAGAAGCAAGGCCTGGTGATCTGCTTCCGAAAGGCCAGAACCATGAACACACTGAAGCACAGTTCTATTCTAAAACACATTGGTTGGTCATGAATCAGAATCTATTCAGTTGCAACTGGTTTGGATTTTTGTTTTCATGTATTTGATTTAACACAATGGAAGTTTGTTTTTACCCACTGAAGTTGATGTATCTGAGGGATGCGAAGTAATTAAACTCTCGGTCTGAGAAGAGCAAGTGTGACATCCACAGTAATCACTGTTTGCGTTGATGAGGTGCCGCCAATGAGGCACTGTAAGCCTCCTCTCCACCAGAAAGAAATTCCTTGATTTTGTCCCTAAGTCCAAAATAGCTTCCTGAAGATGTTGGAACCACAGGTACAACCACTGTATACACATTTAGGAAATCTGTCTGCTTGTCATAAACAGCCACTTTTAATTGTTGCATGAGAAAAAAACTTTGTTCGAGGATTCATTCTGGGGTCCATTTGTTATAGGAGAAAATAGTTCTCATGCTTATAATACAGGTTGAATAAACAACATCAAATTGTAAGGCCACCTCATAATAAGGTGGAAAAATTGCAGTATATCAGAAAGAATCACACTAATCATGCAACTCATTTTCTTGACCACTCTACAAGAGATAACGTGGTGATTGATAAGGATTTCCCACAATGAATTCAAGGCTTGTTGTGTGATTTTTAAAGTGAAGTACAATTCCTAATTATAAGTAAAAGATTTTAAAGGAAAATCTGAAGTGACAGTGATAAAAACGGGAAGCATGTATTGATTAATCACTAGTTCTTTGGTAGAAAATGATAAATATAATTCTTGAAAATTACATTATCATCAAGATGAAATTAAAATTTGCTAATATGTACATGGAAATCCTGGGGGTGTGGTGGTTAAGAGCTGTGGCCGCTAACCAAAAAGTCAGCAATTTGAATCCATTGGGCAGCCACTGAAAACCCCATGAGACAGTTCTACTCTGTCCTATTGGTGGCTATGAGTTGGAATCAATGCAATAGCAACAGTTTGTATTTTGGTTTTAACATGTACATTTCTTGAATTATGAAACAGGAGATAAAAATATTTGTAAGACAATTTAAAAAAAAAAGTTCTTATATAATGTAACCGCAAGATTAGCAAGCCACATATTGCAAACTACTTTTTCCCTGAAGCGATGCAAATACTTTCCTTGCTTGTTAATAGTACTGGAGAAGGGAATTGTCACAACAGCTCTGAGAGCTAAACTGCTCACAGAAACATTTGCATTTTGGAGACTGGTTACAGTCAAATCCATGATAATTTATTTTCGTCTTATTCCATTGTTCAGTCCTAACTTCCAGACACTTAGAGCCCACTGCTTTGAGTCAATATCAACTCAATGACAATGGGTTAGTTTTTTTTGGGGGGGGAAGTTGTTGTTGTTGTGTTACTGGTCTTTTTTGGGGTATCTCGTTCAACCCAACACCTTAATATCTTCCTTCTTCTGCTCAAAACTACCTGCTATGTCTATCATTCTTTCAGTAGCCTCCATTTCCTTGGATAATAGCTAATTTAATAAACACCACAATGTTAAATGTAAGTGCTCATATATTAATAAATCCATGTTTTTATAAGTAATATCTGTATCATACAAGATTTTTTCTGAAGACATTATCTTTAACTCATAAGAATAACACTAAAGCAAGATAAGGACTGTCTTGAAAGATTTCCTGTTGTCTCCTTCTCTAGTCCCCATATTCATTTTTAAAGTACTATTTCACACCGAGGAACTCTGGTGCCACAGTTGCTAATAGCCTGGCTGATAAGTGAAAGTCTGATGGTTCAATCCCACCCTGTGACGATACGTTTCTGCAAAGATTGCAGACAAGCCAATCCTATGGGTCAGTTTCACTCCATCACACATGGTCATTATGATTCAGGAGTGACTTGATGAAAAACAGCAGCAATGCCACACACACGTAAGCATGTCACCATGCGTTCACTGCTAGTCATCTGTTGCCTCTACTCCAGTCGTGTGTGTCATTTACCTTCCCCTGGGCATGCCATGCTTTCTTACTCCCAAGTCTTTTTATATACAAAATTGTGGAAAGCATAAGTTCTTAGCAGTAAATTTTATCCTAGCCCTACAATAACTTTTTTTAAGACAATGAAAGGTCATTTCTGTACAATGACATCTTCCATTTCTGTCTGCTACCCATCGCACTTAACCATTAGCCCCAATTACCAAAGGTAATAATACATTTTTATTGTAACCATTTAATAATTTATTCAGCTCCCTACTGGGGGCAGGAATTTATCACTGTTGTTGTTGAAAACGACACTTTCTTTAGTTCAGTAATAGGTACAAAAAGATTATTGTGTAATGGATGAATAAGTGTATAGATGGATGAATAAATCTAGATTGAGGACAGTGTGGTATATAAGCCATTTATCAACAATACAGTCAGACTTAAAACAAGAATTACTAAGAGATGACATGTGCAAATTGGAACCAGTGATGAAGTGAGGTAACAGAGTTGTAGTAGCCTGCCTTTTCTCCCATGAACACAAGGCGAACTATTCTGAACTCCCTGTGGTTGTTAGTTGACTTGGGGTCAATTCCTGCTTACGGTAACCCTATGTGTGTCAGAGCAGAACTGTGCTTCCTATGGCATTTTCAATGCTGTGACTTTTCAAAGCAGATCTGCAGAAATCTCTTTGGAGATACCTGATGAGGTTTGAACCATCAAATAATCCTTCTGTAATTCAACATGTGACATGTTCATGTTGAGATTATGTTTTCTAGATGTCATTGTCATAGAGTGAACTGTGTTCCCTTGGGCTACCATTCCGAAGTTTTGTGATTTTCCTATGCTATACTTTCTAATCTCTGCCTGTGACTAATGGATAGGATGATTTTGTTAAAAGATGACTAGGGTGGGACTTCAAGGCCCTTGCTAAGGGTGTCTCCCTCAAGTGTAGCTTACACCACCCTTTATCCTTTCATCCTATGGGAGATAAAAAGAGAGAGAAACAAGGAGAGAATTGGGAACCTCGTTCCACCAAGAAGACAGCACTGACAGCAGAGCACATCCTTCGGACCTGAGGTTTCTTGAATCTGAACTCAGTCTACCGGAGTGTGTTAACTTCTCTTATTGGATGGACTTGTAACTTATAAATGTATCTGTGGCTCACTGAACTGTGGCAAAAAAAGTTTCTTTTCATGAAACCATCTACTTTGTGATATTTCTGCTAGAGTAGCACTAACTGACTAAAACAGACATTATAAGAGAAAAAATAAAAACAAACAAAAAACACTCCTTTTTTCCCGCAGCACAAGGAGTCAAAAATTCATCTTATGCAAGTGTTAAAAAACCCCAAGTTCAGTAGAATTACTAAAAACAAAAAAAAGTGGTTGCCATGGAGTCAGTTCCTCATCCTTGAGACCCCATGTGTATGAGGGCAGAACTGAATTTCCTTAGGGTTTTCTACGGCTGATTTTTAAAAGGAAACCTTGGTGGCATGGTAGTTAAGTGCTATGTCTGCTAACCAAAGGTCAGCAGTTCAGATCTGCCAGGTGCTCCTTGTAAACGCTATGGGGTAGTTCTACTCTGACCTGTAGGGTTTCTATCAGTCAGAATCAACTGAACAGTGGTAGGGTTATTTATTTATTTTGTTTTTTTTAAAAAAATAAGTAGTTAAACCCTTCTTCTAAGGATATTTGTTGTGGACTTAAAACTCCAACCTTTTGGTAAGTAGCTGAGTACATTAACCATTGCATCAATGTAATCTACTATTGAATTCCCCAAGTCTTCCCCCTTTAGTCAGTAAACTGAGAGTCTCAAAGCTGGTCACTACGTATAATCATGAGAGACATAATCTACACTTATATTTCTTTTGAGCTGAGAAAAACAACATGGATTATATCCTATCTCAGTTTATATATATCATGAGCACTTCACATCAGAAACTATTTTCTGCCTTCTTGAGCTGTAACTGTCAATAATAAGCCCTGTTGATGTTCTATCAAAAGGCCAACCATTCAAATCCACCAGGTTCTCTGTGGAAACTCTACGGGGAAATTCTACTTTATCCTATAGGAGTGCTATTAGTTGGAATCTACTCCACGACAGTGGGTTTGGTTAATGTCTACAACGACATTTAATCCTGTACTAGACTGCCACACTCATGCTAAGACTAGAAAATCCCAAGAAATCTGCCCATTATTTTATATTTTGAGACAATGTTTTGACAGATAATGTTTGGTTAGTGTTTCTGGAAAGAGCAAGCAGAAAATGAAATCCAAATCAAGAATCTATAACAGTATGGAAAACTATCTAATTAAGGACTGCTTTTGCGGAACTCAGGACTGCTCCTTGTTTGGGGACTCAGCAGTGGAACTGGTCATCTCACCCTTAATAAAGGGATATCTGTGTTTTTTAACCCGGGAATATTTAACCATGAGATTATAATTTAAGGAAGAGCGAGATTTTCCACTGTGTACTTCTTTTTGGTAATTTCACTGCTTTATCTTTAAAGTTAAGAGCAGCTTACAATAGGGACTCAATAAACATTTGATGGAATAATATGTAAATCCTTGCATAAATGGCTGCTTGTTTATAAAATCATTTAGGTACTGTCAGGGGTTGAATTGTGTCCCCCCAAAAATATGTATAGCCGTGTGGGTGAGTCATGATTCACAGTATCTTGTGAGTATCCTCCATTTTGCGGTTTTCGTAAACCGTATGCTAAAGGATTGGGGTGGGGTTGTGAATCCCTTCATAGGATCACCTGCCTGCTCCACTGTAAAGGGAGTTTCCCTGGAGTATGGCTTGCCCACCATTAATCCTTTCATTCTACGAGAGATAAAAGGACAGAGAAGTAGGCAGAGAGTTGGGAACCTCATACCATCAAGAAAGCAGCATCAGGAGAAGAGCGCGTCCTTCAGACCTGAGGTTCCTGCGCCAAGTTGCTCCCTGGACAAAGACCGATGCAATACTGGACTTCCCTCCAGAGCCGACAAGGGGGAAAGCCTTCCCCTGCAGCAGACACCCTGAATATGGACTTGCAACCTACCGGACTATCCATTCAGTCTGTGGTATTTCTGTTAGAGCAGCCCTAGCTGACTAAAACAGGTACCAACAGGCTGGCAGAAAATATAGAGAACAAACATCTTTAGAACAGGTTATCCCAATTTTATTATTTAATTATACATATATGTAAATACATATATATATGAATTTCACTGGAAGACCTGTGCAAGTGAACATGTAGCTAAGTGTATGTGTATGAGTACATATACATGCATTAATTCATACCCACTTGCACAAATCTTACATAAAAATTTAAAAGAAATGAATTGTCTCAGGCCCAGAATCATTCTAGTGTCCGTCTCTAGATCCTGAAACTCCTTACCATGGATCACTGTAGAACACTAATTACTGTCCAAGAATGTGTATAACTCTCTCCTATTTCATCTTTTGAAAGAAGTGTATTATATAAATTTTATATAATATTATGAAAATTATTATATAAATAAGCATACTATATAAATTTTGTATAATATTATGAAAATTATTATATAAACAAGCGTACTATATAAATTTTGTATAATATTATGAAAATTATTATATAAATAAGTATACTATATAAATTTTGTATCTGTATCAATTTAATCGTATCAGTAGTTTTTTTTTAATATATAAAATGTTAACCTAGTTATAGCTTCTTCTCTATATACTCTCCAGGACTCAGGCTCTCATGCTAAGCCATAATTTCCAGCTAATGCTGGATTACTGCTGATAGACAGCTCTAACTCAGGCTATTTAGTACATATGTGTATTTATTCGGAGTCCCTGGGTGCCACAAACAGATAAGCACTGAACTATCAACAAAATTTGGCAGTTCAGACCCACCCAGGGGAACCTCAGAAAATGAGTCTGAAAATTCTATGAGGCAGTTCTACTCTGAGTCACATGGGGACACCATGATTTGTACGTGATTCAACAGCAACTAACAACAAAACAAAAACACATACATATATGTATGTGTGTGTTCCACATATATACAACACATATATATGGATACACTGGCAGTGCAGTGTTTAAGTGGCATCACTGTTGACCAAAATGATGTTGGTGGTTCAAATCTACCAGGCACTCCTTGGAAACTACTGGGCAGTTCTACTCTGTTATGCAGGATTGCTATGAGTCAGAATTGGCTTGACAGCAATGGTATATATAAATATGTATGTGTATATACTTACATGTACGTATATGTACATATACAAACATTCGTGGAAACTGTGGAGGGGTAGTCATTAAGCATCTGGTTGCTAACCAAAAGATAGACATTCAGATCCTTCAGGCACTCCTTGAAAACTGGCTTGTATGTACTGATTCATTCTTAGATAATGAGACAAATAGATTAAAGAGAGAATTTTTAAGATAATTTTTTTAATGTTGTCACAAGCTGGAGGGACCTCAACTGGTAAAGTGAAATGGGAGTGATTTACCCAATCTTCATAGAAAAGCCTGATTGGCAGAGATGAAGTGGTATATAGAGAGCAGGGTGCATTGTGGGAATGAACTGACAATCAGGTATTCAGCTATGTTCAGTGAATCAGGAGAGTAAACCTGACAAACAGGCTAAGGAAGGCCTTATTTGTTTTATATGACAAACCAAGACACACACACAGAATCACTTTGGACAAACAGAAGGTATCAGTTAGTGGACAACTGATCGTTTTTTTCTTGTTTCCAGAATTGAGTAATTCTATAGACCCAGAGCTATTGAGTGAAGAGCAGGCAGATTCTTTGAGAAGGAATTCTGTATTCATCTGCTGGGCAAACAAGAACAGATGTTCATTCGTGTTTCACACCTGAAGGATTTATGCCCTCTCTAGTAGCTCACAGGAGATCCTACCTTATGTCTCTCCCTATGATAAATAACTACAATTTCCTTTCACTTTTCTCTCATTTCAGTGTTTCTTTTTCCAGTCTAGATTTTATGTTATCTTCTTTCTTAGTCATGTGGCTGTGTTCTAAAAGAAATACAAGTGGATGGCTTTAAAAAGAAAAACTTGATTTTGTCACACTCTGGTAGGCTAGAAGTCCAAAGTCAGGGTGTCGGCTCCAGGGGAAGCCTCTCTCTGCTGGCTGTGGAGGAAGGTCCTGTCATTAGTGTTCCCCTGGATTGGGCAGGGACCCTGGTCCTTTGCAAAGGACACACTCAGTTCCCTGCACTGCTGTCTTTCTTGATGGTACAAGGTCCCCAAATCTCTTTACTAGCTTCCTTCCTTTATATTTCAAGAGACTGCCTTCAGGCACAAAATAATCATACATTGAGTCCTGCTTTGCCAACAAACTGTCACCAAACCTCCCTCATTAACATCACAGAGGCATGATTTACAACATGGAGGAATATCACACAATACCAAGAATCATGGACTAGCTAAATTGCTACACAAATATTGGGGAGAACACATTCAATCCGTTACATGCCCCATACTAAATTGCACACTTTTGAAAAGTTATGATCAAGCTGATTCGTTTTTATTTATTTCAACTTCAATGCCTTTCTGTAAATGTTTGCCGCGTTCTGATGAACTGAAAAAAAAAAAAAATCACTTTCAAGTTGCTTTTTTTAAAACAAAGTGAATCATGAGACCATCTATAGAACCATGTTTTCTGTGTTTTTTGTTATGTTTTAAGACTTAACATGTACCTAAAAAGTAAGAAATTAAAGAAGACTACTTGCAATGTTTTCAAAATTTCGATAACGGCAAAATGATATGTCAGTTTAAACACACAAAAAAATATTCTATTGAAAGTATCGATACAGGCTACACACTCTTTGAATGTTCACACTATTGAATCGTACATAAGTACACTGGCCAACAAGCCATCAGGGCCACTTAAGTCATAGTGGTAATAAAAGTGAAATAAAAACAGGAAAGAAGCAGTTGCATTATACCTGTGCTTAGCAGAGAATAAGGAAATATTGTATTTTACTATCTATCTATATATATGAATTCAAAAGCATTTCCATGGTAATAATAACCCCAAAATATATCAATGCACAATTAAAAAAATGCACATTGAAGTATATTTCTTTTCTTATTAAAAATATTCAATATCTTTCCACTCCCTTTCTAATGAAATATAAAGGTCTTAGTAAGAGATACAAAAATATCATGATTTCTTTCACCCAGATTTTCAAGCTTAATACCTCACCTCACTGTGGACCCCAAATTTGTATCTAGTCTTGAATTTTCTTGATTCGTGTTTTTTTTTCATTTCTGCATCTTCATCTTTTCAACTTCTGTTCACTCATCCCATGTCTCAGTTTGCGTTATCTAGAAACAGACCGGTTCAAGAAAAACTAGCAGAGGAATAGGAAACAGACAAGACAGACAGAGGATGAGTGATGTTTCTGCTGTCAAGCAGATTTAACACTGAGAGCAACTCAAACTTCCTGTTGTGGGAATTCTGGAGATACGCAAAACACGCACCTCAGGGACCGTCACAGTAGAGTTAAGGTATTTATTTATTAACCACCTGAAACTGTGGGTGAATCAGTCACACACTTTTTTTTTTTTTTTGAATAGTTGCAGACAAGTTTAGGTTTCCGAAAATTAAAATATTATAATATGAAAAATGCACAACTCTACTATGCAAATACAAGCCTCCAAATCTTTCTTCCCTCCCTTCTTTAAAAAAAAAAAATGCAATATTCATAAGGACTAGAGTTGAAGTCTATATACTCAACTTTATCTTCCTTAGTCATTTTCAAAGCTGCTCTAGAAAATTAATTCTGAGAATAAAGTAAGCAAGTTTAGCAAAGGTGCTATGCAAATTCGTGTTTTGTTTTGTTTTCTAAGGGAGAATGGAGAAAAGCTCATCATTATTTTAGTTTCCATTTGCTTTTACTGTTATAATGTCAAATCATATACAGTACATCACATTAAAAGCAAACACGTTAACCTTGTCGTGCTTTTTTTCTTTTTTTGAGTGTTAATGATGATGTTTTTCATTATTTGTTTTTGTACCAAAGCATTATGGCAGCAATGAAAAAAATAAACCTTGTAAAACATTTTATCATCTATTCATCTTAAACAAAAATTTCATCATATTTCAATATGGTACAATATTGCAGCCCAGAATTATGCAAACTAAAAGGCATTTCCACCTGCAGAAAGAACTGATTGTTATTACAGAAGCTGAGGAATGAAAGCTGATGGAGAAAGTCACCTGTGTAGTATTGCTGCAATAAGTTTTTAAAACACTCACAATCGCAATCTGTCAATAAAAAGCAAAGACTACCAGAAAGATGTTTACCTGCATTTTACTAAATTTGGAAAGGCATTAGATTGTGTGGGCTACAACAAGTTACAGACAACATTAAGAAGAATGGGAATTCCACAATACTGAATTGTGCTTATGGCCAGCCTGAACTGATTTAGGTGAGGTAGGTTACCCTTCTCCAGCGACCACCTCTAAACTTACATGTAATATATAGGAAAACTATATATTAAAAAATGGGACTCCCCAAGCATGTTATGGAAGGAATAAAGCTTGGCTTTGTCTTACCAGGTTGCAAACTTTAACCACTGCCTGGGGCGTTTGTTACTTTTGATAGTTGATTGTTCTTAGTGGACATTCTGCAGGTTTCGCTTCAAAGCAATCTGTGCACAACACAATGAAACTGGTCCCCATCCTGTGACATCCTTACAGTCATTGCTATCCTTGAGTCCATTTAGGCAGCCACTGTGTCAGTCCATTTTGCTGACCCTCTACCAAGCATGAAGTCCTTCTAGGGTTGGTTTCCTGCTGATAGCTTGTTCAAAGTTAGGTGAGACTTAAGAGTTCCATCAAAGTCTTGGGTCTTCACTTCTAGGGAGCATTATGGCTGGACTTCTTCCAAAACAGGTTCTGGCATTCTAGGGCACGGTCTATTTCATCTTCACTAATACCATAATTCAAGTGTCTCAATTTTCATTCTCTCTTCCTTACTCAGTGTCCCACTTTTGCAGGCATATGAGGTGTTTGAAAATACCATGGTTTGGTCAGGAGCATGTTAGTCCTCAAAGTGATGATTGTTTTTTTTTTTTTTTTTTTAACATTTTAAAGAGATTTTTCATAGCTTAGGTTAATACTCCATGAGTCGGATCTGACTCGACGGCACTTGGCTTGGCTTGCTAGGTTAATAAAAATACATTTGTTTTATAAATTTAGTGCACACTAGTCAAGAACAATTTATTAATATTGCATGTATATATATATATGTTTAAACAGTGCTAAGCAACAAAACATAATGCTATATGGAATAGTAAAAATTAAGAAGTTGCCAGCAAATTAAAGCTGACAAAGCTTGATTACAAGTATCAAAAAAAAAAAAAAATCACTTAGATGACAGTGAGATACATGCTAGCAATTTTCATTTGGGCACGCACTTTTTAACCACATTTTTTCCCCAAAACTATCCTTCTCTCTCCTCCACTCTTTTATTTTTATTTTTAAATATTAAGCTTTCTTTAGGATTTATTTAGAAGTATGAGATGACTTACATTTGCATCTTTTAAGGTATTATTTTATCTGGTTAGATTTTTTTTGTCACATGTCACACAATCATCAACATTATTGTGAGTGACATCTGAATAATTAGGACTCTTTTCACATCAAGTATATTTAGTTCTGTTATAGCCAAGTGCCGTCAAGTCATAGATGTCTTATTTTTTACAATGCTCTTTTTTTTTCTTTCCAGAAATATTTATCGTACCTGAATTCTCTGTCATCCAGATCCATTTGTTCTTAAGTATTTCTCAAGTAGAAGCTTTGTATCTATGGTTTTCTACACTGTTAAGTTTTCTTCACAAATAAGCACTTTTCCTACAGGGTTTTCTTTTTTTTTCCTTTCCCTGAGTATTTGATGCTTTTAATTACTGATATTAGTTTTGAGATTTTCCATGCCACTGTTTTTCCGCTTTCTCAAACTTGTTTGTGGAAGGATGGTTATGAGAGTATCTGGGTGGCACAAATTGTTAAACCCTCGACTAGCAGCCTGGTGATCTGCTCCCGAATGGCCACAACCTTGAAAAGCCTGTGGAACAGTTCTGCTCTGCACACGTGGGATTACTGTGAGTCAGAAGTGATTAGACAGCAACTAACCACAAGTATTGAGTTATGAAATGTTCTACTGATAGTACTGAATAAATTTTTGAGGAGTATATTTCCACTAATTTTTTTTTAGATAATATTCTTTCGTTACGCTGTGGAAATTTCTTACAGGACTCAGTATTTGTGTGTTTTCATTCTTTTACTGTTTTTATCCTTTCACTTGAAAAATCTGTCCATTCAGGCAGAGGATTTGCATCACATCCTTAGCCCCATTCTGTGATCGCCTGATTGCTACAAGTTTTCTTCGCTCAGGTTGGGATCTTGCGAAAGGCTTCAAGTAAGGTCTCTGGAGAACCAAGCTAGATGGCTCTCACCCCACTGCACGGTTCTCTGACTGAAAAGGATGTAGACCATTGCAAAGAACCTCCAACTCAAATACCTACTGCCACCCAATCAACTTGATTCTTAGCCACCTCAGCGCACAGGTTAGAACTCTCCCACAGATTTTACAAGGCTGAAGTCTTTTACAGAAATAGACTTCCACATCTTTATCCCAGGGGTTCTTGGAAGGAACTAGAATGCAGCAATGTTAAAAACATACCAAATAGTAATTTATAAAAGATCCTAAATGGTGTATTGTTGAAGTGCTTGGCTGCTAATGGAAAGGTTAATGGTTTGATCCCACCTGAAGGTTCCATAGGACCAAGACCAGCTAGCCAGCTCCCACGAGGATTACCGTCAAGCAAACCATATGGAGCCATGCTGCTTTGTCCTAAAAAGCTGCTATGAGTCAGAATCCACTTTCACACTCAACACGAATGTAATTTATAATTGCCTTCTATATGACAAGAAGAATACCTGGTTTGACTGTAATCCATTTAATAACTCTGAATATTGGTATGCGCAGTGCTTAAGTATTAGGCTGCTAACTGAAAGGTTGGTGGTTCACACCTAGCAGCCACTCTGTGGAAGAAAGATGTAGCAGTCTGCTTCTGTAATTATTTACAGGCTTGGGAACCCTAAAGGGACATTCTACTGTGTCCTATGCATCCACTATGAGTTGAAATCAACTCATCAGAAATGGGTTTGATTTGATTTAGTTGTGTTATTTAAGTAGTATAGATGATAGGAATAAACATGGATTTAAATATGCCTTGTTTACATATAAAGTCTGATGTAAGAAAAAAATATAACCAAGTAATAATGGTAAAAATGAAGGCTGGAACTAAAGATTCTGTATCTATGTGGTGTGCATTTTTCATTTCAAGTATTTATACAAGATAAAATTAAAATTAAAATGGCTATGCTAAAAGTTAAACATTTTTCAAATTTGATGATGTATCTATACAATTTAATTTGAAGTAGTATTTACATAAATGAATCTCTAAGAATAAATGAGCTTATGTATAAGCTTTACTTCTTTAAACATTATCTAAAGTAGGCAAATTTTATGTAGTAAGATGACTTTTATACCATTTGCTATTAGAAAAGAAAGCTAATTAAATACTTTTATGCCATTTTACTCAGTAAGTTTTTAATTGCTGTTGGTCTGTCACAGATACAAATGTTATTGAAATTGCCATTTATCTTGCATAGTATGAGGGCAATGTGCCACGTATTTCTCTTTATTGGTTTTTGTTGTTTCTATTTAAGCTTCTTTAAAAAGGGTTAAGAACAGTTAAATGTATCAGGATTGTGTTGTAATTAGTTAAATCTAATATTCCTTTGCCTGAGTCCCAGTATGCCTTTCCTCAACTTACTTTCATCAAAGCCATTATTCAAGAATATATAATTACCTTGTTTTAATCTCATCGTTTTCAGATACATACTAAAGTAATTAGGTTTCTCTTTTCTTTTTAGTTGGAAAATTGCAGAAGGATCAATGCACAATACATCATTTTCTACTCTGTAGTACCAATTACTTTGACCCTCAGAGTAAATTTATTGATTTTTCTTATTAGTACATTATCACCAGTTACTTCACAGCATGGTGTTTACTAATTTGAGAAATATAGATTCTTCTGTGAATAGTTCTCCTTTTAAGTTGCTTTCCTAGAACAGGTATGCTGCTAGTATGCTGCTTAAAGTTAGAGTCTTCATGTATCATTCCAAAGACTGCAGTTTTTTCCATTGAAATACTTCATAAAACTCAAATAACAAGCAAAAAAAAGGGGGGGGGGAGGATTAAAACAATTTTGGTAAATTACAACATTAGAAGAATTTTTATTTTTCTGGCTTTTCATCCTAATTAATGTGACCTTATTTATTTTTCTATGATGAAGACTGGAAAATAGATGCACTGAATACTCTTCATTTACAATATTGGTTATGCTAACATTATACTAAATAACAATTATAGAGATGAGTTAAATGTAACTTGAAAATAAATTTGGAATATAGTCTTTGGTTATTTGCATAATTTTAGTATTATTCCTCTCCTGGACAGAAACTTTCTGGACAACAAGTGGAAATGGAGGAGAGGGAAATAATTATTTATTAAGCACAAATGTATACCTGTTACTTTGTCATTGGTAAATAGAACTCTACAATATAGTTCTTAGAAATGCTGCTGCCTTGGGAATGCAAATTCTTAGTGCGAGGAACAGCAACAAGACCATTATGGCTAAAGCAAAGTGGGCGATGGGAAACTGAACCAAATACATTGTCTTCAGATCAGTTTCAACACATAGCAACAACATAGGACAGAGTAGAACTTCCCCAGAGGGTTTCCACTACTGTAATCTTTATGGAAGTAGACTGCCAGATATTTCTCCTGAGGACTTTTGGGTTACAGCTGAGTGCTTAACCACTATCCAACCAGAGCTTCTACAAGAGGAAGAAAATATGATCAACAATCAGATACCTAAGTCAAGCTCTAGCTACCATGTTACAGAGAATGCATGAGATATTATTGCATAATAAAATGCATAATGAAATACAAACTTAGAATGGTGGGAAATTCTCAAGAGAAAACTTAATTTTCCCTTGATACATAATAAGAAATTTAAAAAAAAAAAGAAAGAAAAATTTGTGTCTGATTCGAAGAGGTGTAAGAGATACATTACTTAAACTTAATATAGATTTGGTATGATCCTTAGTCAAAGCAACTAACTTTCAAAAGACACTGTGATCAACCAGGTAAAAGTAAATGCTGTCCAGATGGCAGATGGTGTTAAATCATTGTGTTTAAATTCCAGGTATAATAGTCAAACTGCAATTACACAATTTTTAACAATTATTATCTCTTAGAATACATTCTTAAATATAACAGATAAAGTAAAATGGTGTTTGGGATTTGTTTTAATATAATATTGTATGTGGGAAGGGATGGAGTGTACAGAGGGTACAGAACAAACAAAATTGGTCATTTAATAACAACTATTGACCCTGGTGGTATAGTGGATTAACTGTTATGTCTGCTAACCAAAAGGTCAGCAGTCCAAATCTTCCAGGTACTCCTTGGAAACTCTACGGAGCAGTTCTACTCTGACCTCTAGGGTTGCTGTGAGTTAAACTTGACTTGATGGCAGTGGGTTTGGTTTTGGTATGGTTTATTGACACTGGATGATGGCTGCATCAAAGTTCATCATGCTTTTCTTTCTATTAATACATAAAAACAGGCAAGGCTAAAATGCAGTGTACTCAGACTCTGTGTGATCCCTCTAACAACAAAGACACTGAAAAGCAAATGAATTGATAATACATGACATTCTAGTAGCCCTGAACATCAAAGGGAAAGTTGAGTAATTGGACTGAGTTACAAGGAAGGAAGAGTAGAGCCAGAAGTATACAGGACTGGTCAGAACTGATCTGGTGCGAATTGGCAAGCCACAAGAGGATTAGCTGCAGTCACCATAGTTAGGGGAGCAGTGATATTTGGAAAGTATCTTTCACAGTAGGAGAAATCAAGTAGGGAAGAACACACACATACCTCCAGAATCAGTGGGAAAAAAAAAGGCATTTGAACATCAAAAAATAAAATCTTGCCTCTAATCTACTGCAAATGGATCTAAAACTTTCCATTGGGATAAACCACTCTCCCTTTTATAAACTTTTCCACCTCTCCACTCTGCACTGCACACAACTCCAGAAACTGAGGGACCCACTGGACCACAAGCAGTGCCCTTTATGTGCCCTGAGCCATTCCCCCAGATTTAGAGATGGAATAGTTTTACAACTTGATGTGGGGGACTCCCAGATCCTCTAAGCTGGGGGCTCAGGCTAGAAACAATTCCCTTGCCTAGAAGCAGGCATAATGTGTCCGTGGATCTTGAATGCTTCTCACATTCACATACAGCTTCAAGCACACATAGTAAGGCTTCAAAATCTATCCACCTATATACTTTAAGGAATAGGGATACCTTTTCCTCACAAACACTCAGTGACAGCTGTCAGCCCCCTGCCTTTTTTAGCAGATACCCGTACCAACACCAATCACCCATGCCTACTTAAGACTGTAAGGAAGACCCTACCAAACACTTGGTGGCTGATAACTAGGATACCTGAGCTGAATCTATACAAAAAAAAGTAAATGGACTCCTGGGATCACATGCCTACAAAAGACTCTACCAACCTAGACAGATTAGACCTTCAAATGTGTCTATACTCAGACTAAGTTACATGACTACACTATCTGGGCATTTCAAAGCAAAACCAAAAAAGAAACTAGAACACAGCAAGTGAGCACAAAATAAATAAATACAACAGTTTATGGATGTCTTGAAGACAATAGTCAATATCAGATTATGTGAAGATGCAGACATTGGTGGCTTCAAAAATACCTAAAACAAAGAATCAAGAAATTTTCTAGATGAAGACAACTTCCTAGAATTATCCAAGGTAGAATTCAAGAGATTAATATACAGAATTCTTCAAGTGATCAGGAAGGAAATCAGGCAAATCACAGCAGAGAATAATGACAGATTGAACAGGTTTCATGAAATGATTAAGAAACAATAGTCAGAAATTTAAAAGACTCAATAAAATCTCAGAATTAGATAACTCAAAGGTAATTCAAAGGAAAGGAAATTAAAGTCGGAATAAGTGAGGCTAAAGAGAAAATGCCTGACAACAATATATTTGAGGAAAAATCAGATAAAAAAAATTAGAAAAATAAATTAAAAAGCCCTAAGAATTATGTGGGGCTCTGTCAGGAGGAATCATCTATGACAGACTGGAGTGTGAGAATATGGATAGATAATAGAAGTTACAGAGAGAATTGTTGAAAATTTGTTGACAGAAGACTCCACTGATGTCATGAAAGATGAAAATATATCCATCCAAGAAGCTCATTGAATTCCACAGAAGGTAGATTCCGAAAGAAAGATATCAAGACATATTATAATCAAACTTACCAAAACTGAAGTAGATACTTTAAAAAGCAGTTAGGGATAAATGGAAAATTATCTACAAATGAGAGTCAATAAAACCAAGCTCAGACTACTCAGCAGAAGCCATGCAGGAAAGAGGTAATTTGATGACATATACAAAGTCTTGAAAGAAAAAAAAAATTGTCAGCCAAGAATTATACAGTCAGCAAAACAATCTTTCAAATACAATGGAGAAAGTAAGACATTTACAGAAAATCATAAGCTTATAAAATTTGCATAAATGAATCCAAAACTTCAAGAAATAATAAAGGAAGTTCTTCAGGCAGTAAATCAATACCAGGATATAACAAGATTAGAATACATGGTAGAGCAATTAGGTACCAACAAAGATTGAATAATTGTAAAAATAAATCAAAGGTAAAATACTGAAAATGGGCAATAGAAGTCATTATGGAAAACATGACAACACTATAACAAAAAAGAGACTACAAAAATGTAGTTATAAATCTTTTATATAGAGAGGAATTCAAAGTGATATAAGAAAACAAAAGACGGGTTTAAATAAAGAGACAGAGAGAAAGATTAATCACTAGGGAAATTAATAACCTACACATCAAAAAGAAAAATAAAAGCTTAAGGAAAAAATGAAGTCTCATAAAATGCAAAATCAGCAATGAAAAAAATGAAAAGAAATCACATAAAGAACAGCATAACAAAAAATTGACAAACTGTAAACAATACACAAAATAAGATATCACAATGGCAGCACTAAACTCACACCTATCAATAATTACACTGAATGGGAATAGAGTAAATGCACCAATCAAGAGACAGTGGTAGAATGTGTGTGTGTAAGTGCGTGTGTGTGTGTGTGTGTGTGTATATATCTGCATCTATTTCCTGACTACAAAAGACACGCTTTAGAGTTAAAGACATAAAAAGGTGCAAAAAATACATCAAGTAAAAAAAAAAAAAACCTTCAAAATGAGTAGAAGTGGCAATGTTAATTTCTGACAGAGTTGTAAAATCCATATAATGGGCAGAGAAGGCTGCTATATATTGATCAAAGAGTAGGGGCACCTGGACCACATGACCTGATTGAATATTTATACATCCAATATTAAAAAACAAAAAGCAGACCCAGTTTTGTAGAGTTGATTCTGACCCACAGTGACCCTATAGGACAGAGCAGAACTGTCTCATGGAGTTTCCAAACAGTACCTGGTAGATCTGAACTGCCAGTTTTTTGGTTAGCAGCTGTAGCACTTGACCACTATACCACCAAAGTTTCCACCCGGCAATACCTAAAACCCACTATAGTCAAGTTAATTTTGACTCATAGAGACCTGTAGAAAGAGTAGAACTGCCCATAGAGTTTCCAAGGAGTGCCTGACAGATCCGAAATGCTGACCATCTGGCTAATAGCTGTAGCACTTAACCATTATGCCACCAGGGTTTCCCATCCAATGATAAAGATCTAAAATACATAGAACAAACAATGAAAAGAGAAAAAGACAGCCTGACAATAATAGTAGAAAACTTTAACACACCATTTTCAGTGAAGGATAGAAATTACTGGGAGAAGGTCAGGGTAAAGACATGGAAGATCTAAATGCCACAATCAACCAGCTTGACTTCATAGACACATGCAGAACATTTTAGCCAACAGCAGCCAAATATACTTTTTTAAATGTTTTCCCAACACACTTGCAACATTCTCCAGACTAGACTGCATATTGGACCATAATGCAAGCCTTAACAAAGTGCAAGATATCAAAATACTGAAAAGCATCCTTTCAGACTGTAAAGCCATAAAAGTAGAAATCAGTAACAGAAAAAGCAAGAGAAAAAAACAAACAAAAATGTGAAAGTCAAACAATACATTGTAAAACAAAACAAAACTACTGAGTTGTAGAAGAAATCAGAAATCAAGGATGGCATAAAACTATTACAGAATGAAATGAATATGAAAACACATCCTACCAGAACATTTGGAAGGCAGCAAAAGCAGTGCTCAGAGGTCAATTTATTTCAATAAATGCACACCTACAAAACAGACAAAAAGGGGCCAAAGCAAAGAATTAACCCTTCAACTTGAAAAAGAGCAGTAAAATATCCCCCAGCCACTGGATGAAATATAATAATAATAATAATAATAATAATAATAACAAAAGATTAGAACTAAATAAATTACAGAATAGAAAAATAGCTAACAAGACAAAAAGCTGGTTCTTCGAAAAGATCAACAAAATTGACAAGGCAGGAACAGAAGAGGAAGCAAATCACCCAAATAAGAAAAGAGATTTCAAAGCTCATCTAGGTCAATTAGCATAGCAAAGTTTATTAAGAAAGTGTCCAAAAAAAAAAAGTGCCCTGGATCCCACATTGGTGAGTGGCATCTGGTGTTTTAGAAACTAGCAGTTGACTATTTAGGAAGCTGTCAATTGGTCTCTGTCCACCTGATATGAAGGATAACAAAGAACACCAAAACCATATGGAAAATACAGAAAGAGCCATCCCAAAGGGTACACTAACAGGAGATCAGAAGAACTAGCTATTGCCCAGCTACCACCAGGTAGTTCCCTTACAGGAAACACAGCAAAGACTCCGTGATGGAGCAGGAAAAATGTGGGGTACAGAATTAGAATTCTAATAAAAACGCCAGACTTCATGATCTGACAGACTGAAGAGTCTCCAGAAGACATTGTTTGCAGAGGCTCTGTTAGTGCAGAACTGAAGCCATTCCCAAAGCCAACTCCTCAAACCAAATTTGAAGTAATGTATAGTACATAAAATGATACTATTGAAGAACGTGTTTGTTGCCTTAAGTAGATACTAAGTAGAGACTAGGAGACTAACTAGGTCATTCCTGTCCAGAAACAAGATAAGAAGGCAAAGGGGGACAGGAGCTGGTTGAGTGAACATGGGACATACAGGCTGGAGAGGAAGAGTGTGCTGCCACAGTGTGGGGAGAGTAGCTATGGCCACATACCAAAGCGCATGTAAATTTTTGTACAAGAAAGTGACTCAAATTATAAACTTTTACTTAAAGTACAATTAAAGATAAGTACACGTACATAAATAAATAAATAAAATAAGGCTCAAGTATTTGATTTACACTGACCATCCTTGGGATACTTGAGGACAAATTAGGAAAGGAGTATATTTTCTCAACAATCTAGAATTTTCTGACATTATTATGCATCTAAAATTTCTTATTTAGGTGACATTGTAACAGTATAAAGTTTGAAACTATATTTTGATATGACATAAATAGTCAGGACTATGTTTTTCTTTGGGTGAGTTGTTTACTGGCTTTTTTTTTTCTTTTTTCTGTTTTTAAGATTTTATTGCAAAGCATGTTGCAATTACAATGAATTGATTTTTTTTCTTGTAACATGAAAATCCATTAATGAGGTGTTCTGAAAATAACATGGATGTTCTTTACAGGTACATGAAGTATAAAAGTATACTTTCTCCCATATCTGCATCCAATACCCTGATGAATCCTTAGAGTGAGGTTGTATTGCAGTCTCCAAAAATTTATCTTTTACATAATTCCACAGGTGCATATAGCTCTACTTTGTTGTATTTAATTGAATAGACTATCATTACTAATATTTAATGTTTTATTTATCCATCCCCATTGACACATGATTTTTTCTACTTTTTTTTCTTTAGATATATTTTTGCAGTTTTACTTGAGATGCTGTTGGAAATAAATTTCCTCAGCTTATCATTGCAGTTTGGTTATTTATGTTTTACTTAATAACTTTAAGCCTGCATACTGTTAATTTTTAATTATACTTCCATTTTTAACTCCAGAAGAAACTTTCTCAGTTATTTTCAAAAAAAAAAGAACAGAAATTCTATTTAAACTTACTGCATTTATTATGTACAAAATGTCTTTATTCTGCTGTTTGAGTCTCTCACTTATCTCTAAAGGTGAACTTTGTAAAGTAACATCAAACACTGAGTGATAAAATTTTGCAAATAAATAATAAATTAAAATTTGCATTGCCCCATTAAGCTGCAGAGATTGTATTCCATTTTCAAGGCAGTTTATGGCTTCAACATAGTATCGTGATAAAATTAAGTTTCACGTATTATCAGAAACGCTAACTTTAGACTTATCAATGTCAATAACTTTTCTACATTGTATTTTGCTCAGTTTACTAAGAAAAAACACTCCTTTTAAGCAGCTTTGAGAGCCAACATGCTCCCTATTCTCTTACATATATCATTGCTTGCACTATTGATCTTAAATAGGATTTTTATTGTCCCCTGCTGTTTAAATCCATTATTATTGATGATTATGTGAAACATAGTTGGAAGACCCAGTGAATAAGTAAACACAGATTTACTCAGACATTGTCAAGAATAATACATTTATTTACTTATTTTTGTGATTTCCTTTTGCATTTCAAGCAAGGCGTAACATGTACACACGTCTCACCAGTATCAGTAGCCTTCCTGAGCTTAGTAGCCTTAATATATTTTCAGGGCTAGTCATTTAAACTCATTAACCCCTAGTTCTTTGGTTTGTCCAAAATAATCTGAAATGCAAACTATTTATACCACACCATCCACACAGTCGAGTACTAATCGGTCTCATTCATTTACGCATTGACCAGTTGCTTTGCTTCCCCTTTTTATGTGACCATAAACTCCTCTGAAATCTTAAGCTGTACAAAGAAACCGTCTCCTGAATGTTTCTCTGTCTCTCTTTGTCCTCTTGTATTATGGCTGCCTTGATGGTAGAGCTCATAAGTGCAACTGTTTTTGAGTTACTATTCTCGGGATAGGAAACCCTGGTGGCCTACTGGGTTAGGTGTTACTTCTGCTAACCAATACGTCAGCAGTTCAAATCCATGAGGTGCTCCTTGGAAATTCTATAGGGCATTTCTCCTCTGACCTCTAGAGTCCGTAACAGTCTGACCCGACTCAACAGCAATGTTTTTATTTTTTATTTATTCTTGGAATAGGAAACCACAGTGGCATAGTGAATTAAGCCCTATGTCTACTAACCAAAAGGTCAGCCATTCAATTAGGCCAGACGCTCCTTGGAAACTATGGGGAAGTTCTAGGGACCATGAGTTGGACCCGACTCGATGGCAGTGGGTGGTGCTAGTGGCTGTTCTTGGAACGAAAACCCTGGTGGCCCAGTGTTCAAGTGCTAAAGCTGCTAACAAGAGGGTTGGCAGTTCATATCCTTCAGGCGTTGCTGGGATACTCTGTGGGACAGTTCTACTCTATCTATAGGGTTGCTACGAGTCAGAATCAACTTGATGGCTGTGGGTTTGGTTTGGGGATATCCTTGGGATTGCTTCACAATTTGAGCCCCTTGGTCACATTGTTTGGGTTCAGATCTGGGCCCTGACACTTCTCAATTGTGTGAACTTGGACAATTGACTTTATTAGCCTGTGCCTCAGTTTCCTAATGTTTAAAATTACAATAAATAGGAGCTATGTTGGGATAAAGGAAGGAAAAAAGAGAGAGAAAGAAAGATAGTACAAGGACATCTGGTAATCTGGTGAGGCCCGGAAACCGCTATATTTATGCTCATTTAGTATAGTTAGGAAATATCTCTATTTACTTGAGTTGGTATAATGCTGTGAGTTGGTTTAACTTTGACAAAACTTAAACCTAAGAAATGAAAATACAGGGAAACTATAAAACTAAGTATTCACATTGTGAATACTGAACGAATCAATCAACAGTGTTCTGGACCTTTAATTTTTGAATTCAAGGATATTTGCATGCTTTTTTAGAGGTTAAAAATTCAGAGGAATGTCAAGAACTTAAGGATTATTTTTTATTTCCTAATATTACCTGTGTCATAGCGACCCTACAGGCAGAGTAGAACTGCCCCAAAGAGTTTCCAAAGAGTGCCTGGTGTGTTTGAACTGCCAGCTTTCTAGTTAACAGCCACAGTGGTTAACCATTACAATACCAGTGTTTCTATATGAGTCAGATTTGACTCCACAGTAGTGGTTTGGTTTGGGTTTTGAATAACACTTGTGATTATTTGTGTAAAATACTTTTTTTTTACAGTATCTTATTCTACAACTTTTTGTATTTATTATAAATGAGAGATTGTTTTGGTTTTTGATGCAATTGTTATAATTTATTTGATTAAAATTTATTTGGAGTCCCTGGTTGGTACAACCAATTAAAGTGCTTGACTACTAGCCACACGGGCGGCAGTTCAAACCCCACCCAGAGGCCCTTGGGAAAGACAGCCCTGGCCATCTGCTTCTGAAATGTCAAAGTCTTAAAAACTCTATAGAGCATTTCCAATCCGCTTACATAGGGTTGTCATGTGTCTAAATCAACTCAATGGCTGGCAAGCAACAATAACAGAAGATTTATTTTAGTATTTTTAATTATTGGAACTGCAATCTATTTCTGTAGTTGAATAACCATGTACTAATACACATCACTTATCTGTTAAACAAGTAAGAGCATTGTTAAAGTTGCCAGGCAACCAATAAATTTGGTGTATAAGAATGGGGAGTAATCATCATATAAAAAACATGCCTTCTTGGACTGACAATTATCTCCTTCAAAGGATGCATTTCCATGTTTTTATTTTTTATGCAGTACATTTGGTTTCCAAAAAGACAGACTTTTTTTTTTTTTTTTTTGATGTTACTTTATCTTGTTCTGTTGGGAACTTTTGTCCTACCTTTTCCCTTGAGCAAATCTTTTTGTGCTGGACAATAGAGTCCATTTTCTAATAAAGCTGATAGGAGTCTGGCCTATCTTTGAGTTTGGTTCTTTGTCTTTGGCTGTTCCAATACAGACAATTAAGGTGAGCAGTGCATTTACATGAATGTAAAGAACTGAGATTAAAAAGGCAGCATTTTCTTTTGTTATCTTAGTAATATTCTAAATTTTATTTGCTCTAGTTGGCAAAAATAGACTGACTTGAAGGGTCTTTCCCCCCACTCCAGAAGTCAGTTCACCTAGGAGTGGAGTCAATTTATTTAACAGACAGAAAGAGCCTAATTGGCAGGGCCCGTAACCTTGCTGTCTATTTTGTATATGCTTGCCTGGTTTTGTGGGGTCTCTACCTTGTGAGAATTGACTCGCCAGCAGTGGCTTTCTGGCTAGCTTGTCAATGATTTTTTTAATGTGTTCGAAATAGTAGGGATCAGAAGAAACGACAGGGAGGTGAGAGAGTACAGAATTGTAGAAAACCATAATCTCTAAGGAATTATTACTCTTGGATTGTTGCCAAACTCATTTCCATCAGTCTTATTTGTTGTACAAAGGCTCTGCTTTCATTAGGATATGATTCTGCATTTAGATATTCTAAGCATGAATGTTATTTATTTTGAAGTGTATTATTGCTTCACACACACGCACACAGACCCACAAATACATGTATATACACCCACACACATGCACTTATTTTTCCTTAACTGTGTATAACATACGGAAACTTTGGGACACAGTAGTTAAGAGCTACAGCTCCTAACAAAAAGGTTGGCAGTTCAAATCTGGCAAGTGATCCTGGAAAATTCTATGGGGCAAGACTACTTTCTACTATAGATTTGCTAAGAATCTAAATGGAATCAACAGCATTTTTTTGTTTTTTTATATGCAAGTATATATATTCATGGAAATCAAGACTTCATGCATTATTATATGTCCTCAAGAAAAATAGTATCATGTATTTGGGAGGATTCTTTTGTTTATTTTTCCTTTGCTATTTCCCCCTCGACAGCACTTGGCTTTTGGCATTCATAAAAAACTGGTGGAGCAAAGGGTAAGACTGACAAATCAGTGCCAAGTCATGTTTCTACTTTAAATGATAGGAACTGCCTAAAGCCTTGGATTGAGATAGCCTACTCTGACTAAGGACAATAAAGTTGTCCCTCGTGATCGATATCTGAGAGATGTGATAGAATTCGAATGTATGTTTTCTATCCCTTGTCAATGTTCATTTTGTCACATATTTAAAAATAATTCAGTGTTACTCAGCATTTAGCATAAGGTTGCATGCATATTCAACTCTTTATGGATTATTTATGTTTTCAAAATATTTCTGTTAGATACTTAGTATCTATGAATTTCAAAACTGGCACCATAATCTTTCTACCACCTCAGTATATACAGCTTCTAATTCAAAGGATAGACTGCTATAGCCAGCCATTGCCACCGAGTCAGACCCGACTCATGACTATGCACTTAAGTATATTTTTCCTAAACCTAGTTGATGCTTGACTCCTCCCTTTCCATGCTTCTGCCATCATATTAATTATTGAGGCACAATGAACTAACCACTAAATTAAAGTTAACAAAGCTTCTTGTCATTAATCAATCAACTTTGTACCACAATCAACGAGTACTGGTAGTTGAATTTGAATTTACTTCCCATCTGGATTTCCAGTACGCATCAACTATCTCCACTCCTTTCAAATGCAACTTTCTCGGTCCTCATTCAGGCCAGCTCTACTAACTGGTATCTTTGTCCCCAGCCCTGTTGTCCCTGCCTGCAATCTCCTTTGGAGAGCCACTATCGTGACTTACTGTTTTAGTCAGCTAGGGTACTCTAACAGAAATACCACAGAGTGGATGGCTTTAACAAAGAAAGATTTAGTCTTACACAGTCCGGTAGGTTGCAAGTCCATATTCAGGGTGTCCGCTCCAGGGAAAGACTTTCCCCTTGTCGGCTCTGGAGGAAAGTCCGGTGTTGCATCAGTCTTTGTCCAGGGAGCATCCTCACGCAAGAACCTCTGGTCTAAAGGACGCGCTCTGCTCCTGGTGCTGCTTGCTTGATGGTAGCGAGGTTCTCAAATTGTCCTTTGTTTCTTTTTCCTTTTATTCCTTGCAAGCTAAAAGCATTAAGGGTGGGTCAAGCCATACTCCAGGGAAACTTCCCCCACAGGAATTCAGAGCCCTACCCTAATCCTTTAACATACAGGTTAACAAAACCACACAATGGAGGACAGTCCCAAGATACTGGGAACCATATCCCAGCCACGTGGCTGTACCCATTTTTGGGGGGACACAATTCCAACCATGACACTTACCTAGAGCACAACTCTACCAAGATATTTCGTTATCTCCCCACTACTTCCAAGTATAGAGGAACTCTTCATATTCTCACAAGTCACCGTGATGTGACTGCTCTACCTCCTTACTCTCATCCAACTTCCTACCTTACTGTTACTCCTTTGCCTCCACACTCCAAGTTAGCTATCACCTCTGAGTTTTGATCATCATTATCTGCTCATTTAAGACTTCATTTGTACACTTATTTAGCCATTCATTTACTAATTCATTCAAAAATATGTACTGAAAACCATAAATTATAATGCATTACATAAATAAAAGTCTCTGGGTAATAAAAGCAAGTAACTACTAAGCTACCAACTGAACAGTTGGCTGTCTAAATCCAGTCAAAGATGCCTTAGAAGAAAATCCAAGCAATCTACTTCCGAAAGGTCACGACTATTGAAAACCCTAGAGAACATAGTTATACTTTGAAATTTATCAGATCTCCATGAGTCAGAATTGATTCCGTAACAAGTGTTTTTTACTTTACTTAAACATAGCAGTACCAAGCATTATGTGCTAAAATTTTAGGGATGTTTCCAATGACATGGTTGATGTCCTGTCAAGGCCGTAAGTGGATAGTCAATAAACCATCTCTTAGATTCTGTGCATCTTGGCTGCTAATGGGAGCCCTCATCTTGATCTCTTCTCTGAAACTTGTCCTCAGACTGAACAAGACCCCCCATAGGAACACAGACACGGCCTTCCTCACCTGTTTACAACAACTGACTCACACAAGGGGACAAAATGGAGAGTCTTCTTGCCTCAAAGTGAGATGTATTCTGAGATGTAGTTTTCACTCCGGAATCGGAGTTCTTCATCCTGGCCTATCCTGCTTCCCCCGTTCATTATCCTGCCAGCATACTCTCAACATATCCCATTTTCCCCAATCTTTGAAGTTCTACTTCTGGGACATCCAACTTCAGACAATACTTTATGGGAATGAATACCATCTGCTACTCTTTATCCGCCTACTCATTAAATTTTGAAAGAACTTTGAAGGGAGCAAAATATTTTAGAATACATAAAAGGCAACTTGGGAAAAAATGCTGGTATCTTCACCTAGGATGTCAACATTTCAAAGTACTTTTGAAACCGATGAAAAAATAAAACTATATTTGGATATGTGGGTATATACAGAGAGCTGCGTTTAGGGAGAAAAAATATCTTTAATGAATCTTTTGATATTAGTGGTGTGGAGGGGACATACTGGTCTCCTATCTTCTGTTTTCAATCTCTTTGTGATAATTTTAATTTAAGTTCATACAATAGTGATGCTTGAGTTACATTATACAGATCATGAGAGAAAGGTTGGAAAAAATTAAAGATTTTTTGTATTCACAGGCCATGGTCTTTACAATATACCATGGTGTAATGTCACTGAGGGGTATGTGCCTGAAGACAGGATATCCTAACTACAAACTGGAATTACAGGAGACACATTAAGTATGGCAAAGAGGGTGGAGTTAGCTAAGTTTCTTGGGTTTCCTGGAGATTGGGTGTTTTGAATATTTCTGCAGGGTTCAGGGCATACGGACAGTCCTTAGTAGCTGGACAGAGTTATACTGGTGATTTGAGAAGGAGCAGGAGTATGAGAACGTGATAAAGGGAATGATCAAAGAGTAGATTTAGCCAGCTACTCAATAATGAGAACTGACTAACCATCAGTTAAGGGCTCAAAACTGTCACTACAGTACTTTAAGAAACATAAACAACTCTACTTGTCAACCTCGACTCGACGGCACTTGGCTTGGCTAGTTAAAAATTAAAACACATAACTTCTACTTGTGTGTATATGATCTTTCTCATCTTGAATGATTTAAAGCATATGTAAACTCAGAGGAAAAATGGCAGAAAAAACCAATAAACAAAATACAATAAAAATATTATAGACACACGAAAACGTTTTGCTCTGCAAGTAAATTCCATGATATTTAAATACACCTTTCAGTGTTATCAGGACTAATCTTGTTATCATTATTTATTATCCAGATCTTTTGTTCTGGGTAGTAACGCGTTGTGTTTCTGTGCTGCCTGTTTTTTTTTTTTTTTTTCCTGTGACCTAATTTGCTTAAAAGGAAACTCTTGAAACTCCTGTGTTGTAATGAAGAAAATGCTAATGAGGAAAGACGGGGAAATCCCGTTTGCATGAGTCCCGTGTTCCCAGGAACATAATCATAAACATGTGTGCCTGATTCTGACAATGGCAGTGATGTTCAAGTGCAGAAGCATAGTAACGCTAAATGGTTCTGATGGAAAAGTTAAAGAAGTTCAAGGCATCGTCATCTGGGATGGACTCAGAAGATAACTTTTGGAGAGAGTATTCGATAGATTTGGCCTCCATCCAATTTTTGTACATTTATTATTTGCACTGATAACTACATTACTAGAAGCTTTTTTGGAAAATCTCAAGTGAAAACTATCCAGCAGATACGTTTTGGGATTATTATTTGCATTGGTAACTACATGACTAGGAGTTTTTTCAGAAAATCTCGAATGAAAAACTATCAGATACATTTTTGGAAGAAAATGAAAGATTATATATTACTACTCTTTTCTTCTCTTTTGTCTTCTGTCTCGATAGTAATATCAGAAACTGTGATGGCATACTGGTTAGCAGCTGTGGCTATTAACCAAAAGTCAGCAGTTTGAATCTACGAGGCACTCCTTAGAAACCCTAAAGAGCTGTTCCACTCTACCTTATAGGATCACTGTGAGTTGGAATTGACTCCACAGCAACAGTTATATAAGGGGCATACTAATAGACTATACAGACTATAGGGTTACTCTAAGTAACAATCTCAAGGCTAATTTATTTATTTATTTTAATAACAGAGCATAGGAGACCCTCTGAGGAAGTCCCATAGCATTGCTGTGATTCAGAATTAACTTGACAGCAAAAAGAACAACAGTTTTTCTACCACGTTGATATGAGTATAAAATTAAATGAATCTAAGCCATGCAAATGTATTTTTAGTAATTCTCAATAACAGTATGTAACTTAAAGTTGCTGTTTATGTTCTTGCATCTAGATCTCTACTCTGAATAATCAAAGCTTAATCAGTCTAATACTTTAAGAATATTAATAGGTGAAATAGATTGCTATGCATATTTATTTTTCTATTAAGTGTTACATTTAAAGTAATCGAACAATAGTTTAATTTGCAAATGCATCTTGAAAAATTGATGCTCAATCTGAAACTTGTGTCTATATTGCTAAGCACTCAACTGTAGTGAATCAAAATGTAATCAATATTTTAATTCCTTTTGTGTTATTGACATATATGATTTTGGAAAAACTAAAGTTGCAATACAGGGACTGCCAAATAAGTCTGCGAACTCATCCTACCAAAAAAATAAGAAAAGTTACGTACCCCAGAGGTGAGTATCACTGGGATCACCTTCAACGTACTCCCCTTAGGAAAAAAATGCACCAAATGCAGAAGCCTAGTCCACCTTTCAAAGCAATTTGGAACTCTTTTTCCAGAATGCCCATCAGAGCTGTCATTATACTATTACCCTTGGTGTTCTGAATTCCATCAGAATATCTTCCCTTCAATAGTTCCTTTATCCTTGGATAAAGAAAAAAGTCATTGGTGGGGCAGATCAGGTGAGTAGGAAGGATGTTCCAATACAGTTATTTGTTTACTGGCTAAAACCTCCCTCACAGACAGCTATACAACTAAGTTGACAAACTAGGCACCACTCCATGGTGTGTAATAGCCATTCCAGAAAGCTGCAAAATTGCTTTGAAGGGTGAACTAGGCACTGGTGTCAGTGGTTAGCTTCCCAAGGGGAGTATTTTGAAGGTGACCTTAGTGACTGTGGTGGTCAGGATTATGTCGACTTGGCAGCTCCATATTTGGCTGCTGTATTAAGTAGCAGGGTGGGGCCTGTGGTGGCTTCCGATCCCTCAGCTCTCTTCTCTCCACCTTCCACCACTACTGCCAATCTGCTCACATAGCCAGCAGCTCCTGCTCTCTTCTAGCTTCTGGTTCTTGGACTTGAACTAGCAGCTGTTGGATTCATCAACCCTTACAGTGGGCACTTGGGAGTCCTGCTCCCTGACCCGTGGATCCTGGGTTTGCCAGCCTCTGCAGCTCCGTCTCGCCGCCAAGTTGGGATCCTCCAACCGATACAACTGGTGATCTAGAACTCTGCTCTCTGACCTGCTGACCTTGGGTTTTCAGCTCTGTTGGCCACGTGCGGCTTGTGCCAGGACTTGGGATGTTCAGCTTCTGCGACTATGTGAGCTGTTTCCTATATTTATATCTCTATATATCTTTCCTTGTACTTTACATGTCTAAATCTTTCCTTGTACATACACGTTACTGGTTTTGCTTCCCTAGAAAACCCAGCCTAAAACAGGGACATTCAGCAATGATGTATGTAGCACTTAAACAATTAAGTTTGTGGACTTAATTGTCAGACCTCATATGTTAACTTTAATTTCTCTAAAAGATGAAAATATTAAGTAAATAGTAATATTTTTACTTACACAAATGTAGAGATATACTTACCTTTTTGTAAATAAAGTGAAAACTCAACATCAAACTAAACTGTTAAGGAAAGAGATAGAAGGTATAAATCAGAAGATCAACTAAATATAGTTATCTTTACTGTATCACTGGAGTTATTGATATGTATTAAGTAATATATTTTTCAATTCTTTTCCTTTGGGGTATAAAACTCTAATATCTGTTCAGTTTAGATTGGCTAAATTTCAATCTACCTTTAATGTCTAACAATCAAATCCTTTCTCTCCTTTTTGCTTGCTCAGAGGATCTGAAGGGTTAGAGTCACCGCCAACTTCAAAGATAGCACACTGTTTATACTCACTGTGAAGCAGATGCAAGATAGGTAACAGACGCAGCATAATCAGCACACTTACTTTTGTGAAATATTAAAAAAAAAAACAAGAATCCAAAAATATGTGAATAACACTCATGTTAAACAGTCATTAGTGACTTCACCTGGGTCAAGAGCAGAGAAAACAATAAAACAGAAGAAGGACTCTCACATTGAACTCTCCTGGATGTTGGTATGAAAGGCTCCATGTTTCTTGAATTTTCTTTTTTTAGGACTGTCTTAGTCATCTGGGAAACTCTGGTGTCATAGTGGTTAGGTGCTCTGTCTGCTGTGTCTGCCAGGCCCTCCTTGGAAGCTCAATAGAGCAGTGCTACAGAATACTGCAAGTGGATGACTTTAACAAAGAAAAGGTTGCTTTTATGCATTCCAGTAGGCTACATGTTTGAATTCAGGGTGTCCACTCCACGGGAAGGCTTTCCTTCTTTGTCAGCTCTAGAGGTCCTTGTGTTGCCTTAGCTGTTGGTAAGGGTGCATCTTGGTGCAGGAACCTCAGTTCTGAAGGACCCGCTCTACTCCCACTGCTGCTTTCTTGATGATAGGCAGTTCCCAGCTCTCTGCTTGCTTCCCTTTCTTTTATCTCTTGTAGAATGAAAGAATAAAAGCTGTTGCAAGCCACACTCCAGGGCAACTCCCTTTGCATCTGAGTTGGGAGGTGATTTTAGGAAGGGTTTTATAGTCCCACTCTAGTCCTCTCTAACATTATCCAGTCTGTTAACCACAGGCAGAGATTAGGATTTACAGTATCAGAAAAATCACAGAAAGGAGGGCAATTACAGATTACGGTGGATCACGGCCCAGTCAAATGACTACACACATTTTGAGGGAGACACAGTTTAATCCATGACAGAGACCACATTACAAAGAGGAAATTCTGTTGAATTACCAAGAATTGAAGGTGAAATGAAAACCAATTGGCAATTACTATGAATCATGAGATTTACATTTATTAAATAACTTACCAAAATGATCCTACTGGATAGGTAGTTTTTCAGTTGCCCAAGTCAGCTGTGACACAGGATGACCAGTGCCATCAATGTGATTCCAACTCACAGTGACCCTATAGACAGAGTGGAATTGCCCCATAGGGTTTCCAGGGGGCAACTGGCAGATTTGAACTGCTGTCCTTCTGGTTAGCAACCACAGCATTTAACCGCTATGCCACCAGGGTTTCCCATATGTATTACAGTAGGTTTTTAATGGCTGATATTGTTGCCGGTTGTCTCGGATGCCGTGGACTCCTTTGACATTCCTGCTCCTCACTGATCCAGGATGAACAGGTAAGGCACAGAGAATCTTTCTCACTAAGTATAATATTATTAAAAAGACTTGAAAGCAGGAACGGGGGGGGATATTAACAAAGCACACCCCCGCCTCTGAACAAAGGTTTTGTCAGGGCTTACCCAAGGGCTCCTTGGAAAGTCTATGGAGCAGTTCTGCTCTGTCTAAAGAGTCTCTTTAAGGCGAAATCAACTCGATGGCACTGGGTTTGGTTTCGATTTGGCAGAAAGTGTTTTGGGAAGGATGGGTTTCATGTTTAATTCATGTTGGAAGGGGAGATTTCTGGAAAGTAGCAGTACCAGTGACTTTGTTAACGTTGTGTGTGCCTCTATGTAGAAAAGGGAATTTGCAGCCAAAGGTTCTGTGAGGCACTGGAGGGACTTACCATGGGATGTTGTGCATGCAGTGTCCTTTGAGATCTCAGGTAGGGTTCTGGTGTTACCCTTATGTTCTTGTGCCCTCTGTCAGAGAGTCACAAAGCCTAGACCTACCATAAACAATATTGTCAGAATAATCTTAGAAGTATTTTTACCAGATCAATAAAGAAATTGGTATCGATATCACGACTCGACGGCACTTGGCTGGCTGGCATCGATATCACAGCAACAAAAGCAGATTTCAAATGTAATATTCAATGTATCGCCAATGCCCATGTCTCAGTGAGGATAGTGGACTCGAATATTTGAGTAACAAAACCATACTCTATTCATAACTTAATGTGATAAATTACCATAGTTTTGTTCTGTCATAAGCACCTAAGAAGACCCATTTGAAATCTACTTCTGATCACTTTTAAGATCTTTAAGAGTGAGTTTCAGGACTTTAAATACTTCAGCAGGTGTGCCCTGGGTGGCACAAACAGTTGTCTGCTATTAATTGAAAGGCTGGAAGTTCTAATCCATCTGTCAGCATTGCAGAAGAAAGGTCATGAGATTACCCTGTGATTAGAGTCAGTGAGCAGCTTACGGAATGCAGCTCTAACCCTGAAACTCGTGGGGCCTCAATAAATCAGAATGGACATGTGAGAACTTGATTTGATTTTTGTTTTATGTGTGTATCTATTTATACGTATTTATAAAAAGAGAGAAAGAAGAGATGGGATGCGATAAGGGCCTTTCTGACAAAACCATGAGGTCTTTACGGTAAAATTAGATCCAAATGGGGGAAAAATTAGGTTAAAACAAAGATATTAGAAGACAACGAGATGAAGAACCTCCACGGGATAGACTGATACAGTGGCCGCAACAATGAACTTCAGCATAAAAACGATTTTGGACATGGCACAAGACAGGGCAATGTCTCATTCTGTTGTGCAGAGGGTCATTGTGAGTCAGAACGGACTTGGTGGCACCTAACAACAGTGACATATTTGGAGATCAGATCTTAGCATCAAAGAATCTTGGATTTAAATCTAGACCAACCACTTCATAGCTGTGTGATTCTCTGAAACAAAGTATCCTCACTTGAAAAGTCAAGAAATTAATATTTAACTTTATTTTTTAATGTAGTTTAAAAGATGCACATGGAAAAAATTTGGCATTTGGAAGGCCGTTCATAAATGGGAGCTATTAGTACTCTCAGCGGGTTCATTTAATTTTCAGGAATACTAACTTGTGTTTTTCAACATTGTTTTCAGTTTTTCTTGATTCATTTCTTTCTTTTAGTCATTGAAATTGTTTTCAGGTATGTATTTTCATTCACAGAGGTGAATGAGAGAGATTACTTGCCCTCAGGAAGTCCCCACACAATTTGCCAGTGTTCGATTAAGGCTGCTCCAGTTCTGTGGCCCAGCAACTCTATCACAGGAATATGTGGTTTTCACTAACTCTCTAGTCACAGAGTCCCTTTACGTCCAAATCATGGCCTGATCATTTGAAATCTGATGGCCTTTGCCATTACCTACCAGTGTGTGACTCCTAAATCTCTAAGTTGCTACTGCTGTGAACTTCCTTTTGTGTATGTTTCATTTCCTGCAACTGGGCTTATTGATAATGTGGCAACAAGGCTGAATGAGCTTTCGCTTCTAAGTTCATCTGACCTAGAGTCATTCAACTAACTCCGCTTAGTAATAACCACATACACAAAATACATATATATACCTGGGAACGCTTTTTTGTGAGCAAATTTCTCGTAACATAGGTAAGATAAAAGAGATGTTTCCCTCCCCTCAAGGAGTCTCAGATTCTACATAACTTCCATGGGATAGTCACATTGTCCTACTGAAGAACACTATTGTCATATGTATGTTTTTAAATTATATTTTATTTTGCTTTTGGCATAACATGGCTCCTGACATGTAAACTCTGTCTTACATTACTCAAGAGAGAAAATGCTACCTTCTGTTTTTTTTTTTTTTTTTTTTTTGCTACCTTCTTTGAAGGCATAGAAATACATGGGACTTTGAAAGCGAGAGAATTGGCACATAATGAAAGCTTATTAAATGCTGGAGTTCTGTCTCATGTAATAGAACTAGACTTTTGAAAAATATAAGCATGGAAAGAGGAGCACAGAATTATTAATAAATGAATTCACAATAATAATATAGGATTCATAAAATAATCTCAGGTTATTATTAGCAGAAATGTTATGATTCTAACTTCAACCAAAACTACATTCTTCTGTATTTTATGATGGCTAATAGAAGAGGAATGGAGCTCTCTTTTATAATAAGTGGAGTAATGATGATAAAACTGTAAAGTCAAGTGTTACATGATTGAAAAAGCTGAAGGTGTAAGAAAACTGACAGGCAGTGTGGGGTCTGATCAAGTATGAGAAGTGCTGTGATGAAGAGTGTACTCAGGTCTCTTTTGACTTCTCGTTTTATAATTTTCATTGTGTAAGTCTTTTATGTCCCTGATTATATTAACTCACATGTATTTTATGGTTTGAGAAATAATTATAAATGATGTTTTTCCTGATTTCTTTTTTCAGACTACTTTTTCTTAGTGTACAGGAATTCACATCGTTTTTGTGGTGTTGATCTATTACTTTACACCATTGCTGAATTTACCTATTAGTTCCAGCAGTTTTCTTCAGGAATCATTAGAATCTTCTATGTATAAAATCGTATTATCCACAAATGTAGACAGTTTACTTTTTCCTCTCTGATTTGGATAGTCTTTACTGTTCATTCTTGCTTTATTGCCCTGGCTAGGACATTCTTTAACAATGCTGCACAGAAGTGTTGGCAAGGGCCTGTTTGTCTTGCTTCCATTCTCAAAGGGAAGGAAGGCTCCTAGCCTTTCTCCTTTGAGTATAATATTGGCTGTGATTTTGCATATATGCACTTAATATGTTGAGAGATTGCCTTTCTAGTCCTATTTTTGCAGAAAGTTTTAATCCAGAAAAGATGTTGAATTTTATCAAATGTTTTTTTCTACATTAATTGATGTTATCATAAGGTTCTTTTTTTATTTATGAAGTGGATTACACTGATTTATTTTTCTAATGTTGAACTATCAGGTAATCCTGGTATGAAGTGACTTATTTATAATGTTTTTCTTTCCTTCTCCTTCCTCCCTTCCTTCCTTCCTTTTTTATGTGTGTTTCTGAAGTCTGTTGGCTAGAATTTTGTTGAAAATCCCTTGCATGTGTGTTCATGAGGGTTACTGGTCTTTAATTTTCTTTTTTTTGTGATGGAAGCCTATTGTCAGATTTAGTTATCAGGGTATAAACTGGCTTACAGTTTGGTAGTGTTCCTTTCTCTCCTAGGTTTTTTAAGAGACTGGATAAGACTGGTGTCAACTCTTCCCTGTGTGTTTGGTAGAGTTCTCCAGGGTAAGCCACCTGATTTCAGATTTGTTTGTTTTCTTTTTCTTGGTGGAAGATTTTTTTTTTTTTTTAATGATGTCTGTAGTCTCTTCTTTTGTAAGAAACTTAAAAAAAAAAAAAAAAAAACACTGCTGTTGAGTTGATTCTGACTTATAGTGGCCCTATAGACAGGGAGAACTGGTTCATAGAGTTTCCACAGGAAACTCACCTGGTGAATCTAAACTGCTGACCTTCTGGTTAACAGCTTTAACCCTTAACCTCTATGCCACAAAGCTTTCATTTTTTGTAATGGGTCTGTTTAACTTTTCTATCTCTATTTGTGTTACTTCATGTAGATAATGTGTTTCCTGAAAATGAAACAATTTAGCTAGGTTTTAAAATTTGTTAGAGTACAATATGTCACAGTGATCTTTTAGAATCTTCTATATTTCTGTTGGATCATTGAATCTGTTGCAATACCAGTGATTTCATTACCTAACTTGGTATTTGTCTCTTCTGCTTTTTCTTTTTTTAAAGAAATCTAGCCAGTGGTTTGTCTATGTTAATGATCCTTGCAAAGAACCAATTTCTGGTTTTATTGATTCTTCACATTGCTTTTTATTTTATTTCTCCTTTTATAATTTTCTGTTTTTCTGGTAGCTTTTTGTTTCTTTTCATCTTCCTTTTCTATTTGTTCAAGATGTAAGCTTATGGTACTGATTTTGGGTCTTTGTTTTTAATGTAGGCATTTATTGCCATGAATTCCCCTCTGAGTAATACTTTTGTTGTGTCCCACGAGTTGTCCTGTGTTTCATTTTTGTTTAATTCTATGAATTTTTATGTTTTACTCTTAATTTCTTCTATGACCTAGTGTGTTTTTCTTTTTTTTAAAAGCAGAGTATTAGTATTTCTATGCGTCTTTTTTTCTCTTCTTATTTTCTGTTATTCATACACATCTTTAGATTGTTACTGTAAGAGAAAATGACTTTGCATTATTTCAATCTACTTACATGTGTTGAGACTTGCTTTGTATGCTAGCATATGAGGTCTGACAATTTTAGTTCACAGTAGTCTTGTCACCATGTGCTTACGTTGGCAGCACTGTACAAACAACTTGATAAGGTTTCATAACCTTATTATATCAATGGCTCACTGCTGCCTTCATGTTGATGTGTGGTGGCATCTTGCTGAGTGGAGTTCATTATTGTTGTTGTGGGTTTTGGTGTGCCATTGAAAGAATGCCAGAGCTTGAATTAGAGCAACAAATAAACATTAAATGTCTTTTTAAGCTTGGCAAGAATGTAAATGGAATCAGGGACAAGTGAGTGCAAGTTTATGAGGAGAATGCCTTGAAGAAAATGGCAGTGTACAAATGGATTAAAACATTTTTCCGAGGTCAGAAAGCATCACTGATGTAGAGAGGTCAGAGTGGCCAGTTACAAGAAGAACTGATGAAAATGATGCAAAAATTTGTCAAATTGTGTGTCAGAATCGTCAACTGACTATGTGATGCTTAGGGGATCAAATAAACATCAATAGAGAAACATTTAGGAAAATGTTAACTGAAAATCTTGGCATGAGAAATATGTCTGCAAAAATGATCCCAAAGGAGCTCACTGATGAACAAAAGCAAAGGAGATTCCAAGTTTATCAAGACCCTTTGGAGAAGCAAGACAGTGTTTTGTGTCATGTTGCCACTAGTGATGAAACATGAATGCACCAATACGATCCTGAAACAAAGTGCCTAAGTGCACACTGGAGGCCAGCCAGTTGACTATGACCAAAAAAACCATCCCATCGGTCCAAATCAAGAGTCAAAACAATGTTTCTAACCTTTTTTGACATCAGAGGGATTGTTCGTTATGAATCTGAGCCAAGTGGACAAAGAGTTAACCAAGTTTACTATTTGGAAATGCTCAGAAGGCTATGTGAAAAAGACAAAAATGACCTGAACTTTTCTCCCATAACTCATGGCTCATGAATGACAACAATGAACCAGGTCACAGGGCACTGTCGGTGAGGGAGTTTTTAGCCAGTAAGCAAACAGCCATATTGGAACACCCTCCCCATACACCTGATCTGGCCTCAGTGACTTCTTTTCTTTATGTGAAGATGAAAGGAAACACTGAAAGGAAAATGTTTTAATGACATTCAGGACATCATGGCTTATAGGACTACAACTCTGGTGACCATTCCAGAAAAAGAGATCCAAAATTTCTGTGAAGCATGAACTAGGCACTGACAGCAGCACATAGCTTCCCAAAGGAAGTACTTCTAAGGTGACTGTAGAGATACTCAGCAATGAAGTATGCAGCATTTTTTCTAGGATGAGTTCATGAACTTAACTGTCAGATTTGGCATGGTCTATTCCAATAAATGACCCATGTGCACTGGAGAAGAACATATATTGTTCTGAAGCTGGGTGAGGTATTCTATACATATTTGTTAGATTCAGTTAGCTTATGCTTTTATTTAAGTTCTCAACATCCTTATTGATTTTCTTTGTTGAAATTCTACTTAACTGAAAGTGGTGTGTTGAAGCCATTTACAATGTTGTGTAGCTTTCTTTTTCCCCCTTCGTATTAGCCAGCGTTTGTTTCACGGATTTTGGTAGCTCACAGTTAAGTGTATCTATATGTTTGTCAGTTTGTCATACTTTGGGAGTTTGAGTGTTGCCACCATACTGGAAGCTATGCTGCTAGTATTCAAATACTAGTAAGGTCACCTGCAGAGGACACATTTCAGTTGAGCTTTCAGACTGTAAGAGACTAGAGAGAAGGATCCTGCAGTCCACTTCTGAAAAGGATTTGCCTGTTTAAAACTTATGACTATGGACAGAACATTGTTTGATATAGTGACAGAAGATACACCCCTCAGCATGGAAGTCACTTAAAAGACTACAGGGGAAGGACTACCTCCTCAAAACTGAACTTACCTTAATGGTGTGGATGTAGTCAAACTTTTAGGATTTTCATTTGTATATGTGGCGAGACTCAACATGAGAAAAAACAACTGAAAACATCCATTAAAATCATAATACAGGATAACAAAGAATGAATCTGGGAAAATTGGAAGTTGCCAAAAATGAAAAGGAATGCATAAATATTGATATCATATGCACTAGTAAACTGAAAAGGACTGGTATTGACCATTTTGAATCAGATAATCATATGGTCTACCATGCTGGGAATAACACTTCACAGAGGGATAGTGTTGCATTCATCATCAAAAAGAACATTTCAAAACCTATCTTGAAGTACAATGCTTTCATTGATAAGATAACATCCCTACACCTAAAGGAAGGCTACTTAATGCAAATGTTATTCAAATTGTTCATCAATCACTGAGACAAAGATGAAGAAATTGAAGATACTTACCAATATTTGCAGTCTAAAGTTGATCAAACATGCAATCAGGGTGCCTTGATGATCACTGGAGATAGGAATGTAAAAGTTGGAAGCAAATGAGAAGGATTTCTAGTTGGAAAATATGGCCTTGGTTATGAAAATGATGCCTGAGGTCACCTGATAAGAATTTTGCAAGACTAACAACTTAATTATTAATACCATTTTTAACCAAGATAAACAGTGGCTATACACATGGACTTTTCCAGATGGAATACACAGGAATCAAAATGACTATATCTGTGGGAAAAGATGATGGAAAAGCTCAGTGTCATAATTAAAAATATGGCCGGGTTCCAACTGCAGAGCATCAATTGCACACATGCAAGTTTAAAATGAAACTGAGCAAAATTAGAATGAGCCCACGAGAGAGCCACAGGACTACCTAGAACATATTCCATCTGAGTTTAGAGACCATCCAAAACGTATATTTGATGTGTTAAACACTAATGTCCAAAGCCCAGATGAGCTGTTGAAGGATATCATACATGAAGAAAGTAAGAGCTCATTAAAAATATAGGAAAGAAGGAAAAGACCAAAATGGATGTCAGAAGAAAATCTGAAACTTGTCCTTTAACACAGAGTAGGTAAAGCAAAAGGAAGAAATGGTGAGGTAAAAGAGTTGGACAGAAGAATTTTAATGGGCTTCTTGAGAAGACAAAGTATTACAATGACATGTTCAAAGACTTGGAGATGAAAAACTAAAAAAGGATGAACATACTCTGAGTTTCTCTAGTGAAAAGAACTTAAGACAATTTTAGAAAGCAGCTACGTGGCCAACCACTTGGAAGAGATCTGTATTTATGCCTATTCCAAAGAAAGGTGAGTCCACTAAATGCAGAAATTATCATACATCATTAATATCACATGCAAGCAAAATTTTGCTGAAGAACATTCAAAAGTGTCCGCAGCAGTATATTGAGAGGGAAGCCAGAAATTCAAGCTGGATTCAGAAGACAATACACAGATAGAGATTCTACTGCTGAAGTCAGATATCCTGACTGAAAGCAGAGAATATCAGAAAGCTCTTTACCTGTGTTTTATTGACTATGCAAAGACATTTAACTGTGTAGATCATAACAAATTATAGATAACACCAAAGAGAATGGAAATTTCCAATACTTAATTGTGCTCATGAAAAACCTGTACATAGATCCAGAAGCACCCATTTGAACAGAATAAGGAGATCTGTGGTTTGAAGTCAGGAGAGATGTGAATCAGGATTGTATCCTTTCATTACACATATTCAGCTCACATTCTGAGCAAATAATCTGAAAAGCTAGACTACATGAAGAAGAACAGAGCATTAAGTTTGGAGGAAGACTTGTTAACAACCTACAAGGTCGGGCAATAAAATTTGTGAACTTGCCATCATTTGCTTACATTGACAACACTGTACAAACAACTCAGTAAGGTTTCATAACTTTGGTGTATCTGCGTGCCACAGCTGTGTTCATGTCAATTTGTGGCAGTATCTTGCCAAATGGCATTCATTATCATTGTCATGTATGACATATGGTTGACTGAACCTTGTTTACTGAAAGTGAAGAGGACTTGAAGATGAAGATCAAAGATCACTGCCTTCAGTGTGAATTGCACCTCAGCATAAAGAAAACAAAAATACATACAACTGAATCAATAAGCAATGTCATGGTGAGTGGGGAGGTGATTACATTGTCAAGGACTTCACTTTACTTAGATCTTCATTCAGCTCCCATGGAAGCAGCAGCCAAAGAATCCAACGACTCACTGCGTTGGGCAAATCTGCTGCAAAACATTTAAAGTGCTGAAAAGCAAACATGATACCTTGAAGACTAAAGCGCACCTGACCCAAATCATGGTGTATTCAATCATCTCCTATGCACATGAAAGTTGTACAATGAAAAGAGAAAATCTAAGAAAAAATTAATCTAAGAAAAATTAAAGTCTTTAAGTTGTGAAGTTGGATGAGAATATTGTTCACTCTTCTATGTTTCTTCCTCTTGTTTCTCTTGAGATGTTATAAGTTCAGTTGTCTTCTCATTCATTTATTTTATCTCCTGTCTGTTAACTCTATTGCTGAGTGCTTCTCCTACTCTAATTCAGTTGCTTTATTCTTCAGTTCTAGTAGTTCTCTTTGGATTTTTGTTTTAATGTTTTCAATTTCCTTAATATATAAAATGGGTCTCTGATTTTGTCCTTCATTTCTTTCCTGATCTTCAATAATTTGTTTTCCGTGTGCTTTATCTTTTTAGAAACACATGCAGCACTACAGCCTAAAAAATACAAATTCTTTGAGTTAGTATGTCTTCGGTAGGAGAAATTGCCTCTTCTTTATGTTTTGCTTAGCTTAGTCCATCTTGTCTTGGAATATTTTTTGTGTTTTAACATTTTTGGTTGAAGTTGGGCCCTTTTCCAACTGGATAACTAGTATCCAGCTGCCAACCAAAAGACAAAAGCCAGGACCCTTACCCATCAGCCACTTTAAGAAAGAAAGATGTTGATACTTACCTCTGTAAAGCCGGAAGAACCACACAGCTGGAAGAACCACACAAAGCAGAGCCACCACACCCTACCCCACAGGGTAACTATGGGTCAGAATCAGTTCAGTGGCCATGGTCTTAGTATCTTCTCTTGAGAACCAGTCGAGGATACTCTTCTCCTCTTTCTTTTCTTTCTTTCTTTTTTTTTTTTTTTTTTTTTCTTTTCAGCACTGATTCAAGAGTTTCAGATGTTTGATCTCAGATTCAACAGGCATGCTGGTCATGGGTGGTGACAAAAACGATCCAGTTTGACTTTCCCGCATCTTTCCCTCACAGGTACACCCTGTATAGTCTGTCCTACAGTGTTCTGATGTGATCAGGGAGATAGTCATTTTCCTCTATGTCACCTGTCAGTCTGAAGTATTTCCCTCATTCTGCTGCCCCTGTAATTTTTCACAGTCTTAGGAACCACCTGTTTTAGGTGTCAGTGTGATTCAACAACACTCTCTAGTGGTGCTATAAGCCCTCTTCATCTCCCCCCAACTGGGCAGCCTGTGAGTCCCCACCATCAGTTTAAACAACCTTAAAAAATTGGGCTGAAGCTTCCTTAGATTAGCTTCCTTCCTATGTTCCCTCTTTGGGGTGTTTCCACACATTTCCCAAAATGACTGTGATGAGCAAGGATCCCGAGGTCAGCAGGTATGCTTTCTCAACTTCTGTGACAATCTGTCCCTTCTCTACCCTGCTTCTGGACTCATCACTACTCTCCAACACCTCAGCTGCCATCTGAAGTTCTGAGAACACAGCCCATACCTGTTTTTATTTGTTGTTCAGCTGATTATTTGCTGGGGAACTCATTGGGAGCATCAACTTACTTTACCATGTTGCTACTACCTCCCAGTTCTCTTCAATTCTGCCAATGCAGCACTTCCTTCTCTGAAAGTTTAGGAGTCCACCTAACACCCTTTCTTCCAACCTGCTAGCCATATATTCAGGAGATTCCTTCTAACCCTTTAGGATGTTAACTACAAGCTCAGGAACTCCTCATTGGGCTCCTTAACTTCTGAGCTACTAGCGTCTACTACTCCTTGCCAAGTGCCATCGAGTCGGATTCAACTCCTGCTACTCCTTAGGGTTCAATAATTTATTATAACCATTCACAGAGCTCACAAAAACTACCATGCTGATAGTTACAGCTTTATAATAACAAAATAGGAATATAAACAAAGAGCTGCATAGAGTAAGGTCTAGAAGGTTTCCTGTTGTTGACTGAATTGTTTCCTCCCTAAATATATGTTAGAATCCTAATCTCTCTATCTGTATAGATGCAATCCTGTTACAGAATAAGGTTTTCTTTGGTATATTAATGAGGCTGTATCAGTGTAGGGAGGATCTGCCATAAACCTAATCACTTTTGAGATAAAAAAGATGCAACTTGGGCACAGAAGCAAGGAGACACAAATGGGATCGGTGGGAAATAGACACAACACATGATCATCACCAAGGAACCAAAGAATAGACTTTGCTAAGAGATAAAGATGTTGTTCCAGAGGAAATGGAGTGTTTCCTAAAACTGATGCCTTGAATACAGACTCACAACCTCCTAAACTGTGAGAAAATGAATTTCTGTTTGTTAAAATCACTCACTTGTAGTATTTCTGTTACAGAAGAACTGAAAAACTGAGATAGTTCCCAGTGAAGGACTTCTGTGTCCCAAATAGCATATTCCTCTTCCATAGGCATTGATGGCTTCCACCAAACAGGAAGTTCATGGAGCTTCCTTTTCTAGAACTTCTATTGGTGCCTCATTACGTGATGCAAACTCTAGCCTTTTACCTCTGAAGTTGTTTAGTATGTTAAAAAATCGTCATTAATTATTAAGTGGTGGGTCTTTCTACTAGCCAGCAGCTACTACAGACAGACTTCACCAGTTCATCTTAGCTATCAGTCAGATGTGTTCTGGAGTCTTTACTTAGAAATTACGACTCAGAAACTCAAGACAAAAATCAAATTCTTAGACTATGTTTACATAAACTATACATATGTCTGTAAACATAGTCCCTACCTTAACATAATCTATATTTAGTGAGATAATGATGTGTTCTGATAAGGGAAGTAGAACATTTTGGACACTCACAAAACGGATGCCTAATTCCAATTATAAAACTGAATGACTCTGCAAATTTCAAAGAAATTTCCCTTTTTCTTTGGGACATTTCAGTAGCCTAGCAAAAAAAAGAAAGCTCCAAATCTCTAGTAATCAATAAAAGTTTATGCTACCACTTTCTGTAAACCCAACATTATTATTTTAAGTGTATTTTTTTTAATGTAAAGATGACTTCTTAAAGATATTTATTTCATGGGATTTTAGTTTAGATTTCCTCAGATATTTTCAGGGAACTGTAAGCCAGTATCTACCTGTGTCTAGTAATTTGTAAAGATACTTAGTAAAAATGTCCTCATTTCTAGCTTAGAATGTATAACTATGTGTAATAAGTGTGTACACAACAGTCACACAATAGTGATTTTAAGTTACATAGTCTCGAAATCATTCGCCTGATCAATTTTGCTTAAGTTGAAGTTATCTTTCTCTTTTTCTGCTTGTTAAAAGAGTTGATTTTCAACCTAAAAGAAAACGAAAAAAGCTTGTTTACCACAAGGCACTGTCTATTTAATACAGTTTTATGGTATTAAGTATGTACATTTAAGGAAAAGTCAAAATAAATTTAAACTGTTACTGTAACCTTGATGCTGAAGGCTAGGAGAAGTTGAGTGAATGACTCTTATTAATCCAGCTTTGAAATGGATGAATAATATGTTACAACCTCTCTGACATATGGTGAGGTTTGCAGCAAGTTTGGCGTAATTGTTTCACTTAATAAACACCTGATTAGCATTGTTTAACAGGTTTGAAAACAGTTGAATAGCAAGGTTCTGTCTAGTTACTTCCTCATTAGCAGACTCACGGTGGCTGCATCTGACAGACTGTATACCAGCCTTGACACAAGGTGACCTCTTGCTTGGACCTGTTCATCACCTTCAGTCTGTTATAAATGAAGTCAGTATAAATGTCAGCATGAATATGACATCATTCTAAACTTCATCTGATACCTTGTTATTACTTCTCCAATATTGTTATTATAGACATAGTGAAACTATATGTAACAGCAAACAAAATGAGAGTGAGAAGAAGAAATTTTGTACATAGGTAAGCTTTTAGTAATATGATAGTCTAATAAAGCATGCCATCTGTTAACAATATTTAATAATTTTATTATTTTGATTTCCTCATATCCAGCATTTTTTTTTTAGATACCATCAAAATTGACAATATATATGTTGTATTCGAGATGTTACTGGTAAAGTTTAACTGATTTATTAATAATGCTTGCTATGTTTAATATAGCCATACCAATGTCTTTTCTTCATGTTTATTTTAATTTTCTAAAGGCAAGGAGAAAATACTAAGATAAATTTCAAGATTAAATTGAATTAACTGGTTGTAAATATGATGAAGGTTTTCAGAACTTATTTCTTGAAAAAAAATTTATATTATTCCAATACTCAGCTTTTTGTAATCAATGCTTAATATAAATTTCTCCAAACAGCAGGGAAATAGTCACTTAGCACTTTTGTCAAACTTGACAAATTATCTGTACCCAAGACCCTCCTGTTTAAATCACAAAATCAATTATACAGTTACAAAACATATATATTCTTCTCCTTGATGGGTAGAAATGGAACCAATTTATCTTAAAAGGAACATTGATTAATAAATGTTATTATAAACAAACCAAAATGGACATGATGTATTTTTACTTTTTTCCATTTTTTTGTAATTTTTTGAAATATGATCCCTAATATTTTAACCTAAAAGAAATGAATAAAATTTTGAAATTGGAAGATATTTATGGAAGAATGAAGAAAAGAATAATAATTTGATAAAGGCCAATTGTATTGTACAGGAAGGGTTAAAAGAAAATGTGTCATTCATGGAGTTGGATTTTTTCTTTTTAATATTAAGACAGATATCTAAAATTGCAACTTATGTTGATTGAAAGGGTACACCATTAAGACTGGACATAACAAAGAAAAATATTTTTAACATATATGTTTTTGAAAATTACATTTTGCATTATGTACCTTCTCTTCAATTTTTAGTAAATTTAATATTTATTTTTCAGTTTTATCCAATAGATAAAATAGCTCTAATAGTTAAAATAGATAGTTTTTTGGCTGTCTGTGAGATAGATATATTACCTGCTGCACCATTTATTTATATATCTGCACCTATCTATCTCTATCTATCTATTTATATATACATATGAATTATATTATCAAAGCTGGCATGTTCTTAATAGCACTGCTTTTTGGGAACTTAGAAAACTAAATTGTCATAATAAGGATCAAAAGCCAAGCCAAGTGCCGTCAAAGCTTCAAGAAGTGTTTGGGTAAAGTAGGAGCTAACCTAACTTTAGTTTCCAAGTGATTTTATGTATCAATTTATCCTTGATAATGCATAGAAGGTCTTATCAGTCTTTCCAGAACCAACCCTATGTTGTAGATCTTGGTGTCTTTAGCAGGTGAGATAACTGAAGCTCAAACAGATTAAGCAAATTCCCCAAAGAGCTGCAATTAGTGAATAACAAGTTAGCAATTTAAGCTCAGCTCTATGTAACACGAATGATCAAGTTTAGAGTATGTACAGCAGTTGACACTACCCTTTTCCATTCATGACACACTGTTCTTGTATAGTTCCTTCTGTGTTTTATGATTTTTCTTCTTTTTTTGCCTGTATTGTTCAATAAATATTTTTTCTTCAATAGTCTTTTCACAATTGCTTTCTTCCTAGTTTTATGCATGTATCATAATGCAAAGCTCTTTTCTTAGTTCTATATATTTATTTTCATTTATAATTTATAAACATCTTTCATTGAATAAACATATTTCATTGTAGTCATTAATTTATGTATAGTCCCTTTTCCTTTTGCCCCCAAACTAATCGCCAGTGATTCAATAAAAGTGTGCCCAATTTTCTTAATAATCTATGATATATCACATCAGGGGCAGCTGATCTATAAATGTTCATTTTTTCAAGCACAATATCCCCTTATCTGCCTCTGTCAAATGTCATTCTTGAATGCTTTTTGTTATTTTCTAATTGTCCAAATGTATTTTATTCATTTTTATTGTCAAAGACAAGCCTACCTGAGACAAAGAGTTAAGGATATGGGGCAATTCACATTCAATAATAATTTTACACTTCAGCTTCATTAATTATTTTTATTGTGTTTCCAGTACTTACTTTCTGAAAATAAATAGGAATTTTACATTAAAAATCATCATCATAATAATCCAACCTTTTAAATGCTCACTCTTCTCCAAATATATATGGAGTATAACAAAAATAACAGTCTTCTCTTACCTCTTCTACAGAAAAACTGGAAGCTTTAAAAATAGGGCTTTGGGAATATTCACTCATTGCCCTAATGGTCTCTAGAAGATTAAGACAAAGGGTAGCAAACAGAATACTTGCTTTATTAGTGAATTTTTTAAGATGTAATTTGCTGTGCTTTTTTTGTTATTATAGTTGTGTGTTTTTTTAATCACCATGCTATTACTGTTTGGTTTCATTTCTCTAGAAGTTTGGATGAGACTATTTACAGAACAGAGCCATGATGGATTGCCAAGTGGTTAAGAGCTCTATCCGCCAGCTGCACCTTCAGAAACCTATGAACCAGTTCCGCTCTGACCTACACTGCTGCTATGAATTAGAATCCACTTGACTGCAACAAGGTTGTTTGTTTGGGGTTCATTTAAAGAATAAACATAACCTTTTACGGTAAAAATTCTTTCTATCCTTAAAAAAAGAAAAAAAGTCACTCTCAAGTGAATTCTGCCTCACAGTGAACTTACAGGAAAAATAGAACTGCTTCACAGGGCTTCCAAGAAGGGCTGGCGAATTAAAACTGCCCAGCTTTTGGTTAACAGCCATAGTAGCTCTTAATAACTGTGCCGCCAGTGCTCAGTCCCCTATTTAATGGTGCATAATAGAGAGGCTGCACCCTGACTTGAAGCAGACAGCTGAGCCTGTTCTCAGTTCTTGTATGAATTCAGAGATGGTTGATTTTCATCTCAACAATCTGAAAGATGTGCACTCCTTACTCCAGGTCCAGAAAAAAATCTCAAGCTGATTTTATTCTATTGACTCGTTTCATATTTATTCCAATCTCTTTACTCTCTGGTCTGGCATAGGCTTACATGATAAATATTTCTTGTTCTCCTTCCATAAAACAAAACACGCGTGTTGCTCTGGAGTTGATTCCTTCTCCCTGCAATATTCTAGGAAGGAGTAGGACAGCCCTTTTGGGATTCCAAGTTTCTGCTGGTGGATCTGAAGCTGCGCACACTTTGGTTGGCAGCCATAGCTCTTAACCAGTGTCCCACCAGAGTTTCCTGTGGAGTGATTAAAATAGCTCCATGGGACACTCTCCATCTCCCACTCACTCTTGGTCTTGTTCATCTTACTCTCTTCGCTCTCCTTTCTCATTCCATATGTTTATTTTATCTTGTACAGTAAGGGACTATAAAACTGAAAACCCACTGCCGTCAACTTGGGTCTGACCCACAGTGAACCTAGAGGTCAGAGTAGAACTGCCCCATAGAGTTTCCAAGGAGCACCTGGTAAACTTGAACTGCTGACCTTTTGGTTAGCAGACGTACCACTTAACCCACTACGCAACCAGGGTTTCCAAGGGACTATAGTGTATAATTACTTTGAATCTGCCTTTGGCTCAGTGTTAGGGTAAAACTTTAAGCCAGAATCTATATTATTGCTTGTTCACTGAATATTTTATTTAAAACCATACATGTAGGCACATTAGCTTATTTTCTTAGCAGTCTTCTTTGGTTGGCATACAGCTTTAAACCTGTGGTACGTAGCTCCTCAATTTATGGGTTAAAGAAATATTGGGTTTGTCTTTCTCAAGAACTCATATAGCATTCCAGCAGTTGCTTCACAAAAGTTTCATAAAACATTTGTGAAAATGTGATGACTCAAGTGTTCAAGTGTTTTAAAAATGCTAGATTGCTCTTTCTATTTTTGGCAGAGGAGTATGTGGAGACATCCTTGAAGAGAAGTGAACGAGTTGTGAATCGTGATTGTCGTCACAGAGGAAGCTGCTTATAGCAGGGTGTGTATAATACACTGTGAGTACTATAAAATATTACTCATTTCTAATTCATGACAAAAATACTTTCCTCAACTTGCGTATGTAATGGATGGCAAGAAACCAGGCATTCACATCTAATTATAAAGTTTTTCTCTTTGTGCTAAAATGGGCTCTATTTATCTATCAGTGCAATCAATCCGTGCATTTTTCTTTGTGTCTGTCACTGTACTACCTAAGCACTTAGCTAAGATATTAAATTAGCCAAAAAGTGTGGAGTGAGATGTTTTCCTTGTCTTTACCCCATTTATTTAAGCCAACCCAAAGCTAAGCAGACTGTGACTAATATTGGAAGCCTTATTCTTATCACAGACAGAGTTGTTTTCATTCTTGTTATTATTAATTGGTTGAATGCCAACAATATATTCAGCACAAGACATAATTGTGCAGGGTGTTCTTTCTCCTGCAGCCTAGAAAGGGATCAACTGCTCTCATCTTCCAGCACAGATGCCAGAGTGATGAGTGCCCCTTCAGGACCTCCTGTTTCCTGTCTGACCTCCCTTCTTCATCTACTTCCTTCACCAGTTTTCTTTAAAAGAACAAACTTCTTAATAGATTTTATTTTTTCTCTTAATTTTAGTAAAATGTTTCAGAAGAGAATAAAGCACAGATTCCCTTTTCAAACTTGTTTTTGGTAAATACTGTAGTATAAAAAAAAATGTGTTTATTCATCCTGAGGATAGTAATTGATATATGCTTAGAGTTTCTACCAATGTGTGTCTAAAAAATAATCAGTATGTGGATACAGATTTCACTCACTTATAATGTGTGTGTGTGTATACACACATACACACACACATAAATGTATTCATGTGTATGTATACACATATAAGTTAAGTTATACATATGAATTATGTCTATGACACACTGCGCTGTTCTTACTTGACATTGACTTGATCCTGACTCATGGTGACCCCATGTGTACAGGGTAGAGCTGTATGTATTTCATGGGATTTTCATGTCTGTGAATATTCAAAAGTAGTACCCCAGGCCTGTCTTCCAAGACATCTCTGGGTGTTTTTGAACCATCAACCATTTAGCTACTGCTCAAGTGCTTAACCATTTGCCCTACTCAGGGAGTTCTGTGATATCCCATACATACTATGAAAGAGATATTGTCAGAGATAGATTTTTATGTTATTGTTATAAGGTAGCTATGAGTCAGAATTGACTTGAAGGCAGTGGTGTTCCCCCCTTTATGAGAAGTTAATTTATTTTTATATATCCCATCCTATCAGACTGCAAGCATATCCTGTAAGAAACAATAAGACCACATTAAAAAAAATTAGTTTCAGACATCTGGGAATCTCAAAAAAGAAAAAAAAAATGTAATTTTTTGAGAAGTGTATTTTTTCACATCTAAAATCAAAGTAAGGAATAACTAAATGCATTGAATTATTTTTGTACATAGACACAAATGCTATCTCAAAGTGTTTTGTACTTATGAATAGTACTGATTGTTACTAAAATAATGCACACTTCCATTTCACAAGTATGTTGCATTTTCTTATGTGACATTTTATATTTAGCTAACTTTTGTCAATGTATCTAAAACATTTATAAAACATGAGATAAACACATATTTCTTTAGGAGTGGGACTACTAAAAATAGTTTATAATTTACTTTTTAAAAGATAAATTCAATCTAAGCCAGTGTCTTATTTCACATCCGTGTATGTGAAAGTAAAGGAAAAAAGTTATTCATAAGCAAAAATTTCAAAATCAGAATGATAATTCATAAAATTAAGAATCGTTTCCAACTGAGAATTAGAGCAAAATAAATAAATAAACCTCAGCTACTTGAAATAAAATAAAAGAGGGGAGAACTTTTGTAGAAGAAGAAAGTTGTATTTAAGCAACAGCAGTAATGTAGTGAGGAAAAACTGGAACGTGGCCACAGAGATTCATCCTGCAGGTGCACTGGTCTAGGGGAGGGACAACACGAGAGATGGGTCATAGGATGAAGTTATGTTCTAAGGGACACTTGAAACATAGAGCATCATCGACAGCATGCAGTGGAACCCGGTGTGACCTTCAGGAACGGCCTTGGGCGTCCAGGCAGGACACACCTACAGGGAGCCAGTGTTCGCCAAACCTAGGAAACGGGAGTCATGAGCAGAAACACAAATGCAGACCTAGAATATACATTACAGAGAAAAATCAGGAGTCGGCAAATCACACTGATAGCTATGGTGATTTTAGCAAAAAGATATCCTTTGAGGAAATTATGCTTTGTGATTTGTACTGACACTAAATTCTAAAACTTTTCAGCTCAGTATAGTATAAACCTTGGCAGAGCCTTGGTGAAAACCCCAAATCCGCTGTCATTGAGTGGATTCTGACTCACAGCAACCTTATAGACAGAATAGAAATGTCCCATAGTTTCCAAGGAGCAAACATCAGTAGTTCAAATCCACCAGGTGCTTTTTGGAAACTCTATGGGAGAGTTCTACTCTGATTTACAGGGTTGTTATGAGTAAGAATCAACTCGATGGCAGTGGGTTTGGAGCCTTGGTGAAGAACCCCTAAACCAAACCCCTTGACCTTGAGTTGATTTGATTCTGACTCATAGTGACCTCATAGAACAGATTAGAATTAATTTCCTCAGTTCCCAAGGCTGCAAATCTTGGCTGAAGCCAACTACCACATCTTTGTCCTGTGGAGTAGCTGATAGGTTCACATCTCCATTAGCAGCCAAGCACTTACCCACTGCTCCACCAGGGCCCCATTGTTGAAGAACAAATGTGTTTATTCATAAATATTTATCTAAAAAAAAAGCTGTGATTTTAATAAGCTGTTGGGATTCAAAGATATAGAGGCAAAGAATAAATCAGATCAAAAAACTTCAAAGAGCTTTCTATGATATTTATTAATAAAGAAACCTGAAAATTATAAAGTATGTCACAAGGTATAAAATAATATGAAATTACAGATTGCCATGGAAATTCAGGAAAATGCAAAATTACTTTAAGTTGGTGTGATTGTGGGATTCAGGTATTTGAACTTGGCTGATAAGAACAAAAGCATTTCAACAAGTAAAGATATTTTTAACTTTTTATGAATGCAGTCGAATTGCTTCTGTCAGGGCTCTGTCAGGACCTAGACAATGACTCTATGAATTTGCACAAGAATTACAATATAGTTCAAATTGTAAATAACAGACTAATTAGAAAAAAAATTATAATGCAGAAAGTTAAGAAGAAAATCAATTTAATTCATTATTCAGGTAAATGAATAGATTAGAAACTAATGGACACCAAAATGTAACTTAATTTATACAAGAGGTTTCTCACGTATTTCAGCATTTCATATAAATTCTAAATTATAGGTACATCTAAATGCAAACCAGTTTGTCCTTCTTGGGCTATTTCAGTATTTTTTTATCAGTTGGTTCTAGAATCTATTTCTTGTTTCAAAATGATGTTCATCACTGTATAGAGAACTGGTTTTATACTTAGAGTCCTGTTAATCCTTCGGAGGTCCCCTGGTGGGGCAGTGGTTAAAAGTCTATCTGCCAACCAAGAAGTCAGCTGTTCCAATCCACCAACCACTCCTATGGGACAGCTCTACTCTGTCCTATAGGGTTGCTATAAAGTAGAATCAACTCAATGACAGAGTTTTTTTTTTTTTTTAATCTTTTTTTTGGAAGTGTATTTTATAGTATTTTTAGTTAACAAACGAAAACTCTGTATTCAGGTAACGTTAATGTGTTTAACAAATTGGCCCATAAGTCTTTAACTCTTAAATTATTAGAAGTCCATTTTATTCATGTAACTCTCTCAGAGATCTACAGCAAGGGGCAGGCTGTTCTCCACACAGTAACATAGGAACTCAGGAAAAGACATGTCTCCTCTCCACCTGTAACTTTCACATTAAATTGGTCATCTCTTTTCAACTTAGCAGAAGGAAAATAGATGGCAAGCGAATGTCTTGGTCATCTAGCCCTGCTATAAGAGAAATGCTACTAGTCCACAGCTCTTACAAAGAGAAATTTGTTTCCTCCTAGAAAAGTAGGCTAAAAGTCAAATTCAGGACATCAGTTCTAGGGGAAGTCTTTCTCTCTCTGTCACCTCTGGAAGAAGGTCCTTGCTGTCAATTTTCCCCTAGACATAGCACTTCTCAGGACAGGGATCCCTGAAATCCCCACTCCAAAGAACACAGTGTGCTCTCAGTGCTTCTTTCATAGTGATGAGAGGTTCCCTTGGCTCTCTGCTCACTTCTCAAGATACTGCCTTAAAACACAGTCCAAGAGATCGTGCCTTTATATTTTTGTATCTCTAGAGATTGCCTTAGAAACCAATCAAAATTTGTGGATTGAGTCTCACCTCGTTAACAGAACCGCTGCTGCTTCCCGCCCTCCCTCATTAATATCAGAGAGCCGGAATTTACAACATACAGGAGAATCACACATCATTGGGAATCACGGCCCAGACAAATTGATACACACGTATTTGGGGGACACAATTTAATCCATGACAGGGAGCATGTAAGGGAAGTTCTATGAGTCAGGCCCTGATGGGATGTACATTACTTCCGTTACCTTTCCATTTGGTTTGTAGTAAATGTAGTTTAGACGGATGTGCACGTTAAAGAGGAGAATGTGGATTTGGGTGACTGCCAACATTCTCTGTCACAACCATTCTTAGAGATACCGAATAACAGTGTGTGACTTAGTGACCAAAGAATGTAGTCACCCATTCTCTGAGGAAATCAATCTTCCAGTTAATTATTCAGTTACGGCAGCCAACTCAAAGTCCAGGATTGTCATAATTCCTCATGGTTAGATCTGTAAAGTGGAAAGCAAACTATATGCCTCTATTTCTCTTCCAATATGCAATGCAAAACACACACACACACACGTGCTAAATTGCACACTTCAATTCTGAGAAAAAGGAGATAAATAAATAAATAAAACCCTTACAGATCCATAGCTGCGATAGGAGTTTCTGAGGCATGTGCTGTGAAGACTACTTGTCCAGTCTGGATAAAATTTCAGCACTACACCCAGACATGACCTTTGAAATAAACACTTTTATTACTGTTTCTCTATTATCTGCTAGTCGCATGCTTTGTGAAGTCTGTCTTGTTGGTTCTATGAATGAGATGCCCTCATCTGAAGAAGACATTGGAAAGGTTGTCTTACTTAGGAGACACAGTTCATATTGTCTGCTTTCTTCTGAGGCAAGTTCAAGGACTAAGATTTTCATTTATTTATTTGCTTACTTACTTACCTATTCATTCATTCATTCATTCACCTAGCTTTCTCTCTCTCTATCTGTCTGTCTGTCTATTGCTTTCACAGTCCTTCTCAGGCCAGAATCAAGAAAACAAAATGTCATCTATGATTTGGGAGACATAGGCTGTATTTGCTTCAAGGTCACCCTAAAGAGCAGTAAAACCAGCTGCTTTAGAAACAGTTGCCACTCATGGTCACCCCATATGTATCAAAATGAAACTGTGTTCCACAGGTTTTTAATGGCTAATTTTTCAGAAGCAGATCACCAAACCATTCTTCCAAGGTGACTCTAAGTAGACTTAAACTAGCAAATTTTCAATTGGCAACCAATCTCTTTCACTGTTCGTACTATCCAGGCACTCCAAGGGCAGCTAACCATACCCAAAGCTTCCTACTAGGTATACTTTTTCTTCCTGTTTTATTGATTCACTTCTCTCTCTCTTTCCTTGTCCCTTTGAACCCTTAGTAGTGATAGGCTTTAGTGAGAGGGCAACATTTTCCGCTAAAAAGCTGATCTTTGCTCTAATGTAGATCTTTTTTTTTTAGCTAATGTATGTTAATGGAATTTGTTTCTTCAAACTTTTTTTTTTTTTAGCACTCATATTTTGTACAGGATTGAGAAACAGTTAGTTTTTCTAACTTATGAGTTTCCAGTTCCATTGATATCCTGTGTTCTCTTTTTGTTTTTGTTTGAAAACTGGCCGATGACACTGAGTCATCACTTTCTTGTAATATGCTGCTAAATGCAACAAGTGACAACAATGCATAATGCCATCCTGTCTCTTTCTAGCCTTTTCCTGTAGAGTCACATACTTGGCAAACGTTTGGCCTTCCATTCAAATGAGTGCCAGCAGCTATTTTGCCACATGTTATGCAAGGGTATAGCAGTCTCCTCCAACTTGAGAATTTGCTTGCTGCCTACCTCCTAAAATAAGACAAAAGTCAGAGGATTTCTGAACTAAGGCTTTCTTCTTCTTCTTCTTTTTGTTTTACAGTAACGATGTACTCAAGGTACAGAAGTATGTGTTAGTCAAGATAATAAATAAAATATAAATAAAAACTTAGGTATAATGAGAATTTATTTCCTACTCATATAATAGTTTCCGATGGATGAAAAAGTCATTAGGACAAGGACAACTTTCTCCATACCATCATGAATCTACAGGTTCAGGTAGGCAGATATTCTGCCATCTTGCATATGTGATTTTCACTAATTCCCTGGTTGTCTCCATCCCACCTAACTGGAAAGAGAACAGAGTATGGATAAATGACTGCAGAAGACTTTGGTGAACTAGAATTGGAACTGAGAATCCACATTTCTGTTCACATTCTACTGGCTAAATCCTAGTCACATGGCTGCAATTAACCACCATTGAGCCTAGAAAACCCAGTTGGATGGTATGCCCAGACATAACAGGAGATCAGACTCTAGTGAATTAATTAATTAATTCACTCTGGTGGATGAATTAAAACTGGCATTCTTGTCTGTAAATCAGAAAATTTCTCATAATTAATTTTTGAATTATTAAAAAAATAAAAGAAAAAACATTCACTTGATAGTGTATCATATTGAGTACATTTGCTCAATAATTTATATAATTAAACCAAGATTATTAACATTATTTCACAAGAATTATGTGAAAGCAGTAGCAAGCTTCATCATGTCCTTAAAAAATACAGAAACAAACAAACAAAACAGCAGTTGTAATTGAGTTGATTCCAACTCATGTCTACCCCACAGGTTTCCAAGGAGTTCAGCCTTTTAGTTAGCAGTTGTGTTCTTAACCACGGTACCACTAGTGTTCCAGTAACTTTAGTGTATGAAAAAAGCAAAAAGAACAAACAGTGGCTCACTTGTAGATTGCAGTAACTTCTAGACCCATAGCTCCTTAACCCAAACCAAACCCACTGCTGTCAAGTCAGTTCTGATGCACAGGGACTCTACAGGACACTGCAAAACTGTTGTGTAAAGTTTTCACAGAGTGCCTGATGGACTGGAGCTGCCAACCTGCTACCACTTAACTACTGCACCACCTTTATTAATCACTGAAATAGTTATAACTTATTGAAACAATGCATATTGGCCTACTGTTCGTATATGTTCATTAACTTATAATAATATCCTTTTTATTACTTTTTAAGGAAGCAGTCTGTTTCCGCTCAAACTTCTTAGGAGTGGGTTGAAGAAATTGTTCTTCAGCATAAAATCCTTTAAGAGAAGGGAGAGCATTATCTACAATTTTAAATTATTTGTAGTTGAATAGATTGCAAGTTCAATTTAGATATTAGAAGAAAGCCTTCATTATAGCAATGGACTCTCACTGTGTTGGTATAAAGGATGTTCCTGATGAATTATACTTTTTGCTCTATTAAAAATGATTCTGAAAACTTCTAGGCTGGTGGAAAGTATCATCAGTTGCAGTGCATCTGAGATGGGCTTTTTAAAGTGCCATTTTTCTGCTTAACTAAATCAATAGTCTTTATTATATACAATAGGCATAATCTGCTGCCGTTTCCCAGATCAATAAAATCTCTTCTTCTTTCTTGATATTCAAGTGCCTCAGAGACAATGCAGCCATTTGAATATTAATTCTGCTGGCGTGTCCCACATCTTTGTTAGCTCCTAAGTCAGCAACGTATGTCTTCATTTTACATGTACACAGTTGTAGTTCAAAAATCTCGTGTGACAAAATGTGAATATTTACCTTGATTCCTTTATTCAAATAGAAAAGATGATTTTTCTGAGATCATGATGGTGATTACACTTGTTGGTAATCCAGATGGTATAACTACCTACTTTCTTTGACATGATAATCAAATTCTTGTTCATTTAGATTGGCTAGACAAGATATGTCCCGCAGTCAATGCATTTTCCTCTTAAATATCATTTACTACTTATGACTTATACATTACTGTCAAAGTCAGGTACACTATGGAAAGTAACACCTGTGTTCATGGGTATCTTCCAGCTCACTTAGGTAAGAGAGAAGTTCTCTTTGTTTCTCTCAGATTTAAAAAACAGGGAAAATTATCTTAGTTTTCAAAAACAGAAGTTATTCTAAAACTCATTGCCACCAAGTCAATTTTGACTTATAGTAACCCCGTAGGATAGAGCAGAACGCTCCCTAGAGTTTCCAAGAAGCACCTGGTGGATTTGAACTGCCGACATTATGGTTAGCAGTCGTGGCACTTAACCACTACACTACAATTCTAAAGAAACACATGAAATATTTTGTACTAAAGGAATCTATAATACTCAATACTTGCATGAGCTCTCAACCATAGAGAACATTCTTGTATTCTCACAGGCTGGAATACTTCTCTCGGTGAGGTCTGTTTCCTTACTACTCGTGTAGTGAGATTCTATGTCATTCATCTACCTATTTTTAAAGTGATCAGGTGAGTTGGTCATTCCATTTTATGCTAAGTGGTTGTTGACGAGAATATTAAATTATACAAAATAAATTTAGTATCCTCAATTTCTAGATGAATACAGTCTAGCAAGATTAGCTGAATTGTTTGAAACTACACAATTTATAAAACAAGACAGTAGAAAATAGGCTTTTTACATCTGAAGTGGATATTCTTTTTTTATGTTTTTAATAGGAACTAGACTAACTTTGGGAAATCCTGGTGATGCAGCGGTTAGGAACTATGGATGCTAACCAAAAGGCTGGCGGTTTAGATCCACCAGGCATTCCTTGGAAACCCTACAGCGGGCAGTTCTACTCTGACCTGTAGGGTTGCTCTGAGTTAGAACTGACTTGGTGACAGTGGGTTTGGTTTTTGTTTCTATTAATTCTGAACAGAATAACTTTCTTCTACAAATGTAATGCTTAGCCATCCTACCTATATTCAGAACCAGTCAACAGGTGGACAACAAGAAAAAGATTGATAGAGATATTTTTACATTATAATTAATAAAAGCTAAGTTGGAGAGCATGGTTTTTTTATTTGGATAAAATGACTTCCTGATAATTTCTACTGCCTTTAGAAAATATTTATTGTCGTTGTGTGCCGTCTACTCAATTCCAACTCACAGAACCCTGTATGATCAGGTAGAAGTGCCTCATGGGATTTCCTAACCTATAACATTCCTAACAGTGGTTCGCCAAGTGTTTTCTTTCACAGAGCTGCTGGGGTGTTTGAACCAAGGACCTTTTAGTTAGAATAGTTACACTTAATAGCTTTACCAACAGGTTTCTTAAGCAGTATTTACTCGTATTCCTGTCTACCCCCCAAATGACACTCTTCTATGTTGTAATATAGATTTTAACTCAGTTTTACCTAAAGAGTCAAAATGTGTTCCTAAATTTCTTAGCTGTAGAGCATGTGGAAATGTGGGAGGGGGTATTTGATGTCACAACTACTCAGATATGTTTCTGTTGTTTAATACATAGATCCCGGTTTGTAGGCCTTTCAATGTGTGGGCCATTCCCACATTAAACATAAAGCAGCAGTTGAGAAATGGTATGTGAAGGGAAATAGTTTAGTTTCTGGGGTGTACCGTGTTTCAAACCAGAGAGAGGAAGCTCCTCCCCAGGTTTTTCATACAGGAGCAGAGTAGAGGACAACGTCTTTTGTCTTCTGTTCAGTAGATTTCAACAAGGAGAAAGGCAAAGAAGGTTGGATTGAACGCGTCTTCTTGCACCCAAATTCGCCCATCAGGTCACTTTCCTGTCTCTTTGCTGTCTCTTTCCTGGAGGAGAAATTGGCTCCCTGTATCTGGATTTCACTGTTCTTCTCACGATTCATTTGTTTCTTTTTTTCTCACACTCTCTTCCTGCTCTGTTTTTCTCTCTCATCTCTATTTCGTTTGTGATGTCAAGAGACTTGGATTATGAAAACACTCAAAATAAACAAGCAGTCACAGATTTCCCCATCATGTTAATTTCAACTGTCACTAACATTTACTGGGATGTCTGTTGGCGACATTCTAGTAGGGACCTCACAGAAACCAGTATTTGGACACCACAGAATTGGAGAATCAAGATTTAAGAGTGTCACATCAGCAAACATAAAGGAAACAGGAAAATGACCAAAGTTGGAGGTAAAACTTATTTATGTATGTCTTTACATTCATTTGTATCATGTAAAGAAGTTAGAAATTAAATTTACCTACATTCTTACATCCATTTTGTCATGTAAAAAAGAAGAATTATTCAGAATCACCTTGACGGCAATGGGCTTTGTGGCTACTACGTGTAAGTGGGCCACAATAAAGTCTTGAAAGCAAAAGTGAATGCTAGACGAATATTAACTGGATGTAGATAATGCCATGCAAGAAGCATGTGGAAAAAACAAAACAGGTAAGGAAAAGTGTATTTTTAGTAACATGGACTGGGAAAAAACAAGCTGTCATTGAAACAGATGAGTCTGCAAAAAGTTATGAAGTTTCTGATAAAAATAAATATTCTGCATTTGACATTATAATTCTTTTCACTTACTATTTGAAAACATTATTCACCATAGCAAAGGATTACAAGCATATGACTAGAATGTTCCCTTCAATTTCACTCTCTGGGCAGGAGTGGCAATGATTCATTTAACCCAATATTATTGTCCTCTTAAGCATGCTATGGAAAGTAAGGAAAGACTATCATTGAACTTCCCTGTATTTGTTCCATAATCCTCCACTTACAGACGTCTGAAAACTAGTGTTCCTTCTTCATAAACATTAGGGAATCTAGCATTAAAGAATCAATAAAAAAGAAAATAGCAAGAAACAGAAAACACAGAACAATTTTTTTTTAGAATATTGACAAAATTTGAGTCTGCTAATATTGTTACATATATATATACACATATATATACACTCATGATACACATATATGTATATGTATTATCATTTAATCCACTGGAGATGGGAGGATATTGCCTCTATTTGTAGATAAGAACCTGAGAATTACAGAGTTTAAGTGATATCCCACAAAATCATAAAGCTTCTCAATATTGAAGTCAGACATTAAAATTCAAGTTGATCTAATTTCAAGGACAACATTCTTTGCCATTACCTATTGAAGAATTGTCAGTAGCCTGTAGGGTCCATTCTATTATGAATTAAAATTCCCATTTTGGCCCTAGAACTGAACTGGCTTTTGATAATTTTTGGATATGAAAAGGTGAAGTTAATTTCAGAACCATACTTGTATTCTAGTGGGAAGAAAAGGCATGGAAAATCTATCTTTCATAACTTGAAAAACCTACACATATTAATACAATATGCAAGTATCCCTTGCCCCATGGGCAAAATAACATTTCTGTTATGTTTTGATGTTTATTTTAATCACAAATTAGAGTGAAGATAATATATTTGTTTTTTGTTTTGTTAATTCCATTCTCTATGATTATTCACAATGAAAGCTAAAAATCAGTGGTGTTAATTTATAATGTATCTTATACTGCAAGACTTCAGTGGTAATTTATCTGAAATGAAATGAATGTGATCAGTGTTTTTGAAAGAAACTGTTGATATCTTTTGGTCTGACAAATGAAAACTGAGTTTTGTTATATCCCTTTACTTATTTGGGCAATAAACATATTTTTGTAAACAAACTCAAATTTGGAACAGTGTTAAGGTAAAAAAGATATTGAGTTAGTTGTGAAAAGTGGATAAAAAAGAAGTACAACAAATATAACTTTATAAAAGGCAAACAAGTTTAGCAATCGGTGCATTGGTTTGCCAACAATACATAAACTATGTTGTTAAAAATTAGATATCCTTCTTGTGTATGATCATGAGATAGAAAGAGGTAAAAAAAAAAAAAAACAGTGTGTATGAATTGTTCTCTGATCTGGAAACTCTGAATGCTGTTTAACCCCTTCAGCAATCCTAGTTTGAATAATATTATTGTCTTGTTTCAAGTGTGAAAATTAATACTTATCTTACCTAATGACTCAGATAAAAAAACAAACTAAATCCTCTGCCTTCGAGTTAATCCTGACTCATAGTGACTCTATAGGACAGAGAAGAGCTGTTCCATAGAGACTCCAAGGAGAGCATGGCAGATTCAAACAGCCGACTTTTGGTTAGCAGATGCAGCACTTAACTGCTACATCAGCAGGGTTTCCAATGACTAAGAAAGTAAACACTAAAACTAGAATTTGAACCTGGTCACTGTAAGATAGCCAGACTGTTTTTACTCTATGATACCTCTATGCTCCCCACCCCCACATCCTCCCTTGCTCCCATAACGGGGTATCTGGTAAAGCCAGCACATCGTTTTGACGGAGTGTGGGTACTGGAATCAGCCAGACCTGGAGGTGTATTTCAAGGAAATCATTTATAAACTGTGTGACTTGAAGGAAATCTCTCAACTATTCTTAATCTGTTTTCTTATCAGTAAAATGACACCAATAATGTCTATTGAAGAGAATTTTTGTGTTTACAAAGAGTAATAAATATATACTTCAAAAAAATACTTTGCGGAATTTCCTCTACATAATTTATTTTTTTGAAAAGATATTAAATACAAGCCTGGGCTATTTTTTGTTAATTGAATCTTGTTTTCTTTATCTGTGTCACTTCATTATAGGGCTATTAGATTTGATTTCATAGGGTTAAAATAAGGTAACCAATGAAAAAGCATTTTGGAAATTGAAAAGCATTATCAGAGTTCACTACAGGAGAATGAAGTCACTATGGCTATTCTGAGCAGACAGGAATTTGTCGTTGCTGTTATCTGCAGGTCGGCCCCCAACTCATTTCAGTAATAATGTTAGATAAACATTCAGAATTGCTGAACAAACTTTCCTTGCTTCACCAGTCTGTCTACTGTCTCACACTGGTACACAAACTGCTCAGTTTTATCTTCTTCCTCAAGTCAAACACCTTTTTTTCTCATTCAATGCTGTATTTGCAACTAAACCTTGAATTTTCATTAAAAAAATACATATATATGTGTGTGCATGTGTGTATATATATGTGTGTATATATATGTGTGTGTGTGTGTGTATATATATATATATATATATATATAGGTAGGCAAGCAGTCATTCAACTTACCCTTATCAAATTTATCAAATTATAGATGTTTTAAACTTGATTTTCCTTTCCTTATATTCGTGTTGAAGATGCATCTTGACATTAACTTGTACTCTCAGTTTTTACTCAGGATTTGTGATAGTGATCTTGACCTTTTCCCTCCTCTTCTTTTTCATCATTACAGTTATCATTGTTGTTATCATCATCAATAGTCATTCTCTTCACTGAAAGAGCTAATATGCGATTGTTGTAGGTCAGACACTATACACAAACACGTACATAAACGTATATACACGTGTACAGAAATAAATATACATTTTTATTTTATTTATATAAATAATATATGAAATCTGACAATTAAGTCAATGAACTAAATTGTTCTAAGTGCTGCATAACTCATTGCTATGTATCACTACAGTCACCTTTGAAGAACTCTCCTTAGGGAGCTATGCACCAGTGCCAGTGTCTAGTTTGCCCTTCAAAAGAATTGTGGAATTCTGGAATGACCATTGAACATGGTGGCATGGTGGCAACTTTGCAAACTTAATTGTATAGTTGTCTGTCAGGGAGTTTTTAGCCAGTAAGGAAATAACTATATCGAAACACCCACCCTACTCACGTGATCTGGCCCCTAGTGACTTTTTTCTTTACCTGAAGATAAAGGAAATATTGAAAGGAGGACATTTTAATGACATTGAGGACATCAATGGTAATATGACAAGAACTCTGATGGCCATGCCTGGAAAACAGTTCCACAATTGCTTTGAAGAGCGGACTAGACTCTGGCTTCAGTGTGTAGCTTCCTAAATAGAGTATTTTAAAGGTGACTAGCAGTAATATTCAGCAATGAAGTATGTAGTACATTTTCTAGGATGAGTTCGCTAACTTAATTGTCAGTTCTCATACATAATATACATTATATTATAGCCAACATACATACAGTATTACATGTAACACACACACACACATACACACACGTCCTGGGTGGAGCAAAGAGATAACATGCTTGACTTCTAAAGCAAAAGGCTAAACCAGAAGGCTTAGCAACCAGAGGTACCTTGGGGTCATTGAAGACCCTATAAAGATCAGGTCTACTATGACTCATGTGGGGTTGGCCTGAGTCAGAATAGATTGAATGATAATTTTTAGTAATATATATAATTATATATCTGCATATATGTGAATTTTGTGATTTTATATTTCCTAACCTAATGATGAAGACATTGAATCATGATTTTCTTTTATGTTTTTTCCATTTTCATGAAAGTGGGTCGTACATAATTAAAAAATACATAAAAAAATAAAAAGCACCCTTAACCAGGGCCACAATAGTTGAATCCTGATAGAATGAGATAAAAAATGTGGAATGGAACTCAGATTCTTAAAATGTGCTGACTTACAGGGCTGACTGAAACTATAGGGCTCTCTGAGACTATCACCTTCAGACACTCTTGGAAATTTTGAACTGAATTTATCCCTGAGATGAACTTTTATCTAAGCAGCAGAGTGATTCAGAAAAGTGAAACTGTCCCTTAAGAGTTCTGCACTCATTTAATAAATCATCTGTATGACAGTGAATGGTCAACCATTACCCTAAAGCAAAGATGAGGAGGTAAAGTGGCATGGACCCTAGATTACCAAAGACAGAATAACTAGGATGAAAACAATAAAAAAGATTGACACATTGTGAAAAACATAACCAATGGCATTAAAAAAATTGTGTAGAGATTGTTATATATATATATTTGTTGTGTAAGCTTTCATTAAAAGAAACACATTTATTTAAAATGATAAAAATCTTCCTTTAACTGAATCTTCCTTTATTTCTTCTCCTTTAAAGCATCTTTTATCTCAGAAGTCATGACTTTTAAGAGCTTCTACACTTTTATTACCATCATCCCATTGTATCCTGAATCAAAACAAAATTTATCCACACTACTCCTCAAAAATGCCTTGTATCAGTTTTATTGGAGAACTTACTTCACATTACTGACTTCAATGTTCATTTTGCTGTATTCATTTTAACTTCTCTCTCCATAGTTTATTACAGGTAACATTCTGCTTTGAAAGCTTTTAATCTATGTTTCCATACAACTCCATTCTCCTACTTTTCTTCCGATTCCCCTGCTGGGATTTCTCATTGACCCACTAGGCTCTCATATATGCTTTTACTGTGACTTCAGGTAATTTTACCCAATCTCCTGATTCCAATAATGTGGATATTCTAATATTTTTAAAGTATTTCCTTCTACCCCAACCTCTCACATTAGTTTAAGGGTTGGTCACATTTACCAGGGTGTTAAATGCTGTCTGTATGTCCAAAGCAAACCTATTCATTTCCCATCCTTCAGTGTTGCCTCACACCTTGCCTTTTCCTGATCAGTAAAATACATCACACAGTGACTCCGTTGATATACTAAAGAATCATCTCTGATTTTCGTATTTCCTGTAAATACCGCATCCAATGAATAGGGTAATCAGGTAGTTGTCTAACTGCATATTGCAATGTCCGCTGTCAGCCTGTTTCTCTATGGTCTCAGTCATAGTACTTATTATAATGGTTTCTCCACGGTTCTCCTTGTTCACATTTTTATACAACCTCTGCACCTATTTTATTTTCATGAAATGTCTGAGATATTTTGAACTGTATACTTAGCCATATCTTTTCCCCATAAAAACACTTCAGTGGTTCCAGATGAGTAGAACATTATTGAAGAAGAAGAACTTAATAGGAGTCCTCTAAGGTCGCCACGAGTCGGATCCGATTCGACGGCACTTGGCTGCTGGCACACTACGTGACTTTAAAACTATTGAAGTTCCACAGTGGTCAAAAGACGCTGGTACTAGCAAAACAACAGATACATAGACCAATGGAATATAATTGAGAATCAACATATAAAATTATCAGTGTATGAGAAGATACATTTGACAGAGGCCTGAAGTCCATAAATCGGCAGAAGACAGTCTGTTTAACACGTGGTGTTGGTGCAATAGGATACCCATCAGCAAAAAAGTCAAACAAGACTCACGCACAAGAACTAACTCAAAATGAATAAAAAATATAAAGTTTACAATGATAAGGATCCTAGAAGAAAAAAAATATGGACAATTCTAGGATCCCTATTACACAGCATAAACAGAATACAAAACATTACTAACAAAGCACAAACGTCAGAAGAAGAAATTGAAAACTGAGAACTCTTAAAAATAAGATGTGATCCCTGATCTCTGTTAACCCAGAAAGGAAACCATTCAGGGAGCCAACTTTTCAGACAAAGACTGAACCGATACATAAGACATAAAATGATAACTGGTGAAGACTATGCTTCATGCAAAGAATTCACCAAAAGAGTAAAAAGACAACCTGGAGACTGTGAAAAAAAGTTGTCTACACAAATCTGATCAGCTTCTAATCTCCAAAATAGACAAGAAACTGCAAAACCTCAACTACAAAAAAAAAAAATAAATAAAATAAAATAATAATAACCCAGTTAACTAAAGGGGAAATATTACGAACAGGTACCTCACCAAAGAAGATGCTCAGTTGGCTAACAGATACATGAAGAAATGCTCATGATCATTAGCCATTAACAAAACTCAATCCCAGTGCTGTTAAGTCCATTCTGACTTATAGTGACCATATAGGACAGAGTAGAACTGCTATATAGACTTTCCAAGGAGAGCTTGGTGGATTCAATCTGCTGACCTTTTGGTTGGATGCTGTAACACTTAACAATTATGCCACTTGGGTTTCTATTAGAGCAATCCAAATAAAACTAAAATAAGATATGATCTCACCTCCAATGTGCCTGTTATTAAGCCAAAAAAAAAAAAAAAAAAAAAACCCAGAAAATGATAAATCTTGGAGAGGCTGTGAAGAAACTGTAACAAAAACACCTTGGTGGTGGGAATGTAAAATGGTACAACCACTTCAGAACTCAATTGGACACTATATTTAAAAAGCTGGAAATAGAAATACCATGCAATCCAGTAATTCCACATCTTGGAATCTATTCTAGAGAAATAAGTGGTGTTACATGAGTAGATACATGTACACCAATGTCTATTGCAGACTGTCCACAATGGCTGTGGACATCAATGAATGAATGAATAAACAAACTAAGGTATATTCACACAGTAGAATATTTCACAATGGTAAAGAACAAGAGTGACTCTGGGAAACATCTCACAACAGGGAGAAATCTGGGAGGCATTATACTTAGTGAAATTAGTTGCAAAGGGGCAAATATTTTATGAGACTGCTCTAATGGACTCAAGAAACAGTTTAAACACAGGGGAAAAAAAAAAAAAAAAAAAAAAAGGCAGTTCATGATAGTCACCAGGGTGGGGAAGAAGGAAAATGGGTATTCATTAATTAGGTAGCAGGTAAGAAGTTAGGTGAAGGACAGGACAACACAGTAGGAGAGAAATTTGTACAACTGGACTAAACCAAAAGCTAAGAACTTTCCTAAATACAATCAAACACTTTGAAGTATAGAGCAGCACTGGCAGGGATCTGGGGACCATAGTTTCAGGGGTCATTTGGCATAACAAAGCTTTTTTTAATTGTTTTCAGGTGAAATTTCACTATTACAGTCAGTTTCTCATACAAAAACTTAGGCCCACTTTACATTTGACCATGGCTACTCTCTCCACAGTGTGATATCACACTCCATCCTCCCCTTCAACACGTATGTTTCATATTTATTTGATGAGCTTCCATACTCTTCCAACACTCCTATTCCTACTTAGTCTCCTATATGTGTTCAACCCAAGAAGCATACTCTTCACCAGTTATCATTTTACGTCTTATGTATCGGTTCAGTCTTTGTCTGAAAAGTTGGCTCCCTGAATAGTTTCCGTTCTGGGTTAACAGAGATCTCAGGGACCACATCTTCTGGGGACCGTCCAGTCCATTATACCATCAAGTCTGCTATGATGTGCTTCATTTCATATTTCTCCCAGCCAGTCAGAGACTCCTTACTAAATTCCCTAGAAAAGCAGTCTTTCATAGTATTCAGGTACCATCTAGTTCTTCTGGTCTCACCTTGATGTAGTCTCTGAGCATAACAAAGATTTTTTAAGAAAAAGTTCTGAATCCCACTTTGGTGACGGGTGTCTAGGGGCTTAAAAGTTAGCAAATGGCTGTTGAAGAAACATCAATTAGTCCCAGACCACCTGGATCAGAGGAGAATGAAGGACATAAAAGACATAAGGAAAACATGATCCCAATAGACAAAGGTCACATAATCCAGAGACTACATCAACATGAGACCAGAAGAATTAGATAGTGCCTGGCCACCACCAATGACTGCCCCAACTGTGAACACAACCAAGAGTCCCTGATGAAGTGGGAAAGAGAACTGAAACTCCGTTAAAAAGACTGAATCTGATGGTCCAACAGACTTAAGTGTTCCTGGAAGACATGGCTCTCAGACTCTCTGTTAACCCAGAATTGAAACCATTTGTGAAACAAACTCTTCTGACAAAGAGTGAACTGGACTATAAGACATAAATTGATACTGGTAAAGAGTGTGCTTCTTGTCTTAAACAGATACACGAGACTAACTGAGCAGCTAGTCTCCGTCCAGAGGTAAGACAAGAAGGTAGAGGGGGACAGGAGCTAACTGAATAGTCACAGGAAATCCAGGGTGGAAAGCAGGAGTGTGCTGTCTCAGGGTGGAGAGAGTAGCTTCAGTTACACAGCAGCATAGAAGTTTTTGTATAACAAATTGACTTGCTCTGTAAAATTTCACTGAAACATAATAAAATGCCTTTAAAAAAAATCTTCAGTGACTTACCATCTTAATTTGAATAAAAACTAAACATCTTATATGAAAGAAAATGCCCATCAAAATCTTCACACTGCATGTTCAAACTGTGGCTGGCATGTAATAAACGTTCAGTGGAAGGTAGTATTCTTCTTGTCCCCATTGCTCTTCCGTCCTTGCGTACTTCTTGCTATGTCCTGTGCCTCTTGATCTTTCCTGACTACACAAGCCTCCCTTTGCACTCCTGTTCATGGGATAGCTTTGAGGGATCTTCCTTCCTCCTCTGACTCTTGTCAGCTCTCCTCATGAAGACTACTTCCACAGAAAGCTTTCCCTGTCTAGTTTTGCCATTTGTCATTTATTGTGTTATGTATCTTTTACGTTCAAACTAACACTTCCCATTGCTGAAGTTCTCATATTCACTGATTCTTTATGTGTTAGTCACCTTTCTCCCCTAAGGATTGTGCGAGTCACATGAGAACAAACTCTACAGAGCGGGTGTAGTATGAAACAGGACTGAGTCATTTCTTTCCAGGGTAATAACCACGGTAAATAAGACAGTGTTATAAATAACTAGAGTTTAATTTCTTGTGTTTGTTTCACTTCCTCTTTTACAGTTCCTCTGCCAAGTACCTTTATTGTTTCTCAGAATTTACTTAAAAAGAATTTCCCAAAAGTAAGAGGAACTATTCATTCTTCTTGACTATGAGATTGTGGTATATGTGATATTTTCTGGGATCCTCTCATTTATGTTGAAAGAAAAATACTTAAATTTATTTCAAATTTTAGAGGTCAGAACATTTTGATCCCTCAAAACAATTAATATACTTCATGCTTAAGCATATAATTCTCCGTTGTGTTGTCATGAAAATATTTCTTTGTCTTTTATACAATATAACTCAAAAGAAAGTAGTCAAAGTAATATGTACTTAATAAAAATATTTCACTGATAACTTATTTCTTTCAAGTACCATCTTATCATTATTTATTTCAGCATTCACCACAGAGCATTATATAACTTTAATTTCCAAGATATGATGCTCACAATCTCCTAAGGAGTTCATGTGGACACTTTAAAAAACTAAGCTTATTCATGTGACTATTAAACTGATTTTTGTGTAAAATTAGTTAATATTAAATAAACCTAGTAAACTATAAACAAATTTAATTTTTAAATTGTAGGATGCCTACAATTATACTCTGTGGAACTGTATCATAGTGATAAAATTATGACTTTGTTGAAATATAAATTACAGCTCAGTGTACATTTTTCATTAACTTCAATTACGAATTTAAAATGCAAGTGGATTTTGCAATCAGTCTAATGGTTTGTTTGATTAGCAGAGTAGAGCCTTTAGGTTTCTTCTCTAATTTATCCAAAATTTAAAAAAAGCAATTACCATCATCATAATTTTGAGCCATATAAAATGCTTGTTAATTAACATTTTTTCTTATTTTCATATTATAGAGCATCTTCCCTTAAAAAAATAAGCTATTTATTATAAACCTGCTACATATATTATACATACGTGTGCATGTAAAACTGTTCAATTACATTTCCCATAGAGAAAACAAACTATTTTTATTTCCTTTGAATCTCCTATCAGCTCTTTCAAAGTATTGTAACACGCTAAAATTTGCTGTAAATTTTTATTGGTTTTATGGAGTTTAGTGTTTTATAAACATAAAGTTCATAGCATTATTTTCTACTTGCATGCATGATGAACAGCAGCTGTTATAAAAAACAAACTTTGACAGCCACGATTTTTATTACCAAGGCAACAAACAAGAGTACCCTAATCTGCACCCTCACCTTGAAGATACTGTTAAACTGAGTAATCCAAGTCTTTGACAAGGCCTTGCTAAAGTGACGTAATTATTTTTCTTTTAAGCAAACCTACATACCAATTTTTAAATATTTGCTAAGACCTAAGTTTCACATCAGAAATCAAAATCTCAGTTTTAATTGCAAGAACTCAAATGTTCTCATAAACAGCCAAACTTTTCAGAGCTGGGCCTTATGAACCCTAGAATTTGCAAACAGCCCCTTAATAATGGGATAGACCTTTATTTAGGAGGCAGTCATGATCACACATTGAGGGTTACCTTGGAAACTTTTTTAGTATGTGTATTTTACACCACCAGTCTAACCATATTGTTCTTTTAAGGTGCTTGATAATGTGTAAATTGGTAACTATATTACCAGGGCATTGTAAGTGTTCAACTGTTGGACATCAGTTGGTAGAATCTCTTAAGACAATTCCTTTTAAATGATATAATAAGTGATCGTATTGATATAATACCATATACAGTAGTAATAGGAGACTCTGTTAGGGTAGAGGTTAAGTGCTACAACTGCTAACCAAAGGGTCAGCAGTTCAAATCCTCCAAGTACTCCTTGGAACCTCTCCGGGAAGTCTTCCTCTGTCCTATAGGGTCACTAGTACTACATCTCAGTCATAAAGATAACTGGATTGTTGAAGAAAAAATATGTATTTATTCTATAATGGGTCTCACGTGGAATAGCCTGGGTGATTGAACCTAGTGTATGAACTTGCGCTTAGAAGAAGGTGGGAAGTAGAAAATTTATGTTTTTTTCCCCCCATCAAATGAAAATCTGTATTATTTTAGTAAATGTCACACTAATTTTTAGTCTCAATATGAATGGTTTTGGCCTTATATTAAAATTAAATTTAAGTTTTAAACTGAAAACTTTTTTTCAGGAAGTCGATGGTCATCCATCTTGAACTCCAAGCATGTAGGAAGACGTAGGTAGAAGTATATTAAATCTGACAAATGACCTCCCATGTGCAAGGGAGGAAATAAAGATTCATTCTCCGTGTTTATAAGATCATTTTGATGAAGGAAAGGCTAATTGAGGATGACATAGATTCTAAATCTAATTCCAATCAGCATTTTTACATGAAGACTCATCACATTTCCAATGGTACACGCTACCATAAAACAGCTTAGTAAAGACATTTTGAATTTGATTCTTGGAATTTTTTTAAAGGCTTCATCAGAACTGACATTTTCAGTGGTAATGAGTTTCCATTCGCAGTATTAGTTCAAATTGTATACCTGTGGTATTTTACACCTTTTTATTAAAAAGGAAGCATTTGTCTTTAGCATAATTAAGTCTTATGTTGCAGAGAAAATTGCAACTAGTACACTATTATGCTTAGAAAACATGTGGGGAAACTGCCAATGCAGGGTTTCTTAAAGTAAAAGAAAATCACCTTGAAATGATTAAAATGTTAAATTATGAAGGAGTCATCCTGTAGCATTAAAAAAATAATCATATTCCAAGACCAAGTACCAATACTGTTGTTTTTAAAATGACAAGGTGATTGCTAACACTTTCCTCTTGAAATGTTCCCAAATCAACATTAACATTATCTTATTAACACAGACTTAATGGTTCAATCCTGTATAACAACCACTTCATCTTTTGTCTAATAAGTAGTTGTGTTCATTCTACAAGTTTCATATTATGGATGTCATTTGTTTAAAGTCAGAGTCAGAATTTATATTAAGACAAAACTGTGGCCTGGTGATATTTATTCACTGACAACTCAAAACAAGGAAGGCAGCTACTTACTAAGAGATTTGAAGGACACAAAACTCAAGAGTTTCTGCCTTTAAGACTATATATACCGCATGTCACTCATAATCCACTTTGGAAATAAATATTTGCATGCAGGTAGGTGATTGTAATTACATCACAAAGATAGTACTATATTTCCATCTGTATTATGGTTATTCGGCTTTCTTCCCAAAATAGAACAAAACTCAATGTTTAACTTTCACTATTAGTACTTTTTTTTCCCCCCAGAGTACAGTTTATTTGTGTAAAATCATGCCACCAAAATTTTCAAGATTTAGATTTGGGGAAGATTCAATATCACCTAAGTATTTGCCAATGTTACAGTCTCTGTTCTGTGTATATGCAATCTATCTCAGGTATTTTAGTGATCATGTGTCATGTATGATTAAGCACCTTGCTATTTCTTAGTCACTGAAGATTCATTTACCTTACAAAACCCTAGAATATACAACTCATCTACTTATTTACGAAAAAGCATCCATATGTGATTATTTCTAGATATGACTAAAAAGAACATTTTCATCTTTTTTATCTATGGAACAATATGAAATTAAATCATTTATTCAGTTACAGATTGTAAAGTTCAAGAACTATGGCTATGAATTCAGATAATTTTTCTGTGAGCAAACTATACCTCATATTGAGGCCTAACAATCTGACCATAAAAATACAAGATATTTCTAAATTAATTTAATTCATTAAAAACATATACCTATTGTATTAATTCTTCTGGAATGGAGAAATTGGAAGCCATTCACTCATTTTCAAACACAGACTCTTTTTTATGACAGGGAATTCTTAGACTGGAACTCAGTAGCATTTGCTATTACATTTAAAAACTGTTATAAGTTTAGAATAGCACCATGCAACTTCGGACAACAGCTATAGGTAAACATAAACATAAAAACCTTTACGTTGTGGATAAGAATCTATTAAATAAATCCATCTGTTTCTTGTGCAAGTTAGATTTCTAGGATGGCCTCAAAATAGCATCTGTGTGTTAATTAACTGCAGTATCAAAGCTAATAACAAGTATTATTTGTTACATTGTAACCCCTGCTCCAAAAAAAGAGAAATAGATTACCCAATTTCGTCTTCAAAACATACCTGTGAATTTATTGTTTACTTTTTACAGAATAAGAAACTGAGGCATAGAAATGTTAACCAGTTAATGACAGAGATGGAGTTAGTCTCCTGTTGTCGATACTTTGCATTGGTAGAAGTAAATCACAGTATAGGAAGAAGAGACACCAAGCGATAAAGCAATCTCAGGAAAGGTAGTTACAATTTTTTTTTTTTAAATAAAAAAAGCATTGCTCATTCAATGATTCATTTGTAGCACATTTTTGAAATCCAGTACATTCAGGAACAGTAAAAGTCATTGAAGATCAAACAGTGAAGAGAATCACAGACAAACCAAGGGGAAAGAGAACAAAAACAAAAACAAACAGAAGCTCATAAGCAAGTATTGACAGTGCAGGATAATACACAGTGTTAATAAAACACAGTGGACTGAACTTTAAACAGGACTCAGATGGATCGGGGACGGTAACACTGTTTACAGTCATGAATGGTAGTGGAGGGACTGTGAGGAGTCAATTTTCAAAGCAGAGATTTAAAATTCTATATTGTGACTGGGCAACATTATGTGTTTAAGTCTGGCAAGTCATAACAGTAGGACTTTGAGAGATGAAGTTGGAAAGGTAGCTGAGAACTAAGACTTTGAAAGACCTGGTGCTAACAAAGTGATAGCATTTTTTCTGCAAAGCGATGAATAGCAGATTTAGTGTGTTAGGAATGTGATTCTGGCAGCACTTAGTAAGGTCGATCATAGAAGAACATTACTGGGAAACTCAGCTAACCAGAGACTCACTAGGAATAGCCTAATTTATAAAAATCATCTTGCTACAATAAGCACCAAAGGAAGAGAACTGGTTTAGAAAAATAGAAAGATACTGAATTGACAAGAGAAAAGAACTGCTTAGATGTGGGCATGATCAGCTGGATAAACTGAAAATAGTTCTCAGATTTCTGTGACTCACAGAGAACTAGCAATGAGAATGTAATTAACTGAAACAAGGAGGCAGGGTAAAGAATTAGTTTGATTAATGCTCGTTTTCTTTTTTTTTTTAATCTCCATTCATGTGAAGATACCAAAAAGGCAATTGGACATGCAGATCTGAAATCTGCATGGGTTTTGTGTTAACTAATTTTAGTAGCAATGAGAATTCTTTATTGAGTGTCTTCCAGGTTCCAGATGGTTATAAACATCATTTTGAGTTCTCAAAAAGTTCTTAAAAAGATTGCACTCTACTAATATAATAATATGTAATACATATTGCTAATCAAGATATTAAAGCTAGTCTTTAAACAACCTTTACTGCAAAGAGTCAGGAAATGGTACAGGTAGAGTGTGAACCACAAGTGAAATCAAAATCCATGTGTCTTTCACGACTATAGCATTCCCTCATCTGCATGCTGTTATGCATATACAGTAATAGTTAGAGCTATGAGAATGGATGAGCTCACAGAATGAGAGTATAAACAGAAAAGAGGGCCAAAGACAAATCAATGAAAATTAAAATAAGTCAGGGGAAGTGAATCAAGTGAAGGAGAAAGAGAAGAAAAAGAAAATAATGTCATGCAAGCAAAGACAGAATAGAATTTATCAAAGAGAGAAGATCAACAACACTGAGCACTGCAAAGAGGTTGGAAAAAATGTCTTTTGTGGTTAGAAAGCATTTACCCTAACCTCTGAGAATGATACTCCCTAGGGGTTAAGAAGGAGCCCTAGTGGCATAATAGTTACCTGCAAGGCTGCTAACGTCAAGGTCAGTGGTTTAAACCCACCACCCGCTCTGTGCAGGGAAAGACTTGATTATCTGCTCCTGAAAGCATTATAGTCTAGGAACACGTATGGGCAGCTCTGGTCTGTCATGTGGGGTCACTGGGAGAGGGAATCAACTGGACAGCACACAATAACAACACCAAGGGTTAAGAAATCATACTACGCATTGTTCGGAACTATATATTTTAGGAAGGTAAATATGAAATATAAGTAGTGGAGATATTTTTAGCTGACTGCATTTGTATGAGAGTGAATGAAGTTGTGTACTGGGTGTGACATAAGGCTATCTGTACCCAGTTCATAACCCTTTTAGGGGTGAGCCGAAAAGGAGCTAATGATGAAGTTGAAAATGTGCTGTTAATTTCTGAAAATTAGATTAGTATTTTGCGTAGAAAGTACAACCAGACTATTGAGAAAGGCAGCTGTGGAAATGTGAACTGAAGCTTATCATCAACCCTAGATCTCTGGCTTGATACAGATGACTGACATCATTTATGAAATCCTGGAAGAGTATTTAGTCTGTGTCAGTCCTTGAAATTTTAAGAAACATCTATTTCTCCTTTGTCATCTTCCTTCTTAAGGAGGTGTATTGTCCCAGTATACCATGTGACTGAAGACTGTCTAAAAGTGCGCTAAGTCTGCCCAGGTTCTTCTCTTTCCCAGCTCAATATTCTCTTCTCAGAAGGTACACGCATGTGCCGTCGTAGGTCCACGTATCCTCCTAAGACTTTAAGCTGTATATTTTCACCTTAAAACTGTTCTGTGAGCATCATAGACCTAATCTCTCCAACTGCTTTTCTAAATCCTATACAGAATGTCTCAAACAAATTTTGTCCTTGATACATGCAACGGGGATTCTTACAATTCTTTCAACAAATTTTGACCATCCTCCGTATTCTCTGAGTGAGAGAGATGATTAATCCACTCAACTGCACAAGACAGAATCTTGGCAGTCATCTTTATGCATCATTCTGTTTCACTTTCTCTGTGTCTAAATTGTCATCAGGTCCTAATTGTTTCATTCTAAATGTACGTTGAATATATTTACTTTTATCCATTTCCTCTATGTCTAGATGTCTTATCTAAGCTCCTGTCGCCTTTAGCTTGAATTACTGTAACATCTCATAGCTTATTTCTCACTGTGCCACCTCCTGTCTATCTGCATCAATTACTTCCCTACATAGTCATCAGTTGGATATTTTCAGAATTTATTTATAAATTTGTATTAAATACTTTATGTCCTCTCCAGTTTTTCAACAAGAAGACTGGAAAAATATTTCACGGTAGCTGCTAAATCCTATGTGGTTAACCCAGCCTACCCTTGTAACTTTCTCTGATGTCCCCTTCCCATCTCTCTCCCAAATCCAGACACACAAGCACTGTCTTAAGCTGGGTTTTCTAGGGAAGCAAAACTAGTAACATATCTAGGCACAAGGAAAGACTTATACTATATAGATAGATAGATAGACAGAGATATAGGAAACAGCTCACATAATCACAGAAGCTGAATGTCCCAAGTTCTGGCACAAGCCTCACGCAGCCACGGAAGCTGAGGAACCCAAAGTCAGCAGGTCAGAGACCAGAGTTCTAGATCACCGGTTGTGTAGGTCAGTGGATCCCAAGCTGGTGGCGAGACGAAGCAACAGAGGCTGGCGAACCCAGGATCGGCAGGTCAGGGAGCAAGAAGGGCAGAGGCTGACAAACCCAGGATCAGCAGGTCGGCGAGCAGGACTCCCAAGTGCCAACTGTAAGGACTGATGAATCCAACAGCTGCCAGTTCAAGTCCCGGAACCGGACGCCGGAAGAAGAGAGCAGGAGCTCCTGGCTAAGTGAGCAGACCAGCAGTAGTAGTGGAAGGTCGGGAGATGAGAGCCGAGGGACGGGGAGCCACCACAAACCCCGCCCTGCCAAATATGGAGTAGCCAAGTTGACATAATCCTGACCACCACAAGCACTATCTCCACTTCTCCCCTCAAGTATTCTCTTTCTTCCTGGTCAGTTTCCAATGCATGTATTTTGCCTGCTCCCTAAAATGTTGCCTGTTACTTGTCTTTAACTCCTGTTTGTCTTTCTGTTTTAACTCCAAAGCATTTCCTTGGGGGAGTCTTTGTGACCCCTCTTTGCAATTGTTAGAAACCCAAGTGGCTTAGTAGTTAAGAGCTACAGCTGCTAACCAAAAAAAAAAAAAAAAAAGGGCTAGCAGGTCAAATCCTCCAGGTACTCCTCAGAAACTCCGTGGAGCAGTTTTACTCTGTCCTATGCTGTCATTATGAACTAGAATTGACTCGACAGCGGTGAGTTTGGGTGTTTTGGAGAGTTGTAATTGACCAATTTTTTGGAAATAAAATTACAGTTGTATTTGATCCACAGTGTAGAAATAGTACGCCTTGTAATGGAGACTTTTTTTACACTTTGATCTCTTTCTCGTTTTACATCAGTCAATATGTAAAATGTTACCAATCACACAGAATTTGATGATGTTCAAATTTCACCACTGCAGATAAAGTGCCATGTATACTAAGTTACACTGTTGAAACCAACTCAGGTTAATATGTTTGTATAAGCTACTTTCCTATGTGTGTGTGAGCTACTTTATGATTTTTTTTTCCATTCATCTCTTTTAATCTGAAAGTATGGTATGTAAACATAATTTATAAACCAGTAATTATAAGGTAAAGCATTGATAATAAGATAAAGCTCAATGAAATGGCTTCAAAGAAACCACTTCTTTCATAAATGCAAAACAGCCATTTTTGCTGTTAAACAATATGATGTTGCCTTTACATGTTACTCTGCTCCTGCCTCTTCAACATGTTTTCACTTGGGCTGAACAAATTAACTGAAAATACTCATCTTTGTCGATTTTCATTGAACTGCAAGACTGTATTTAAAATTACTCATGAAGACCTTCAGCACTCAGATTTTTGTTTTCCGACACCTGAGGAAGCATGCTTTAAGAATTATTAGTCATTAATATCAACCCAGAAAACACTGAGGTGAAAAGCCCAGTAAAATATATATCTTAAGATGCTCCACTCATAATGATTGCATTGTTCTTTTTAAGGCTTCATTTATTCTTGACAGAAACAATTATGTGCAGTAATTATATTTCAAGTCAGGCAGTGTGCAGTGTTCAATTTGGAAGGTAAAGAGCATTGTTTGACTGTTGCTACCAGGCACATTCCTGATAGAGAACAAATGCTTACATCAATAGGAATCATGCACTTCGTAATTTATTCTTTTATTCGCATACGCTGTTATCATAATAAGTGCCAGGTTAACTATCTTCAACACAGGGACAAAATTGCTGGAATAGCATCATGGGGGGAAAGCAATATAGTTGCTGCTCATCAGTATTTTACTTGCATGGCTTGTTATTTTATAGCACTCTTTTTTCCTTGCATGACCAAATGTTACGTAATTGACTGGACAGAATTTCTCCACAAATAAAACTGGTGAATAAACTGACCACGACTTAGAACTGAAAACAGTTAGTTTGAGCAGATCCTGCAAAATAAATGAGACACTCCGTAGACATAAGCTACGTATTTTTCAAAAACAAATTATTTTTACACTGTATGAGTGGGCACAGTTTGTAACCTCCATTAATTAATATCTATATTTTTTTTATTTGAAAGAATTCACAAATTCTCTGAAATTGTCTAACTTATAGACAGGCTAAATGGCTCATTGGTCTTTTGCTTGTTCTAAATTACGCTGTATATGATGTAAATTTGTTTTGAAAATTATGGTAAGGGAAATATTTATAAACATTGAGATATGCATCCTTGAACTGTAGATTCTGTTTCTCTCAAACTGTTTTGATCTGTGAAACTATGTATCAATTAATATATTTAGTTACCTAATTTATTTCAAAAGGAAGAAAATTTACTTTGCTTTAAGATGTTAGTAAGTTTGTATGTATTTCAGAGTGTTTTTTTATTTACTCAAAGCATTATTATGTTACAAGAAATCAACAATACATCACTATGCTCTCCACACACAGGAGACATCCTTAAATACACTACTTTGTCTTGTCCAAAATATCATTTTTTAATTTAGTTGAATTTTAAACAGTGTTTCAACCAAATTCATTAGATATTGTCATATGCTGCATATTATTCATTTCATAAAATTACCACTTCTTCTGATCCCTAGGGCTGCCATGAGTTGGATCCAAATTGACGACACTTGGCTGGATGTATAATAAGACCAATTAGGACCAAAAAACGATGGTTACAAGAACCAGGTATTGAAATGATTTACACTTTTCAATGCATACACTCTTCATTTACTCCACCAAGAGAAAGTAAACAATAAGTAACTTTATAACTGTATAGAATATAATGGCAGCTTTTCAGAGACAACCTTATTCCTACCGTACTGGCATCATCAGTGAAGACATTATCATCAAAATGAGTCTAGATCCCATGTACTTCAATTCTTATTTGAGAGTTATAATCTGGTTAATATAAATTTGTAAGATGTAGAGGTTGCCATTACCAAACCAAACCAAACCCACAGCCATCAAGTTGATTCCAACTCATAGCAACCCTCTAGAGAGAGCATAAATGCCCCATGGAGTTTCCAAGGAGTGCCTGGCAGATTTGAATTGCCAATCTTTTGCTTAGTTGCAGCAATTAACCACTATGCTACCAGAGTTTCCAGACTGTCATGAGCTGTCCATTAATCCCCTCAAGAGAAAAAGAAAAAAAAAACAAAAATCAGAAGACATTATGTTGAGTCAATAGAGACTCATAGCAATCTTGTACGAGATTAATTCCTTAGGTGGTATGAAATTTATTAACTATGTTTTTCTAGGGTTTGGTCAAAGTTTTCAAAGAGATACACAATCTAAATATTTATAGCATATCAGGCATATTTGTGTATTTACATTTTAAATGAAAATTCTTGTTAAATTGTAATTAATCATATTTTGTGTATACAACTAGAAATACAATTAGAGTGTTTCTTAAAAGTGAAGATGGATATGTCATTAGGAAAGAACAATTGCTAGAACAGGATGTCACGTTTGGTAAGTTAGAGTCCATTAAAATGAGGGAAACAATTGAGATGGAGTGACCCAATAACTGCAGCAGTTGACTCAAACGCAGTAACGATCCTGAAGATGATGCAGGACTGGGCGTATTTCATTCTTTATATGTAACATCACCACGAGTCACAGCCACCTTGACAGAAACTAACAACAACAATATTATTTAAGAATACTTCAAATTTCATAAGGATAGCAGGAAAAGACCAGAAAACATGGTTACATAAACAACTGACTACTTTTATGGGAGAAAGAAACAAAAAGAAAATAACCATAAAATAACGGCCAAAGTATGTACTTCTAGGAGGTGTTTCTTGTGTCTTTATGAAGAATACACAATGTCCAAAATAATTATTTCTTTCATCTGCACAAAACACCATTGCAGTTTTCGGTACTGAGTTAAAAAAGATCTTGATGAGAAAGACTCAGTTGAACTAATACAAATATTGTGTGTAATCAGCACACCCAGATCCATAAGTATCTTGGACCGTCAAGCCAAGATAAGTTACCATAGTTGGAAAATTCCAATCCATATCGTGTCATAGATACAAAATTATATGGCTTCTTGGCTCCAGCATATGCACTGCTGGAAAACTAGAGAGACTAAAACAAAACTTACAAACATGAAGAAAATTTTACTTGGAATGAATTCTATAAATCTATTACCTTACTAGATAATTTTGGAAATGACAGATTCTCAGAAGCCTACCTCAAGTAACTCCAGTTCTATAATCAGAAAATCTTTTTAATAGCGAACAAGTGCCCCTACCAAGGACAGGAGAAGGGATCCAATAAAGCAGAGCGAGAGCACAGCAGCCTGGCATTCCTCTGGGCTCCTGGCAATAAGTCACGGAGGCCATGGTTCATGGCAAATAACCTAGTTAGGCTGCCTGTACAGTCCAGGAAGGAGGAAACGTAGGTGAGATGGGCATGTAAGCCATATAATAAGCTATGTTGTTGTTTTCAGTGCTGTCGAATCTCTTCTGACTCGTGACAACTCTACGCACAACAAATAGAAACAATGCCAGGTCCTGCACCATGCCCACAATCATTTTTATATGTAAGCCCATTGTTACAGCCACTGTGTCAATGCATGTTTTTAAGGGTCTTTCTCTATTTTGCTGACCCTCCACTCTACCAAGCATGATGTTCTTCTCCAGGAACTGATCCCTCCTGACAACATGTCCAAATTATGTAAGACACAGTTTTATCATCCTTGCCTCCAAGGAATACTCTGGTTGCACGTCTTCCATAACATACCTGTTTGTTCTTTCGGCAGTATATGGCGCATTCACCATTCTTCTCCAGCACCACAATTCAAAGGCATCATTTCTTCTGTTTTCCTTATTTGTTTTGTCCAATTTTCACACACATATGATCAGGTTGAAAATACCACGACTTGGGTCAGGTGCATCTTAGGCTGCATGGTGACACTTTTACTTTTTAACACTTTAAAGGGTTCTGTGCAGCAGATTTTCCCAGGGCAACGCATCTTTCGATTTCTTGACTGCTGCTTTCGTGGGCATTAATTTTGCAGTCAGCTAAAATGAAATCTTTGACTACTTCAATCATTTCTCCAGTTATGATGATGTTGCACTGGTCCAGTTGTGAAGAGCTTTGTTTTTTTTGATGTTGAGGTGCAAGCCATACTGAAAGGCTATGGTCATTGGTCTTCCTTGGTGTTTCAAATCTTCTTCACTTCCAGCAAGCAGGATTGTCTCATCTGCATAACATGGGTTGTTAACAAGTCTTCTACTAATCCTGATGCCTCATTCTTTTTTTGTATAGTCCAGCTTCTGTACTTCTTTGTATAGTCTGGGGTTATTTGCTTGGCATACAGATTGAAAAAGTAGGGTGAAAGGATACAACCCTGATATACATCTTTACTTACTGAGCCATGCAGTCACATTGTTCTGTTTGCATGACTGCCTTTGATCCCTGTACAGATTCCTCATGAGCACAATTAAACTTTCTGGAATTTCCATTCTCCACAATGTTAGCCATAATTTGTTATGATCCACACAATTGAATGACTTCGCATAATCAATCAAACATCTTTCTGGTATTCTCCACTTTCAGCCAAGATCCATCTGACATCAGCATTGACATCCTTGGTTCTACTACCTCTTCTGAATCCACTTGAATTTCTGGCAGTTCCCTGTCAGTCTATTGTTGATGTCCCCTTTGTGTGATCTTTAACAAAATTTTCCTTGTTTGTGATATTAATTATGGTGTTCAATAATTTCTGCATTTGGTTGGGTCACATTTCTTTGGAATGGGCATAAATATGGATCTCTTCCAGTCAGCTGGCCAGGTAGCTGTCCTTCAATTTTTTTGGCATTGACAAAAGAACACTTCCAGCACTGCACCCTGTTTATTGAAATATCTCACTTGATATTCCATCAATTCCTGGATCCTTGCTTTTTGCCAATGCCTTCAAAACAGCTTTGACTTCCTCCTTCAGTACCATTGGTTACTGATCATATGCTACCTGTTGAAATGAATGAATAGCAAACAATTCTTTCTGGTATAATGACTCTGTGTATTCCTTCCATCTTTTTTTTTTTTTTTTTTTTTTTAATACTTCCTGAGTTGTTTAGCATTTTCCAGGTAAAATTTTTCACTGTTGCAACTCGAAGCTTGAATTTTTTCTTCAGTTCTTTCAGCTCAAGAAATGCAAAGCATGTTCTTCCCTTTTGTTTTCTACTTCCAACTTTTTTGCACATATGATAATACTTTATTTTGTCTTCTTGTGCTGCCCTTTGAAGTGTTCTATTCACTTCTTTTACTTGGTCATTCTTTCCTTTTGCTTTAGCTGACAAACATTGTAGAGGAAGTATCAGAGTCTCTTCTGAAATCCAGTTTGGTCTTTTCTTTCTTTCCTGTCTTTTTAACAACCTCTTGCTTTTTTCCATGGCTAACATTTTTGGTGGAATTCCACAATTAATCTGATCTTCAGTCATTAATATTATGCACATAAAATCTGTTCTTGTGATGGTCTCTAAACTCAGGTGGGACGTATTCAAGGTTCTATCTTGGGTCTGTTGGACTTGTTCTAATTTTCAGTTTTAATTTGAACTTACGCAGGAGTAGTTGATGGTCTGTGACACAGTCAGCACCTGGTCTTGTTTTGACTGCTGATATTGAGCTTTTCCAATGTTTTCTTCCACAGATGTAGTTAATTTGATTCCTGTGTGTTCCAACTGGTGGAACTTTTGTGTTCTAGTCACCAGTAATTATCAATACTTCCTGATTATATGTTTGAACAATTTTGGACTGAAGAAGCTGGTAATAATATTCAGTTTCTTCATCTTAGGTCCTAGTAGTCTGTGTGTAAGTTTTAATAATAGTCACATTAACTGGTCTTCTTGTAGATATATGGATATTATCGTATCACCGACAGCACTGTATTTCAGGATGGGTCTTGAAATATTCTTTTTGATGAAGAATGCAACACCATTCCTCTTCCAGTTTTCGTTCCTTTCACAGTAGAACATTTGACTGCCTGATTCAGAATGGGAAATATCAGTCATTTCAGCTCACTAACACCTAGGGTATCTATGCTTATGCTTTCCATTTCATCTTGAACAATTTCCAATTTTCCTCAGTTTATACTTCTTGCATTCCATGTTCCAATTACTAATGGAATTTGCAGTTGTAGCTTCTCATTTTGAATCATGCCACATCAGCAAAGGAAGATCATACAGACTTTACTTCATCCATAGCGTTAAGGCCAACTCCGCCTGGTAAGAAAAAGCAAGAGACATAAAAAAATAAAGAATAAAAGACCTCAAAGAAAACAATAAAACAGAAAAAAGAATAGTAAACAAAATAAGGAATAATAACAAAGTAATTGTAATAGTAGACACAATCCCAACCACATTAATAATATCTTTAAACCTAATGGGATAAATATCTAAATGAACAAAAAAAGAAATTGGATTAAAAATAGAGAAATAAACTGTATAATGTTCCAGAGAAAGCCACTTTAAATATGAAGAGACACATAAATTTGAAGTAAAAAAGATTTAAAACCACCATACAACCACCAAACTCAATGACATTGAGTTGATTGTGATTCCACAACAGAGTGGAACTGCTCCAGGGAGTTTCCAAGGAGTGCCTGATGGATTCAGTCTGTTGACCTCTTCATTTAACAGTCATGTCATCTAACCACTATGTCACTAGGGTTACTAACTAAAAGTAGATAGACAAAATGGATTTGCAAATATCAAAGTAGATTTCATAGCAAAGAGAATTATTAAGTAAAAAGATCCTATGACTAAAAATAAAGCAACTAATTTATCAGGAACATATAAACACTTCAAAATGTATATAGACCTAATAAAACAAATTTCAAATACATGGAACAAAAACCTAGTCATCAGCCACATTGCCTCATTTCAGAAACAATACAGTCAGGTTTTTCAATATCTGACCACTTTCTGTTAACCTTCTGTTCTTTGATCCATATAAAATCTCTATCTCACCTTCAGTTTAAAAAATATATACGCATCTTTTGTCTGTGTGTGTGTGTGTGTGACACAGAGAGAGAGAGAGAGAGAGAGTGAGTGTATTCAACAATTTATCCAAATACTTTTTCAGCCTATTTCCCTCAAACAGCTCAACCTTGAATGAGTCTAAATTTCTGTCATGTCTTGGACTCTACCCAGGGGGTTAGGCACTGCTAGGAAAAAAATATTAACAACTTCATACTTTGGCGTCTTCCCAAATGCATGATCAGCGGTCTTGCAAGTCCCGCAGTGTTATTTTTAGTTACATTTTCTCTCTCACACTCACATACTGTATCTATTTTAGATATTTTCCACGTTTCTCTAATCTCACTGCCTTGCCTCTTGCCACCTTATCCTTGTTTGCAGTAGACAATTTTAATCACTGCACTAGACAAATGGAGACTCTCAGAGAAGCACAATCTAAATCCTGAAACCGTGTTCCACAGATTTAGGTATATTTGCACTCTTCCTTTCTTCCTTATTTCCAGATGAAATGGGACATATTTACTCTCCTTCTATGCCAATATTTGTGACTGTACTGATCTTATCAAGTACAACGTCTCAGGTAAGGAGAATTCACTGATCTCTTGCTCTCTTTCTTTCCCGATGTCTGAAACATGTCATGTTTTTGAGAAAAAAATTTCGACTGCTAGAACTCAGAATACACATGAGGTCTGACACTAAAGCCCACAAATATAGTTGTTCCAAGTGTTACATACCTCTTTGATGAATACCAAGTCACATTAGAAGTGCTCCCCTTGGGAAGCTATGCACCCACACCAGTGCCTATTCTACCTTTCAAAGCAGCTTTGGAGCTCTGTCTGGTATGGCCATTGCACACAGTGGCACAGTGGCAAGTTCACAAGCTTAATGGTTCCGTTAGTTGTCAGTGTGATGGAGTTTTTAGCCAGTAAACAAATAGCTGTATTGGAACACCTGCCCCCATCCGCAATAACCTGATCTGGTCCTAAATCATTTTTTCCTTTACCCGAAGAGAAAAGAAATAGTGAAAGGAAGACATTTTGATGTCAGGACACCAAGGGCAATAATGACAATAGTGCTGATGGCCATTCCAGAAAAAAAAAAAAAAAAAAGCCCTTGCTCTGAAGGGTGGACTAGGTGCTGGCATCGGTGCGTAGCTTTCCAAGGGGAATACTTGGAAGGCGACTGTTGTGATATTCAGCTATGAGGTATGTAGCACTTTTTGTCGAATGAGTTTGTGAACTTAGTTTGCTGTCCTCATATTTCTTTATTAGAAAATTGATCTCTCTGTTTACTATTCTTACTCTTGAAAGAGCTGTTTATACTTTCCTTCAGTTTTTGACCTTGTTGTTAGTTGTTGACTGTTCAGCTCTGACTCGTGGTGACATTATGCCTTGTTGCTACTGATGTTAGTTGCTGCTATGTAATAGAACGGTGCTGAGTCCTGGGCCATCTGCCTGATCAGTAGTATGGCCAAATCCATTGTTCTGGCTATTGGGCCAACCCATCTTTATGAGGACTTGCCACAATTTTGTTCACTCTCTAGTTTTCCAAACACGGTTTCCTTTTCTATCAAGTGATCTTTCCTGAAGATATATCCTAGGTTAGCAACATGAAGTCTCACTAGGCTTGTTCATAAGGAACATTCTAGTTGTTATTTCTTGTAACAATGATTTGTTTGTTCTGGTGGTACATAGTATGTTTGATATTCTTCACCAACAGCACATTCAAATGTATTGATTATTTTTCTCTCTTCCTTTTTCATAGGGAAGCTCTAGAATACCTATGAGGCAATTGAAAACATCACGGGTTGGGTCAAGAACACCTTAATCACAAAATTGATATCTCTACTTCTTAGACTTCTAAAGAGATCTCATCAATAGATTTGCTCAATGAAATATGTTATTTGATTTTCGGACTGCCTATTTTATGGACATTTCTTGTTGATCCAAGTAGAATTAAATACTTTTTTCTTCTTTTATCATGATGGTTATTTGTTCACTTACGGCTATAGTCTTTGAACTGTGCCAGGAAGTGTTTCAAGCTGTTTTCACTTTTAGGGAACGAGGTTGTGTCATGATGATACATTATTCGTTGTATAGTCCACTTTCTCAGGTGATTTGTTCAGCATACACGTTGAATAAGTAGTGTGAAAGAATTCAATCTTGCCACGTAATTTTTCCAGTTCTCAGCAACATAGTATTCCCTTGTTCTTTTCCAACAAATGCCTCTTGGTGCACGTATATACTCCCCTGAGCACAGTTAAGTGGGCTGAAATTCTCGTGCTTCGTAATGTTATCAATATTTTCTTATGAACCACACACTCATCACTTCATCTGGTAGATAAAACGCTGGTAAATAATCTTTTGATATTATCTACTTTGGCCCAAGATCCACCTGCGACAACAGCAGTGCTACCCTCATCTCAGGTTCTCTTTTGAACCCACCTTGAACTTCTGGCAGTTCTGGTAGTAGGTTAAGGCGAAAAATAATTGTCAAGAAATTTTCACTTTAACTTGCTACAATTTGTCTTCATTTCTCATTACTGAAACAATAAACAAAAAAGCGATGTTCCTCTGTATGTTCACGGAGCACAATTCCATCAATTCAATTACCAAATCATTGCAGTCTTTATCAGATTTGAGTTCCAATAACATCAAATGTATTTCACTTATTTCTGTTTGTCTGAAATTCTCTATTTCCTTTACATACATGATGTTAAACTTGCCTGACTTTTCTGCTACAGTCGTTGCTCTTTCTTAAACTTTTGCAAAGTTTCTCTGTCACTTTACGTTCTATAAAGTTCCCTTGGGTTACATCCTAGGGACACGTTTCTCCTCACTGTACAGACTCATCCTGGTGACTTTCATTCAGACTTCTGGAATCCATTACCATCTACATGATGATGACTCTAACTTAACTCAGAACTCACCAGTCACCTGAGCTTTGGATTCATATCCCCTTGGCTACTAAATGTTTCCATAGTCACAAAATTAAGATTATTTTCCAAATTAACCATTTCACATCTCCTTCCCTGCCACACTTAACAATGATAAAAAAAAAATAATACTGCATACTATCTTACCCCAGCCTGAAGAATTACTTCATAAATTCTTCTTTATCTTACCTTTACACTGAATTGTCAAGTCATATTAGCTGCCAAAGCCAAGTGCCGTCGAGTTAGCTAGGCATCCTTTTTTTTTTCTTTTTTCCCCTCATATCCATCTAATTCTCTACCTTCAGTGCTACTACTTTGGTTCACATCTCTCAGTCCGCCATAGGATTTACACAGAGCCATTGTCTCGCTGTTCCTCCACTCTGTTCTGCAGCAAGGTGCTAAGATTATTAAATGTGGATGCAGATTGGGCTTGTGTTTGAATGCTGGCTATTACACATAAGATTTTGTGTGACCTTGGGAGATAAGCTTAACCACTCTGACTTATTTTCTCATCTGTAAATGTGAATAGTGATAGTCACTTTATGAAAGAGCTATTGGAAGGTTATATGAGATAAAAGCTTTGGGAAAGTACCCAGGATAGTCAATAAATGCTATCTCCTACTGGCATTATTATTATATTAAAGCATGTACCTGTTCTTTGCATACATCTAGTTACTGGTTTCCACTATTCTTGGGGAAAAAAATCCCAACTCCTTAGCAAGGATTTATGATGTACCAAATTCTGCTCAGCTTCTTTAGCTCTTTAGATTCACATCTAAGCTCCAAACCATTAATGCTGTATATGCACTTGCCATAGTGCATTTCTATCCACTCTGAAATGCAACAGGAAAAAATGTTATAGGCAGCAATAAGGACTATAATAGGCTTGATCATAAAAAGCTTAACAATGTAAGCAACCAGGTGGTTCCAGGGTAGTGAATAAGGAGAAAAATAGTAAAAGTTCTATTGGAAAAACAACAACAAAAAATCTCACTAAACACATTACTGTGAATCGATGCCAACTCATATCAAACCTATAGAACAGAGTAGAATCACCCCACAGAGATAGAGTTTCCTAGGAGCACCTGATGGATTCAAACTGCTAACCTTTGGGTTAGCAACCATAGCTTTTAACCACTATGCTATCAAAGTTTCCAGTGAGAAACACCCAGATCATTGAAGACTTTATAAAATAGAGATTTTCAACTTCATTAGTACTGACACTTTGGAACAAGAAATCATTCATTTCACAGATTACCTACTGTATTACAGCACTTTCAGCATCATCCCTGGTGCATACCCTCTATATGTCAGCAGACAATCAAGAATGTCTGCCGACATTGCCAGTATCTCATTGCAATCAAAATTATCCTTGGTTGAGAACTGCTGTTACAAGCTAAGTGTAATTATTTTTAAACATATCAAAGTTTCTAGGGAAGAGTATGGCATGCTCTGATCTACATTTTAAAAAGATCACTTTGATAATGACTTGGGAGAGGCTGTCCACTGCTTGTCCCTTTCACAGTAGTAAAAAGATTTGAGAATTTACTATGAAACAGAAACTGTATCTTTAATTAATATAGAGATATCAAGGAAGTAGCTTTGAAGATAGCAAAGAGAAATATAGAAATAAAATAAAAAGCTCTATGGCAGTTTGGAAGGGCCTCAAAGAAAGAGGTAAGAGGGTTTAATGTAGAGCAAAGCTGTCCAGAAGCTGCAGTGGGAGGTTGGGGTGTATAATCCCTGCTCCCAAGGGTAATACTGGGGAATAATAAGCCCTCCACTGGGGAAAGCTGAGGAACAAACCTCGCCAACAGGGATGAGCCGACAGTTAATCTGAAAGTTACGTAAAGGTAGGTGTTGAGCAATTTTTTTACAATTATGTAGACATTCCTGTGGTACAATGAGAAAGTACGGAGAGAACACAGAAAGGAGAGGAATGTCAAAAGGCAGACGGAGATCAAAGCCATACTGCTTTTGTACATTCAGGAAACACAGATATGATCATGTTTTGTTTTGTTTTGTTTTTCCCAAAAGACACCTCTTAGCTTTTGTTCCCATGGAGCAAACGAAGCTCCCTGACAAGACTAACAGGGCCTGGAGTACATCTTCCTCTTTTACTTCTCTAGCTTCTGATGGTACCACGTTGTGTTGTTAGCGGTACTTGCATTAGTTTTAGCAACCTCATGCACAACAGAATAAAACATAGCCCATTCTTCCACCGTCTCCAGCTGTTCCTATAATTTTCCTGTAGAAAAGCTAATTATGTGATATTGTTGTTATTATGGCTGTTGTTAGCTGATTTGGAATTGATTCCCACTTATAGCAACTTCATATGGCACAGTAGAAATGTTATCTCTGCTGTAATTTTTGTGGAAGCAAATCTTCAGGTCTTTGTCCTACAAAGCACTGACCCACTGGTTATAAGCCAAGGACTTATAAACCAAAACCAAACTCACTGCTGTCAAGTCAGTTCTGTCGCATATTGAACCTGTAGAGCAGAGTAGAACTGCTTCATAGAGTTTCTAAGTAATGCCCAGTGGTTTTGAACTGCCAGCCTTGAGGTTAGCAATCATTTTAGGTGAGCAGCTGCAGTACTTAACCATTATGCCACCAGAGTTTCCAAGGGCTTATAGGTGCCTAAAACTACTTCAGTTTCAATTTTCTCAGTCTTTGCTTGTTTATGTGTTTGTTTTTTTCCTATTTTCTTTATTTCCCATGATCATCTTCCAGTGTCTCCTTAACATTTAGTAGAGTGGGAGAGAAAAATTAGACAAAGCAAGTGAATAGGAAAAAAAAAAAAAAAAGAAAATGGGTAAAGGGGGAAAAATACAAAAGTGATAAAGTCTTTTCTTTTTCTTGGACCTGTTGTCATTTCTTCAGTTTATAATCGTATCTCTTTCTACTCCTTGTTTCTTGTATTCATTAAGAAATATTTACTAATCACTTAATATGTTCTAGATTCTGTTTCTGGCACCAGGTACAGATCAGCAAAACAGATGGACACCACTTGTGGAGCTTATATTTTTGAGGGAGCTGATACTACAGGGTAAATTATGTTAGGTGATGAAGCAGGAAGGGAGGATGGTGAGTAGCAAGTTTCTGTCTAAACAAAGGGATCCCAGAGTGGCTCAGGGACAAGGGTGAATTTCAGGGTGGTAACCTGGGTGGGGATGCCTCTCAAAACACCAGTTCAGAACTGGAAAACGGTATTTGTGGGGGATGGAGGTAATGTTATGCAAACAAGACGCTGGGTCATCCCGTAAACGTCCAGTGGCCGAAAGCTGAAGGAAAGTAGTCAACGGGCAAAAAATGAGCATAAGTTTAAAAGTGAAACTCAAAGATTTTCAGAATCAGCAGAACCTCAGGTTAACATGTGTTCTTACCTTTCATCACTCTCATTACATTTTAAAACAATATATTTGTTACAATTTGTAATTGTTGTTACCATCGCTGTGAACTAATGTTTGTCTGTCCAGCTAGATTTCAGATTTCTGTGAGAGCGGGAGTCGGTCTCTTAAGCTAGCTATTGCATTTCCAGTGCTCAGCAGAGTCCCTGTAATTAAGCAGGTTCTTTGCTACTGTCTACAGTTAATTAAATGGATTTGTTCTGGAAAAATTTACTAGTGATAGTTTATTATAATTTACAAATTTTAGTATAGTGTTCACAAGAACTGCAGAGAATATATAATAATCCTTTCATATAAATCTGACTTGACAGTACTTGGCTGGCTTGGCTTTATATAAATGAGAGAACTAAAGTTAAGAAAACTTAAACATTGCTCAAGGCTATGTATCTAGAAGGTTACCTATTGACATCTAGTTGGGTCTGACTCACAGCAATCCTCGAGGTCAGAGTAGAACTGCACTATAGAGTTTCCAAGGAGAGCCTGGCAGATTTGAACTGCTGACCTTTTGCTTACAGAAGTAGCACCTAATGTGTTATACCATCAGGGATTCCATCTAGAATATTAGAGGGGCTAAAATTTAACCCAGATCAGTTATCTTCAAAATATACCCCCAAAAAGTTATATGTTGATGTCCCTCAATAGATATGGCACATTGCTTTCAGAAATTCACAATAAAATTTATTATGGTATTGCCTGAATCTTGTATGTCTGTTTTCTCTCATTAGTACTATATCTTGCTTGGAGTCTTCAGAGTTTACTGTGGCAAATAAAAATTAAAGCTAAGAATATGAACAATAATGAAAACTATATGATTAATGTAAGTAGATATTGTTGACTGTGACTGAGAATGCTTATTAAAATCATAGGTCTTCTTAGACTTCAGCTATTAACTGAGGATTATATGCATGTGCACACTTTTTTTTTCTTCTGCTTGCTAGTTTTTTCTTTTTCTTTTAGTACTATGGGGAATGAATATTGATAACCTGTCATAATTTTCACCTGAAAAATCATCTTTCTTATTGTTCTTGATTTTATCACTTCTGGACTTAACATTTCCTCACAGAATGTGTTCCATTATTTTATTAAGTACTGATGTTGTTCTTTCAAGTTATTCATGATCACTTTTCTTAACTTTAAAAATAATCAATATAGCATTTGTTCCTGTCCAATCTTCTTTGTCTCCCCAGATCCCAAGATTTTTCAAAAATATTTTAAAGTGATTTAGTAAATAGGTTTGCTAATACTTTTAAAGACCTAGTACATATTCCATCCATCACTTATATTTGCTATGTATGACACCCTTCATGAAAACATCTCAGAATGCTTTCCTGTTACTACTATAAAACAGAATATACAATTAAATGGCAAGTTGCAATCAATAAGTCTAGACTTGATTTAAACTTAGCCAACTCTTTGTATCAATAAATATGAAAAGTGAAAGGTAACAAAACACAAAAGCAAGAGTAAGCACATGTTGATCATCCAAAACCATGGAAGCTGAAGATTTAAAGCCAACAAAAATTGTTTTGTGGGTCAAGTTTTTCTTTTTTGAAATCATAGTTGAAAAAAGAGTATGAGAATTGTATTTTTCTTGGATGATTCATTAGGAAATATCAGAAAGCTGTTTTGTGTATTACATTCAGTCACATAGCTGAAAAAAAATCTAAAAAATACTAAAACAGGTAGGAGTCTATTTTTTTTTTTTTTTTACTTTATAGTTCTAGAGATCTTGCTTCCTTTGGGTGGAGAAAGATAATCTGTATCTTATAAACATTCTTTTAGGAATTGATTAGATTAATTTTCCTGATTCTCGTGTGAGTATTTATAGAATTATAGTCTCCTCATAGATGTAAAGTCCTAACAGATGAAAGCTCTCAGAGAAGTGTGAAAGCATGCCAAACACAGCCACTAATTTAAAGCCAATACACTTTAATCCAAACTGTGTAGATGGTAGCAAAAGTGAGACTCCAGCATAAAGCAGACTGTTTTTTTCTCCTTCAGATTGATTAACTATCCTTTCTTATCTGTCATTATTGGATAGATTCAGCATAAAGCATTGCTTGCTAAAAGAACCATATAAAACACTTAAATGTTCATACGTTCTTCTTTCTTGAAAGCTGGTAATGCCAACTTCTTTTGATCCTTTAAAATAGACCTTTAAAAGTAGGATTCATTATTGTAGTAGCTCAGTCATCAACAAGGTTCACAACTTAAACACCATTTGTTATCGATGTCAAATACAGCTGGTCCAGGTGCTTGGAAATAGACAGGAAACCCCAGACTTGGGCCTAATATTTGCCTTAAAAACAAACAAACAAACAAAAACACTGCTGTCAAGTCGCGTCTGACTGATCGCGACCCTAAAGGTCAGAGTAGAACTGCCTCATAGTTTCCAAGGAGCACCTGGAGGATTTGAACTTCTGACCTTTTGGTTAGCAGACGTAAAACTTAACCTATTTGCCTTAGAGATGCCTATATGTTGAATAATGAATGCTTCATTTAACAATCGTGACATATACTGTGATGAGAAAGTATAACCCCAAATAGCTCTATTTGTTCTCAAATCTCTCCTACAATCCCTCTGTCCTCTTCCACCCTCCTACTTTTTTCTTTATAAACTCATACTGTGACTTCACCATTGACATACCGGTTCTCACTTTCCAAATATAGCCCGTTTATCTTCTGATACTGTCTCACAGCACTCTCTATTTGTCAAAACACACTAGTCCACAGGTGTGAGATTAATAACCTTATGATTTGCATTTCTCTAGTGTAGAGTAGAGGGATCATATCTGTTTTGTTTGCCTTTATACCTAGAGACTAGAACAGTAACATAATAATCTATCATTAAGTGTTTAGAAACCCTGGTGGTGAAGTGGTTAAGCCCTACAACTGCTACCCTAAATGTCAGTTCATCTCTTTCAGGCACTCTTGGGGCAGTTCTACTCTGACCTGTGTGGTTGATATGAATCAGAATGGACCTGGTGGCGGTGGTTTTGGTTTTCTGTTAGTTTGTTTTATATGTTTTTCACGTGAAGAGACGTGAATAATGTTTGCCTTCCGTTTGTTTGCCAGCTGCACTCTCGGCCTGTGAGATGTTTTCATATGTTTACTATACCAGCTTTTTTTTTTTTAACAGCATGTAGGGGTCAGAGTAGAACTGCCCCATAGAGTTTCCAAACAGTGTGGGGTGGATTTAAACTGCCAGCCTTTTGGTTAGCAGATGTAGCCCTTTACCCACTATGCCACTAGGGTTTCTGAGTAAACTACGGGGAACAGAATTGACTGGAGTTTTTCCCCAATGTTAGACAGTCACTTAGTTCTTCTGTTTAAATATTACTTTGTAATGTTGTATAAATCATATGTTTTTACAGTTCTTTGTGTTAAAAATATATTAGGCCAAAAAATGAGGATGTGGAGAAAGAAAAGTGAGAGATTACCACTACTGTATTTCTCTAGAACAGAATATGTCTTTGTTTATTTGTTTTAAGTTGTATAGGGCAGTTGCAGACTAGAGAGAAGTAATATAACACCACAGCGGGAGATTAATGCCAACAATGAGCCTTGGGCTCACATTCCGGCAATCAGGGCGTTCATAACTGACCCCAGTGCTAGTGAAATAAGGATGGTGAATGCACCAAATATCTGACTCATGAAATGGCTTGCTCGTGAATACACATTTTGGTTTGGAAGGATTTATTACTGTGAACATTGTTTTAAATCACAGCGTTAGAAGGGAAAGTGGGATCAATCATAGTTCTCTTCGACAAACTTTATAAACGAAACAAAACAAAACAAAACCCAAACCCGTTGTCGTTAGGTGGATTTTTGACTCATAACAAATGCTAAAGGACATAGTGGAACTGCTTCATAGAGTTTCCAAGAGTAACTAGTTGATTGAACTGCCAACCTTTTATTCAACAGCCTTGCCCACTGAACAACCAGGGCCCTGTTCTGTTTTGTATGATTTTTTTATTCTTTTACCTTTTCATACTAATTCTTTCTTTTTTTGTTTCCCTTTTTTTTTTTTTTTCTATTACCACTGCTGAACCGTGTTCTTTCTTTGTCTTTTCCTTATTTGGAATTTTATTGGTATCTGTACAAGCTCCATATCAGGACATCCAAACTAAATCTGGACCTAAATTCAGTAATATTTCAAGAAGTAAAATACATATTACAAAATAAACATTAAAATTTATAAGTTGAAACTTTTTTCATACGATATTCATACTTCAGACATCACTTAATTATAACAAAGAACAACCAAAGGGAACTAAAGAAATTGTTAAGGAATGTGTATATTTGTATTAGATAAGGTCATTAAGAGAGGAAGTCCAGCTCACTACTTGACGGCCTTGGATTGGGTTGTTGAATTGGGTTTCTCTTATATGATACCGGGTTAGCAATTTGCTGATAAAATAAAGAACACTAGTTCTTAGATATAATTTCTAAGATGACTTGATTTATGCAGTTTAATTTCTTTTGCTGGGATATATTTTCACGTTTTAAAATGATGCGGTTGTATAACATTCTTTCTAAGGTCACATCTACAACTAATGATCTAATATCCCTCTTTTCTTTCCTCTCTCTTTCTCTGTCTCTGTTTTTCCACTAACATACAATCTCCTTTTATCTGCTTTTCTTTCAGGTCTTTTGTCCACATAACTTCAAAGATATATAACTAGTAGTTAAGAAATACAAATATGGCTTGACACATATAATTTGGTAATGCCGTTAAATATTATGGATTTCATCTTACCCACAATTTTATTTCCAGAACTCCATTACTTGGTGTCAGGCCTTGCTTTATTACTTGATTATATGCTTTCCATCACAAAGCTGGACTAATTATTTTTGAAATAGTATTATTAAAAGGATAAAACCATCATCAAATCTATTCTCCTTTTTTCGAACAACAGTGTGTTGTTCATGATTGAGAAAGTGTTATATTAAAGTGAATATTGTTTTTCTATTAGATAATCCCCTTATGCCTATTTGCCTGTGTCTCTGAAATTCATAACAATGGCAATGAAGAGTCACTGAAGTGGAGAGCTAACGAAAGGGTAAGAGTATATGTAACATTATGTTTTGAAATAATTCTATATAATAGTGCATTGTGACATTTGTGTAAAAGTTCAAAGAGAAATGAAGGGTATGAGTTCATTGAGAATTTATTTTTAAGACTCAAAGATAGTTCAGCAGAGAATTCAGACCTGGAATTCAAAGGGCAGAACAAGACCTATTAAGTAATTCAGTTCAGTCTATGAAGCCAGAGAAAAAGGGTATGAAGATGTAATCACTCATTTTCTGAAAGCTGAGATGTAAGAATCAACTTAAGGCTGGCTAAGATATTAGCAGTGGATAGAAAGATTCAGTGAGTGCCTTAAGTCAACAGCAATTGTCTGGCTTCTGCTATGAACCGTGGTTACTAAACAAAGTTATACTTACTGACAGAAATTATAACCAACATCATTGGAATTGAAAACTACAATGCAGTTTAGTTTTTGCATTAAGGTAGGACAACAGAAAGAATGCTGTGATACATTATTTTTCTGTCATTAACATCAGTTGATTTAGGCTGACAATGAACTCCATTACATCATCATTCTTCAAAAGTAAAAAGACTAACATAAGAGAAGATAAAACTTCTTTAAGTTAGTGGACATCAATGCCTGCATGTGAAGACATAAAGTTCTCCGAAATTATTCCATTTTAAAAATAGTTAATCATACCAAAAAATGTAGTCTACAGGTAAGAGACAAAACTGCAAAACATACTAGATGGCTGCCTTTAAAACACAGAGATTGATTATGTAATTTTAGGAAAGCCCTCCAAAAGATAAATTTGAAAAACAAGAATTTGTGTTTCCATGATTGCTTGTGTTGTAAAGAAGTACAGTCTACTTTGAAAATTATCCCATTTGTCTTCTACGTAGATTTGCTAGTTATTGTGTGATTATTATTAAACTATGGAAATAGGATAAACTATGTTAAAGAAGACTTTAATCTTTTTTAACTACCATTATGGATTAATATATCAGGAAAGACCAGCTCCTGAAGGAGGATATCATGCTTGTTAAAGTGGAGCCTCAGAGACAGAGACAAGGACCCTCAATGAGACAGAGTGAGAAAGTGGCTGCAACAAGAGACTCAAGCATAACAAGGATTGTGAGGTTGGAGCAGGACTGGGCAGTAATTCATTCTATTGTACAAAAGGTCACCATGAATTGAAATTGAAACTGGATGACACCTAGCAGTAACAGTAACAGCATTGACCAATACACATCTTCAGCAAACCCCCACATCCCCCCAAAACACTTTGCAGCTAAGTCAATTCTGACCACAGTGACTCTATGGGACAGAGTAGAACTGCTCCCGTATAGTTTCCAAATAGTTTTGTGTACTCAGGAAGCATTAAAAAATATTTAGGAAATGATAGAAAGAATGAGTAAATGTGGCTGAAATCTCAAGAATGCCCTAAATATAGTACAGAAGACCCAAAGTAACTTTGATAGCCTTTATTTACACTTAAAGTTTCCATCCAAACTTTGTAAAGGCATATATTTGGTTTTTTTTAATAAATCAATAAATGTTAATGCACACTAATTCCATGAATACTTTTACTTTTTTTTCTTGTGCATAGAGTAATTATGGAAACCCTGGTGGGGTAGTGGGTTAAGTTCTACATCTGCTAACCAAAAGGTCATCAGTTCAAACCCTCCGGTGCTCTTTGGAAACTCTATGGGGCAGTTCTACTCTGACCATTTTGGCCACTGTGTGTTGGACCCGACTTGACAGCAGTGGAGTTGGTTTTTGGTTTATAGAGTATTACAATTCCAAATTAATTGTAACTTTCTTAAGGAATTAATAATGCACTCCTTTGGTTTGTAAAAGTAGCTGGTATTGCTAGGTCAAATTTAAAGCCATCACTTATTTTTGCATTTTTATAGCAGAATTTGATCTCTGACTCTAAAACTTTCAATAATTTTAAGCAAATAAACTTTTACCAAGCTTATGTTACTTAAACTTGCTTAATATTAGCTCATTTACTTTACTACATTCAGGAATTAAGATGAAATAATAGACTTCACTGACATTCCAAAATAAGAACCTGAAAAATGTGCAAATAGATTTTCAAAAAGTTTTGCTAAATATTAATCTGGATCAACTGAGACTAATAAATTAATATTCTGAAATATGAATTATTCATAAAATGGTTTTTGAAATTATTTGGAATTATAAATTAAAGTTGATTCCTACAAAACATATAAAACAATAAACGTTAAGCACATTTAAGTTTGTAATTTAAATTAAACAAGTTATACAGAATATTTTTATAAGCTTGGGACATTACAAGTTTTTTTTTAGAATGAGACATATAGCAAGCCTGTATAAAGTGTATAATTCTCAACAGCAATGACATAACAAAGAAAAAAAAATTCCATCATGATGAAAATGTGTTTTATATAAATGAGCTTAATGTAAAACAGCTTTTATAATTCAATAACAAAAAGAAAACTTATGATGAGGATGTGAAACTGCATAACACAAATTATAAAAACATCTTTAACTTTTTAATAATTATGTGCATCCAAGTAAAAATGAACAGTAACTCCCAAAACATTAAAAAGTGTTATAAATCTCAACATTGTTGAGAGTAACAGAACAGCCATGACCCCAGTGAGCTAAGGGGCACCTAATTATATATAAATAATTTGAGGGATAACTATATCTACTAGAAAAAATATGAAAGGTATCTAATACCTTGTCTGCAAATTCTTCTAATAATGTCTATCCAGATAAAAAGATACCATTTGACAAATAAATATGTATAAAATTGTTAAATACAGCATAGAAAAATTGGAAATAACTTAGGTTGCCATTCAGGATTTTGTTTCATAGATTATAGTTTATCCTCATAATGATTTACAACATTGTCATTAAAAATATTTAAGGATCCCTCTTTTATGGCAATATACACAAATATATTGTTATATATCAACAAAATGCAGAACTGTGTGTACGATAGTTTACCATTTTTGCTAATGACAAACTTATGCATGCATAGAAAAACTCGCTATACAAGTATATAGCTTGCAAAAGCTCTGTCTTTTGGATGAAATAACAGGGAATTTCCCTTTTCTATTTGAAACTTTTTGACTACAGAAGGATCAAATGATTTTTAAAAGTGATGTCTCCCTTTAAAGACTTTGGAATCAAGTTGAACAGAAAGAACAAGAAAAAAAAATACATACGTGTATATGTAGATAATTCATCATTAAACACTCTTTTTTAAAAATCTATGAAGAACAAACACATTGCAATTCTAAAAAAAAAAAAAAAAACCTATATTGACATATCTATGTGACCAAAGAATACATACAAATAAATTTATTTTTGTTTTTAAAATAAGGTATTTTACTTTAGCCAAAGGAAATTATTCTATTTTGTAACTAAGAATAATTTGGCTCAGATTTCTTTACAGACCCATTGAAAATTAACAAAGGCCCTTTTTAAAAAACCCTGTGCTGGCTGGGTGACTGATTCTGGCAGTGCTTCACCCGAGGCAGTGTATGGACTATGCACCTTTAACATTTGTTTAGCCTATAACAAATGTTGTGCAAATCAATCTTCCTGATATGGTATTATGAACAGTAAAGCTTTTATTTTTAATGCACTCCTTGCCAGTCTGGCTAGAATTCAAGTAAATTTTAGTTTGAAGTTAACAACTTGAAATAAATAAATAACCAAAAATACAATCTAAAATAATCAGTTATAATCTTAACTGATAACAGAATAGAATTTTCATTAACACAGTTTTATTAATTCTAATGTGAAAGGGTTTTACTAAATATAAACTTCCTTGATTGCAAGCAGCTTGTTGTTTTCATTTTAAAGGATTTTTTGTCTTCTGTTATATTTCATTCTCTTACACATGTATAGAATACTGAAAAGTAACTCTGAGGAATTTGGGGCTACTTTTATCCCCCCCAGTTAAATATTTCCTTTTCCTTTTTAAAGTCGAGCATTTTATTAAAAAATACACACTTTTATACTTAGATAATTTATACTTTGGGACATATATATGGCTTCAGTTGGAGACTATTTTATACTGTTACTAATTAAAGTAATATTCTTAGAGATAATTGTTTTACTTACGCAGTTACTGTTTACAGAGATGAATACAATTATCTAACAGTACACCATTGAGAAAAGGTGGATATGCTGCTGGATAAACTGAGCCAAAAGGGGTGCATACTAAGATAGATCTATTACAGGTGGTTGCCCTAGGTGTGTAAATAGCTTAGTACCCGGCTACTGACCTAAATACTGGGAGTTTGAATACACTCAGATGTGTTTTGGAGGAAAAGCCTGACAATTTGCTTCTGAATAATTATACATTAAAAGCCTTATGAAGCTAACTGTGCAGTCACCAAGAGTGGAATCAACTCGATTGTAATTGGTTCAGCTTTTGTTTTTATTGCAATTGTCCTTGAAGGTAATTTCTGAGAACAGGCTAGTAAGAACCACCTAAAAGGAACTCTTCATGCTACCATTAGAGATTTGGGTGAAGGCAAAGCAGATACTCACATAAATCTAACCTGATAAGGATTGCAAACTAAGCCATAGAAATTCCATCTTTAGAAGAATAAAAAGATGTGCAACTGTCACATATAAAGGTATAAAATTTGTGAAATCTTGTTTATTCAGCCACTGATTGATATTTACATTCTTATTCTCATAAAGATGAGAGGGAAAAACCTATCACCAGCACTTTCAAGCTATCATAATTTGCAGTTGTAGGCAGGTATCTTAGCCACCTGGTACTGCTCTAACAGAAAGTGCCACAAGTGGAAGGGTTCACAAGGAGAAGCTTTTATTGTCACAGTCTGGTAAGCTGCAAAGCCATTAACAAGTTAAAAGTCCATTCAGTATGAGAAATCATCACAGTCCAATAGGATAAGTTCATTCAGTGAGAGCATCTTGGCACAGGAACCTGGGGTCCAAAGGACGTGCTCTGCTCTCGGTGCTTCTCTCTTGGTGGTAGGAGGCTCCCGACTTCTTCTGCTCACTTCTCTCCCTTATATTCAACAAGCTTGTAGCTTGGGTCCTGCCTCACTAACACAGTTGCAAACCATTCTCCATCGTCAATATCACAGAGGCAGGATTCACAATACATGGGAGGAATGGGACCATACTGGGACTCCTAACCAAGTCAAATCAATACATACGTTTCTAGGGGGACACAGCTGAATCCATGACAGCAAGTGAAAGAGATCTTGAACACCCACTAAGAGGCCATACAAAGATCAGACCTAAGATTTTGAGGGTTGCTGTAATTTCCAGCAAAAATTGTCATTCAGCAGGGTAGAGGCTGAACTTAAATAAAACCTACTGGTAGTGAAATCCAATTCAAGCAAGGCAACAATCCTGGACCTAAAGTGTAAAGAAATTCAGATACTAAAGGTATAACATCCTCAAGTAGCAGATCACAGAGCCATTCTTTCAAAATTGCAAATAATTTTCAGTAAATCACATCGATTAGGAAATAAGCTTCAAAATTTACAGGCTGAAACTTTTTGCATGTCATATGATAATCATACTTGAGTTTCAATAAAATTATAAGGAAAAAATAAAAAAGACAACTGATCAAAAACTTAGAAAAAAATATTTACATTTTATATCCCCCAAATGCCCTGATTGATTCTAATGCTGAAGTAGATGGATAGAAAGCCTGGCTTCTTGCTTTTAAGTGCCACTTCCTAGCCTGTCTTGTTTGGTGTCCCTTTACCCCCAGTTACTATCAATGAACCATGTTCTATACCATTTTCTTTTCTCAGCCACTGCCTGAAAGAAAGAAGTCACCACTCAGCTTCTTAGCAACAGAGTTATAGCCTTCAACAATACATTGCTTTTCCTTTGAAAAACAGTGCACACCCTTCATGCCTTCTCACAGAACACAGTCATCTGATGAGTGTTTCAGCCTTTTGTGAAGTCTGTTCTAGCATACTAATCTCTCCATTTAAAATCCTTCTTCTGCAGTTTAACAAGGTTGAATGTCTGCTGTGCTCAGAGTGAGTTACCACTTTCTAGATGCTTTTAGGAACCTCTAGAAACTTTTTATCACCACTTTCCTGAATCTTTGTCAAGGTGTTAATATGTGTATTCTGAAACAATATCCAATAGTAATAATATTAATAAATATTACCAACATCCCTCAATCTAGCACCCTCAGAAACGAATTCTACCCACACTCTCCCAGCTTCTATCGATGCATCTCGTCTGTCTCCCTCAGTTCTCTCTAGATAGAGTCCTTTCTTTGTTATCAAACTAATTACTACTTAACCCTGTTACTGGCCTAGTGGCAAGGATGAGAGGTGTCACAGATTGAATTATGCCCTCCCAAAAACGTGGGTAGTAATGTGGCTGAGCCATTCCAATGTTGTATGTTTAACTTCAACTTTTGTGATTATAATTTTCGTGTGTTGTAAATCTTAATCTCTGCCTATGGTTAATGGGGTAAGATTACATTATTTTATAGAGGATTGGAGTAGCCCTATAACAACCTCACTACAGTCATATCCTTAAATCAAATGTAAAGGGAATTTCCCTGGGATGTGGCCTACATCACCTTTTCATTTCCCAAGATATAAAAGGAAAGAGAAGCAAGGAGACAGTCGAATATTTCATACCACCAAGAAATCAGTGCCGAGAGCAGAGCACATCCTTTGGACCCGAGGTTCCTGTGACAAGATGCTCCTAGACTAACAGAAGACTGATGCATCACAAATGCCTTCTTCTGAAGCTGACAGAGGAATCTTTCCACTGGAGCTGGCACCCTGAATTCAGACTTGTAGCCTACTGGAATGTGAGAGAATGAATTTAGCGTTGTTAAAGCCATCGCCTTGCAGTATTTCTGCTGTAGCAGCACTGGATAACTAAGACAGGAAGCGTGGCACATCCTGTGTTGCTCTGCAGAAGACCGCATCTGCATCAGCTTCAATCAGAAGGCATAAGCCAGTTTTTAGTAAAGAGTGGGACAAACCCGTAGGCTCAGGAAATTCAGAAAAATCTGAAATTCAGTATTTTGGGGTATGTCAGCCCAGATGTCTTCATTCCAAAACCAAGTCTCCTATCCTTTCCTAACCAGATCTGTCTGGATTTGGGAAACTCTTCTAGTCTTGTGGTCGGATCTTAGGCTCGAGTCTCTGCTTCCTCTTCCCACAGTTGCAGGCTACGGGCACCCTTTCGTAAGCTAGTAAAGAGGATCTAGTAGAACAGCTTCTAAGACTTCAACAAAAGGTTGGTAGTGCCAGCCGCTTCTTGAAAATTCTATGGGGCAGTGCTACTGTCTCTTATGGCATTACTATGAATTGGGATGTTATCTGAAAGCCTGGAGATCAGAGTCCACCCAGAGGTGTCTTGGAAGAATGGCTTAATTACATACTTCAGAGAAATCAGCCCTTGAAAACCCTGCAGAGTGCAGTTCTACTCTGTCAAACATGATGCCATCACGAGGTGATATAACTCTACAGCAAATGGCTTCTGAAGGTTTGTTCTGCGATGTGTTAGAAAAGGTTGGTAGCGGAATTATTTCTCTGGACTTTCAGCCTCTTCTATGTATATGTCGGGACTAGATGAACTGCAGCTGTTACAGTGTCAGGCAGCTGGAAGTTGACTGTCAGAAATAATAGACTTTTAGGAATTTGTTGAAAGAAATAAGTAGCATATATTATAGGATATAGGAGACCTGACAATTAACTTTGTGAACTCATCCTAGAAAAAGTGTACGTACCCCACTGCTGAGTATCAATATGATCACCTTCGAAGCACTCCCCTTAGGAAGCCAGACACCACTGCCAGAGCCTAGTTCACTCTTCAAAGCGATTTTGGAACTCTTTATTGGAAGGAGCATTCGAGCTGTTGTTGTGTTACTTTCTATGTCCTAAATGCCATCAAAATGTCTTACTTTCAATATTTTCTTTATATTTTGTTAAAGAAAAAAGTCATTCAGGGCCAGATAAGGGTTGTAGGCGTCCAGGAGAGCTCTTCCATACAGCTACTTGTTTACTGGCTAAAAACTCCCTCACAGAATATTATACAAGTAAGTTCGTGCACTTGCCACCGTGCACCACGGCCATTCCAGAAAGAATTCCAAAAATGCTTTGAAGCATCTACTAGAAGCTTCCCAAGAGGTGTACTTGAAGGTGACCGTAGTGATATTCAGCAATGAGGTCTGTAGCTGTGAGAACAATTAAGTTCTCCAACTTCATTGTCAGACCTCATATAAGAAAGAACATTCTGTTTTATGATAGAATGGAGATCTTACAAATATCAAAAACAAAAGATAACTTGGAAAAGTTTATTTCTGCTTCTTTAGGACATGGCACTCACTTGAGTATGGTTGAGGAATAAATTCATATGGCAACATAAACACATCAAAAACATGTGTTGCTTCCATACATGTGGCGGAAGGGGTGGGGCGTGTTGTTGTTGTTGCCTGGTGTTGAGATGGCTCCCGACTCACAGCATTCCCATATGTTACAGGGTGGAACCGCTGCATAGGTTGTTTCATCTGTAATCTTTAGGGAAGCAGTTAGCCAGGACTTTCGGCTATGGAGCTAATCCTGTGTTAGAACCACCAAGCCTCAGGCTAGCAGCTGATTACAAACTGCTTGTGTCGTCTAGGCATAGATAGATTGATAGACAGACAGACAGATGTTGATACACATATATAGGTGTGTCTATTTAATGCATTCCTGTACTGTATTAGAAAAAAACTCTCTACACTATTTCATACACATACACTTATTTTGTATGTTCATTAATTGAGTTCTTGATCTTGATTGTCCCTCAGGAGGTCATTTATTCTAGCTGTAAGTTTGTTTCATTAATGAAGGACTGATACTTGATTTCTGAAGGTCAAGAGAAGTCATTTCAAGGGATTTCTGATAAAATTAACACCAAGAAAAATATTAGTCAGAATCTGAAATTTTGCTTTTCCATCTTATGACATCTGCTGTGTTGGGAATTCCCTATCTCAGGATAAACATTAAATGTTTGATAAAAACTGAATTACTACAATTGTCAAACACAACTTCCTTTTCTGCATGACTTTCTTCATTTTTCTAGCTTTAAGATTTTATATTTTGTTATAATTTTAATGTAGTCTGAATTTTCTCTATAACAATCTTCATCTTTCTAATTTTACTTATATGCTAAGAGAAATTCTTCATTAAATATGGGCTGTTATTTGGACTGTTGGGCAGGAAAGAAAGCTAAGTTTCCCATTGGAAGAAAAAATGTATTTTGTTGAAACCGTAAAAAATAAATAAAACCTACTGCTTTTAGGGAATATCTTGGTCAATTAACATAAGGTTTATTTTCAAAAATATTCTGCATCACAGTTGGTGAGTGACTCCTGAGGTCTTAAAAGTTAGCAAGTGTCCATTTAAGATGCATCAATTTGTCCCAACACACCTGATGCAAAGGAGAATGTAGAACACCAAAGATAGAAAGGAAATATGAGTCCAAGGGACAGAAAGGGCCACATAAACCAGATGTTCTATCAGCTTGAGGAAGGAGAACCAGATGATGCCTGGCTACCAAGGTAAGACGACTAGCCTTAATGGTCTGAGTGAGACCGAGGGAACCCTGCAAGACATGGCCCCAGATGCTCTGAGGAAAACTCTTCAAACAAACATTAGACTGAATTATAAGACATAAAAATGATACTCAAGCAGAGTATACTTCTCAGCTCAAGTCGATACAGTAGTTGGTTGAATGGACATGAGAAATTTGTGATAAAAAGGAGAAATATGCCATTACATTACAGGGTGAGAAACTAGGGTCACGTAACAATGTGTGTATAAATGTGTGAGAAACTAATTTTAAACTCTAAAATTTCTCTTGTGGTGCAATTTTAAAAACAAAAAAAAAATACATGCTGACATTCAGTGTATTTCAATGTATAGTGATCCCATAGGACAGAATAGAAGTGGCCCATAGGGTTACCAAGGAGAAGCTGTTGTTAGTGGGAGAAAAATATAATAAATTTTGAAATGATAAAACTAACATATATATCTGGGTATAACATAAACTGGAGACCGTCTAGACACGAGTTTAATTTGCTACTAAATAAGGTAACAGATGTGGGTCCTCATGATGGTATTAATAGAAATATTTTATTATAATCATTCCTATTTAGAGACAGTATAATGCAAGAAGAGGACAAGAATGTAAAAGCCTTGGAATCATAGATGAAAATGATGAGGAATTTCACATGGTGGAGAAATTCTTACGTATTTCTAGGAAGAGTGATACCTGTGATTGGATCCTTGTTTTTCTCTCCCCTCCTATTTGGCTAATATTCTTTCTCCTTTATGCACTAACCTTAAGTAAAAGTCATCATACAGGAAGCTTATTTTCCCAGTCCTTTGATGTATGAATGGAGAAGGATGAATATCCTTGAGCAGCAGGCAATAACCAATGGTAAAGGAAACGAGGCTTGAGTCAGATCTGAGGGGACTGGACAGGACACAGGTAGTAGCAGATAAAGAAGTAAATCAGGAATAAACATCAAAGTGGATATTTCACAAAATATAGGTGACTACTGACGTGGCTAGTGGAGGTTGACTCTTCTATGTTTATGTGAATAAGTATTTGAGCAATGTAATTCAGCTATTAAAAGGAAGAGTGAATCTAGAAAGCACACCAAAAAATAATATTCATGAAGCAAACCGTCAGTTTACATATATATAATTAGAAGCTGGACAAAACATATTGACAAATTTTATTGATTTGATTTCACTAGAGTTTCAAGTCTTTGGCCAAAGAAAAAACAAACAAAGAAAAGCAATAAAGCTCAAACTGTCCATCATCTGCTCTTAATGAACCAAATTGATTTTGGAATAAATTAAACCTTTTTTTTTTTTTTTTAATGGAAGTGAAGTATGGTGGGGAGGTTGGATGCATAAACACAAACACACATTCTAAGATAATATATTTCCTAATGGTTATGAAAATGTTCACTAGACACAAATGCTTTACACAGGGGCTTCTGTGTTCTTTTTTAATGTATAAACACTTTCACCCATCATTCTTGTTTATAGTAAATTAGCCACGCACTGTAGGGCTGAAATAATTTCTAAGTGTCAGAGGAAAACTATCACTGCTTGTTGTATCCCAAATCATGTGCCACAGAACTATTTAAGTGTTTTGGAAATCAGAAATTAGTCTTTCTTCAACTAAAAAAGGAAACTCTGATTGCACAGTGGTTAAGAATGGCTTCAACAGTTTGAATCTCCTAGGTGCTTCTCGGAAACCTGATGGAGCAGCTCTTCTACTCTGTTCTATGGAGTTGCTGGGAGTCCAAATTCACTGGATTTGGTTTGGTTTTTTTTTTTTTTCACTTTTTTTTTTAATTTGATATGACTGAATAAAAACATCCAGTCCCGTGTAAATTTACATGCCCACCTATAGGCAGCTTCCACTGCTCTCCCTGTCTGGTTTGGGGTTTTAAATAGAAAAATGGTTCTATGTACACGGGTTTAACTTTATCATTGCAATCCTGATGTCTGCCCCTGACAAGCATCTTTGACGACTGGCAGATGCATCCTTAAAGAAAATGTCATTCACCTCTTGCTTACTAATATTGTTTTCAATTTCTTCAGCCAATTAATTCTTCAGTTTTATTTTACAAAGCATGCCAGACTTGTGAAGTTAAGATAATTGTGTGTGCATGTGTGTCTGTGAAGGAACCCTCTACTGGTAGCACATCTCAAGCAGTCACAACCCTGAAGGAGCTCTAGTCAACTGCAGTTTAGATTAATTCAGTTTCTTAGTCAAAGAACTCTATTATTCATCATTCATGCATATTTTTTTCCAATCTCTAGTATATTACCTTTCAGTACCCAGATTCTTTTCATTTGGATAAATGGCCAGAATCTCTTACAGATACTCACATTTTAATGTATCTGCTCTGTTTGTATTATACAAGTCAATTAAACATAGGTAAAGCACATCTCTACTACTGGGATTCTCTCCTGCAATTCATTCAGTTTCCCTGTAGAGCTTTAATTAAGATTTAAACAGCAAATCCCACAACTCTTGACATACAGTGAGATGCCATTTAACTGATCACTGTCTCGTTGGGATGCCACCTAAATCCTACTTTACAAATCTTAGCAAGTAGACATTGTGTTGGATCCAGAATCATCTTCTTCACAGTGCCCAGTTTTGGTGTCAAAGTAAGTCCCAAGTGATACAAGGAACAGTGGCTAAAGAACAAGTGGACACTGTGGAACTGACAGTGCCGAAACTGGAAACAAGTCAGTACTCATTCAAGTATTAAATCAGAAGTACATGCAGTGTTATTAAAGACACAGGAATGCTGCCTAAGAAAGTGGTGTTTAACGTGTGTGAGAGACAGAGACAGACACACAGAGAGACAGCAAGAGAAATAAGGGCTGAGAATTTCCCGCAAGTGTTGAAATATATAAAGCTGAAAATTCAAGAGGCTGAGAAATCCTGATGACTTAGTGGTTAAGTGCTACATCTGTTAACCAAAAGATCAGAAGTTCAAATCCACCAGGCACTCCTTGGAAACCCTATGGGGCAGTTCTACTCTGACCTATGGGGTCACTATGAGTCAGAATTGATTCAGTGGCACCGGGGAGCAACAGCAGAAAATCTTGGTAGTGTAGTTGTTAAGAGCTACATCTGCTAACCAAAAGGCTGGCAGTTCAAATCCACCTGGCACTGCTTGGAAATTCTATGAGGCAGCTCTACTCTGCCATATAGGGTTACCATGAGTAAGAATCGACTCAGTGGCAGTGGGTTTTCTGGGCGGGGGGGGTGTGCAACAACAAACAGGATAAGTTGAAAGAATTGTACGGCCCAAATTATCTTCACCAAATTATTGAAATCAAGCTTTCTTTGTTTTTTGGAAAGTATCTAAAATTTAAAGCAAAGAAGTGACATGTTATATACACAAGAATACTACTTCCAATATGTGTATATTTCTTTCCAGAAAGCATGGAAGCCATGAGATAAGACAGTAAAGTGTCTAGTGAAAAAAACTTTCATTCCATATTTCTATATACAGAAGGAAGGAAGGGAGGGAGGGAGAGAAGGAAGGGAGGAAGGGAGGGAGGGACGGGACAGAGAGGTGAGGGAGGCAGGGAGGAAGGGAAAGAGAGAAAGAGAAAGAAAGACAAAAATCAGCACTGAGGGATAAATACAGAATCTTCAGATGTAGAAAAGTTAGCATTTGTTGCAAGGAGAACTACTCTGAAAGAAATATTAAAAAACTTTGATCTAAAGTACCATGACATGAGAGGCAAAGTCACTACTTCCAAATTACAGGAATATCAATAGAAAAGGTCAAAAAGTGAGTAAATGGAATATGCTATTCTTCTCATCTTTTCTTTTAAATCTGTGTGGCTGACTATATGAATCATAGTGTCGACTTTTAGTGATGCCCCAGGTATAGTATCTGATGTTAGCAAATTTTAGCTTCTCTGTTGCTGGTCAGTTTCATATAAATATATCAATTTATTGATCTTCTAAAAGAAACAGCATTTAGTTTCACTGATTTTTGTTGATTTTGTTGTTTCTTTGTATTCATTAACTTTCACTCTTATCTTTGTTTTCCTTTTTTCTGCTTATTTTAGTTCACTCCGGAGCCCAGTCAGCAAATGTACGGAGCAATGTATGATCGTTGGGCTTCAGTTCTTGAGTTAAAATAGTTTTGTAAGGCTAAAGCTGTAAGACCAGGTGCAAAGTCTGCCAAACTGTGCTTGACAAAGGGCCCAGTTCTTGTGCTCAGGGGAAAATAGATTGGGCTGGATTCTTGGTACACTCTGACAAACGGTGTTGATATTTTCATTGGAATACATGGTTTATTGACGCGCACGCATTGTCTAATTCTCAATATACCTGTCGTGTCAATTTTTTGATTAAACATCAAATTGCTCTCTTGGTAAGACAATTAAGCACATTGTAAATTTCACATTAACTCATGAAATGTTTGCAAACACAACATCCATTTTGACTCGATTAAACGGGGAATCGACAGCAGGAAATCCTGGTGATGTAGTGGTTAAGAACTACATCTGCTAGCCAAAAGCTCAGCAGTTCAAATCTGCCAGGCACTCCTGGTGGGTTTAATAATTTCTACGTATTGTGAAATTGTTTAACTTTTCATGACTGTTTGTCAAGACTAATCAAAAACCGTGATGAATATGGCCACTAGAGCTTCACAAATATGGCCACTGTGAACTGTCAAAAATAGGGCATCCTTGTTGAAAGACCCTTTACTTTAGCTTTTTGACTCTTTCCATCAGTAGTGCTCTCTTTTTGCTTCCTCCCCAAATTTCCAGAAAGTGCTGCCAGTTTTGGACTCTACTCTCTGGCAGTCAGATCCAGAATAAGACTAATTTTCTACTGCCAGATCTGGTGAAAGTAAGAAGCATCTTCAGACACAGAAGTCCAGAAAGTTACAACTCTTACTCTCCAAATCACAAGCATTCAAGAGGACGTACTCCTGCTGCCTTCTCTGACCTTTCCATTGCTTTCAACTAGTTTTATATTGAAAAATTTTTATTGTGTAATTCTAAGGGATAGCTCAGAGTTTTGTTTTGTTTTTTTTTTCTTATAATGATAAATTCTGTTAAGGGAATAATAGCTTGAAGCAATAAAATCAGTTCCATTCCATTTTATGGAAACTCAAAGCACTTAGATATTTCTAGGCACTGAGTAGAACCACTGTGTTCTGTGTCGTATGAAGAGATCATGTGAGAAAGACATTTCTAGTGCAAGAACAGCTGGGGGAAAAAAAGAAGTTTTAGAGTTTTGCCTTTTTAGTGATGAGGGAGTCTGGATTATTCCAATTTCTCATATACATGTATGGTGAAAGACAAAACATTCTAGAACACTATTTACATATATGTATATACATATATATATAAACCCCACTGATATCAAGTTGATTCTGACTCATAATGACGCTATAGATCAGGATAGAACTGCCCCATAGAGTTTTTGAGGAGAGCCTGGTGGATTTGAACTACTGACCCTTGGCTTAGCAGCTGTAGCACTTAACCACTATGCCACCAGGGTTGGGTTTCCATATATATATATATATACACACACACACACACATACACACACATGTGTAAATGTATACACATATATTTATCTTTCCAAATATATATATATTAATTATTTTCATAAGAAAAAAATTGTATAAATTGTGATTTAATCTCAAGAAGTAAGATGTCAACCATGACTAAGTTAAACAGAAAGGAAATTATTGGAAAGACATCAGAAACACATGCAATAGATGTAAGAAATTAAGAATGGCTGCAGCAGGCCTGAGTATAAACAGAGTCCATAGAGAACTAGGAGGGAAGAAATAAGGAGCTGTTGGTCCAGGTATAGGGTCTCAGTGAATTAATCACAGCTGCTTTGCCTTTACCATTGTCATCTACTTAATGTTCAAGAGAAAAAAGGGCCCAAAGTGTACCAATTCTAGTCTTTCCTGGAAAGGGATAGGAAAGAGCTGTGCCTGTGTCCCTGTATTGCTTTCGATAGTGGTGAGAGGGCACCTGTGTTTTCCTTTTCCCTAGTCTACACACAAATCAAAAAAAGGCATCACCCCAAAGACAGTTGTGAATATATCATTCAATAAATATGAAATCATCTAGACATTTCTAAAAGATCATAAACTGTGTTTTAATATGTTTTGTCTCTTACCATTATAATGAAATCATAAGTTTTATTTTGTTCAACTTACCACTCCCAATATATAGGGCAGTACCTCACATATAGTAAGTGAATAGGTACTAGCTGACTGACTTACAATATTATTACATGAAAGTTCCTAAAATTAAATGAGAAAAATGATATTTATAACTTTAAAAACTGAGAGAATAATGTTATAGTCTTACTTTTAATTGTATCTTAGTATGATTAAGCACAATCTAAATAATGAGTAACTTCTGTAATTACAGTGTTTCTTAAATTTTAATGTTTGAACAATCAAGAAGAAGAATAACATCATAAATTGACTGGAAAAGCAGAATATGTACTCAGGCATGTCGGTAACAGATGGTAAAAACAAACTCATCATTGTCATCATTTTATCATTTCTCATCACATTCATTATTGATTCTAACAGTTGTATTTACACCATGTTTCCCAAGTTGGGAAAAAAAATGTTTTGTATATTACTCAGGGGGGAGAGAGAAATGCTTTTGATGATCTTTACACATAAAGAACGAGATTTGATTACTTACAGACACTTGCTATTCATTTACCATGTCTGGAGGTACAATGAACAGAAACCCTGCAACAAGCTCTCTGGAAACATACAGAAAACACAGAGAAAGGCAGGAGCTAAACAAGACAAATTCATCCACCTCCCAGAGGGAAAAAAATACATGTCAAATGTCTAGGAAAAGGAAGGACTGTGCCAGCGCAGGAGTAGACACTTTACATCTTCCACTTAATAGAAAATAAAACCATTGAAACATTCTAAAAGAAAGAGGATTTGTAACATGTTAATCTCTCAAGAAAGTGGTTAGCTTATGAATTTCTGAAGATCAGTGCCAAGTGAGAATATGAGTATCAGTGGCATTTAAAATTAGTCAGTTTCCTCTCCGTGAGTTTTGTTATAACCTAATTCATTTCATGCTCACACATCCTCCAGGTTACTCTTTGCCAACATGAATAAGAAATTCATGCCAGCTGTGCTGGAAGTGAGTCCCTTAAAATGAATTTCCCTACTCCAGGCTGCCATGAGTCTATCAAACAGCCACCCAAGACCATGTGAGTCATAAAAATGACACTCTGACATGTCATCATGAAGGAGAATTTGGAATATCTCTAGGGGTAATTTACTACAACAGTTCACACAGGTAGCTAATCCTGTGAATTCCAAACTGCCCAATTTCTGAAAATTAAAAAAGAAAATTCCAGAAAAAAACAAGAGGGAATCTTTAGAAATACTGGAAACAAATGCACCTTGAGAGTGGCAGAAAAAGAACTGAAAGGAAGTGATGGAAGAAATATAAAAAGATTTAAAAGACAATAGCCTTCTTTTATTGTTCCACATTTCTTTCTTCTTGTTATTTTTTCTTATTATTTAAAGAAAAATGCTAGCATTAATAATTTAGTTTCACATTCTGTACATTTAGTTTAATCTCACAAATTTTCTTTTTCTTTTTTTTATAGAAAGATACTAGAATTTATATCTTTCACACAGTTACTACTTATACTGGTTAAATTTTAAAAAGTGTGTTCTCTTTGAAGAGATAAAAATTGACAGGAAATCTTACAATGGAGAGACCAAGAAACATGTTCCAATATGCCAAATCAGAAAAAAGTACAGTGCATTAAAAAATTAGAGACATGCAATTTTATCTTAAGAACAATTAAAAAAAACACATGATTTTTACAGAAATATCTACAAGGTATACAATTCGGAATTAGTAAGAATCCTGAGAATATGAATAGATAATAACACTTTCTGTTTCTAAAGAAATGGACACAGTGCTATGTTTTGTAACTTAGTCACATTGTTCTCTTACACACAGTAAAACTAAGCTCATTTGCTTTCTTAAATGAAGTATAACTAAGCAGAGTATCATTAACCTCAGCTTCAGAAGAGGAAATCCTGATTCTGAAAAGAGAAGTAGTTTACCACAATTACAGAATTAGATGTAGAATCCCCCTTTCTAATTCTTGGTGCAGGGCACTTTATTCATTATTATTCACTATCATACAGTATTATATTCATTATTTTATCATTTTACTCAGCTTTAACGTAATCTGTTGAAGTAATAGAGGACCAAGAAGGCTAGTCATTTGTATTTTATTTCCTGCAATATGGAAAGCATATGAGGATCCCAGGTGGTACAGAGCTTAATACCTGTGACAACTAACAAAAGACTGGCAGTTCAGATCCACCAGTCACTCTTTGGAATCCCTACGGGGCTATACTGTATTTGGAAAGTGTATGAGCTAAAAGCAATAGTATCACATCTGTGTGCCTTGTAGAACCTTTAAGCCCAGAAAGTGACTTTGAGATGCATTCCCAAATATGGCATAGCCTTATATTGGGGTGGGAAAAAATGTTACTTTCTGTCATTGGGGGCAAGAAATGGACACTAGGGAGAAAGGTGTGGCAATCTGCTTCAGTCAAGATTTCCACCTTTGGAAATCCAATAGGATAGTTCTGTTTTGGCCTACAAAGTTGCTCTGAATCAGAAGTGACTCCATGGCAAAAGGTAATTGGAATGGACCCTAAGGAGTCTTGCTGACTTAGGGGTTAAGTGTTTGCTGCAAAGTAAAACATTGGAAATTCAAACTCCCTGACAGCTCCTCAGAAGAAGGATGGGCAATCTGTTTTCATAAAGATTTACAGGTTTGTAAACTGTAGAGGGTAGTTCTGCCCTCTGCTATAGGGTCATAGAGTTGGATTCAACTTGATGGTGGTGGATTTTTTTAATGGACACCAAGGAGATTGTAGAGTGATTACAGTAATATATTAATTAAATAATTCAAAAATAAAAATAGAAGAGTTAGGATCCTAACTATGTTGTATGTTTTTCAAAATTTGAAATTTGAAACGAAAAATAAATTTTGAGCTCTAATTAAGAACTTAGTACTTTGCTGGGTGTTGAAGATGGTTAAAAAAAAAGAACAACTGACCTGTAGGATATTTCAAGATCCATCTTAGAAATAGAATTATTAGTCTTTTTTGTTGTTACTATATTAATTGTTATGATAAATCTTGAGTTTCAAATTTGGGGGTGTGTAACATAGATAAACAATAAACTAGTGTTTTTCCCTTTGTACAGCACTGTCTGTCTACGCAAGGTACAACTGAGAGATCTTATGCAAAAACTGAGCTTCATTGCCAAGTAATTTTGCATAAAAAATAAACATGGTTATTTTGTTACCATAAAGTTAAGCATACTAAAATACTAAAATAGATTTTGTAACTACCCACCAGTTATCACTGAGTTGATCACAACTCTTCTCCAGGCAGTTTTCTGGGCTGTAACCTCTTGGAAACATTCATCAGACATTTCTTCTCTGGGGATTCTAGGTGGGTTCCAATGACTAATCTTTTGCTGAGAATACCAATGCTTAACTGTTCATGCCGCTCAGGACTACAGGAGTTATCACAGCTCTTAATAGACAAACGTTATGAATTTTGAAGCAAGATAGAAAAAAATAGAATGTTTTTCTGTTTTGAAATGGCTGCTATCTCTGAGGAGGTAACTCATTACCTTAAACATTTCCCTGGAAACCGCTTAGTAATCCTAGAGAAGTTAACGTAAATATTAGGCTGCAACTGTAGGCAAGTTGCCTAAATGTTCTGTTGCCTTTGTCAGTAGCAGTAGGTAACTATATGTAGTTTAGAGGTAACTTTGTCCTAAAAGCTTATCTGCTAACCAAAAGGTTGAGATTACTTATTCACCAGGCTTTCTTGGAAACCCTTATGGAACAGTTCTACTCTGTCCTATAGGGTCACAATGAGTTGGAGTCAACTCTACAGCAATGGGTTTATAATTTATTACTCTAAGTAGAAATTCAGATTCATAGCAACACTTGGATAATACTACAACTTCCCCCATACACTTTCCAAGGAGAGCCTGGCAGAGATGATCTGATGATCTTTTGGATAGTAGACAAGGCACTCAACCACTATGCCACCAGGCATCCTAGAATCAAAAGACACATTGCATTGGAAAAATATGCTTCAAAGGAGCTTTTTAAAGTGCTGATAAGTAAAGATATCACTTTGAGTAAGGTGCACCTAGCCCAAACCATTGTGTTTGCAACTGGATCATACACACGCGAAAGCTGGACAGTGAATAAGGGAGACAGAGGAAGAGATGATGCCTTTGAATTGTGTTGTTGAGGAAGAATATTGAATGTACGATGGACTGCCAAAAGAACAAACAGATTTGTTCTGGAAGAAGTACAATCACAGTGGCCCTTGGAACCATAGTGGTGAAACTGTGTCTCACATATTTGGGGCATGTTGTCAGGAGCGATCAATCCCTGGAGAAGGACATCATGCTTGGTAAAGCAGAGGGTCAGCAAACAAAAAGAAGAGGACCCTCAATAAGACGGACGGACACAGTGGCTGCAACGACGAGCTTAAGTGTGAAAATGATTGTGAACACACAGCAGGACCGGCAGTGGTTTCTCGGGTTGTGCATAGGGTCTCTGTGAGTCAGAGCTGACTCGGCAGAACCTACAACAGCAACGGGTATAAATATTTCTATGAAACATCTAGATCATACAGTAAATTGTTAGACTATTTAACAAAGCACATATTAAAACATTAAATTATTTAACATATATCAATCTAACAACCTAAGTTATGTGGCCCATTCATTCCTTATTCTAGTTTAATAGTTTCATTTTACCTACACACACATGCATGCACACACACACACACACACATCTATAATGTGAAGTAATTATGCAGAGTGTTTACATAATGAAATGTGGAAATATTTTTACCTGTGTACAACATTTCATGAAAAGCAGGTGGCCTAGTGATTAAGTGCTATGGCTAAAAACAAAAAGGTCCACGGTTCAAACCTGCCAGGCACTCCTTGGAAACCCTATAAGGCAGTTCTATTCCATCCTATAGGACGGTCCTGTGGGTTGTAATTGACTCCACTACAACGGCTATGTGTTATAGCATTTCGTGTCTAGAATCAGGAAGAGTCAAAGTTTGAACTATGTCTACTTGGCTCCAAAATTAAGACATATTCAACTTTATCATTCATGTACTCTAAAATTATTAGGTGTCTATCACAAAACAAATATTTCACTGAAATTTTTATTTACACTGTTTGTCTTCCTGTGGGCTACACACAAAATTCTTGAAGTAAAGAAATAGATACTACTCATAATGAATCTTTACGTTTTATGATGGGTCCTGGAACATGGTAAATTCCACTTAAGAACTTGTTCAGTGAATGAATGAATGGCACTTTTGAATAGGAAAGACGCAAAGAGATAATAAAGAGAAAATAAAAGTTTGAATAATCTGAAAAAAAAATGCCCAGAGGAAAGGCTTCAAGTTGGAGTGAAATGGAAATCAATAGTGTTCAATGTTTAGTTGGCGATTAATTCACTTGCCTGGAATTTAAACCTGTCTTTCACATTTCTATAAGTATTTTAAAAATTCTCTTGCTCTCATAAATTGGTCACAAGGTAACTGTTTTAGTGAACTCAGAGTAAGACGGTTAATTTACATGGATCTGAATAGTATAAAAGAGTCAGAAGTGACTGGGATGATGTAAGGTTTCTGAAAATTTGTAGCAATCTAGGGGGTGGATTTGAAACTTTCAAGTATCTTTATTTATTTATTTGTTGAATAGGCTGACATGTAGGTTAGTTGCACAGTCCTTTGAGGATTTGTTACATTGATAAATGTAACAAACTGGGTTCATATGAAAATACACACAAATTTTGCCTTGTGACAAAATGGACTTGTTTTATGTAAAGATTTATATACGTATAAATTTAGGAAGTTAAAGTATATACTGTATTTTTGTGATGTGGTTACATATTTTTCATTAGAGAAATTAATCTCTTGGTGGTCAGGTATTGAATTGGTGACTCAATAAGATGACATAATATTTTTCCTTTTGACTGCCACAGGCATGAAGCCAATAATTCTGAAATACAACTTTATCTGAAGGCTTCTAAAAGTCATGCTGTAGTATGAACAGAGACATTATTCTGCTTCTTGAAGTGAGTCTATTCATAGAGTTATCATCTTAAAATGACACATAAATTTGTAAAAGTGAAATTCAAATTTCAATCCAAAATTTTATGAAATGCAATTATAAAACCAAAAATATAATATACAGTCATATAGTAAAAAATGACAAATAATATTATAATAAATAGAATCCCATCATGTATGACCTGGAAACCCTGGTGGCAAAGTGAGTTAAGTGCTACGTCTGCTAACCAAAGAGTCAGCAGTTCAAATCTGCCAGTGGCTCTTGGAAATTCTATGGGGCAGTTCTACTCTGAGCTCTAGGGTGCCTATGAGTCGGACACAACTCAACGGCAATTTTTTTTTTTAATCATGTACCAAACTGATTTTCAGATAGAACATCCTTTCCCTTTCATTTTTTTGGTTACATTGTAGACAAATATTTTCTTCAAAACAAATGTGCACAAGTTTTTCCTCTTTCCTTTAGAACACATCATTTCTCTTAAATACTTTATTCATCTTGCAATATGCACTCTGCTCTGGTCTTTGTTTGTTTCTGTCTATTCGTCTCTCATTGGTCCACTCATCAGTCCCTACTTCCTTTTTGGCTGATCACTCATACTGACCTCACTTTAACCATACTGTATTAGCAGCCAAGTACTAAATCACTGTACCACCAGGGCTCCTTGTAGGTGATCATAAGTGTTAATAAGCTTAAGGCATTTTTGTGGTGCAATGTTTAAATGCTTGACTAGTAACTGGAAGGCTGAAGGTTCAAACCTAGCCAAGTGCCGTCGATTCGGATCCGACTCATGGCAACCTAGCTTTATTAAAAAAAAAAAATAGTAATCTGTTCCTGTAAAGATTACAGCTCAACAAGCCCTACGGGGTAGTTCTGCTCTGTCCTATAGAGTAATTCTACTCTCTTCTTTGGTATCAACTGGATGACACACAACAATGACGTAAGTGTAATTGGTGCCAAAAAAGTGAGGGAGAAGAATAATTGAAGAAATAATGGCTAAGATTGATCAATTTTGATTAAAATTATAAACTTGCAGGTCCAAGAAACCCAACAAACCTTAGGCAGAAGAAACATAATTAAAAACACACTGAAGTACATGATAAAAACCAAACACCTTGATGTCTATGAGAAACTCACCTTCTAAAGACTGGTTGAGTAATTAAGTAATAGCTAGAAGAATATTTGAATAGCTGTATTAATACTAGCCAAAGTAGACACCAGTGAAGAAATATTATCTGGAATAAAGTTGTTTTATAATGACAAATAGGTAAGCTCATCAAGAGAACATAAAAATCTTAAATAAGTATGCACCAACAACAGATGTTCAAAATACATGAAATAAATGTTAGAGAAATTAAGAGATAAAGAGAGTTTACATATAACTGGAGATCTTAAAACTGTCGTTACTTGATAGTGCAAGTAGGCATAAAAATCGGTAAATATATAAGACTTCAAGAGCATTGTCAAACAACTTAACCTATTTGATATTTATGGGAGACTCTATTCCCTAAAAGTAGAATGCACATTATTTCAAGTGTACAAGTATATTCACCAAATTAATTCATATTCAGGGCCATAAAAAGAAAGTCAAGAAATGTAAAACAAAATTTAAGGTTTATGTTTCCTGATAACAGTGGTACTAGAATTGGTAATAAATACATAGAAAATATTTTAAAATATTTGGAAATTAAACAAGGAAACTAAAAAAAGAAATTATGAGAAAAACTAGAAAATATTTCAATTTAAAATGAAATGATTAAAATATTTAGCAAAATTTGTGAATGACATGGGGAAAAGAGAATCCAGAAAACAGAGAGACCCACTCATGTGGGTCTCTACATCGACTCGTGAAAAGAAGAACCAGATGTTGCCCGGCCACCACCAATGATAGCTACGATGGAGCTCACAAAGCTGAGCCTCACTGGCAACAAGAGAATAAATAGGGGTGCACCCTGAGATCTCCAGTAAAAGACTACAGTGATGATCTAGGGTCTTTGGGGTTGTTCCTAGCCCTGATGCTGTCCCTGTCCATAAATCATAATAAAGGTCAACTTTTTGGACAGCAATGGATTGGACTTGGTGATACGGGGTGACTGTATCTCGTGGAATCTTTATGGTTCTGTGTATCTACAGAATATCATCCTGCTGACCTCTTGCTGGAGGAAGGGGAGTGGGTGAAGGGGTGGGGAGAGGAAACTGTTGGGAGGATAGGACATGTATGGAGTAGAGAGGAAGGGTGTGCTGTCACCGTGCAGGGAGAGCAGTGGAGCTGCATATAGGTGAGCATGCAAATTTATATAGGAATGTACATTTTCATTCAATCATAATAAATAAAAAATGTGAAATACATTTGTCAGTTCCTAAAGGAAATTTTATAAATTTAAGTGCTAACTAAGATCAATTGTTTAATTTATCCATTTGTAGAAACTAAAACAAGAACATTTTAAATGCAATGTAAGTACAAAAAAGTCTATGACAAAGGTACAAGCAGAATTTAAAATAATGATAATAATAGACAAGTAATAGAGAAAAATCCATGGAATAAAAATGTAGCTCTTCGAAAAACAAAACAGACAAATTTCTAACAATGCTGATTAGAGAAATAAACTATTAATACTAGGAAAGAAAGTGGGGATAAAACTAAAACCAAAAAGCAAATCCGTAACTGTTGAGTGGATTCTAACTCATAAGAGACCTTTTAGGGCAGAATAGAACTGCCCCACGGGGTTCTCAAGAGTGCATGGTGGATTTAAACTCCCAATCTTTTGCTTAGCAGATGTAGCTCTTAACCATTATACGACCTACAGATATAAAAAAAAATAATAATAAGGCAGTGTTAAAGTTTAATACCAATACAGTTGACAGCATATATTAATTAAATGGATGCAAAAGAATTTTTAAAATTCACTGCTGTTGAATCAATTCCAATGATAGTGACCGGGAGGACAGAGCAGAACTGCCAACCTTTAGAGTCAGCATTCGTAGCACTTGACCACCAAGCCAACAGGGTTTTCACCAATAGGCACCTTGAAAGGCAAACTAAGAAATCTTACTCAAGAAACAGATAATATAAACGAGTCTATATTTAAATGGTAATATTGCCTTATCAAAAGTTTGCCAATTCTAATAATGGGCCTGTATGCACTCACAATGAAATGGAGATAACATCTTGCCAATGGAAAGCTCCCCACACCGGCATACACAATTGATTTGGATTGTATACTCTCACGTAACCACAGTACGAGAGAAAGAAAGAAAGCATCCCACACCAAACATCACTCCTTGGATATCTCTATCTATTTACTTTATTTTGAGAATATCTTAGACTCTAAAAATAGAACTCAATACAATATAAAACAAATAAAAACAAAAAGAAGCCTTTAGTTTCTTTTCCTTTTCTAAATTGTTTCTAGTAGCTTTAAAATGATTTTTTTATGACATAAAACATTTTCTCAAGTTAGAAAATGTACTATGATCTTAAATTTTCAAACTGTAAATCCGTGTTCCAAATTGTGTATTTTAACTGGTATTGGTCTAATTAGTATATAAGGCAGATGGTCATTTGGCAGTAGATCAAAGTGATAATTTCAATAAAGACTCTTTGAAAATCCTAGTTTGATCCTTTTCTGCTTTCTGTGGCATATGCTTATTCTGACAGAAGATCAAAATGTGTGAAGAAGTGAATGATAAAATGGACATATGGTATATATCTATCCACATATAATAAAATCCAATAGTTTAATAATTGTATATTTAAATGCTTCAATTAATTTCAAACTTAGCAGTATGTTCTAATCTTCAAATTTTAGGTGTTCCTTAATTCTTATGAACTTCTTTTAGGAATTCGTTTTCTTCAATTAATTTCCTCAATTGTCTTCTAATGAAAATGCTCTATCCATTCTGGAATATGAAGGGAATAACTAATTTCAAAGGCATAAAGGTCAAGTGGCTGGGTTTCATAGGCTGTGTCAGCCACATGTCAGATATTTGACACTCAGCTAGGTTTTACAATACCAGTTAACAATAAATTTTAGAATTATGTTAACTAAATAAAATATTGTATGCTAAAGATTTTGCATAGTTCATTTTGAACAATAGTGTTTTTTTTTTGGTAGATACCCTCAAGTTGGTTCTGACTTACAAGAAACAAAAGTGAAGGAAACACTGCTCAGTTCTGCACCATCCTCAAAAGTGTTGCTATACTCGAACTCATCCTTGCAGCCACTGCATCAATCCTTCTCTTTTGAGGTCTTCCTCTCCTTTGCTGACTCTCTAGTTTACCAGGTTAATGTCTTTCTCCAGGGACTGGTTCCCCATGATAACTTGTAGTGTAGTGGTTAAATGCTACAGCTGATAATCAAAAGCTTGTCAGTTCAAATCTGCCGGGTGGTCCTTGGAAACTGTATGAGGCAGTTCCACTCTGACCTCTAGGGTCACCGTGAGTTGGAACTGACTCTATGGCACTATTTTTGTTTCTTTGTTTTGGAAGTATGCAAGATAATCTTTCTATCCTTGCTTCTAAGGAACATTCTGGTTGTACTTCTTCCTTCAGTTCATGGTTCATTAAATATTCTTTGCCAACACTGTAATTCAAAGGCGTGTACATCTGCCAGTCTTGTAACATCGTGATTTATAAATCTTTGTGGTAGGATGAGATGTGGTTGATGTAACAGAATATTGGGAGGACAACAACTTCCTGCACCCCACAAATTATCTCACGTCTCTTGTATACAAAGGGGTCTTCATTATTCGTTGTCCTGCTTTTACATGCATATGAGGTGACTGTAAATGCCATGGTTTGGGTCAGGTGCACCTTTTTTCCCAAAGTGACCTTTGTTTCCAACACTTACAATACATTTTTTGCTGCAGGTTTGCATTGTATAGTACTTAGTTTGATTTCTTGATTACTACTTCTATCGACTTTGATTGTAAGTCCATAGTAAATGAAGTCTTTGACAACTTCATTGTTTTTCCCCTGTATCATAATGTTGCTTAAGGTCCAATTATGAGGATTTTTGTTCCATTTATTCTTATTTGTAATTCACGCTAAACAATATTAATTGACTATTATTATGCATAGGGTCGCCATGAGTCGGACCCGACTTGAAGGCACTTGGCTTGGCATTATTACACAACTATTATTGTTTCAATGGTTATTCTATCTACCAATATAGGTATATCATTTGTTGTTTTCAAGTCCATTCATTTGCCATGTAATCTGTTCATGCAATCTTAGACTACCTGCCCATCTGCGGTCCCATAACATAATGATTTAGAAATCTCTGTCTTAGAATGAGATGTGGTAGATGGAACAGAATATAGGGAAGGCAACAACTTCCTGCACCCAACAAATTGTCTCATGTCTCTTGTACACAAAGTGGTGGAACTTCCAGGTATATAACCCCACCAAGGCCATTGCTGTTGCTTCAAGACCAATCCATAGAAAGCTTACGGTACAGATTAGAACTGCCTGATGAAGTTTCCAAGAGGCACCTGGTGAACTCAAACTGTCAACATTTTGGTTAGTAGCCATAGCGCTTCACCACTGTGCCACCGGGGTCTCTGGTGCAGTACATATACAACCTATAGTGTATATATATATGACTTGATGGATATAACAAATGCCTATGTTACTGATTTATGTGTGTGCTGTAATTTCTGATGTTACATTAATGTGAACTACTTACAAATAAAAGAAATACCATACAATAGTGCATGCTTCAACTTGTAGGCAGCAGCACCACTTTTATTTTCTGTTTAACTCTTGGAATATTGTAGTGTTTTCTTTTGAAAATATTGCCATAAAAACCAGAGCTTTAATATGCCATATAATTTTAAGTATATAATATAGCATTTGCATGACAGTCAAATCACACAGCATCCAATTCACAGAAAATGTGGCAGATGTTAAATAACATACAACTTTAATTGTATATATATGCTATACAATGTGTACTGAGAACAAGCTTTTACTTTCTTCAATATACTATGGAACTCTCATCTTGTTAAACAGCAGTGTTAAGTTAGCATGAAACTTTTGACTTGACAAGAGGTAAAGCAGTCCCTAAACAATGACTACTACAGCTGACAGGTGGGCTTGTCACATTTCCATGTAGTCATCTGACAAGGGGCCAAAAGGCCCAAATGGTTTTAAGCAGTTTATTACTTAGATGACATAAACAACATTAGTTTGACGTCAGCCACTCATGTCTACAGAGGGTGACATTGAATCGAACAGACCAAATAACTGACTCTGTGAGCAGTGGCCTGCTCTGTCACTGACTACACCTAAGAGCTTTCATAGTTTGCAACCACGTCCTTATCAGAAAGCAAGGCTGAAATTACCATGTCACTAGCACCAGGGACATACAGTAAAAACTGCCTAGTGGCACCCTCTGGCAAGGTGGGGAACCTCCCCCCAAAAAGAGTGGTAACTTCTCAAAACATGGCTAATCTTTCTACATTCCTGAGGTAATGGGAAGGTATTGGGCCAAGTCTTTGGTCAGATTGCAACTGGCGTTTGCTTACATGGTCTATGTGAAGACATGCCAGGTGGTGTGCTATGCCATGATAAACTCTACAATCAGGTATGCAAAATCTTTTTCTTTCTCTCATTTTGTATGAAATTAACAATACTTTTAATAATCTGTTGTGTGTTCCGGGTTATATTATCACTCCTTTTATGTATCATCTTTTTTAACATTCTGTATCTTCCATGAGTACATATTAACAACATTTACTCATCACAACAGCCCAATTTGTTTGGGATTGTTAATAATCCCAGTCTATAGATGAAGAAACAGATGCATGGGAAATGTTAACACCTGTGTATCTGCCTCCAGGCTTTATTTTTGAACAAATATTTCCATTGAAGTATTCAACATTTATTGAGTGTTATTTCTACCAGATTAATTCATTAAAAAAAAGAAAAATACAAACTCTCTACTTAACCAGGCACATAGACTAGCTGATGAGGGAAAAGACCACATCTATCTTCACTCTGTTGCTTAGCGTTCAGCCCAATGGACATATAGTCTACTATTCACACCAAGCATATGAGTTCCATGTATTTATTATTGCCTACCTTTTCCAGACCTACAGAATTTGCCTGTCTTAATATTGCTTTTGATAAGTTTAACTTACTCTTTATATGATCAATTTGAAGATTTTTTTTTTATTAATAGAAGTCTGTGGAAATCTGCTATAGTCAAGAATGTTATTGACAACATTGTTAACTATGTTATTTTACCATCTTTAAGAATACAAGAGAAATTTCTATCTCTCATTGAAAGTTTTTGTCCTCTTGAGTAGCTCGTTCGTTTCACTTTCTGGTAATCGTGAATAAAATAAATCAGGCTTTTGAAATGAATTGTGAAAAAAAATGTTACGATTGTTATTAACAAGTGTGTGGTAAAGAGGGCAAAGGTATTCTTTTTATTACTTGTGTGTTGCCTTAACCAAGAAGCAAAATCAATATTGATTACTCTTTATCTCGTATGTTTAAAACATTTATTATGTGAAATTTGAACCACCTAGAGAAAAGCACAATGTGTACTAAAGACAAATTCTTACTTGATCAAATTTTTTTTTCCTAAATTCATCAATCAATATTTGTGAAACTGATTTCATTGGCCATGGTTTTTCTGGACCTTAAAGGCTAGAAATTAGTTAGCCTAAGTTACCAAAAAACCCACTGCTGTAGAATCAACTCTGGCTCCTAGTGACTTGTTAGGATAGAGTAGAACTCCCCATAGAGTTTCCAGGGAGTGTCTGGTATATTTGAACTGCTGACCTTTGGTTATCAGCCTTTGCACCTAACCACCTCACCACCAGTTTCAAGTCTAAGTTGTGATCTCATATCAAGACAGGTAGAAGGTAGCAAGGTAAACCTGGCTTCCTATTTCATTGTTCCTTTGCTTTGAATTTCTCAAATAATTACTTTCAATTGTAACGTAATTTTTATTTTAGTATATGTTATATTTGAAAGCTTAAAATCTGTTTTTAAATTCAAAATAGGTAAGATTTATTACATTGTGTCCAATTCATAACTTTCTTCTGATTATATCAATTCTGAGACACGTAGAAGTTGTATCAGCATAATCATAATATAAATAGCTTTTGTTTTTTTGAAGTAGAGTATTATTATTTGGAACGCTGCAGAATTTGATTCAATTTTTAGAGTTTGCATAAACTGTTGCACTAAGTCCATTTATGAAATAGTATTTCTCTTTAAATTATTATTATTACTTTAAATATCAGAACCACATTCTGAAACAAGTGAGCTTTATTAAGCCAAATGAATTGTCTTAAACATTTTCAACTCACACCACAAGTTCAGAAAATCAGCCTCAGGCACTAGAAAACTTAAAAGCCAGTCTGATAGTGTTTCTTACAAATATTCTTTGAATTTTATGACTTGTCTCCCACATGAGGCGTAATAGTTTCAATGTTCTAATTAGCACTTGTGTATATTGCCACTACTTTGTCTCTTTAATCACATTATTAAGACTGTTATGGAAATTCCTTATAGAACCACACTTTATAATAGTGTTTCTAATTTGAATATGTCCTTTTTTATGTTGTCTGATTCTGAAACATCATAAACTCTTTTTATGGGTCTTTTGATAGTAGTCACTTTCCTTCTTTATGCTTGATTAGAACATACAGTACTAACTAATAAAGAAAGTTCCTGAAGCTTTAGAGTTTTAATGTCAGGGGAAAAAAAATTGTACTTCCTTTCCCTTGTGATTTTATGCTAGGACAAGTAAAGGTATTTTTAAACCAGTGTCGTTAGTTGAATATTTATACACAAAAAAATCCTATAGAACTGACATGTATGTATATACATATATATGTAAACTTAAATCTTACTGTTGTGATCCCCAATAGTCCTTAACACTCTTTTGTTAATATTAATATTAATGCTTTGGGAGCCAACAAGTGTTATTTAAAATAGAGTAACCATTGCATATTGATAGACAAATAACAAAATATTTGTCAAGCCCAACTCATGGTGATTCCAAGCATACAGAATAGAACTTCTCTATAGAGTTTTCAAGGCTGTGATCTCTCAGAAGCAGACCTTTTGACTTTTTGAACTACTTCTCTGGGGGGCTTGGAAGTGCAACCTTCTAGGCTAGTAGTCAAGTGCTTAAACATTTGCCTCACCCAGATATAGAAGCATGATACATTCCCAAGCTTTCTAGACTTAAGAATCTAAGACAGCTCACTGGAATAGTCTTTGTGTTTTATTCCCATCTTTTTTCTTGAAAAGTGGAGTGGACTAGAGAATTGAAAATGGGAAAGTCTTGCATAAACTTTATTAAATGTTGTGTTCTGTATACATTCAGCAATAGTGGCACAAAATCTTTTTCCAACTCAGAATGTTTCTAACATTGAGTTTTTCCAATGTATAGTTACATGGAACATTCTTAATATATGATACCACAGAATAATCCTAATAGATGCAGGGCAAGCAAAAGTGGCAAAAAGTCTTCATCATTCACTTTGATTCTTTCCCTCCTCTTCACCTTCCAAATCTCTGAAAATACAAGAATTTCAGCAAGAGCCATGCTGAATTAATGTGTCTTTCCTTAACTGAGAGACACATCTGAAAAGTCCATCATCACTACAATCTCAGTAGACAGGTAGACTGATTTCTCTGACCATCAAACCTTCTGGAACACTACTTAGTTCTGCTTTTCTCTCTGCTTTCCTTCATTACTTTGGAGCAGAAGTTGGCATAAGATAGGTAGATTTAGCAAACAAAAAATACAGGACATCCAGTTGAATTTGCATTTTGTATAAACAACAAATAATATTTGGGTTATCTTCCATGCAACATTTAAGTTGTATTTACACTTAAAAGTATATTTCTTACTTATCTGAAATGTGCATTACCTGGACATGTGGTATTTTAGTGGGCAATGCTAGTTTGGTGTAGAGAAAACACAAAATAGCTTTCAACTAGTTTACTTAAGTTCTCAGTAGCAGCCTTGGTGACACAGCGGTTGAGCATTTGGCTTCTACCCAAAAGGTCGAGACTGCCAGTGCCCCACATCAGGAGAAAGGAATCGCAGGTAACTTTCATGAAGACTAGCTGTGGGAACACTACCGGGCAGTTCTACCCTGTGTTTAAATTCTCAGTGTGGCAAGGCATGAGTATGGAGTTAAAACTGCTGTAGAAATGCTTCTCAGTTTGTCAAAGAAGTTGAGATGATTCCTGCCAGCCTATTTTCACATTACTGTGTCTAATTTAGAGTATAGTGTCAGGTAGCTTTAGTCTTAAAACTTAAATTTAAAATGAGAGTCTCAGTTATCTGGTGCTATGATAACAGAAATACCACAGTTAAGTGACTTCAACAAAGAGAATTTGATTTTGTCATAGTTTATGAGGCTAGAAGTCTGAATTCAAGGCATCAGCTTTAGTAGAAGATTGTCTCTGTGTCTCAGGGTCTGTTTTGTGGGGAAGGTCTTTGTTTCCTTTTAACCTCTGTTATTTGCCCCCTGGGTGATCTCTGAGTGGCATAGCATCTATCTTTCCCCATCTCTGCTTCCATCTCCACTTAATTTGGTACTTTGCAACTCAAAATAAATTGATTTAAGAGATATCCTACCCTAATACTGTCACATTAACATAAAAAAAGAAAATATAATCCCCAAAGGGATTATTATCACAGGATTAGGTGATGGGGATTTACAACACATGTTTTTAGGGACATAATTCAATCCATAACAGAGACATTTGATAACTTTTATTATGTCCATCTCGATCAAAGATTACAGAATGACAGTCCTGAATGATATCAGAAACATTTCTGAGTATCAGCTAGAGCTGTGTTGAGTTTTGGTGAGCAAGTGGACTTGAAGTTGTACAAATGATGAAAGAATAAGTGAGTCAAGGATTACCAGGCACGTAGCACAAGGCTAGGAAGGAGTAAAAATAACAGCTCATTATGACAATAGAACACACGGGACACAGCCAAGGACACCTTCTAGACATAAGGAAAAATTTTGTGGGAGGAAGGAAGAAGAAGGCAGATTCGAGGGATATCTAGATCAGTGGAACAACATCATTCATGAAGACAATGTTGTAGATCTTATTTTGATAAGTGCGTCTGGGATCTTAAAGCTTGTGAGTGGCCATCTGAGACACAACTATTAGTCTCTCCCTATCTGGAGCAAAGAAGAATGAAGAAAATCAAAGACTAAAGGGAGCAATTAGTTCAAAGGGTTAGTGGATCACAAGAACCACAGCCTACAAGGTCCTGAAACCAGAAGAAATAGATAGTGCCCAGCTACTGCTGCCCGCTGCTCTGATTGCCATATGACAGAGGGTTCTGGACAGAGTGGGAGAAAAATGTAGAAGAAAATAATCAAATTTACAAAAAAGACTAGAACTTACTGATCTGACAGAGACTGGAGGAATGCCTGAGACTATGGTCCCAACATATCTTCCTAGTTTGCAGTTGAAGCCATTCTTGAAGGCCACTTTTCAGAAAAATAGACCAGAACAGCACAAAACAAACAAAAATCCATTTCAGTCAAGTCTAACTTGTAGGGACCCTGTAAGACAGAAGAGAACATTCCCACAGGGTTTCCAAGGAACAGTTGGTGGATTCACACTGCTAATCTTTTTTGGTTAGAAGCCGGATGCTTAATCAGTACACTGCTAGGACTCCAATAAATAAATAAATAAACATGAGCCCATACAATAATCAACGGCAAACCTGAGAGCTACCTTTTCCTTAGGGCAATCAGTTATGCAAGATCAAAAGGATAACACGTTCCCCAAAGCAAAGATGAAAAGGAATGATAGAAAATCGACAAGAAAGGGAATGCCAAAGCCAAGGCAGAAATGGAAAAGCGCTGAGACCACTGTGGGGAATGCAACCAATGTCATGAAATACTTTATATACAACTATTACATGGGAAACTGATTTGCTCTATAAACTTTCATCTAAAGCACAATAATAATGATGACAATGATGATAACAAATACCTAATTGCAAGGGAGCAGTACAGAAGGACTAAATAAGTAACAGCAAAAAAAATCATCTAGAACTGTGATTTTAAGGTTCTAAATCAAGTTACATAGGTCTCAAAGTCCATGGAAAAGCAGATTGGTGGCAGAGAGGAGGAGTTGATATTTATTATCCATATGCAGAACAACTCTAAAGGATTCTATTTCGGTATATCTGGGGGAGCTATAATTTTTAAAAGCATCAAAATATTTTTAGTTGTGTAATAAGAGTTGAGAATTCTGAGTTTTGTTCTGTTTAGAATATTCTAATAGTAGTGTTTCTTTCCTAGTGAGTCACTTCTATTTTAATATTCCTTACATAAAGTTTACATTGTACAGTTTATTGTTGTTTTTGTTGGGTTCCATGGAGTCAGTTCATACTCCCAGCAGCCGTGTGCACAACTGCAGGCAACAGCGCTGGGCCCTGCATCATCATCACAATCTTTGTTATGTTTGCACCCGTTGTTGAAGCCCGTGGGTCCGTATAGCTCACTGAGGGTCTTCTTATTTTTCACCAGTGGCCTACTTCACTTGACACAGTGTTCTCCTTCAGGGATTGATCCGCCCAGCTAACATGTCCCCAGTGTATCAGATAGTATTGTCTTACCATTCTTGCATCTAAGGAGCATTCTGGCAGTGGTTCACCCAAGACAGATTTGTTCATTCTTCTGAAAGCCCATAATATATTCAACATTCTTTGCCAACACTACAATTCAAAAGCATATATGATTTAAATATGTAGATACACACATCTAAATGTATGCACAAGGTCTGACAATTAAGTCCATGAACTTAATTGCTGTGCTACATACCTCACTGCTGAATATCAGTGTGGTCATCTCCAAAGGGAAGCTTGGGAAGCTAAGCAACAATGCCAACACTTAGTCTAGCCTTCGAAGCAATTTTGGAACTTTCTGGAATGGCCATCGTGCATGGTGGCAAAGTAGCAAGTTCATCAACTTAATTTTATCATTGTGAAGGATTTTTCAGCCAGAAGACAAATAACTGTATTGGAACACCACCCTACTCACCTGATCTGGCCCCCGGTGACGTTTTCCTTTAGTGGAACATAAAGGAAATATTGAAAAGAAGACATTTTGATGACATTCAAGACATCAAGAGACAACAGGCAGTCTTCATATGTAGAAGTACATATATATGCATAAATTCATATATAAAAATTATTATTTACAACTTTATTTCCTCCATTCACAGTTTTTAAAATAATGGTTTATTTTCTCTGGTCAGCATTTTGTATCAAATATTTCCGTTAGATGAGCTACATAGATTACTTATACTCTGAATTCTTCAATACACCCGAGTAGTTTCTTCAACAGTGACAGGTGAATATTTTCTTGCCTGGTTATAAAGTTTTTAATTTGCTGACTCTTCCTCTCATTAACTGGCAGATGCTACTATTTTCTCTTTTAGCTCTTGATATGGAAGAAAAATCATAAAAGTTTAATGAAAATTTCTCTGTTAGTGAAATGTTTATTCTTCCTAGGAGATTTGAAGAGTTTCCTTTTATATTTAAGTGTTAGGAATTGTGTAACATTACATTATAACAGAGTTTTGTAATGGTGAATTATTTTATTGGCATATTTGTTTATGGCATATTTATTTATAATACATTATTTTAGTGATGGTCTGTTAGGTGACATAGCCTCAAGACAGGAGAAAAAAATCTATTTTCTCCACAATACACTTCCAAAGAATTTAGAAGAAATTATTCATTGAGGAGAACGAGTTTCACCAAAGAAGACCAGGTGGTCCCAGAGGACAGTCCATACATGAAGGTTTCTAATTTGGAAATTCATCACTGTTCATATGTTGAAACTTGAGGAGCCCAAGGATATTGTGTTTTGTTATTTTTCCAAAATTGATAATACCATTGCTTCTGTTTTCCCATGGAAGGTTTATAAAGATGAAAGCATAGAAAACAGAATGCAAATGTATTAAATTTACATTTAAATGCAAGAAAAAAATAAACAGGAACACAATATGTTAAAATCAGCTTAGTCATCACAGTCTGCCTCTGTAGGGAATGCATACTTGAAATTTCATGACCAAAAGATTGTGCAAGGAGTGCCCATTCACTTATGGATTTAAAAATATGTGTAGACTAGCTATCATATTCCAGATATTGACAACACAGCATCAAACAAAATAGATGCAATTCTTGCCATAAGGAAGCTTAAATTCAAATGGGAAAGATAGGTATTCTAAAACATTAGATAGCTAGGTAGACAGATAGAGGATACCCTTTAAAAAAAAATGTCTTTGAATCAAATCCCACTTGTAGCAACCATATAGGACAGAGTGGAACTGCTCCACAGAGTTTTCAAGGAAAGCCTGGTGGACTCAGACGGTCAACATTCTGGTTAGCAGTTGTACATTCTAACCACTATACTACCAGAGTTTCTAGCCAGCTAGTAACCTGCTTTGGGCTGGAAGCTGTTGTATCCTAGGCCCTTTGCCCCCTCCTTCCTCTCCCCATGTTCCTTGGTGCCTTGAAAACTGTTTGCAGAATAATAGGCCTAGGATGAACTATTTGCAATTCAGGATAAACTATTTCCTTGAAAGTGTGTGCAGGATTTTAGCCTAGACAAAGCTATTTGTAATATAATAGCCCAAAGCTGGAGCTATTTCCTTGAAACTTTTTACAGGTTAAAACTATTTGCATATTCCTGTCCTTTGTTCTGTAACAAAGATCAAGACCATTTTTGGCTATGTACCTCCCTGTTGACTTCCTGTTTGTAAAGCCTATAAATAAAGCTTGTATTAGCAGACCACTGTCCATGGTTCTCCATCAGAGGCTACTGTCCCACCTGGCCACAACTTTATCATGTGTGATGTGTTTATTTGTTCTTGTGTGAGTGACGTGTTTCTTGTGATGTATTTCATGCGTGAGTGCAGTTTCTCATCCTTTCCCTTGTCCACTGCAGCCTCAGACCCTATCCAGTGCTGGCCACTGGGGTGCCTGATGTGGCAGTAACCCATTGCTATCAAGTCAATTCTATAGGACAGAGCGAAATGGCCTCATCTGACTTCCAAGTTGCACCTGGCAGATTCAAATCGAAGTCAGTGTGGATTAACATTTTGGTTAACAGCTTAGTACTTAATGACTACAAAACTCCAGGTAGGTCCAAATACTATATTACTGTAATGTAGAAGCTTATAGTTTTATGAGAACATATGATATGTACATATAACATAGTTTGGAGGGAGAAGGATGTACTCTGAAGCACCCATGATTAATTAAGGGAAAAGTTTGGCAGAAGCACCTTTCAGACTGAAAACTGATTATGTGCTGGCACTTAGATGGAAAAGAGCATGGTGATCAAGTCACTGAATGAGGGTTTGTGTGTCCAGAGTATAGAGAGCAGAGGGGGATGAGCCGGTTCTACAGAAAGGATACAGACCATTCAGCAACTCGCAGGAAATGTGGATTGCGTCTTCAAGGCAAAATATTCTACATGAAGGAGTAATACGATCTGACTTACAGTAAACACAGATACACGTGTGTGTGCACACTCTGAGGGCTGGAAGGAAAGTGAATGGTACAGGAGCAAAATCTGCAAGTGAAGAGAGCGGCTTTGAGCCTCCACAGAAGAAGAGAAAGGAGGTCATTTAAATTGGGAGTTGTGTTAACAAAAAGTAAGAGAATTGAAAAAAAAAACTTTAGAGATAGAAACAACAAAATTTGGTAATGAACTGGGTATGAGAAATAATATAAAGGAACTAGTGTTGATTAGTATAAGTAATTTGATGAAAGAAACAGTCAATTAAAAAGAGTCAGGTTATATCAGATAAAGCAGACGAAAATGGCATATGATACCAAACTTTTCATTTTGAAAAAATTAAGGTACAAATGTAAGATATAAGTATATAAAAATTGACAGACAGGTCAGTGATTATTAAAGCACTCAATTGTTAACCCAAAGGTTGACTGTTCAAACCCACGTGCCACTCCATGGGTGAAAGATGTGACAGTTGGCTTTTGTAAAGATTTATCATCTTGGAAACTCTATGGAGCCATTCTGTTCTTTCCTATAGGATCATGATGAGTCAGAATTAGCTCAACAGCATTGGGAGCCATTTGAATACAGGATCTTGAACAGAAAACAGAGTCCTGGTCTTAGAATTTCAAAACCACTAGCTACTGGCGTAGAATGGCATTTAAACCCAAAGAAATAGACAGGATTTCCTATCAAGACAATGGAAAATGAAAAGTAATATTTCTCTAAAATTTAAAAAGGTGATGAAGTTGTAATGGAAGTTATGAAGTTACAGCCAGGGTAAAAGGAGAGACATAAGGAAAATGTTCTAACAGCAGAGTTTAGTAAATAAAATTGTATTGCTTACAGGAAATCGAGTAAAAACACGTAAAGTTATTTGGACTTAACTAAACTGACAGTCATTAACAATCCTAACAGTTATTGAAGTCAATATGGACTAATTTGATTAATTAATTGAGTGATAGGTTGTAAGATGAAGATTATGTGTGTAGAATCAAAAAGTTACACAGAAAAAAAAACAGTGCAAAGGAGGCAAGTAAAATGAGTTTGAAGTTCAAGAATTTTTTTTTTTCCCTCAGAGTGAAGATTATGGACTGTATAAATATTTGCTAAAATAATCAAGAAAAAACAGAGCATTTTAAAATACTTAAAGAAGTAGAGAGTGAAGAGGATTCCAACACATGCAGAAGTGTCACCTTTGAAAAGATCCTTTATTCCTTTTAACTAGAGGGAAGAATATGATGTAAAAAGATCCCAATATGTTTATGTCTTCAGTAGAGAGAAGATGAGAAATTTAAACCTGATCCGTGTTTTTCTTTGTTGTTCTCATTTTGCTTTGTTTTTTTTTTTTTTTTTTGGTCACCCAGGCATGAAGATAGCTAAGGTTTCAGGGAAGAGAAAGGTAAAGAAGAGTGAAACCATGTTACAGGGGAAAGTAGAACCTAGAGAATGAAACATTTGCTGTGGGTGAGAGAGGGCTTACAAGAGAATTTTGTTTCAGATACTGTTAAGTGCGCATTTGAGGATGGTGAACTTTCCTGTGCTGTGACTGACTTTCTGCAGCAGGAAGAGAGGAGGATTTGGTCTAAACTAAAGTCTTAAAGGCAGGGCTATAAAGGAGAGTAAAGCAAGGTCGCTAACCCTACGTATAAGTGCTGTGACTGTAACAAACTCTTTGTTAGCTGGAATGCCTTCTCAGCTGTGTAAATAATGAACAAAATGATGGTCACATTTTCATGAAAATAGTCTTAACAGTATCAGCACTGAGAAGATACTGTAGTTCTAAAGTGGTAGAGACCAGAGCTTTCCATATCTTTATCTTTGCTATGCTAACCACACAAACCCTCACAGTGTGGTGTGCTGGTTAAGTGCTATATCCCCTTAGCCAAAAGGTCAGCAGTTTGAATCTGCCAGGCCCTTCTTGGAAACTCTATGAAGCAGTTCTTCTGTCCTGTAGGGTTGCTATGAGTCAGAATTGACTAGATGACATTGGGCTTTTTTGGTTACGCCAACCTCAAAATAAATTTCTAGGTCATAGTCTAAGGTGACTACATCAGCTTTTGCTGTCACGTCTTCTCACTGGAAGGAAGGAAAAGCAAACTAGCCCCTCTCCCACAGAAGGCTGAGGTTAGAACTTCTGCCGTCTCACATGGGCAGAGCCCATATCCACATGGCCCTGTCTAGCTGTAACAAGTCTAGAATGTTTAACATTTTTCTGATTGGCTGTATCTCTGACTATAAATATTACTAGAGGTAAAGGGGAAAGCTAGCAATCTGTGCTAAGGACACTATACCGTTTACGCTAGAAACAGACAACAGAGCAGTAGAGGGGAGGCTGTTCAGGAAACAGAATCCTTACAGATCAGTTAATCTCTCCTTCCTTGGAGAAAAATATTCAAAAGCAACAGAAGTGTCAATCATGAATGTTCTCTTGCTTATAACCCTGTCCAGGGGGATCAGACACTACTCTACCCCTAAACTCCCTTTACCGAAATGCAAAAAAAAATTAAACATAAAAACTACTGAAACTCCACTGCTAATTTTTTTGTATTTTTTCTTTAATCAATTGTTATAAATGTTTGTACTAATAGGTAACATTTCAAAACATGGTATCTTGTTATTGGTGTTTTGCTTTTACATGCTATTTTATTTTCAACATTTCCCTTTCTGTTGACATCTTGTGAGTAGCTGTGTGTGTGTGCATGAATGAGAGTTTTAGTTGGCGCACAGGATTTAATTCTACAAATACCCTCAGTTAGTTTGTTTCCTTTGCAGCTTCTTGTTATGTTCCATTGAAGGATTGGGACACATACTTCATTGCAATTATTTATCTCCATTTCTAAATTTTTTTCACAGAACACCCTCCTAAAACAGGGTTTTCAAGATAACATAATTTCTTATATAACTCTTGACATTTATTGCTAACTTTTTTGGTTTGTTTTTTTTTTTCCCAGAAAAGCAGTGTATGAAAATCGACATCTGTATCCTTGCTGGTACTGAGTAACACTATGGGTTAGAAGTTGTCCAGTGATACCACATTGTCCTTTAAATGTTCATTCTCATTGTCTCAATTAATATCACTGAATATTATGTGTCAGCCACCAGAATTATATATGTGATAGGTAGTGGATAAAGAATTCAAGCTTTATATTAGTTTTTTTTCTAGAAACTAAAACTGAAGTTGTGCCTTTTTCTCACAGATTTAGTAGTTGCTTGTATTCTTCTGTGAATTGAAGACAATATACAAGTAGTGAAGGATGCTAGACCCTGCACGGGACCTTCTGTGTCCTTTCTGGAAATCCTACTAGCATAGTGGGTTAAGTGTTATGTCTGCTAACCAAAAGTTCAGCAGTTCAAATCCTCCGGGCACTCTTTGGAAACTCTATGGAGCAGTTCTACTCTGATGTCTAGCGTCACTGTGAGTCAGACTAAACTTGATGACATTGAGTTTATGTCCCTTCTTCTGCCTATGTGATCTCAGGAAAGAAAACAATAGGTTTTCTTACCAAATATTGGTCATAAGAGCAGTATCAAATAGGTAGGGTGATTTTTATAATTAAGTGAGGTTATATATCAATGGATGATCACCAAGGACCAAAACAACATGGGGGAAAGAGCACCCAGAAGACAGAGAGACCCATGTGAGTGGGTGACTGCATCGACTTGTGACTGGAAGAACCGGATGGTGCCCAGCCACCACCAGTGATTGACGTGATGGGTGCACAAAATTGAATCTCACAAGAGCAAAAAGGACGGACCCTGAGATCTCCAATAAAAGACAGCAACTGATGGTCTACGAGGCTCAGAGTTCCCCTGGCAGCATGGCTCCTGGCCCTGATGCTGCCCCTGTCCATAAATCATAATGGAGGTCAACTCTTTGAACAGGAATGGATTGGACTTGGTGACACAGAGTGACTATATCATTTGTGCACTTTATGGTTGTATGCATCTATAAGGTGTCAACCTGCTGACCTCTTACTGGTGGCAGGGGAGTGGGTGGAGAGCAGGGGACAGGAGACTGTTGGCAGGAAAAGACATGTATGGAGAGGAAGATCGTGCTGTCACCTGGTAGGGAGAGCTGTGGAAGCTGCATATAGGTGGGCATTCAAATTTATGTGGGAATGTACATTTTCACTCAGTCATAGAGAAAGAAAGGTTATATATCCACAATCTTTTGCCTTTGATGAGGGCTCAGTATATGTTATTTCTCTATATTTCTCTATCACGCCTTTGTGCAATTTCCTGGAGTTAATGTCTTCTCATTAGTTGTAATTAAGATACATATACTGTATGCATGCTCTGGACCCTATTTTGTATTTCTCCTGTTTTCCCAGATTATTTGTTTTCAAATTCACCTTTCTGATTATACTTAATAAGCACATCAGTATTTTATCTTCTGCTTTCTGAAAATACTCAATTGTTTAATTATTCATTAGAAATAATGTTAATTTAGGAGTGAAAGAAATTGGATAAATTCAAGTTAAATATCATATTTGGTTATTATGGTGATCTTTAAAACTAATGAAGCCTTTCTTCCTAGAGTATGTATTTATATGCTTGTTTTTGTTTACATTTTATTGAATAATAAAACCATGGGTTAGTCAACAACAAGGCTAAATTATTAGAACATGAGTCAGCCTCAAAGGTTAATGAAACTGTAATTACTATTGCTCATGTTGCATGTAGCTGAAAGGAGTTGTAAATCCTATTAATCCTTCTTAGTTCACAAATTATTGACCTGATAGGCAATAATCTCTTGGCTTTATTGCATCAGTTTAGCTAAAGTGTTTGAGTATTTTCTGTCGCTAAAAATTCTTCCGTGTTTTCTCAATGATTTAAAGAAACAAAAGTAAATTGCAATTTAATAAAAAGCAAATAAAATCAGAAAACACAGTACAAAATACATCAAACTATATGTGTATCAGTATAGAAGTCAGAACAAATGCACTAAATCAAAAGCTAAGAAGTTTCCTACACATAATCAAACAAGGACAAAGTAGCAGAGGAAGGGGTCTGGGGACTAAAGTTTCAGCGGATATCGAGGTCAATAGATTTAACAAAATCTTTTAAGAAAATGTTCTGCGTTACACTCTGCGAGTGGTGTCTGGGTCTTAAAAGCTAGCAAGCATCCATCTGAGAAGCATCAACTGATCCCAACCCACCTGGAGCAGAGAACAAAGTACATAAAGACATAACAAAACTATGAGGCCAAGTGACAGAAGCCAAGCCAGCCAAGTGCCGTTGAGTCAGATCCGACTCATGGCGACCCTAGGGGCCAGGGTAGAACTGACTCCCAGAGTATTCAAGGAGTGCCTGGTGGATTTGAACTGCCAACCTTGTGGTTAGCAGTGGTAGCACTTACGCCCCTACACCACAGAAGGGCTACATAATCCAGAGATTACATCAGTATGAGACCAGAAGAACTAGATGGTGACTGGCCACCACCAATGATCACCTTGGGAGGTAACACAATAGAGTCCCTGATGAAACAGAGAAAAATAGAGTGTAGAACTCAAACTCCAGAGAGAAGACCGGACTTGATGGTGCAACAGACTGGAGGGTCCCTGGAAGAGGCGGCCACTGTACTCTCGTTAGCCCAGAACTGAAAGTATCCCTGAAGCCAATTCTTCAGACATAGATTGGGCTGGACTGTAAAACAAAAAATGATGCTGGCGGAGAATGTGCCTCTTGGCTTAAGTAGATACATGAGACTAACTGGGCAGCTCCCATAAGGGGAAAGATGAGAGGGCAGAAGGGAACAGGAATTAGTTGAATGGACACAGAAAATGCAGAGTGGAAAGGAGGAGTGTGCTGTCACAGGGCAAGGGGATCAGAGTTTTTTCTGGCATTATGTGTGTATATCCTGTATAACAAATTTACTTGGATTGCAAATTTTCACCTAAAGTACAATAAAATATTTTAAAAAGTGATGTGTGTGACATAGGAAACACTATATGTAAAAAAATGTGTAAAATATTTAGATTCACTCAAAAAAGTACTTTCAAAAATACTTTAGACTTTCTGAGTGCAATAGTACATGGACAATATATTATACATTGATACTCATAAATTAATGGTAGTTACATAGGAAGAAATTTTGTTAAAACTGCTAGGCTTTTAAGCTTTCTTCAGTCTACTCTTAATCAGCCATGCAGAATGTAATATGAGGTGACATGTTGTAGTCAAATGAACATAAACTTGAGCTTAAGACCTTGAATTTATATTCTAGAGCTTTCACTTACCAACTGCATAACTTTGCTTTTTGTTATTGTCCTTGTTTCATATTTTAGTTGTTTGCATCATTAGCCACTTCTCTACAAAATTCAATTTCTTCTTTTTGGAATAGGGTAATGGACACTTTTGTGAGGACTAAGAAACTTACCATTTTGTCAGCTCTTTCTTGAATTGTGGTGGGATCTAAATCTTAGTTGAATGAACAGCAACAAACCATTGCCAAAAGCAACGGCAACAACAGCAGAAAAACAGTCAAGTTGATTTACACTCACAGAACCCGATGGGACAAAGTAGAACTGCCCCGTAGGGTTTCCAAGGCTGTAAATCTTTATGGAAGCAGACTGCCATGTCTTTCTCCCACAGAGCTGCTGCTGGTAAATTAGAACTGCTGACCTTTTAGCATACAACCCAGCATTTAACAGCTGTGCCGCTAAGTTCTCACTGAAGGAACATTGCCCTGTATTTCCTGAATGACCACTTAATCTTTAGCGTGGAGCTCTCACCACACTATTCTTGATGTTTTCCAGCATTATGGTTTCTTCAGTGATATGCTAACCTATTGGCTTCTATGTTTTAAACGCCATTCAGATATTCATATAAAAAATGCATACATATATAAATAAATTACAGTTGGCTCTTCTCACCAGATTTATTTCTGATGTATGACCCTGCAAATAACATTTACTTAACTTCACTTGTCATTAGGCCTTACAGAGAAAACTTTGCCCTGTCAGTTAATTAAGAGAGCTAGAAAAATATTCAGTAGTTGAGTCCTTTTAATAGTAATAAACCCACATCTTACCATTTTAAAGACATTGAGTGACACTGGAGATTGTAGTGATACTTATTTAATTTATAATAAAAAATGAGTCTAACATGATGACTGAGCACCGACAAAGTGTATAATTTCTTTATACCATAAGAATAGAATTTTATAAGCTTCATTTGAAGTGTGATTTAATCAAGAGTGCTTCATTTGCAAATAATAGAAATCCAAGTCAAGCTAGTCTAAGATGAGGACGGGATTGATATAACCATGTATCTGGCAAGCTTATGAAAATAACAATACTGTTAACAGTAAATATTAAAGAGAATTCTAATGGGATCCAATTACTGTGTCTAAAAAGAATGTGATAACTTTATTGGGCAGACCTAGACCATGTGCTATTTCCTGTGGCTATATTCACTGAAGAAAAGAAAAAGTAGAGTTCCAGCGAATTTAGTGTGAAAAATAAATACATCTTCTTCATGGGAAAATTATCTGTCCCACAATATTCCACTAATGTTTAGAAACATGTAGGATTTCCTCTTCTTTATTAAACTGGAAAGCATATTCTGCTTCCATGACTTACCATATTGATTATCTATTACTGTCGTAAAAAGTTACCATGAACGTAGTGGCTTTCATCAACACACTTATTTCCTCATGATTTCTGTAGGCAGGAAGGATGACGTAATTTGGCTGATTTCTGTGCTCTCAGCCTCATCAGACTAAAATCAAAGCACGGGTCAAAACTGTAATTTTCACCTGTGACTCAGGGTCCTCTTTCAAGGTAAGTGCTTATTGGTCAAATTCATTTTCTTCTCGTACTTTAGTGGGCTTTTTTCCATTATTTTGCTTTAAGTTTTCATTTGTTCTACACAATGTTTGAGACACATTTCAAATTTTTAGTACATATTTTATTCTATTTTTGGTGAACATTTATTAAATTCCATCTAACAATGTCTATGCCATTTGGCCATGGACATTGGTTACATTATTCACAGTACATCAGCCTTCTCATTATTTCTGTTCTGATTGCACCATTTCTAGTAGTCTAGCTTCCTTGTTTCCTTGCCTTCTTGTCTTTGCTTTTGAGTACACGTTGACCATTTAATCTCATCTAAACTTTTTTATAAGATACATTAGATACCTTATTTAACTCCCTGGCTTAATATACATAACCATTAATGATTCAATCTTTGGTTATTTTTCCAGGGTCAAATCTCGTCACTCTCTTCAAAGAAATCCTTCATTCCTGTCATGTTTTACTGTTCCAGTGTTTTGAATATCTCAAAGTGTTTTACTCTTTGTTATTTTAACACCTGTACTCAGGGACTGAATGAACTGGCTAATGTACAAATGCTGTTGAAAATTTACTCCCCAAACATTTTTTTTTTACCAAGTTATTCCTTGACTCTACAGATGAACTTGAGCACATGCCTTCTAACCTTCTGTAACAGAGAGCTAACTATTATCATATCATTTATACCCTGTATTCTTATTATTGATTTAACTATGGGTCTCTTGTTGCCTCATAGGGTATCATGCTGTATGGAACTTAGCTTCCCAAGTACCTGGCTCATAGTAGACAATAAATGGTGGTTGAATTAATAAAAACATAGTAAGCTTATTCATCAGCCTACCTACTCCTTTTAGACAAACTTGCCAGAGCCGAGTTATGTACTTTTGGGGAAGAAAGTTGTATTAGGCTGAATAATGACCCCTCGAAGGGTGGTTAAGTTCTGATTCCTGGAACCTATAAATAAATTTTATGAAGTGATAAAAGGAATTTTGCATGTATGATTAAGTTAAAGATTTTCAGATAGGAATTTCACCCCAGGCTATTGGGTGGGGGCAATGTAATTACAAGGGTCTTTGTAAGACAGGGGCAGGAGGGCCAAAGAAGAAAAATATGTGACGATGGAACGAGGGGTTCAGAGTGATGAACTCTATCATGATCCCTGCCAGAGCCCAGGTTGTAGCCGGGCACCATCTAGTTGTGCTGAACTGGCTTGTGAAGGCTCTAGTATTCGTGCTCCACGAGTCCCTTGGATTAATTTTTCCTTTGTATCTTGGGTTTTCTTCGTTACCCCTTTCTCCAGATAGGAGAATTCTGTGAGTTATTTTAGGTTGCCATTCAGAAACTTTTAAGACTGCAGACACTACTCACTGAAGTAGAATGTGGAACATTTTCTTAATAAACTATATTAATAAACTATATGTACCAATTGAGCTAGATACTCGCTGAGATCCTGGTGCCCACAGCCCAGTAGTTCACTTACTCACAGTGTTTGGAATTGGCGATGGAGCGTCCATGACCTTGCCTTGCACACGTTACGCTGCTTCCCCAGTGTTGCACACTGTCTTCGCTCTCACCGGAGTTATCGCTGATCTATTGTCTTTTTAGTATTTTCCATCCCCACCTCTCGTCTCCCCAAAGCCATCCAAAATTATTGCTTTCTGTTTATCAATCTTTCATGAGTTTTTGTAGTAGCAGTCTCATACAATATTTGTTCTTTGTGACTGACTTGTTTCACTCAGTGTAATGCAATCCAGATTCATTCAGGTTGTGAGATGCTTCACAGATACATCATTGTTCTTTATTGTTATGTAGTATTGCATTGTGTGTATGTACCACAGTTTATCCATTCACCTGCTGATGAGCATCTAGATTGTTTCCATCTTTTTGCCAACATAGATAATGATGACATTACATGGATGTCCGTATGTCTATTAAAGAGACTGTTCTTATTTCTTCAGGATATAGTCCTTGGAGTAGGATTGATGAATTATATGGTATTTCTATTTCTAGCTTTCGAAGGGAAAGGTATCTTGTTTTCCAGAATGGTTGTATCATCTTTCATTTCCACCATTAGCACATAAAAGTTATAATCTCCCTTCAGCCTCTCCAATATTTCTTATTTTCTGTTTTGATTTTATTATTTTTTTTTCTGGTTCATGCCAGTAATACTGAGGTGCTACGGTATCTTATTGTGATTTTGATTTAAATTTCTCTAATGGCTAGTGATCACAAGTATTTCCTCATCTTTCTGTTAGCCACTTGAATGTCTTCTCTGGTGAAGGGTGTATTTACTTACTTTGTAATTGGATTATTTGTCTTTGTTGCAGAGGTGTTTTTTTTTTATGTTTTGTTTTGTTTTTCTTCAGATTTTAGAGATAGACCTTTGTCAGATTTGTCTGAGCCAAAACTTTTTCCCAGTCTATACCTTCTCTTTTCGCTCTTTTGGTGAAGTCTTTTTGATAAATATAAGTGTTTAATTTTTAGACAATCTCAGTTACCTAGTTTATCTTCTGGACTCTGTGTATTGTTAGTTACGGATTTAATCCCGTTAATGGCGTGGGTCAGGGCCTCTAGCTTTGACACTACTTTTTCTCTTCTATGATCTTTATCCTTTTTGATTTTATATTTAGGTCTGTGGTCCATTTTGAATCAGTTTATGTGTATTGTGTAAGGTATGAATCTTGTTTCATTATTTACAGGTGGACATCCAGATTGGCCCATATCATTTGTTAAAATGACTGTCTTTTACTCATGTGATGGAATTTGGGGCACTGGTTGAAGATCAAATGAGCCTAGGTGCATGGATTTGTGTGTGGATTTTCAATCTCATGTCTTGCTATGGCCCTGTTCAAATTTTCAATATCACTTTGTGTTAATTAGGGTAGTAATATATTTCTAGAAATTTGTCCATTTCCTTTAGTTTTCAGATTTGCTAAGTAAAGTTTTCCTTAGTATTCTGTTTTGATTCTTTTTATTTCTGTTGGATCTGTTGTTCCATCCCCATTTCACTTCTCACTTGGGTTAGTTACATCTTCCTTTTTGTCAATTTGGCCAATGGTTTTTGATTTTCTGGCTCTTTTCAAAACATCAACTTCTGTTTGTTAATTTCTTTTATTGTTCTTCTATTTTCTGTTTCAGTTATTTCTTCTGGGATCTTTATTGTTTCTTTTTTTCTAGTGACCATTAGCTTCTTTTTCTCTACTCTTTCTGATTGAGTTGTGTAGCTACTGTTTTGATTTTGTTCCACTATTTTTTGCTACATGCATCTGTTTCTGTAAATTGGCTTCTGAACACGGCCTTTGTTGTATAACAAATGTTTTGGTATGATTGTTTTCACTTCTCTTATATTTAGGTGAGTATCATGGCTTCTATTCATTCTTCTTATGAGCATAATATTTGCAAAAGTTCACACTGATGTATTAAAGGATATCAAAAGTGTATACAAAGGATCACAGACAGTGTGTTAGCATTTTCATATTTCTGATTGTAAGCATCAAGAGATTACCTTTAAAGTTATATGTCAGGAGAAGATCTTTTTTTTCGTTGCATGAAGCCCTATTTCATTATACATTTGCCACTCTCCTGAGTGATTACATTTTCTTTACCATAACCAAAGAGTTGCCAGTTAGAATCTACCAGAAACTCTTTTGAAGCCATGGGGCAGTTCTCCTCTATCCTATAGGATCACTGTCAGTTAGAACTGATTCAACACCAATTGTGACTAAAAGCTCTCAAAATCTTCAGTTTCTACGAGTATTCTTGGCTTAAAATGGGAAACATGAGAAAGCTTAATGCAATTTGGGGAATTTAACATCATTACTTCATTAATATATTGATAAAGACATAAAAATTGACTTCTCCATCTTTCCAAGACTCAGTTCTAAGGTTGAGTCTCTGCTGTGTGATGAAGTCATGTCTTTTTATCTGGAGCTGTTTCTTGATCAGAATAAACTGGCTATCACTCGAGTTTCTCTAGGCTTGATCTCAGCCCAGATTTGGAAATTTCCTCTATCCTCACCATCGTTTACCTTTCTACTGATAAAACGCCCTTGTTATTCCAGGGCTTCCTCATTTTCCGCAGTCTTTTTTTTTTGATTCTTCCTCAAACAGATATGTACCCAAAGGTTTATCTTCACTGTCACTGGTGCTGTGTTCCATCACTTCAAACCTTTTCTTCAGCCTTTGTATGACACTGTCCATTTCTGAAATCTTGTTTATATTTTAGATTTCTATTGTTTTTGTGTGATTTCTAGTTGTGAATTAATTTTGGCGTTTGTGCCTGTATTATCTTCACCAATTATTTCATGAATTTGTCTACCTTTTCCATGAATTAGAAGTAGAAAAGCTGTAGTAGACCTTGAGGGAAGAGCTGGCATGAATTGCAGATTTTACACAGTGGGATCTGTGCTGTCACAACAAGGGAATTTGAGAACCAAGTCAAGATTTCATAATCTCTGTTGGTTAAGGAGTATCAGTTAACTTTGAATTGCATGGTGGGAAATGTTTTTATCTTAGTCATTTAGTGCTGCTATAACAGAAGTACCAGAAGTGGATGACTTTAAAAACGAAAAAAAAAAATTGTCGCATTCCAGCTTAAAGTCCAAATGTGAGGTGTCAACTCCAGGGGAATGCTTTCTCTGTTAGCTGTGAAGGAAGGTCCTTGCTGTCAGTCTTTCTCTGGACCATTGGGGCTCCACATCCTTTCTGCTCCTGATACAGCTTTTGAGTGGCATGAAGTCCCCAAGTATCTCTGCTAGCTTCTTACTTTTATATCCCAATAGAATGCCTCTAGACACAATACAATCTTACACATTGATTCCTGTCCCACCAACACAGCTATTGTCCATCCTCCTTTATTAACATCATGGAGGCAAAGTTTACAACATAACGGAACATCAAACAACACTAAGAATGTTGGCCTAGTCAAATTGCTACACACTTTTGGTGGGATACAGTTCAACCCATGAAAGTATTATGTACAGTATCACATAAATTTAAAAAGAGCTACCAAACCTCTAAAAAAATAATGTATATAAATCTTTATGATATTCAAGCATGTTTAGTTAGTTTGGACTATATTTCTACTGATAGGTTCTAGGGTCTTGGAATTAACTTATTGGTGATAGTTTTTTATTTTTTATTTTTGATAGTGCTATTAACAGGTCTGTGAATACATGCCCCCCCCCACCAAACAACGATTTTCTACTTGTAAAAGTAAGCCAAAAAATCCACAGCCATAGAGTTGGGTTCCACTCTTGGTGACTCTAGAGGTCAGAGTAGAACTGCTCCATAGAGTTTCCAAGGAGTGCCTTCAGATTTGAACTGTTGACATTTTGGTTAGCAGACATAGCACTTAACCCACTATGCTACCGGGGTTTCTGTAAAGAATAGGCAAGTATTTAAATCCTTTGGTGTAATTTCAAGAGGGGTATGAAAAACAAAACAAAAGAAAGCTCCACCATACAAATAGAACACATATCATTCCTGACTAACACTTGTGTAGTGTTTGCTATCTGTCAGTTACTATTTCCAACACTTTAACAGTTTTAACTAGTTTAATCCTAATAGTAAATCCAGATGAATCATCTTTCAGTGAGGGAAACAAGGACAGCACAATGCAGAACTTCTTTAATTTCTTATATCTAAGTAGGAAAGTCCGATTCAAACTCATGCAATTTGACTCTAGAGATCCCACTCTTAAGTAGCATGTGTGAGGCTTTGGAAAAACAAATGATATATTGTCACTAGTCATTTACAGGTATGGCCCTTTGGAGGAGAGTGTGGAGACAGCAGAAGTCGTTAAAGACTGAGAAAGGAAATGAAGGTGCCCCCTTGAACAAAATGGTAAAAAAGATACCAGAACCTAAGAAAATTTACTCTTCTGCACTTTTCTTTGTTTGTCTATTTGTGAATCTCTGAAACAAGGAAATGGATATTTTATTTCTGTTTTATTTGTGTATTCCTAGAAATATCCCATAATTCTACCACACTGTTAAGATTTTGCTTAAGTAACTAAGACCTGAGATGATTTAGAAAGAAAAGAGTAAACCAGTCACTTAACAGTACTTTAAACAAAATAATGTATTGGTGACAATTTTAGCAACAGATTAGAATCACAAAATAATAAACTTATTAAATAGTTCATGTTGTTGCTTTAAGTGCTCTGAATTTATGTACCACGTTAACAGATCTAACTGCAATTTGCAATTCTGCTCTTTCTTCCATTCACTTGAGCAGCAAACATAACCTCCTTTGTTTATAACATGTTTACTTTAAGTTACTCTCTGATAACCTTTTCTAATTGGAGAAGTTATTTTAACAGTTGTTTGTAAAATAAACTCAACTATTCATGTATAGTAACCAGCGAAATTAATTGACAATCTTTCTGTCACAGTTGATTTCAGACATCTCTGTAATGAATCCTTTGAATAATTAAATGAATAAATCCTTAGTAAAAGTAACTGCATTTATAAGACAAATACTAGGCAGTTCAATATAGATATTGCTGGAAAGAGACTAGGAATATTATTGAGTTACAAAAAAACTGTTAAAAAAATCTGGAAAAAGCAATTAAAATATGTTATAATAAAAAGCAATTAAAATATATTAAATAATAGAAGCTTACATAAATTGCATTTTATTGTGTTCCTTCTTGTATTTTTGAATCATAAATGACTAGTTATAAAATAAAAACAAATACATAAAGCTAACAGAAGAGAAATATTTAAAAGGTTAAAAAGGAGACTATATATTTTATATATGTGTGTATATACTTATACTCAGAGAGAGAGAGAGAGATAGAAAGAGAGAGAGTGAGCCCTGGTAGCACAGTGGTAACCCAAAGTGTCAGTGATTCAAATCCACCAACGTCTCCCTGGAAACCCTATAAGGCAGTTCTACTCTGTCCTTCTATGATTTGCTATGATTTGGAGTAGACTTAACTATATATATAACATATATATATATAAACACCAGTTGCTGTCAAGTCAGTTCTGACTCATAGTTACTCCTTGTATGCCATTCTAGAACCATCATAAGATGTTTCATGACTAAGTTTTTAGAAGTAGATTCCCAGGCCTTTTCTGCAAGATGCATCTTTGGAGACTTGAACCTCCAACTCTTCATTAAGCAGCTGTGGATGTTAACTCTTTGCACCACTCTGAGACTGTAAGAAAAATAGGAATAAAAAAGGGCTTCTTCAGTGAGTCATGTGGTTCAGTAGGTCACGTACTGTTGGCAGTGGGGCGCTTTACCAGAAAAATGAATAGAAAGAATAACTGTCACAACAGAGTACATTTTGAAGCTACACACAAATATATATACATGTGTATATATGTATATATATTTATAAGAGCAGAGTCCTTACTCTTAGCTACTAGAAAGCACAACATTAGAAACCACCTTCCTTCTCACAAATTGTGTGAGTTGAGCAGCACTGGCTCTTTTCCTTCATGTGTACATGTATTCTCTCTTCCTCTTAGTCTCTCTTCTTCCCCGTTTTGTTTATCTCACATAACAAAGGCACAAGTCAATTTCATCCTAAAAACACACTAGATAAAAATAGTCATTCCCTTTTATGCTATGCAGGCTTTAACACAACATATACCCTCTGGTCCCCATAATTCATCATCTAACTTTACTTTTTGTAGTGACCGCGGAATTATATATCATTTGATGTATGGAACATTCCTCGTTGTCTTTACTAAGGAGCCATCCTGTAACTTTGAAGACAAATGTTACCTACTTAATATAGTGAATCAGTCAAGTGAACATCTGATTTCTTCATCTCACCCTCATATAAACGTATTAGCTAATATAGATATAAGCCTTTGGCTATGGCAGTTCAAACCCATAGCTGCTGTTCAGTAGAAAGATGCAGCAGCCAGTCTCATAAACTTATATCATCAGAAAGCCTATGGGGCAGTTCTCCTCTGTCATATAGGGTTGCTATGACTCAGAATTGATAGGGAAGCAATGGCTTTAGTTTTGCTACCTGGTGGACAGTGGGAGGCCAGGAAAACAGAAAACAATGTGAACAGCTTCATTTTCCACTTAAGTTCTTTTTATTCACACTGAGATGAAGAAATGGAGATATTCATTTGTCGTACAATTTAGCTTTCCAAAAAAAAAAAAAAGCTAGCAGGTAGAGTCAAGATGGAGGACTAAACACATGTCTCCCTGAATCTCAATGGAAACCAAGACCTGAATTGCTAATTAAACAGAGCCTCCTGGATACCTAGTGAGAGCTAGGAAATGGCATAAGGCTCTTCATTTGGACTTCACACCACTGAACAGAAAGCTTCCTCTTTTTCTCTGACCCCCACTCTTAGTGAGCACTGGCTTTCATGGACCAAAGGTAACTCACCATTTTAGCTTTTTTTCTCTGTCTTAGCTGGTGGGCAGAGCAGAGACTTGACTAGCAGCTAATCTCAGACACACTGCTGGTGGGATCCACACGCGAAATTGCCATATTTTGAGAGCTCAGCTTTGGAATCTGTGCATGGCGGCATCTTTGGCCTCTCTTTCCACCTCTACCATTGAGTAGCCTGTACTGAGGCAGACAGCGGGCTTGTGCGGGATGCCATCTTGTTCCACTGGGAGGCAGTGACACCCATATGGAGGCCTTAGCTGGACCTAAGACGCTGAGAGGCAGCATCTGCCCGGATGAGAGCACTTTTCTCACAGAAAAGCAGTATTCTACACAGCGTCACCTACGGATGGGGAGCAGCAGCAGAGGCCAGCAGGGCAGTAGCCTTTCTGTATTTTGAAGTAGTTTATAACACCTAGGGTTGAATATACAGGTGCTTACTTTGACAGCTGGGAAGAGGTACCTATGCACCTGAAAACGTGACTGACTTTGGAAGATGTCAGATCTTTTACTTTTCATTTTCAGATGGCCTAGAGAAACAACTTCAGTCTATCCTCACAGTGTCTTTCCCAGACTCTACTGACTCACATGGTGTCCAAAAAGCAACAAATTCTGGATAAAAGCTTAACCAAGAAATCATACATGGTTTCAGAAGGCCCCAAAAGAAAGCACCAAAGAACTTCCCAGGTGAAGAAACATTTCTGAAACTATAGGAAGGTGAGTACAAAAAGATTCCATACAGAGCCCTCCTAGACCTTACACAAAATACAGCAGAACAAAACAAAAAATTAGGCAAGCTGTAAAATCTGATGGAATATCAATACTCTGAAATCCAACTGATCAAGAACAAAATCAAAGACATAGAAACTTTGATTCAGAGCCAAGAAAAGAGATTGAAACAAATGGAAAATAGACTCTCTGACTTGGAAGACAGAACTACTGACTTCAGCATCTATGAAGAGAAACCACAAAAAAGAAATAAGAAAAATAAAGAAGCATTAAGAAGCATGTGGGACTCTATTAACACGAACAATCTATGATGAATCAGAGCTTCTGAGCAGGGCGAACCTGAGAACACAGAGAGTATTGTGGCTGAGCTGCTGATAGAAAACTTCCCAGAAATTATGAAAGAAGAGAATATAGATATCCAAGATGCATACTGAATGCCACTTAACATAGATCTCAAAAGAAACACTTCAAGACATATTATGATCAAGCTTAACAAAATGAAGCACAAGCAGAAACTCTTAAAGGCAGCTAGACTCAAAGCAAAGCTAAGACTCAGAGGGAAATCCTGTAGGCTTTTGTCAGAATTCTCAGCAGAAACAATGCTGGCATGGAGACAGTGGCAGGACACAGTCAAAGCCTTGAAAGAGAAGAAATTCCAGCCAAGAATTACATGTCCTGCAAAACCATCTTTCAAATATGAAAATGAAATTAAGATACTTTCAGGTAAGCAGAAACTCAGAGACTTTGTGAAAACTAAACCAAAGCTACAAGAAACATTGAAAGAAGCTCTTTGCTTAAAAGAACATAACCACTAACATTATCTTTTAGAAGCAAATACAGTACACATCACTCAGAAACCTAGTCAGTTAGGGAAGGCTCCAAATTCAATCAAAACTAAATAGTGAAAAAAATGACCCAGTGATCATATCACGAAAACTATGGTGTCATCATATTAAAAAAAGTGGTGTACTACACTCATTATAGTCCTTCCAGATGGAGTGGAAGTTAATAAGACTGATAGTAATTGAAATTGGGCTTATACATAGTTAATTATTAAGTGGGATCATAAGGGCAGCCATAAAGCATAATAAACATGCAACATATCAAATCAAGAAATGTAATACAGGTGTCTCAACAACCCCAAAACCAAGCTTGAAAAAGGTGCATAATCAACTTACAAAGAAGAATGCCTCAGAACAGATTAATAAGAACAACAAAGAAAACATCAATACAAAAATAAACATCACAGTGGCAGCACTGAGCACATACCTATCAACAATCACACTGAATGTGAATGGAATGAACACTCCAGTAAAGAGACACCGAGTGACATCTTGGATCAAAAGACACGACCCATCCATATGTTGCCTACAAGAAACTCACTTTAGACTTAAAGATAGGAACAAACTGAAAATTAAAGGAGCCAAGACAAGTGCTGTCAAGTCAGATCTGACTCGGTGGAAGACTATATACGAAGCTAACAATACACAAAGGAGAGCAGATGTCGCAATTCTAATTTCAGCTAAAATAGATTTTAATGTGAAATCCACCATCGTGGACAAGGGTGGACACTGTTTATCGCTGAAAGTTTCAATACACAAGCAGGACTTAACAATACTAAATATTTATGCACCTAATATTAGAGCACTTAAATGCATAGAAGAAACACTGACTACACTCAAAAATGAGATAAATCATTCCACAATAATAGTGGGAGAGTTCAACACTCCACTCTCAATATTAGACAGATCATCTAGAAAAAAAGCTCAGTAAAGACACAAAAGACCTTATTGCAACAATTAACCAGCCAGACCTCATCGAATATACAGAACTTTCTATTCAGCAGACGACAAGTACACCTTCTCCAGTGCACATGGAACATTCTTCAGAATAGACCACATGTTAGAACATAAAGCAGTTCTCAACCAAATCCATGTCATTGAAGTAATGCAAAGCATCTTCTCAGGTCATAAAGCCATAAAAGTCAAAATCAATAGCAGAAAAAACATAGGAATAAGTGGAACTAGTTGAAACTGAACAACACCTTGTTTGAAATGCCATGGGTTATAGAAGAAATCCAGAATGAAATAAAAAAATTCATGGATTCCAATGAGAATGAAAACACTTCCTACTAGAACCTATGGGATACAGCCAAAGTAGTTCTCAGAGGTCAGTTTATCTCCATAAATGCACACATCTGGAAGGAAGAAAGAAACCAAATCAAAAACTAACCCTACAGGAACCCCCAGACATCAAAAGAAAACAGGTCATAAATATTTGAACAGAACTAAAAGAATTACAGAATAGAACAATTGAAAAAAATTGAAGAGATGAAAAGCAGGTTTTTTGAAAAGATCAACAAAATTGACAAACCACTGGCTAAAATTACTAAAGAAAAAACAGGAAAGAAACAAATAACCCAAATAAGAAATAAGAGGGGAGTTGTCATAATCCAACAGAAATCAAAAATATCATAGCAGAATACTATGAAAGACAATACTCTGACAAATTTGAAAACCTAGAGGAAATGAACAAAGTCCTTGATTGACATCACCTACCAAAATTATCACAACGTAACATAGAACAAATTAATAAACCCATCAGAAAGGATGACATTGAAGTCATTGAAAAACTGCCAACCGAAAAAAGCTCGGGCCCAGATGGCTTCATTGCAGAATTCTATCAAGCATTTAGCGAAGAGTTATCTCCAGTATCAGTGAGACTATTTCATAGTATAGAAAGGGATGGAGTACTCCTAAATTCATTCTATGAAGCCAGCATAACCCTGGTACCACAGCTAGGGAAAGACCCAACAAAATAGGAAAACTGCAGACCAATATCACTCATGAATCTAGATGCAAAAATCTTCAACAAAATTTTTGCCAACAGAATACAACAACATATCAAAAAATAATCCATCATGACCAAGTTGGATTCATACCAGCAATGCAAAGTTGGTTCAACGTTGAAGCCAGCCAAGTGCCGTCATGTTTCAACTTTAGAAAACCAGTTAATATGATCAACCACATAAATAATATGAAAGACAAGAGTCACCTGAATTTTGTCTATTGATGCAGAAAGCCAAGTCAAGTGCAGTCGAATTGATGCAGAAAAGGCATTTGATAAAGTCCATCACCGATTCATGCTAAACTCTCAGCAAAACAAGAAAAGTAGGCAAATTCCTCAATGCAATAAGTACCATTTACACAAAGCCAACTGCCTGTGTCATCTTGAATGGCGAGAGATCGAAACAAGTTCCCTTGAGAATGGGAACTAGACAAGGATGCCCACTCTCACCGCTCCTATTCAACATTGTAACAGCCGTTCTAGCCAGAGCAATAAAGGGCATCTGCATTGGCAAAGAAGCAAAAAATCTTCCTAGTTGCAGATGATATGATTCTATACACAGAGAATCTGAAAGAAGCCATAAATAAAGTATGCAAACTGATAGAAGAGTTCAGTAAAGTCTTAGGATACAAGATAAACATAAGTAAATCAGTAGGGTTCCTTTATATCAACAAAGAGATTATTAATGAAGAAATCACCAAGTCAAGACCATTTACTATAGCCTCTAAGAAGTACCTAGGAAGAAATCTAACCAGAGAGATAACAGACCTTTACAAAGAGAACTACAAGTACTTACTACAAGCAACTAAGAGAGACTTACACAAATGGAGAAACCTACCCTGCTCATGGATAGGAAGACTTAAGATTGTGAAAACGTCTATTTTACCCAATGCAATTTACTTACACAATACAATCCCAATACAATGAGATGGAGAAACAAATCACCAACTTCGTCCGGAAAGGGAAGAAGCCCTGGATAAGTAAAGCACTACTGAAGAAGAAAAACAACACACTGTGAGGCCTTAGAAGCTATTTCACTGCCTCACTAGTCAAAACAGCCTGGTACTGGTACAAAAAGAGACAGATAGATCAATGGAACACAATTGAAACCACAGAGATTACACCATCTGCCTGTGAACAGTTGATATTTGACAAAGACCCCCAGACATTAAAATGATGTAAAAACAATCTCTTCAACAAATGGTCCTGGCAAAATTGGATAGACATCTGCAATAAAATTGAAACAAGACCCATATCTTACACCTTATACAAAAACCAACTCAAACTGGATACAGACCTAAATATCAAATCTAAAATGATAAAGCTCATCCAAGAAAAATTAGGAACAAAGTTTTAATACACAACGTAGACAGACTTCAAAACCTGCCAAACAAACCACAAACAACAGGGTGGAGTCAAGACTGTGGACTAAGCCCACGTCTCCTTATATCCCTCTGGAACCCAAGACCTGAATTGACAATCAAACAGAGCCTTCTGGTCACCTAATCAGCCTCAGGACACAGCACAGAGCTGTTAATTGGGACTTCATACCACTCAGCGAAAAATCTCGTCTCTTTCTCTGACTCCCACTCATGGCTAGCCCCGGCTCTCACGGACGGATGGTAAACGCACCAGTTTGACTTTTTTTTCCTCTGTCTCGGCTGCTGGGTGGAGCTGGCTCTTGCCTGGCAGCTGGACTCAGACGCACTGCTGGGGAGATAGGCAGGTGAAATTCCCATGTTCTGAGAGCCAGGATGTGGGATGCCATGTTGGTACCGAGATTTTAGCGGGACCTCATTCTTAGCCTGGGAGCCAGCGCCTGCAAACGGGACAGCGCTTCTCCGACAGAAAAGTAGTGATTTTGCACAGTGCTGCCTACGCTGGGGGCCCTGCAACAGAAAGAGAAGAATCACTACCTCTCGGCACCTTTAGCCCCTCTGTCTCCTGCCTGTGTGGAGGATGCCATCTTGGATATGGTGGCCGCAGCTGGACCTAATTCTTAGCTTGGGAGCCAGAGCCTGCCCACAGGAGAGTGCTTTTCTATCACAAAACCAGTACTCAATGCAGTATTGGCTAAGGCTGGGCCCTGTCAGCAGAGGCCAACAGGGCAGTAGCATCGCTGTATTCTGAACTAGTTTGTTATCATCTGGGGTTGGAAATAGTGGCACTTACTTTGTCAGATGAGAAGAGGGACCTCTACACCTGAAAGCCTAACTGACTTGTGAACTGGTCAGATACCTTTTGCTTTACATTTGAAGACAGCCTAGAGAAACATTTGCAATCCATCCTCACAGTACCTCTTCCAGCCTCTATATACTCACATGGGACCCAAAAAGCAACAGACAATTGTGGCATACAAGCAATCACGCATGGCTTCAGAAGGCTCCCAAACAAAGCAACCAAGGAGTTTTCCAGATGAAGAAACTTTTATGAAAGCATCGGGAAGTGAATACAAATTGATTGTATACAGAGCCCTTCTAGACCTTATACAAAATGCAGCAGAACAAAATGAAAAATTAAGCAAGTTGTTTGATCTGATGGAACACCAGTACTCTGAAATCCAGCAGATCAAGAAGAAAATCAAAGACATAGAAACTTCCATGCAAAGCCAAGAAAACAGAATGGAACAAATGGAAAAACGAATTTCTGACTTGAAAGACAGAGGTACTGATGCCAGCGTCTATGAGCAGAAATCAGAAAAAAGAAACAAGAAAAATGAAGAAACATTAAGAAGCATGTGGGACTCTATTAAGAGGAACAACCTTCGATTAATTGGAGTCCCTGAACAGGGTGAGACATCTGAGAACACAGAGAGGATTGTTGCTGAGGTGATGAAAGAAAACTTCCCATAAATCATGAAGGAAGAGAATATAGACATCTCAGATGCATATTGTACACCACCCAATATAGATCTCAAAAGAAAGACTCCAAGACATGTTATAATCAAGCTTAACAAAATGAAACATAAGCAGCAACTCTTAAAGGCAGCAAGACTAAAGGCAAAGTTAACATTCACAGGGAAACCCTGTAGGCTCTTGTCAGATTTCTCAGCAGAAACCATGCTGGCATGGAGACAGTGGCACGACACATTCAAAGTCTTGAAGGAGAAGAACTTCCAACCAAGAATTATATATCCTACAAAACTATCTTTCAAATACGAAAATGAAATTAAGACATTCCCAGATAAACAGAAACTCAGAGACTTTGTAAAAACCAAACCCAAACTACAAGAAATACTAAAAGAAGTTCTTGGCTTTGGCTGAGAAGAATGAAACCACTAACTTTATATTTTGGAACTACACACTACTCAATACTCTACTCATTTAGGGAAGGCTCCAAAGTAAAACACAGCTTTGATATGAAAAGAAGCAATCCAGTGATCATCATGAAAACTATGGTGTCATCATAATAAAAACAGGGATGTACTACAGTCGTTATAGTCCTTCCAGATGGAGAGGAAGATGACAAGACTGGTAGTAATTAAAATTGGGTTTATAAATAGTTTATTAAGGGGGTTCATAGGGGCAGCTGTAAAGCACAACAAAGATGTATCATACCATTTCAAAAAATCTAACACACGAATCTCAACAACTATGAAACGAGCTCTGAAAAAGGTGAAAAATCAACTCACAAAAAAGAGTGTCCCAGAACAGACTAATAAGAACAACAGAGAAAACATCAACATAAAACTAAATATGTCACAATGGCAGCAGGGAACACATACCTATCAATAATTACATTGAATGTGAATGGACTGAATGCTCCAGTAAAAAGGCACCGAGTGTTATCTTGGATCAAAAGACACGACCCATCCATATGTTGTCTACAAGAAGCTCACGTGAGACCTAAAGACAGGAACAAACTGAAAATTAAACGATGGAAGAATATATATCAAGCTAACAATGAACAAAGAAGACCAGGGGTGACAATTCTAATCTCAGACAAAATCAATTTTAATGTCAAATCCATCATTGTGAACAAAGATGGACAGTATTTATTGCTGAAAGGTTCAGTACACAAGCAAGACTTAACTATATTAAATATTTATGCACCTAATGTCAGAGCACCTAAATATGTCGAAGAAACACTGACTACACTCAAAAGAGAGTTAGATGACTCCACAATAATAGTGGGAGACTTTAACACTTCACTCTCATCACTAGACAGATCATCTAGAAAAAAGCTCAGTAAAGATACAGAAGACCTCATTGACACAATTAACCAACAAAACCTCATTGATATATACAGAACTTTCCACCCATCAGCAGACAACTAGACCTTCTTCTTCAGTGCACATGGAACATTCTCCAGAATTGACCATGTGATAGGCCATAATGCAATGCTCAACAAAATCCATACCATTGAATTACTGGAAAGCACATCTTCTCAGATCATAAAGCCATAAAAGTTGAAATCAGTAGCAGAAAAAACTCAGATCGAAAGTGGAACTTTTGGAAACTGAACAATATCTTGCTCAAAAAAACATGGGTTATAGAGGAAATCAAGGATGAATTAAAGAAATTCATGGATTCCAATGAGAACGAAAACACTTCCTACCAGAATCTACGGGATACAACCAAAGCAGTGCTCAGAGGTCTGTTTATCTCCATAAATGCACACATCTGGAAGGAAGAAAGAAACCAAATCAAGGAACTAACTGTACAGCTTGAACAAGTAGAAAGAGAACAACAGAGGAACCCCTCGGGCACCAGAAGAAAGGAGATCATAAAGATTAGAGCAGAACTAAATGAATTAGACAATAGAAAAACAATTGAAAAAATTGAAAAGACCAAAAGCTGGTTTTTTGAAAACATCAACAAAATTGATAAACCACTGGCTAAACTTACTAACAAAAAGCAGGAAAGGAAACAAATAACCCAAATTAGAAATGAGAGGGGAGTTGTCACCACAGATGTAATAGAAATCAAAAATATCATAACAGAATACTAAGAAAGACTGTACTCTAACAAATTTGAAAACGTAGGGGAAATGGACCAATTCCTTGACACATACCACCTACCCAAATTATCACAACATGAAGCAGAACAACTTAATAAACCCGTAACAAAGGAAGAAATTGAAAAGGTCATCAAAACACTGCCAATCAAAAAAAGTCCAGGCCCAGAAGGCTTCACGGCAGAATTCTACCAACCATTTAGAGAAGAGTTATCCCCATTACTACTGAGACTACTTCACAGTATAGAAAGGGATGAAGTACTCCCAAAATCATTCTATGAAGCCAGCATGACCCTGAGACCTAAGCCAGGGAAAGATGCAACAAAGACAGAGAAGTACAGACCGATATCACTCATGAACCTAGATGCAAAATCCTCAACAAAATTCTTGCCAACAGAATACAACAACATATCAAGAAAATAATCCACCATGACCAAGTGGGATTCATACCAGGGATGCAAGGCTGGTTCAACATCAGGAAAACAGTTAATGTGATTAACCACATAAATAACACGAAAGACAAGGGTCACCTGATTTTGTCCATTGATGCCAAAAAGGCATTTGATAAAGTCCAACACCCATTCACGCTAAAAACTCTTAGCAAAATGGGCATAGATGGCCAATTCCTCAACACAATAAGGGCCATTTATACAAAGCCAATTGCCCACATCATCCTGAATGGAGAGAGACTGAAAGACTTTCCCTTGAGATCAGGAACTAGACAAGGATGCCCACTGTGACCTCTCCTATTCAACATTGTGCTAGAAGTTCTAGCCAGAGCAATTAGACAAGACGAAGAAATAAAGGGCATCTGCATCGGCAAAGAGGAAGTTAAAATCTCCCTGTTCGCAGATGATATAATTGTATATGCAGAGAACCCCAAGGAATCTATTAGTAAGCTACTCAAACTGATAGAAGAGTTCAGGAAAGTCTCAGGATACAAGATAAACATAAGTAAATCAGTAGGATTCCTTTATACCAACAACGAGACTGTTAAGGAGGAAATTATCAAATCAATACCATTTCTGATAGCCCCTAAGAAGATAAAGTACCTAGGAGTTAATCTAACCAGAGAAACAACAGACCTTTACAAAGAGAACTACAAGCCCTTACCACAAGAAACTGAGACTTAGATAAATGGAAAAACCTACCCTGCTCATGGATAGGAAGACTTAACATTGTGAAAATGTCTATTTTACCCAAAGCAATTTATTTATATAATGCAATCCCAATAGAAGTTCCAGCATCATTTTTTAATGAGATGGAGAAACAAATCACCAATTTTGTTTGGAAAGGGAAGAAGCCCCGGATAAGTAAGGTACTACTAAAGAAGAAGAAAACACTGGGAGGCCTCTCATTACCCGACCTTAGAACATACTACACTGCCACAGTGGTCAAAACAGCCTGGTACTGGTACAAGAACAGACAGATGGATCAATGGAACAGAATTGAGACCCCAGAGATGACACCATCTGCCTATGAATAGTTGATATTCAACAAAGGCCCTAAGACATTAAACTGCAGTAAAAACAGTCTCTTCAACAAATGGTGCTGGCAAAATTGGTTATCCATCTGCAATAAACTGAATCAAGATGAATATCTTACACCTTATACAAAAAACCAAATCCAGCTGGATAAAAGACCTAAATATCAAACCTAAAATGATAAAGCTCATCCAAGAAAAGGTAGGAACAATGGAAGTTTTAATACACAATGAGGACAGACTCCAAAATCTGTCAAAGAAACCTTAATCAACAGAAGAGAAAATAGATAAATGGGAACTATTAAGAATCAAACACTTCTGTTGATCCAAAGACTTTATTAATAGAATTAAAAGAACACCCACAGAATGGGAAAAAATATCAATAATAAGAAAATAAACCATCCAATTAAGCAATGGGCAAAAGAGATGGACAGACACTTCACTAAAGAGGAGATTCAGGCAGCCAAGAAACACATGCGGACATGTTCACGATCTTTAGTTATTAAAGAAATTCAAATCAAGACAACAATGAGATACCATCTCACCCCAACAAGATTGGCCATGATCCAGAAAACACAAAACAACAAATGCTGGAGAGGCTGTGGAGAAAGTAGAACCCTCCTACACTGTTGGTGGGGTTGCAAAATGGTCCAGCCTCTTTTGAAGGCAATCTGGCGCTTCCTTAAAAAAATGGATATCGATATACTATTTGACCCAGTATTCCACTACTTGGAATATATCCTACAGAATCAAGGCCTTTCACACCAATGGACACATGCACCAGAATGTCTACCGCAGCACAGTCCACGATAGCAAAAAGATGGAATCAACCCAGATGCCCAACAATAGAAGAATGGATAGGTAAACTATGGTACATATACTCAATGGAGCACTACGCAATGATAAAGAATAACGATGATTCCACGAAACATCTCCTAACCTGGTTTCAACTGGAAGACATTATGTTGAGTGAAAGTCATCAGCAACAAAGGGACAAATACTGTAACAGACTTCTACGATAAGATCTCCAAAACAGACTTGTGTGTAGAAGAAAAGACTCTTTGACAGCTGCACGGGAAGGGAGGGAAGGAGGGTGAGATGGGGAGGGTTTAGTTTAGATAGTTACTAGAAATCTAGTTGGGAGAAAGCAGTGATAGCACACATTAGAAACAAGAACAACATTAAGTGGACTTCAGCATAATTGGAGTACTCCTTCCATCTTAACTCAATACTGCAAGGATAGAGTAGCTGGGGTGGGGGGCGGGGGACCATGCTCTTAGGCGAATTCCAGGCCAATTGGCACAACTAGCGTTCTGCTAAGAGAGCTCTCTGCACCCCACATTGGTGAGTGGCATCTGGGGTCTTAAAAGCTGCCAAGCTGCCATCCGAGGACACAGCAAATGGTCCCAACTCAGCAGGAACGGATGCTCACCAAGGACCAAAATGACATGCGGTAAAGACAACCGAGAAGATAGAGAGACCCACAAGAGTGGGTGCCTACATCCACTTGGGACCAGAAGAACCGGATGGTGCCTGGCCACCACCAGTGATAGCCACAATGGAGCTCACAGAGAGGAGTCTCACTGGCAACACAAGAATAAAAAGGGGTGCATCCTGAGAACTCCACTAAAAGACCTCAGTTGATGGTCCAGCGGTTTTGGCGTTCCTCTGAGAGCATGGCCCCTGGCCCTAATACTGCCCTTTCCCAGAAATTATAGCAAAGGTCCACTCTTTGGATAGGAATGGATTGGACTTGGCAATGCAGAGTGACCATATATTGGAAGCACTTTATGGTTCTATACATCTGTAGGATATCATCTTGCTGACCTCTGGCTGGAGGAAGGGGAGTGGATGGAGAGGTGGGGAAAGGAGGCTGTTGGGAGGATGAGACATGTATGGCGCAGAGAGGAATAGTATGCAGTCACCGGACAGGGAGAGCAGTGGAAGCTGAATATAGGGGGGCATGTAAATTTATACGTGAATGTACGTTTTCACTCAGTTATGTTAATTAAAAATAAAAATAAATAAAAAGACAAAAAAAACCCCACAAACAACAGAAGAGAAAATAGATAAATGGGAACTACTAGGAATCAAGCACTTTGGCTCATCCAAATACTTATTAATAGAATTAAAATCCACCTACAGAATGGGAAAAAATGTTTGTCAACTATATGTCAGACTTATGCCTGATCTCCATAATCTATAAGGCACTACAAAATATCAGTAAGAAAAAGGTAAATCATCCAATTAAGCGATGAACAAAGGAGATGGAAAGACTCTTCTCTAAAGAGGAGATCCAGGCAGCCAAAAACACATGTGGACCTGCTCACACGATCATTACCTATTAAAGAAATTCAAATCAAAACAAAAATGAGATACCATCTCACCCCAACAACGTTGGCCATGATCCAAGAAATGCAAAACAACAATTGCTGGAGAGGCTGTGGAGAAATTGGAACTCTCCTACACTGTTGGTGGGATCATAAAATGGTGCAACCTCTTTGGAAAGCAATCTGGCACTTCCTTAAAAAACTGGATATAGATTTATGAGTCGGATCCGACTCGACGGCACTTGGCTTGGCATAGATTTATCAGTTGACCCAGTAATTCCACTGCTCAGAACATATCCTACAGTATCAAGGCCATTCACATCAACTGATACATGTACACGAATGTTTATCACAGCACAGTCGACAATAGCAAAATGATGGAATCAACCCAGATGCCCAACAACAGAGAAAGGAATAGGTAAACTATGTTGTATATACTTAATGGAACACTATGCAATGATAAAAAACAACGATGAGTTTAGGAAAGATCTCATAACCTGGTTTCAATTGGAGGACATTATGTTGAGTGCAAGAGTCAGTGACAAAAGGACAAATATTGTATGAGACCCCTACAGTAGGAACGTCAACACAGACTCATGCATAGAAGAGAAGACTCTTTGATGGTTGCAAGGTGGGGAGGGGGGGAGGATTTAGATTAGATAGTTGATCGAAATTTGGTTGGGTGAAGTTTGTAACAACACACATTAGAAAGAAGGTCGATGTTAACTGGGCTTCAACATAACATGATTACTTCTCCCATCTTAACCCAATATTGCAAGGACAGAATAGCTGAAGAGGGAGGCCCGGGACAAAGCTCTCAGGGGAAATTGAGGCCAATTGGCACAACTAGCATTTTCCTAAGAGAGCACTCTGCATCCCACATTAGTGAGTGGCAGCTAGGGTCTTAAAAACTGCCAAGCTGCCTTCTGAGGGTACAGCAAATGGTCATGACTCAGCAAAAATGAATGATCACCAAGGACCAAAAGGACATCGGGGAAAGAGAACCCAGAAGACAGAGAGACCAACATGAGTGAGTGATTATATTGACTTGTGCCTGGAAGAACTGGATGGTGCCTGGCCACCACCAGTAATAGCCGTGATGGAACTCACAAAGTTGAGTCTCACTGGCAACACAAGAATAAAAAAGGGTGCGCCCTGAGATCTCCACTAAAAGATCACAATTGTTGTTGCAGGGGCTTTGGAGTTCCTCTGGGAGTATGGCCCCTGGCCCTGAAGCTGCCCCTGTCTATAAATCACAATGGAGGTCAACTCTTCAGACAGGAATGTATTGGACTTGGTGACACAGAGTGACCATATGTCTTCACTTTATGGTTGTATGCATCTATGGGATGTCATCCTGCTGATTTCTTACTGGAGGCAGAGGAGTAGGTGGAGAAGAGGTAATAGGAGATTGTTGGGAGGATAAGACATGTATGGAGCAGAGAGGAAAATTGTGCTATCAGTGGGTAGGGAGAGCAGTGGGAGCTGCATATAGATGGGCATGCAGATTTATATGGGTATGTACATTTTCATTTAATCATCATAATAAAAAAAGCTAATAAAATAAATAATTAACAACATGACAAGAGGTGAGGAAGAAATAAATCAAATATTGAATTTAAAATCTAATCTAACAGACTCTATATTGGCCACAACAGTAAAAGCGATTCTTTGAAAAAAACAAGATAATCCCTAATTCACTGTAGTCTAATCAGTTGTAAAAATAGAAGTCAGATAATGTTGATCTTCCTCCCAAGATTCTTTCATGGCTTTGTATCTCACTCAAAGTGGAAGCTGAAGTCTTAAAAGCCACATATAGGATCCTATGTGATCCGTAAATTCCGTTTCCTCTCCGACCCCGTAATTTCTCTCCAACTCAGGAAAGCTCCTTTCTCCTGTAGAGCCCCAGGCAAGATTAAAAACAGCATCAAAGGTGCCAAAAAACTGGATATTTATAAATCAAATGATCTGAAAATAGAGTTTAACCTCCTAACTTAATGAACACAAATTCATTAGGGCTTTTTTATCAATGTAAATGTGTAAAGCTATTTTTTTATATGATGAAGTTGGCAAAATATGAAAGATTTAATTATATTGTTTATGTCTGTATGCTTATTTGTGGGCTGATCTGGTGATTTTTGTATGAGCAATCAAATGAATATATATAATACTTTCATTATTATATATTTATTCTGCAATTTATTTTATTGCCTTCATTGCAGCAAAATCATAAAGTATGAATGTATTACAGTCAAGATTTTAACATAATTTGCGTTCTATTGACAGTAATGACAAACTGGAGAAACTATTCTGATTCATTCAATTTGGAGAGATTTTGCTCCGATGAAGCAGTAGCAACTGGAATCACCAATGTTTTTTAAAGCAGTGTTTACATTTAGAAATAAATTATGAGTTTTTCGTATCATATTCAAATATTGTAGATAAAGATTATTACAGATTAAAATTATTTTTATGTAATATACAATTTCAATCTTGTTGTCATGACCTTAACACCAAAAACAACATCTATTTCCTTACAGAATATCTCAGATAGGTGCTTGTTTACATTTTTTTGTTGTGGGCTCATATGAACAGAACAAAAATAGTAGTACATAGTTCAGTTTGTTCAAATCTCTCTGCAATGGAGATGATACTTTGATCTATTCTGGTCAGTTAATACAGTCTATGGAAATTACTTTGAAAAATGAGATTATTTGTCTCCTTTACAGTCACAGAAATGTTTTTTGTTTTCCTTTTCTTTTGTTTTCTTTTGTTTTTTCATTGGAATGTTGTTTTGGTTACGTTCTTTACAAACAGTTTCTTTGGTTTAGAAAACCCATTTTATCAAAAAGAAAAAAGTAGCACTGATCATTTTTAAAGTAAAATCAGTACTTAGATCTGTTTGTTTTGTAAAATTCTGTTTTATAAAACTGTAAAATTCTTCATAGCAAGGAACCGTACATACCTACATAACTGTAGCGAATTCAAAGCCAGAACTGATTTCATTTATGTCAAAGACCAAAATTTACTCTTTATTTCAAGAACTCTTGTTCACATGTTCTAGTGCATCATGGATCTTGAGTAAATCAAATCTAATTGTTCTAGCAGTGTTTAGTTGGCATGCTTACCAGATATCTGATTGTGAGGGCAAATGTTATATGCATTTCATCAAGAAGTTTCATTTTTGGACAGATCCAAAAAACATATAATTGGCCTTTGGTCTAAAGAATATACTCTTTATTTGTTTGTTGATGTTAGGTAGTATCGAGTCAGTTCTGACTCAAGCGACCCTATGAACAACAGAGTGAAACACTGCTCAGTCTTGCGCCACTTGTAGCCACTGTGTCAATCCATTTTGTCGAGGGTCTTCCTCTTTTTCACTGACCCTCCTCTCTTCCAAGTAAGATGTCCTTCTCCAGGGACTAATCCTTCCTGACAACATGTCCAAATAATGTAAGATGCAGTCTTGCCATCTTTGCTTCCAAGGACCACTCTGCACTTCTTCAAGAACAGATCAGCACTCTGCTGGTTGCACTTCTTCAAAAACAGATCTGTTTGTTCTTTTGCAGTCCATTGTACACTCAACATTCTTCTCCAATACAGAAACTCAAAGGCTGCAATTCTTCTTGTCTTCCTTGTTCATTATTGGTATAGTCAGGGCCAAGTATTCTAGTGCATTTTTCTTCTGTTCCTTTAATGTTTTGATTTTTCCTTTTTGTTATCACAACTTTGAAGCCTGTTTAAGGAATCCTAAAATTTAATGTTTGGAAGATTACTAAAATACAGAACATTTTTTCACTTAAATAAACATATGTAAATCATTGAAATACTCCCTTATTCAAGCAACCTTATTTTCTAATTTTTGTAGTTCAATAACATGGAAAACAAACCTATTATTCAAAATTATTTTACCTTTGGCACAGTCCAAATGAGCTGAATAATAATTGTCAGGTATTTACTTCTCTTAATTTATTGCTCATTAAATTAGTCCTGATATCAACCAAAGCCAGTGAGTCCATGTGTGTCCCATTTAGAACTGTGCTTTATAAGATTTTCAGTAGCAGAGTTTTCAGAAAAAAATCACCAGCCCTTTCTTCCAGGTGTCTCTGGGTAGACTGTACCCTCCAGCCTTTTGGTAGCAGACAGCGCATAGGGAAAGTTAATTATTTTTTTTCCTGTGATTCTAGCACCAAATATTAGTTTGAATAATACATACATGGATCAAGAAGCAGTTGTACAAACAGACAAAAGGGCAGTACATGATTAAAGTCAGGAAAGGTGTCTGTCAGTGTTGTATCTTTTCACCATACCTTTTCCATCTGTATGCCAAGAAAATATTCTGAGAAACTGGACTGTGTGGCGAAGAAAGGGGCATCAGGATTGGAGGAATGCTAATAAACAACCTGTGTTTCACAGATAACACAATTTTGCTTGCTGGAAGTGGAGAGGATTTGAAACACTTATTGACAGATGGGAAAGACCACAACAGTATGGATTACACTTTAACAGCAAGAAAACAAAAATCCTCATGACTGGACTAGTAAACAACATTGTGATAAATGGAGAAAACACTGAGGCTGTCAAGGATTTCATTTTTTAGGTTCATTATCAACACCTATGGGAGCAGCAGTCAAGAAATCAAAAGATTCATTGCACAGGGAAAATCTGCTGCAAATAACCTCTTCAAAATACTGAAAAGTAAAGATGTCACCTTGAAGACCAAGGTGCACCTGACCCAAGCCATGGTGTTTTCAACCACATCATTTGTGTGCAAAAACTGGACAATGAATAGGGAATACAGAAGAAGAAGTGATTCTTTTGAATTGTGGTGTTGGACAAGAATATTAAATATACCACGGACTGCCAAAATAGGAAGAACAGATCTGTTTTAGAAGAAGCACAACCAGGGTGCTCCTTGGAAGCAAAGAGAGAGAGACTGTGTCTTTCATATTCTGGACACTTTGTCAGAAGGGATCGGTCCCTGGAGAAGGACATCATGGTTGGTAGAGTGAAGGGTCAGTGAAAAAGAGAAAGACAATCAATGAGATGGACTGAAACAGTAGCTGCAAAGATAGACTTAAGCATAAAAACAATTATGGACATGCCGTAAAACTTGTCAGTGTATTGTTCTGTTGTGCATATGAGGGTTGCTATGAGTTCAAACTGACTCAATGGCGTGTAACAACAAACATACACCCACCTGTTCATCACTGCCAATTGCACTCATTACCTTATATGGCAAGAGATTTTTGCAGATGTGGTTAAGATAAGGCTTTTGACATAAACAGATTATACTGGATCATCAGGGACAGAGTCATTGAGGTCATTTTAAGTGCACAGGAGGAGTCAGAATAAAGGGAGAAGGAAAAGAAAAGTCTGGAGGGATGCTGATACCAGCATGACAATGTTGCTTCTACAAGTAAGAAGACTTAAGTGGCTGATTCCCCCTGAGATCTGGAGACAGAATCATCTCTACCAATATTTTGGCTTTAGCATATTAATACTGATTTTAGATTTCTGACTTCCAGACCTGTGAGGGAACAGCTTGTTTTATTGTTTTTTTTAAATGTCAAAAGTCTTTTCTTAATCATAGGTTCTTTCAATGTTAACGAATTACATCACATGTATGCACGCGTTCTCTCTCCATGTATGTATATATATATACACACACACATATATTTTGAGAAAGTATTTCAAAATCTGTCTATGTATGAGTGCACATATGTATACACACACATACAGAGAAAGAAAGCTGTATGGAGTTGTATTGATAATACATACACACACACTTTTTTCTATGAAATTATTTCTGTAAAGTAAAGGAATTTGACAGTACTATGATTGATTACAGTCCCAAGTGAGTATTGGCATTATCGATGGAAAAATAGAGTAAAATACTCGACATGCTGCTGTCATTTAACTTCCCGCCCACAACTACATTCATGCTCAGAAGACTACTTTAGAAACAGGCTCTGTGAATATAATAAAATTTCAGATCAATAATGCAATGTTAACTATCATAGTATCAATATATTTAGAACTGACTAAACAAGTATTATTCCATTGTCTGTCACAATGCATTTTTATTATTGTATAACCACAGAACAGGAAAAAGTTGGTAAAGTTCAATTTTTGGAAGAAAAACTGCTCTTTATTTTTCTTTAATATTCTCACATTCAAGAGTAATTCTTAAAATATAGAAGTAACTAAACTATTGATGTACACATTGTATAGAAAATAATACAACTGGCATTATTGAATTTCATTTTAAATAATCTGAGTTTTCAGTCACTTATTTTAAGTATGAAAAAAGAACAGTAAATGAGGAAGGCTAGCATTACATTAACCTGGAATTTATGGTGAAATATAGCTCTCAGATTTCAAAGATATGCTTTAGAAATCTGTCACTGGTAGTACAAAAATAATACTAAGACAATTATATGTTTATGTAGTTTCCAAGTGACTTATAAAGATTGTTTTCTCTAATGTAAGGATCACTTTAAAATGTTTAAATGTGATATATGTAAATTATAATTTAGAAACAACTGAATAGTCACACAGAATACTAAATTTGCATTAAATATTTAAGTGTATAAAATTAAGAATTATTTCAATGCATTTAAATTACAACATCTGAAATTTCCATTACTATAATTTTAAAAAAAAGAATAAAAATTCCTAAATACAAACACGGTGTCTTAGCTATCTAGTGCTGCTGTAACAAAAATACCACAAGCAGTTGGATGGCTTTGACAAAGATAAATTGATTCTCCCACATTCTAGTACTCTGTAAGAAAAATTTAGGGTACTGTCTCCAAGGAGAAGCCTTTCTCTGTTGACTCTGGGGAAAGTCAATGTCATCAGGTTTCTCTTGGTCTAGGAGATTGTCAGACAGTGACCCAGGAATCAAAGCATGGGCTCACCTCCTGGTTCTTCTGGTCTGATGATTTTGAGACTGTTATCCCCTGTATTTCATCTTTTCTTTTATATCTCAAGAGAGATTAACTCAAGATACAACCTAATCCTTTAGATTGAGTTCTGTATCATCAGCATCATAGGGGTTAGGATTTATAATGCAAGGGATAAGAGCATCTGATCACAAAATGGTGGACAACCACATAACATTGAATATTGTGGCTGAGCCAAGTTGGTACACGTTTTGGAGGGGCGGGGGATTCAATCCATAACTCATGGAAACAGATAAATCTGTAGAAGAGGTGAAAAAAAGACACCCATATTCCCATTCCGAAATATTGCCACTGTTAACATGTGTGAGAAATGGTACTCTTATACATAGCAATTGGAGAGTACTTTGAGAACATAATGTGTACTTATATCTATTTCTTATATTGTTTGAAAATAACAGCATATGTACATAATTAAAGAAAATTTTGTAATAAACATCAATGTCACAAAATATGAAAACTCAAGCGTTAATTTATTATGTGGGACTGAGACTAAGGAATTACTCCTATCAAATGTTTCAAAAACTTCATGTAACATCTGTACAATTTTTAAACTTTGTTTCTGGGAAGAGTGTAAAAGCTTATATAGTCCCTGAATCACTTATTTCTGGCATCACATGAATTTGATAGTTTCAGAGCCATAATAGGCTGCTTAAATTAATGAATACTGAGACGCCTTACTTAAGTGCCATCTAGAGTCCTCGCGTTATAGTTAGGTGCTTTGGAATCTCTTCTGACTCATAGCCAAACGATGCACAACAATGCAAAACATGACTCGGCCCTGCACCATGCCCACAATCATTAAGCTTCAGACCACTGTTGCAGCCGCTGCGTCAATCTCTCTCATTGAGTGTCTTCCTGTTTTTCACCCATCCTCTACTTTACCGAGTATAATGTCCTTCTCCAGGGGCTGATCCCTCCTAATGACATGTCCACAGTCTCTGTGTTTGCTTCGAAGAAACACTCTGGTTGTACTTCTTCCAAGACACATCTGTTCGTTGTTTTGGTAGTACACAGTATATTCTATATTCTTCTCTAACACCACCATTCAGAGCCATCATTTTTCCTTCTGTCTTCCTTATTCATTGTCCAGTTTACACATGTGTATGACACAACTGAAAATACCATGGCTTGGGTCAACTGTATCTTGGTTTTCAAGGTGATACTTCAAAGAGGCCTTTTCCAGCGAATTTTTTTCCCAATACAATGCATCTTTTGATTTTTTGGCTGCTACTTCCATGGCTGTTGATTGTTGATCTAAGTGAAATGAGATCCTTGACACCCACAATCCTTCCTCCAATTATCATGATGTTGCTTATTGATCCAGTTGTGAGACTTAATGTTTTCTTTACAAGATATAATCCATACTGAAGGCTGTGGTCATTGATCTTCATCCGTAAGTACTTGAATTCCTCTTCACTTTCAGCAAACAAGGTTATGTCATCTGTATAATGCAGGTTGTTCATGAGCCTTCCTCCAAACCTATCCTAATCTTCATGTAATTCCGCATCTTGGATTATTTGCTTGGGATACAGATTGGATAGTATGGTGAAAGGCTATAGCCCTGGTACACACCCTTCCTGACAGCAAACAATGTAGTGTCTACTTGTTCTCTTCAAACTGTTCAGAGTCCTAGTTCCCTCCAAAGAGCCAAAATTATGGCAAACTAAAAATGAGCAGACAAAAAACAGTAAATCCAAAGGTGTACACTTAGCCACATGTGTAGTTGTCTAAAAAAACTCTGCCCCAGAGAAAACCGCCGTAAGTCTTTTTGAAAGAGTTTGCATAGGCCAATTACACCTGTCAAGAATCAAAAGCAAGAAGAAGGAGCTTACACTTTAAAGCTTATGTTGCTTCACTGCTTGAATAATATTATTTTTATTAAGCGGGGAAAGGATAGTTTGGGCTTACCAGTTCATACTTTATTTTTGAAGGTCTGCTGAAGCTATCAGCTTTCTTACCCTTTTTTTTTTTCCAGTCTGTAGGATGTATAATTTTGATCTGAGAGACGACTGATTAAGCTTCCAGCCTGTTGTTTATCTCAGCTTTGTAGACACAAAGGGACAATCTGAAGATGTATGCACCAGCAGCTCCTCAATCTACTCATTTGTCATGCATTCATAATCTGTTTTGGAAACCTGCTATGCACTAAGCACATATTTTCACGTAACAGAGATTATCACCCAGTATTGCTGAGCACAGATAAATGAACAATCTCAAGAAAACCTTCTTGTTTCAGGGTAGCCTTTTGGGAATAAAAATCTTACAGTAAAAGTGGGTTAATTTTTACTAATCAAATAGCTGAAGCTGTTTTATTTTCTTAACTGTACTTTCCCTTATATGATAAAATAAAGTATACAAAAACAATATAATGCACCTAATGTCAGAGCATCTAAATATGTGGAAGAAACACTGACTATGCTCAAAAGAGAGTTAGATGATTCCACAATAATAGTGGGAGACTTTAACACTCCACTCTCATCACTGGACAGATCATCTAGAAAAAAGCTCAGTAAAGATACAGAAGACCTCATTGACACAATTAACCAACTAAACCTCACTGATATATACAGAACTTTCCACCCATCAGCAGACAACTACACCTTCTTCTCCAGTGCACATGGAACATTCTCCAGAATTGACCACGTGATAGGCCATAATGCAATGCTCAACAAAATTCATACCATTGAATTACTGGAAAGCACATCTTCTCAGATCATAAAGCCATCAAAGTTGAAATCAATAGCAGAAAGAACAGAGATAGAAAGTGGAACTCTTGGAAACTGAACAACATCTTGCTCAAAAAAACATGGGTTATAGAGGAAATCAGGGATCAATTAAAGAAATTTATGGATTCCAATGAGAACGAAAACACTTCCTACCAGAACCTATGGGATACAGCCAAAGCAGTGCTCAGAGATCTGTTTATCTCCATAAATGCACACATCGGAAAGGAAGAAAGAAACCAAATCAAGGAACTAACTCTACAGCTTGAACACATAGAAAGAGAACAACAGAGGAACCCCTCGGGCACCAGAAGAAAGGAGATCGTAAAGATTAGAGCAGAACTAAATGAATTAGACAATAGAAAAACAATTGAAAAAATTGAAAAGACCAAAAGCTGGTTTTTTGAAAACATCAACAAAATTGATAAACCACTGGTTAAACTTACTAACAAAAAGCAGGAAAGGAAACAAATAACCCAAATTAGAAATGAGAGGGGAGTTGTCACCACAGATGCAACAGAAATCAAAAACATCATAACAGGATACTATGAAAGACTGTACTCTAACAAATTTGAAAACGTAGGGGAAATGGACCAATTCCTTGACTCATACCACCTACCCAAATTATCACAACGTGAAGCAGAACAACTTAATAAACCCATCACAAAGGAAGAGATTGAAAAGCTCATCAAAACACTGCCAACCCAAAAAAGTCCAGGCCCAGATGGCTTCATGGCAGAATTCTACCAAGCATTTAGAGAAGAGTTATCCCCAATACTATTGAAACTATTTCACAGTATAGAAAGGGATGAAGTACTCCCAAACTCATTCTATGAAGCCAGCATAACCCTGATAGCTAAGCCCGGGAAAGATGCAACAAACACAGAGAACTACAGACCGATATCACTCATGAACTTAGATGCAAAAATCTTCAACAAAATTCTTGCCAACAGAATACAACAACATATCAAGAAAATAATCCACCATGACCAAGTGGGATTCATACCAGGGATGCAAGGCTGGTTCAACATCAGGAAAACAGTTAATGTGATTAACCACATAAATAACACAAAGGACAAAGATCACTTGATTTTGTCCATTGATGCCGAAAAGGCATTTGATAAAGTCCAACACCCATTCATGCTAAAAACTCTTAGCAAAATGGGCATAGATGGCCAATTCCTCAACACAATAAGGGCCATTTATACAAAGCCAATTGCCGACATCATCCTGAATGGAGAGAGACTGAAAGACTTTCCCCTGAGATCAGGAACTAGACAAGAATGCCCACTGTCACCTCTCCTATTCAACATTGTGCTACAAGTTCTAGCCAGAGCAATTAGACAAGACAAAGAAATAAAGGGCATCTGCATCGGCAAAGAGGAAGTTAAAATCTCCCTGTTCACAGATGATATGATTGTATATGCAGAGAACCCCAAGGAATCTATAAGTAAGTTACTCAAACTGATAGAAGAGTTCAGCAAAGTCTCAGGATACAAGATAAACATAAGTAAATCAGTAGGATTCCTTTATACCAACAACGAGACTGTTAAGGAGGAAATTATCAAATCTATACCATTTGTGATAGCCCCTAAGAAGATAAAGTACCTAGGAATTAATCTAACCAGAGAAACAACAGACCTTTACAAAAAGAACTACAAGCCCTTACTACAAGAATCTAAGAGAGACTTAGATAAATGGAAAAACCTACCCTGCTCATGGATAGGAAGACTTAACATTGTGAAAATGTCTATTTTACCCAAAGCAATTTATTTATATAATGCAATCCCAATAGAAGTTCCAGCATCATTTTTTAATGAGATGGAGAAACAAATCACCAATTTTGTTTGGAAAGGGAAGAAGCCCCGGATAAGTAAGGTACTACTAAAGAAGAAGAACACACTGGGAGGCCTTTCATTACCCGACCTTAGAACATACTACACTGCCACAGTGGTCAAAACAGCCTGGTACTGGTACAAGAACAGACAGATGGATCAATGGAACAGAATTGAGACCCCAGAGATGACACCATCTGCCTATGAATAGTTGATATTCGACAAAGGCCCTAAGACATTAAACTGGGATAAAAACAGCATCTTCAACAAATGGTGCTGGCAAAATTGGTTATCCATCTGCAATAAACTGAATCAAGATCTATATCTTACACCTTATACAAAAACCAACTCCAACTGGATAAAAGACCTAAATATCAAACCTAAAACGATAAAGCTCATCGAAGAAAAGGTAGGAACAACAATGGAAGTTTTAATACACAATGAGGACAGACTCCAAAATCTGTCAAAGAAACCTCAATCAACAGAAGAGAAAGTAGATAAATGGGAACTATTAAGAATCAAACACTTTTGCTCATCCAAAACTTTATTAATAGAATTAAAAGAACACCCACAGAGTGGGACAAAATATTTGGCAACTCTATGTCAGATCGACGCCTGATCTCCATAATCTATAAGATACTACAAAATATCAATAAGAAGAAGATAAACCATCCAATTAAGTGATGGGCAAAGGAGATGGACAGATATTTCACTGAAGAGGAGATCCAGGCAGCCAAAAAACACATGCGGACATGTTCACGATCTTTAGCTATTAAAGAAATTCAAATCAAGACAACAATGAGATACCATCTCACCCCAACAAGATTGGCCATGATCCAGAAAACACAAAACAACAAATGCTGGAGAGGCTGTGGAGAAAGTGGAACCCTCCTACACTCTTGGTGGGATTGCAAAATTGTCCAGCCTCTTTGGAAGGCGATCTGGCGCTTCCTTAAAAAAATGGATATTGATATACCATTTGACACAGTAACTCCACTACTTGGAATATATCCTACAGATTCAAGGCCTTTCACACCAATGGACACATGCACCAGAATGTTTATCGCGGCACTGTCCACAATAGCAAAAAGGTGGAATCAACCTAGATGCCCAACAATAGAAGAATGGATAGGTAAACTGTGGTACATATACTCAATAGAGCACTACGCAATGATAAAGAATAACGATGATTCCAGGAAACATCTCCTAACCTGGTTTCAACTGGAAGACATTATGTTGAGTGAAAGTAGTCAGCGACAAAAGGACAAATACTGTATGAGACCTCTACGATAAGATCTCAAAAACAGACTTGTGTATAGAAGAAAAGACTCTTTGACAGCTGCAAGGGAGGGGAGGGAGGGAGGGCAAGAGGGGGAGGGTTTAGTTTAGGTAGTTACTAGAAATCTAGTTGGGAGAAAGCGGTGACAGCACACATTAGGAATAAGAACAACATTAAGTGGACTTCAGAATAACTTGAGTACTCCTTACATCTTAACTCAATACTGCAAGGATAGAGTAGCTGGGGCAGGGGGCGGGGGACCATGCTCTTAGGCGAAAGCGAGGCCAATTGGCACAACTAGCGATTTGCTAAGAGAGCTCTCTGCACCCCACATTGGTGAGTGGCGTCTGGGGTCTTAAAAGCTGCCAAGCTGCCATCCGAGGACACAGCAAATGGTCCCAACTCAGCAGGAACGGATGGTCACCGAGGGCCAAAATGGCATGCGGTAAAGACAACGGAGAAGACAGAGAGACCCACAAGAGTGGGTGCCTACATCGACCTGGGACCGGAAGAACCGGATGGTGCCCTGCCACTACCAGTGATAGCCATGACGGAGCTCACAGAGAGGAGCCTCAGTGGCAACACAAGAATAAAAAGAAGTGCATCATGAGATCTCCACTAAAAGACCTCAATTGATGGTCCAGCGGTTTTGGGGTTCCTCTGAGAGCATGGCCCCCGGCCCTGATGCTGCCCATTCCCATAAATTATAACAAAGGTCCACTCTTTGGACAGGAATGGAAGGGACTTGGCAATGCAGAGTAACCATATGTTGGAAGCACTTTATGGTTCTATACATCTATAGGATATCATCATGCTGACCTCTGGCTGGAGGAAGGGGAGTGGACGGAGAGGAGGGGAAAGGAGACTGTTGGGAGGATGAGACATGTATGGAGCAGAGAGGAATAGTGTGCAGTCACCGGACAGGGAGAGCAGTGGAAGCTGCATATAGGGGGGCATGTAAATTTTCATGTGAATGTACATTTTCACTCAATTATGTTAAATAAAAACAAAATATTTATATAAAATGAAATTTAAGCACCAATATTGTTTTAAACTGAAGGCATGTCTTATGAAAGACGGCACATAGTAAATTCTGCATACGGTAGCACTGTTATAAAGAGGTGATGTTCTGTGAGAAACAGAAGATCAATTCATATGATGAGAGTAAGTGACAGAACTTAAGTAAAATATATTTTGATTTAATTTCTGTACCTTTAGATAATCTGCTTAAGATACAGAATCTTTTGATAAGACATTGATAATCTGGCTGGGGATCTTCTGTTTTATTTTTTTTACACTTTTGAAAAATATTTTGAATTATACTCTTATTGCATTTAAAATTTTCTATTATTTAATTTTTTTTTGTAGATTGTATTTAATCATGATGTATTTCCCTACGCTACTATTTTTTTAAATTTTTACTTGCATACGTCTATCATTTCTATCTTCTATATCATTTCACCCTGTTTGTCACAATGTGTTTTCTCTTCTAGGTTGTTTTATTATTTCTTTTAGTTCTCCGATGAGGAACTTCACTACTGTGTCCTACATTTCATGTTTCCTTTGTTCTGCTGATTCACTGTTTTCTGAGTTATTGTACTTCTGCTTTGTCATCTTGCTTCACAGAAGTGATTCATGTATTGAAGGGTTCTGTTTATTTTGTTAGTTCATGGAAATTTATTATTTAGTTATATATTACTTCACTGTTATTTTTCTTATTGGTGAGTGTTCTTCAAATTATTCTTCTGTTTTAATCTTGTCTGTTTTCTTTTTTTCATATAAGATGTTTTCATACGAGACACTATACTGGCAGCTTTTTAATTGTTCACCATTAAAGAGATAGAAATTCCTAGCCATTTGCAGGTGTGTTTGATATGAGCCAGATGAGTTTGATTTCTTGGGGTGGTAAGGTGTAGCAGTGCTGGGCTCCAAATTAGCTGAGAGTGAGTTCATTTTTGATGCATGATTTTGTGTGTGTTCCTGCAGCTATGTTTTTCTTCCCTAATAAATGAAGATGAAGAAAATCCTTTTTTTATTTTGTTTTCTTTAAGCAATTCTCTTTTCCTCCATTGCAAAAATGATAGATTGCACCCTGTTTATGTGGCTTGTCCATGATACATCAGAAACAAATTATCCAGTAAGCAACGTGTGCAGGGACTTACTTGTGCTTACTTACTAATCTGTAGTACACAATTTCATGTGGGTTTTACATCTTTCTGCACTACTGACTGTTGATTAAGCACAATTAAGCCCATGTGTACTTCACTTGCTAGTTAATTCTCCCCTGGTGATAGTCTGCATTTAGATCTTGTTTTGGTGGCCCCATGAACCACACCTCCCGTTATTCATGTTTTCTGTTGTACTCTCCCCTTGAGTCTGGGCTGGCCCCACTTTAATCAGTGGTATAAAGAGGAAGTAGCAGTGTGACAACTCCAGATTTAAATGTTAAAAAGGCTTGACAGCTCCTTCCTGTGAGATCTTTGAATCTAGCCCCCATGTCATGGGTTTTCTTACCCTAAGGCCATCATTCTCAAGGATTTTGAGGAAGCCCAAGCAACCATATCAAGAGTTGCAATGGAATCAAGATTCCAGAAGTATCAGTTGTCAGCCACATGAATAAGTCCATCTTTGAATTTTCAGTAATCTCAGCATCTTGGCTGACATCAGTTGAAACAGAAGCCAGGCCAAGCCAAGTGCCGTCGAGTCAGAACAGTTGCCATGAAACAGAACATAAGCCCAATTAACCCACACAATCACAATGAACAGTGAAATGTCATCATCTTGAACCTCTGTTTTGGTGTAGCTTGACAGAAACCCTGATGGTGTAGTGGTTAAGTGCTATATCCTCTAACCAAAAAGTCAGCGGTTCAAATCTACCAGCTGCTCCTTGGAAACTCCATGGTGCAGTTCTACTCTGTCCTATAGGATTGCTATGCATAAGAATTGACTCCATGGCAGTAGTTTTAATTTTGATCTGTAATATCACAATACAGAACTGAGATGACCAATCACATTGAAGAGCAATGCCACTGCTGCTTCCACTACTTCAACTGAAAGCAATAAAAATAACTTCTGAAACTCAGTATTGAAAATGGCCTTTAGAAAGTATAATGTTTGTATCCAGTAGATAAAACTAATATTTTCTTTCATTACTTATGTTGTGGTTGTATTTTCTCTCAGTATCTATCTTTAGAGCCCATTTCTATTTCTATCATATTCTTGCTGATTTTAATAATCTTTAGAGCTTACAGACTTAAAGGAATGTGAACTTAAGCTTTTGCATACAGTTTCTTTCATACAGTCTTTTTTTTTCAAAGAAGAATGGCATGGTGACATTAGAGATTCGTGCTTGAATGGGAAGTGAATGTCTTTCAGCAGAATTCTTTGTATTAAGATTCATTAAACAATCTGTGTTTAATTTTAGCCAACTTTCATTTTTCTTGTTTGTTTTTTCCCTTTAAACTCACTTTTTTCTTCTTTTTTGGTATCTAGCAAGAACTCATCCCAAACCCATTAGACAACACTACAAAGGCAATTTTTATAATGGCATTTTTTTTTTCCAATTGAGATATTGGAAATATCTCTGAACCCATCTCTGAGACAGTGAGCAGTTTTTTTTTTTTTAGCTCCTTTCCCCAATCTTCAAACTTCTCATCTCTAGTGTCCCCCAAATTATATCTCATTTTATACAGTAACCTAAAGATAGAGGAATTTCATGACCAAATGTGCATTTTGGAGACATTTTTTTGGCTTTTCTTTTTCTTCAAAGTTGTCTTCTCTGAGTTTACATTGAGTCTCAGAAGTGTTATTTTATTTGTATTTCCATCTAAAAGAAATTCAGAAAGTGCTGAGAACAAATATTTTAGACTTCCCCTCAGAAATTTCTAAATAAAACTATAATGAAGCCATTAACCAGCATTCAATGACAATGAAAGAGGGCAGACCAAGGAAACTGTGGCAGTAAGAGGAGAAATTAGAGGAAAATGCTGAGATACCACTTAACTTCTACCAATTATCAAAACATAAGACAAAATTCTTGTTAAAATTGCTTTACTTACTGTAAGAGGCTAATAGATTATAGCAGATACATTAACCTGACATAGCTATCTTTCAGTAATGTGCTGAGATCTTTTGTCTTGTCATAAATTTGACAAATAATAATCAATGGCATAACAACAATAAATACTTAAAATTTCATTTAACACTAAATATTTGGTATCAGGCTGGTATACATAGAGTTGAAATACATATTTAATTAAGCTAATTCATTTATGAAAGCACTTTGATTCTGATTAAAGAATAAACAAAAACAAGTCTACTGGATAGACCATGCAGCCATAGACTTCACAGTTAAGGTAACAGAGAACCACAGGAAGAGGTGAAGGAGGTCAAATGTTTGATAAACTAAGGAGCTTCCTCCTCCTGACACTGAGAGTTACACCTAATTCAGCTTTTGTGTGTATTCATAAAATTGATCAGAAGATGATATTCAAATATTCACTATCAGTAATGTTTTGACACAGTGTGCTGGGGCAAACAAATTGTGAGGTAGCAACTGCTGCACACAATAAAGAGAATAAATCATAAACCTAAAAGATATATACACTATCAATATTTCTATCATTATTTTAATTCAATTTTACAAATTGTACCATTTTATTGAAACATACGGAATGGTATTTTGCAAGCTGAAAATGTTTTATAGACATCTAATTATACTTTCTTTAAATTACAGAGGAAAAACTCCACACATCCCAATTCCATCCCGTGTGTACCCCTCCGAACACAGACCAAATATACCTATAGATTTACCAAAACCATCCTTTGATCAGTTTGTTGCAGTTCAAAGGACCAAACGTTATGAAATACTATCTTGTTTTGGACTATAAAAAAAAGCTAGGCAGTTGTGAAAGAATATAGTGCTGTATATTGTATTTTTGATTCTAAAACCATCAGCTATAGACTTACGGAAATCTACATTTATGTCAATAACGAGTAGTAAAGTAGGTAGCCATAATGTATTTTTAAAATCTAGCCCGGGTACATTAAATACTCCTAACAGATTGAAATCAAGATGCAAAAACATCAATGCTGACCGAAGTGAAAGAAAAATTGAAGACAGGGAGATATTTCCACGTTTTCTGCAAGACAGGAGATTTTCAGTTACACATGGAAGAGAGCTGTAGATACTCCTCTCTCTTTACACTCTTAAAAAGTGTTTATAAAAAGTAAATTAAATCATGTTGTCACTATGAAATCAGAGACATACCCAAATTCCCCAGGATGCTGAGCATTGTACTCAAAGTGATGGGAAGAGGGTCCCTGAAACATACGCTTAGTGGTCAAATCATTGAAATTGGGAACATTTGAAAACAACAATTTTAATTTTATTAGTGTAAATAAGACAGATTTTCTCATTTCCCTAGTGACATTTATGTTTGAATTAAAAAAAAAAAAGTCTCTTAAATCTCAAATCCTTTTACCCGCCCCCAGCTGTTACTTGACTAGGGACCCAGAAACGAAGACATTTGTTTGCATACACTACCATAATTGTATGCTAGCTTTATTTGTAAGCATTCCTGTAATAGTACAGTCCTAATGTATTTTACTTGATAAATTTTTATGCAGAGTTTACAGCACATTTTTCAACCACATGTTGGAACATTTGTGCACCCCCTCCAAAAAAAATTCCCATCTTTATGTTTGAAATTTATAGGAACACAATTAAAATGAGAGGGGTCCAAAGGTATCAAGATAATTACATTTTTCTAATCTTACTAAACAAGATAAATTACCTGCAGGCCCTCTTAAAAAAGATGAAATCTTCATAATAACTGAATTAATCAAGCAGCAGCTTGCTACTGCACTTGCATTTATAACAGAAATGATTCAAAGACTTATTTTATGGGGAAATTAATGGAAACAGGCTTTTCATTCTTCTGCACCAATTGAAAACCTCAGCAACCAGCTGCCCACTTGTCAAGAAAACAGAAAGAAGCTGGAAACAAAGATAAATAAAAACACCTTTTTCCTGGCACTTTTGAAGAGAAAAAGGAGCTCTCATTTACAGCAGCCATCTGTTTGTTATTTAATATGGGTGAATTACATGCTGTAATGAGTTTGTTTCTGCATCACTCAGTGCAATGGAACACAAGTTCACTCTCATAATGTGCAGCAGTTTTTAAAAGCTAATCATTTAACTGGACACAATCGTCAATGACAAATGGAGACGTAAAAACTCAGCCAGCTGTAGAGTGAATATGTAATCATTGTGAAATCATATTATTTTACACGCTTGAAGACTTCTTAATAGTATCTGATGTTGGTCATCACCACAGACGCTGAAGAATTGAAAAAACATGGTGAAAAACAGCCTTTCAAATGCTTTCTATAATTGGCCCACATTAATGTCTGTGTTAGAACCACCAATTGACTTAGGTATGGAAAATCTCTCTAAAATGTTTATTACTGTCTTCATTTTGGTTTTGATTTTTACATAGTTTTCAAGTATTTCATAGTTTAGTAAGCAAGAGTTATTGTTTGGAGCAGCTTGGGTAATTTAAAAAATATCACCTTCAGTAGAAGCACATCGCTGATGTGTTGCTTTTGCACGTGACGTCTCATACAGATAAACATGGAGACTTGGGAGATTGAATGCCAACAGATTTTTTTTTTAATCACACACACACACACACACACATGCACATGCACACACACACACACACAGGCTCTACTTCAGGAAATCAAACTTTAGTGCCTATACCTGCATGTGATATAGCCTGAATTTACAAAATGCTGTCAGAGTCTTGAACAGAAGAACGAAAATCCCCATCCTGTGAGTTTTCTTTTTGGAACAGCCACAAAGACCACATGCTTGGTGGAAAATTTTCACAATAAGAAACATCTTTCACTTCCTAGGTATCTCAAAAAAATAAAACAAAACAAACGAAAGAAGTGAGCAGGCTAGACGTAGCTATTACTACATGGAATCATACAACTTAAGGATGTTTTCTATATTATAGTACTGTAAGGGACTTTATAACAACCAATATGCATCTTCATCTTTATTGTCTACTCAACAATATTAGACTTGGCGGAAAATTCTCTTGGCCAAAATATAAAACAGGCATTGGACATATCCACAAATAATCAGTTTGGACCAATTGTGTTGTTATATTTATGTTCTGTTTAATCTTTGAATTCTAAAACATCTCAGTGAAAAGAAAATTAAGAGATAGTTTTGTTTCAGAAATTCCTTGCTATCTTTTTCTTCTCTACAGGTACATACCATTATGATTTAATTACCTTAAAAAAGTGTTTTACATAGAAACACAAATCACAAAACATACTTTTTATTATGTGATATTCTATTGCTCTAAACCAAAAAACCAAACCCAGTACCATCAAGTCAATTCCAACTCATAACAACTGTACAGAACAGAGTAGAACTGCCCCATAGAGTTCCCAAGGAGCACTTAGCAGATTTGAACTGCCAGCCTTTTGGTTAGCAGATGCAGCTCTTAATCCTACACCACCAGGGTTTCCACTAGATATATTTAATGTTGTATGTGCCATTTTATTATAGTTGAAACTAAGGTTTTGTTTTCTGGATGTGCAAATCCCTAAAAAAGAAATGCAGTAACTGCTTAGTCTCTTATCAGCCCTTAGCAGTATTTTATCATACTATTCCCCTAATAGTCTTACAACAAACTCATAGCTGGTTCAAGAAAGAAACAACAAAGTCTGAACTCTTTCAGAGAAGAAACACATGAAAAGGGGGCATATCTGAATGTTTTCCTTAAGTTTCACATTATTGTTTATGTATTGAAATTCTTGACATCGAAATGAAAGACAACACTACTAAAAACATAAGTCCATGATGAGAAAAAAAAATCACATTTTAACAAAAGGAAGGAAAACAGATGTTGAAGACAGAGCAGAAAAGCAACTTGAACATACCAGGATAATCACCCAGGAAATAAGATAAAGATAGATGCATTATAAATTAAGAAAACAGCCCAAATATGCGGCTCAAGTACGATCTGAAAGAAACCAACTGTCACGTTCTTTCGGGTGAATGATTAACAGATAGGAAAGCTGAGTAAATCAAGATGTGAAGTGTAGTAACTACGAAGAAACCAGAAATCAGCTCTCATCGTAAATTCATACAAGTGCATTTAGCTGGATAACTATTCCTGGGTGAACCTCATGTAATCATAATGTTTAAGTTCCTTTCATTTGGATCCACCTGTTCTTGTATGAGGAGCCCTGGGTAATACAAACAGTTTGTGCTTGGCTAATAGCCAAAAGATCGGGGGTTCAAATCTCTCCAGTGGTGCTGCAGAAGAGAGGCCTGATCATCTACAAGACTGTAGCCACTGAAAATCCTACAGAGTACAGTTGTACACTGATACTCGTGGGCTCATCATGAATATGAACCAACTTCACAGGGTGACTCATGTGAAGAAATGGTGACACATCAGAGAGAGATTCCATGGAGCCAAGCTGAGCATTGCTTGGTATGGTAATACACTGAAACTCAAATTATTCACAGGAGAAAATGCTTTTATTTTTAACTTAACCTTGATTTGCTGTTAGAGCTACTAGTAGTGAAGATCAAAAAAGGTAAGAAAGAAAGAAAAGGAAAGGAAAATAGTAGCTCTATAAGAGTTAATTACAAGGTGATTCCCATAAAAGGTGTGGTAGGGACATCTGCCTTATCTAATTTCATGAGAGCTAAGAATCATTATTAACATCAACAGCCCACAGCTGCTTCCTATGAGACAGAGGTCAGCTATACCTCCACTCGCCAGTTTTACCAGTTCTAAAAACAGCTCTCCAACCCAAGTCACTCTCCACCTCTCTGCTGGGTTTGCTAATTTGTTGCAAATGCCACAAGGAACTCACTGACAATACTTAACAGTTATGGAGTTTACTAGATAAGTAACAGGTTACAGTGCAGGAGCAAGAAGGACTCAAGATACAGTTATTCCCTAAAGACAGCCTCTTCTCAGTAGTGCTTGTAAGGGAGGACACACTCTGGCCCTTGGCCCGTTGACCAGGCCTCTTCTTTGCTTGAGCAAGTGTTACAAAGGCTATTTAGCTCCACCAATAAGCACCTGGAGGCACCCCACTCTGCAAGTTTGCTTCAGCCCAAAGGCATTTGATTTTCTCACTCCATGGACCAGGAGTTTCAATGACCTGTCTCCTGCTGGTCCTAGTTCTGCAGCCTCTGCTGTGAGCACCATTTCTCTGCTGCTGCTTCTCATCATCTAGCTGTCTCCAGTGTCCCAACTCTCTCTTTCTCCTTGTCTAAGAAGGTATCAGTGTAGTGATCTTGGGTCCAAAGGAGGTGTTCTGCTCTCTCGTCTTTTCTTCTTGATAGTAGTCAGGTCTCCTTTTCTGCATCTAAGATGGCTCATCGAAAGCCTACAGAAATGGTGAGACTAACCAATCCCATCATTAGGGTTCCGTACACCTCATTCTGTGGCTCCACCTCTCAAAAGAGTGCCATATCTGCATTACTCACAAGGTGTTTAGCTAACTAGGGCCGCTGTAACAGAGACACCACCAGTAGATGTCTTTAACAAAGCAAAGTTTATTTTCACACAGCCAGTAGGCTACAAGTCCAAGTTCTTGTCATTCCTTAGCAGTATTTGAGAAGCCCTGGGTAGGCTTTCTCCCTTGTTGGCTCCGGAGGAAAGTCCTTGTGTGGCATTAGTCTTTGTTCAGGGAGCATCTTGGCACAGGAACCTCAGGTCTGAAGGATGAGCTCTCCTCCTGGTGCTTTCTTGGTGGTATGAAGTTCCCAGTTCTGTCTGCCAGATTTCTTCCTTTACATCTCAAAATACTGCTTCAAGACACAAAATAAGCTTACACGTTGAATCTTGCTCCACCAACACAGTTGCTGCCTGTTTACCCTCATTGACATCATGCAGGCATGAATTCCAAGATGGAAGAACATCACACAATACCAGGAATTATGGTGCAGTCGAACTGTTACTGATTTTTTAGGGAACACATTCAAACTGCTGACACTGACCAACTCCCTTGGTAGGCCACAAGCACCTTATTTGCATACTCCACCTCATCATTTAAACGAAGCTCTAAAGCCATGGTAGCCAGCCAAGTGCCGTCAAGTTGGATCCGACTCATGGTGACCCTAGGGGCCTGGGTGAGAAAAGCCATGTAAGCAGCCATCATTGTGCCACATTCTCAAGTACCCCCACAAAGAAGGCCAGGAAAGTGAATTCCTCAATCCACAGGCTCTAGAAAGGTATACATGTTTCCCAACAGCATATGTCCTTAAAGCTTTCAGAAACTTCCAGAAGCATGCAAGTTCTTTATATTTATAAAGACCTTGGAAAATACAATTCTTCCATATTTCTCAAATTTCATACTGATTTCGCTTTATATAAATCCTTCATTTCATCCAAGCTGGACAAGGAAGTCACTTTAAACATTTGTGAACCCGTGATACTATATGAAATTGAATTCCTTTTTCCGAATATTCAACTCTTACTTACAAGTCAAGTTCATATACATATTACCTCTTCTGTGAAAGTATTCTTCATGGTGGTCTTAGCTCATAGTAATTTCAATGTACCCCAAATTTCTATAAAATTTAATATCTATCCAATTTATGTGGAATTGTTGAATTGTAGATTCCCAAAGGCTTAGATTATTGACGTATGTTATTCTGCCTCTGCTTTTCTTATGCTAAGTTTGACAAATATTTAACTACAGTCATTAAAACTTTTTGAATGATAAATATTATTTTCATAAATTTTTCATTATTCTCATAAACTAATGTTAAACGAAAACCGGAAACACCTTTAGGTGGAATCGGTTTTGACTCAGAGTGGCCCTGTAGGAAAAAAGACCTGCCCATAGGGTTTCCAATGCTGTAAATCTTTGTAGAAACAGACGGCCACATCTTTTTTTTCACCATGAAGTGGCTTGTAGGTTCAAACCGCAGACCTTTTGGTTAACAGCTTTGCTTGTAACCATGTTACCACTAGTTAAGAGTGGCAATTAAGATATTTTCCACCTCAAATGTTAACTTCTTTACAAGTTCCATGAGCCTGCTTAGAAAGAGTTAGTTAATCTCCTTTTCTGACTCTGTGATAGTTGCCACCCAGGAGGTTCTGACTCATGGTGACTCAGTGTAGCGCAGAGCAGAACTGTGCTCCACAGAGTTTTCAGTGGCTGATTTTTCAGAAGTGGATCACCAGGCCTTTCTTCTCTGGCACTTCTGGGTAGACTCCAAACTTCAACCTTTCAGTTAGTAGTTAAGCTTTTTAACACTTTGCACCATGCAGGAACTTCCTTATCTTCATAAAACCACAGCCGTAAGTTGATCCCACTCATAGCAATCCTATAGGAGGAGACAGTAGAATTGCTCCTTCAGGTTTCAGAGTGGCTGGTGGACTTGAACTGCTGAACTTTTTTATTTTTTTTAATATATTTATCAAATGGGTATATTTTAGTTTATGTACTCTGGAAATATGAGTCAGAAATGACTTGATGGCACTGGCTTTACTGTTTACTTTGGAAATAATCAAGAATTATAAACAAACTATGGTACGTATACTCAGTGGAACACATGCTATGATAAAAAAATGACAATTTTAGAAGACATCTCATAACATGGTTTCTTTCAGAAAACATGCTGAGTGAAATCAGTCAGTGTCAGAAGGACAACTATTGTATGAGACGTCTGGTTTAAGGACATAAAAACAGAATTATCTACATAGGAAAAAAACTTTGATGGCTACAAGAATGGGGGGTGAGGTTTATCATAGATGAGATAGTTGATAGATGTTAGAAATTGTATTCATTTACTGCAATAAATAAATAAATGAAAATGAATTCAGTTCAACTGCTTATCAATGAATAATTATACAAAATAAAAATTAAAACTCTTAATTCTCAATGGTAGAAAAGGGATAAAAGAGAGAAAATGAAATGAAATGATATATATGAAATACACTTGGTAAACAGAAAATATTTTATGTACAAAAAAACTGAATACATAACAATCAATCATTAATATGTTATTAGAATCATTGTGGCATGAGAGGATGAATATTTTGAAAACAGTCTCCTTTTTAATTTTGGCTTTCTTTCCCATTAGCCTGTCTATACGGTATAATTATTGTGGTGGTTTCCAGTGTTTTCCCAGACTTTTCAGTATCACAGCTCATGTGAAGATAATATGGTCTCTAAATTCAGGCTGGATAATCTCAAAGTTGTGCTTTGGCTTTTGTGCACTTGTTTTAATTTTCTTCAGCTTCAACTCGGACTTGCATATGAGAAGTTAACGGTTTGGTCCACAGTTGGCCCCTGGCCTTGTTCTGATTGATGGTATTGAGTTGCCCCATTGTCTCTTTCACAGATGCAGTTGACTTGATTTCTGTGTATTCTACCTATAGTCACTGTAGATATTTATGTGGCTGAAGAAAAAAGTATTTTTCTTTTCGGTAACACAAATTATATCCATTATATTAGTAGTGAAGAACATTACTGATTTTGAATTTGGAACGCTTCAAATGACATATGAGGAAATGAAAGGATTAAGGAGGTTTAAAACATAACAACTTTATTCCAAACTATGATCAGAAGAAAGTTCTCCCCAGATGAAACACCTTTAGAATTGTTTGACTTCTAAGGGCCTATTTTTCCAAGACAATCTATGATCCTCAGTGTGACTAAGCATGTGGGGATCACCATTGTTTTAAAGATGATGCACTGTCTGAAAAACTAGCAAAAAATGATGCATGGCTTTCTGAATGCATAAAGAAAGTTTGGTTGTCATTGTTGTTTGTTGCAGTTAAATTGGCCACCAGTTCATGGTGACCTCATACACGTGACAACAAAACGCTGTCTCATCTTGCTTCATCTCCATGATTGTTTGTGAATTGCACAGTTGTGATACACAGGGTTTTCGCAAGTAGATTCCCAGAACTTCTCCCAAAGTAGGTTTAGGGGAGAAAATGTTGGCTAAATAAGAGATATTTTCTTTATAGCTATTCCTCATACTTTTTTGTGAAACAATAGATAAACTTTATATAAATTTTTTGCTTTAATATGTTACATTCTTTATTCCACCCTTGAGTCAATAATTCATAATATTACTTTTGAATGTCATTCCTTAAAAAAATAAAAGCAGTGAAAACATTTAAATTATTCTCAATCTATATTTTATACAGTTAAAATAAGTGTAAACCATAATTTCCACACCTGCCCAATTCGTTGCATTATAGATGAAGTTCCAACAGTTGCAAGCCATCTAGCGGTTTCTCATTATTTTACATTTTAAAGAAATTTACACTTGTCAGTCTGTAGGCTGGGGGTCCATGGAAAGTAAGGTAATTGGCCATAATTCCCTGCTAAATTAAAGCAACATCAGGGTAACAAGGATTTTGTTCAGAGGGTAAATTATTTCCTTAACTGACAAATTATAAAAGCATTTATCGTAAGCCCACATATTTTTCTAACACATATTGTAGCTCATCCATTAGCTGTCATGGAGGTCCCTGCATCTATGTTCCGAGTATAAGTGAGCAGGGAATAACTGGGGATACAAAATCTGAGTTAAAACAAAAGACAAAGCTAGACTAAGTGTTTCCGGTTTGCTGAAGACATCAAATGGTAAATAATTCCAGAACTCAATACTGTATAACATAAGGCATATTTTTCTAAATTACATTTTTCAAGTGTATTATTATTATTATTGCCTTGTTAAGTAATACTGGAAAGGTATATCCAATGCAGTTAGAAAGCATAAGGAGAGACTAACACTAATACTCATTTTTTGTTCTTGTTTTTAATATTCCAGAACAGGTGACTGTATGAATTTCTATTTCATCTTATTTCTGTAGCTTTTCTGACCTGTTGGCGTAGTTATTCTAAAATTCGAATTTGATACTGGCAATCCATTTATCTTTTCCAAAGTTCTATGAAGAATATAACAACTAAGAAACAAAATGCCAGTTTCACTTTCTCTGTTTTGTCTTTAATTTTCCTTTTTCGGGTGGTGTAATGGTTAATGTTACAGTTCCTAATAGAAAGATTAGCAGTTCAAATTTGCCTGGCACCCCTTGGAAATTCTGCGGAGCATTTCTACTCTGCCTGTAGGGTTACTATGAGTTGCAATCAACTCAATGAACATAGGTTTAGTTTGATTTACTCTTAGTAAGTTATGCTTTTTTTTTTCTTTTCCACATTATGTATTGAAAGACTGATTCATTTGTCGAGAAAGAGAGAATTTGGGCAGTTGCTAAATTACAGTGGTATACTATACAATACAGGGATTGCTCTAAATAAAATGAAAACTACTATAAATGAAAATAAAATAAATCCATCCAGTAGCTTCACTATTTCAAATGAATACCTTCTGGCAAACACTTTTATATGTAAATTGGTGACAATCTTATGCTTCAGCATGTTATTGCAAGGCATAAACAAGATTACATGTGTGAGCTTGTATGTTGTTGCTGTCTGCTTTTGAATTGATTGTGACTCATACGGACTGACAAAGTTACAAAACTGAAAGTCATGCAGCGTAGATAACCTGTTAGTAGTGGAGTGATGCAATCGTGAAGAGCAAAGGGTGGTGACATACATAAAATAAAGGGCTTGGAATGCCATGTAATAGCCACAGTTTGTATTCATAATTCAAGTCAGTATGGAGTTAGAGAAAGGTTTTAAATGAAAGAGTGCCGATGCCAGTAACTCTGTCATGCACATGAAAAATATTAATACTCATATTAGTAATAATGAAAGCCTTATGTCAATTAACATAAATTAATCAATGAAGAAAACATGTAACATAAAATAATAACTGGACATGGCATTCTGCTTATTATTATAATAACATGGAGAACTCCTCGACCACCATTTCGCCCCCCACCCTCCAGTGTTCTACTATCAAAATAAAGCAACCAATAAAAAGCAGAAACACTATTTCAAATATGTTGGGCTACATGAAGATTGTTTTATTATGTTCCTAGTAATCAAAATTGTCCTTCCTTTTATGTGTGATTTATTGTGTGTCAATATCTTATATTACCACAGTAAATTACGTTTCATTGCAGAGAAAAAAAATCACAAAAGAATGAGTTCCACAACTTGCAAAGAGAGAAAATAGATGTTGTCATGAGATCTTAGTTTATTTAGCTGCTGTTTTTATTAACTACCAGCATTTCAATTAGATCAGCTTCTTTATTATCTGTAGCAGTACATAAACATCTCTAAGAGCAGTGGCTGGATGAGTACAAATGATAAGATTAGGCTGCATTACATCCTGAGAACTGCAATACAAAGTTTTGCTATTTGATTAACAGTTGTGATGTCCTCTCTCAGTTTGCTTTTCCATTTCTAAATGCTCACGGGACAATCTTGATCATGGTAAAACTAATGAAACATGGTAGAAATAACGCCATGGGATGGATTATTTGACTAAGAGTGATGAAATATTCCTTGATAGCTAAAATACATACTTGGGCTGAATAGTGAATTATAGGTGACTAGAGATCTTGTGGCCCCAGTGTTGTAGTGGTTAAGTATTACATCTGTTAATCAAAAGTTCTGTGGTCTGAACCCACTGGGTGCTCCATAAAAACTCTATGGAATAGTTCTACTCTGTCCTATGGGATCACTATGAGTCAGAATAAACTCCAAGACAGTGGGTTTTGTTTCAGACTATCAGTTTAAAGTCTTCTTGGATCTACCAGTCAGTGGGATGATTATCCAAATCAGAACACTTCTGAAACTAAAAGGAGTGCTATTAATAATCACTTCAAGGCAATTAATTTAAAACAAGAGTGTCCCAGGAAACCTGGGGTACAGTCACTGTGTTGATCAACAACCAGGGAAACAGCCAATAAGTGTTCAAAGCTTTGCTATTTTCTGCATAGATTCAATCTGGCCAACCAAGTCCTGATGGCAGAGCTATGACTATTTAGGGGCTGGCTTTCTAAATAAGAGGTCTAGCAATTAAGTCAATAAACCTGATTGTTCTAAGGGCTGCATATCTCAGTGCTGAAGGTAACTATGGTCACCTTCAAAGTACATGTCTCGGGAAGCTATGCACTGATGCCAATGCCTGGCCCACCCTTCAAAGCAATTTTTGAATTATTTCTGGAAGAGCCATTGTGCACAGTGGCAAGTTCTGAACTTAATTGTATAGTTGTCTGTGAGGGAGTTTTAGCCAATAAACAAATAACTGTTAGGGTCACCATGAGTCGGATTCGACTCGACAGCACTTGGCTTGGTACTGGAATACCTTCCCTACACTACTGATCTGACCTCAATGCCTTTTTTCCCTACCTGAAAGGAAGTTGTTTTTCCCTTCCTTGAAAGGAAGCTGTTTTGATGACATTCGGGACATCACAAGTAATATGACAACAGCTCTGAAGGCCATTTCAGAAAAAAGCTCCAAAATTGCTTTGAAGGGTGAGCTAGGCACTGGCATCAGTGCATAGCTTTCCCAAGGGGAGTACTTCCAAGGTGGTCATAGTGATATTCAGCCGTGAGGTATGTGCCACTTTCTCTAGGATGAGTTCCCACACTTAGTTGCCAGTACTTGTATGTCCTTTTTCTTAAATTCAGCATCTACTAAAATGGTGGCATGTTTTTCTAAATTATTATTATCCTTCAAATATACAAAGAATGGCATCAATAAAAAAGTCTCTGGTAGAAAAGAAATATAAATCTGCAGGATTGTAAGCCACCACTGAGACACGGTAAGAACGTACAAGCACCGCTACAGCTAAACAACTGTGAACACTTAATGATTAGCGAACACTGCATCTGTGCGGTTCTGTTCATCAAAAAACGGTAAAAGTTGACCCCTACCTTACTTGTAGTACGTATGTTAGAAATGATTTTGCCATGTGATAGCAGTGATGTTGTTCAGTAATTTCCTCTTTTGTTTGGATCACCTTTCTTGGAAATAGGCATAAATATGGATCTCTTCAAGGTAGTTGGCCAGGTAGCTGTCTTCCAAATTGCTCAGATAAATTAGCACTTCCAGTATTACATCTGTTTGTCGAAGTGTCTCATTTGATACTTTATGTTTTTTGTGTTCAGTGCAGCTTGGACTTCTCCCCTTAATGCTATCATTTCCTGATCATATCTTATCTCCTGAAACGGTTGAGCATAACCAAATTTTCTTTGGGTTTATTTATTTACTTGTTCATTTATTTTTGGTATTATGACTTTGTATATTCTTTCCCTCTTCTTTTGATGCTTTCTAAGTCACTTAATATTTTTCTCTGTAGAATCCTTCAGTACTGCAACACAAGGCTTGAATTTTTTCTTCCGTGCTTTCAGCTTGAGCAAAGCTGAGTGTGTTCTTCCCTTTTGGTTTTCTATCTGCAGGTCTTTGCACGTGTCACCATAGTACTAGGGATTCTCAAGCCCCCCTTTGAAGTCTTCTATTCAGCTCTTTTACTTCATCTTTTTTTTTCTCCTTTTGGTTCAGCAAGTTTCAGAATTTTGCTAGGAATCTGAATAGACTCTACAGAAACTGAATAGACTCTATAATAACTGCCGGCACTTGGCTGGCTGGTAGTTATTGAAAAGTTTTCCACTCATTGTGTTTTACCAACTGAAACACTGGATGATACCTCTTGTTATCACAGGTCTGTTAGGAGCATTTGAAACCACCCTCTTTTTTTTTTTTTTTTTCCGGTCCTCCTGAACAAAAGTCGCATGCCCATCCCTGTTTGACTACCAATTAGCACAATTTAGAAGCAAAAGCAAATGGAGCACCCCAACCCCTGAGATTCTGTAATGGACAGCCATCCTTAGACGTGATCTCTTCATCTAGTTCAAAGCTTTTCTTCCTTGCCTTTTATGCTATTACATTACGGGCATACTGTCACTAAGTGTGTTTAATTTAGCTTAGATTTATCTTCCTGAGGAAAAACAAAATATATGATTTTATTTCCTATGATCACAGCTGAGGTAAATGAGCTTCCGTTTTCCAATGGTCCCCTGTTAGAACAAAGAGCCCTAACCATCTTATTCTTCTAGTGGTGCTTTAACAAAAAGACCACAATTGGATGACTTTAAAAAAGAGAAATTTTATTTTGTCACAGTGTAATAGGTTACAAGTCCACATTCAGGGTTTCAGTTCCAGGGCAAGACTTTCTCTGCTGGCTCTGGCAGAAGGTCTTTGTCATCCAGATTCCTCCGGACTCGAAACTTCAGAAGAACAGGGACCCTGGTCCTGTCCAAAGAACGCACTCATCTCCCGGCACTGCTTCTTGGTGGTGTGAGGTCCCTACTCTCCACTTGCCTCTGTTTCTTTTAAATCCCCAGAGGTTGCCCCAAGGCCTTCCCATACACAGAGTGTGCTCCCCAACACAACCGCTCCCAGTCTCACTTACCAACTCACAGGACACAAGAAAACTCTACTGCAAATCAAACCACGGCTCAGCCAAACTGCCACACACATTTCGGGGGGAAACACAAATTCAGTCATATCACTGAGCTTTAGTTTTCCTATTAACCCCATTAGAACAAAGAGCTGTAACAAAAAGTGAGACTCCAAGGCTGTCTTCAGTAGTATAGTCAGCTATTAGAGAATGAGTTACATAGGCTTTTATGAGCTCACCCCAAATAATCATCGTCTAAGGAGCACTTGGCTTGGCAAGGAGATTATCCACTCTACGGTAAATGACTTGGGTTTACAATCTCTAAGCCCTATAAGCCTCTGTTTCCAGGTAGCCACTGATGAAATCCCCACCCCCAATCCAGTGAACTAGTGAGAGCACCTGTGCCTGACTTCTCTTGCTCTTGGTTTTTCACTAAATCTGTGTATATGGGGCTCATCATTCTGAACAATAGCCCTGAATGCTTTTCTTGATAATGTTGACTGAAGCTTTTGTTGTGCAAAGTTTTGTTAAGAAAGGAAAATGTCTTTGTTCCACCTTCCTTTAGTGGTATAATTCAATAATGAAGGGTATAAACTTGAATAATTTGCATGATCCCTAGGGAACTCACAAACTTAATATGATTTTTATTTTAAAAACTTGATCTTCATCTGTATTATCTTTGTGATTCTTACACTGTAATATCCTTTGTTGAATTAATAAATCTGAAGGACCTCCTTTGTTGCTTTCTTCTGATTTATTATGCACATCCATATTAAACTCTACGAATACAGAAAACAAAACAAAACTGCTGTTGATCGCAGTGCATAGTGCCCCTATAAGATACAGTGGAACTGCTCCCTAGCACTTTCAAGGCTGTCAGTCATTATGTTAGGAAAAAATTTGTTGTAAGGAAAAAGATCTTTTTACAACTTTCCTCTAGTTACCCCCCAGAGCACTCAGCCCATACATTCCTGACTGTTGAACAAAAACGGAAGGGCCACTTCCCTAACCACAAGAACTAGTTTTAGAAACAACAGGACAATATAGAACCAATCCCCCTTCAGAGTTCCAGGAACTTACCCAAAAAGGCTGGTTTTGGGAATAACAAGAAGGAACTTACCCAAAAAGGCTAGTTTCAGAAGTACCAGGAAGTAAATGCACCTGAAATATCCGCCTTAGCCCTGAGCTAATACAAACCAACCCCACGCGGAACCTTCCCCAACCCCACCTCCCCCAAGAATGTAAGACCCTGCCTTTATATACTCTGTACTTCTCTTGCTCAGGGCCCATTCCCTCTACTCTGACAAGAGTATGGATTGAGCCCCAGTGCACTGGAATAAAAACCTCTTGCTGTTGCATCAAGCTGCAGACTCCGTGACTGATTGGGGTTGCGCCGTCACCTGTGACTTGAGGAGGGGTCTCCCCTGTTGGGGGTCCTTTCATTTGGGGGCTCGTCCGGGATTGGACGACCACCCCTCAGTCTCGAAGTCGCTCTTGGAGGTAAGGTACCAAGCTAGCTTTGTCTGTCTGTCCAGCCCCTTTTGTCTGTGTTGTTATTTTAGTTTCATTTTTCAACGACACTTAGACTTCTGGCTTAGGTTTTGGGTTTGCAGTTGTTTGAATTCACCGTAAGGGGGAACAAACGGAGGCCGGTAGACGTGCCTGAAGGGTCTCAAACTGCACCCTGGGGGACGCCCCAGGGAGAGAGAGGGACCAGGGACGCCTGGTTGCCTCCTATAAGAAGGATGAGGATACGGTTTGGTTTTTGGATGTGGAATCCCGATTACCGCCCGTCTGACTCCCTCTTCCTTTGGTGGAAAAATAAGCCTGGCTGTTGTTTGCTGATTTGGGTTTGGTTTTTGGATGTGGAATCCCAATTACCGCCCGTCTGACTCCCTTGTCCTCTTGTGGAAAACTAAACCCGGTCGTTGGCTGTTAATTCTGTCCTGTCCTGTCCTATTCTTGTTCTTATGCCTGTTTGTCTGGTTCGAAATCATGGGACAGACGTCGTCCTCTCCTCTTAATCTTACTCTAGCTCATTGGCTGGATGTTAAAAATTGCTCTCATGACTTATCAACAGAGGTAAAGAAACGCCTGTGGCAAACATTCTGCGCCTCTGAGTGGCCTGCGCTAGGCGTTGGATGGCCACCAGAGGGCTCCTTTGCTGGTTTTTGTTTCGTTTCTTCTGTGACCGGTCTGTGTCTGTTTGATTGTGTTGTTTGTCCTGATTGTTATTTTTGCCACCATGGGGCAATGTTCTTCTCACTCTGTAACACCCCAGACCTAGTTCTTAACCACTTTCAGATTTCCAGAAACGAGCCCGAGACTTTGGCAAGGTGTGATCAGAAAACTCCACACACTTTGTAATCTGGAGTGGCTGGCCTTTGGTACTGGATGGCCACCCACGAGATCCCTAGACATTAAACAAACCCATTCTGTTTTTCAGGTCATCTCTGGCGATCTGGGTCACCCTAACCAAATACCATACCTTGTTGCTTGGCAAGACCTCCTCAGGCGGCCACCTGCGTGGCTGCAAATTTTCCCCTTGCAAGCTGTAGGGCACATGACTGAGGCTGGGACCCCCTTCTTGGTCTATACTCCTTTTACCTTGATACCCCTCTTAGAAACCACATACAGCAACTTCTCCAAGCCCTCTTTATCACTGAGGGGAGGACTAAGATTGTTTCCCTAGCCAGAAAACAGGTGCCGGGAGATGATGGAAACTTAATGAGTGATTTAGATGAGATTAACCACGCTTTTCCTGACCCACCCAAATTGGGACCCAAACACCACTGCAGGTAAGCAGCGCCTAACTGTCTACTGCCAGATTCTTATGGGGGGTCTCCGGGCCGCTGCTGGGCGCCCCACAAATTTGTCTAAAGTAACACAGGTAATTCAGGAACTCTCAGAACCCCCAGCAGCCTTTCTGGAACGACTGATGGAAGCATACCGCATATATACTCCCATTGACCCTGAGTCTTCCAAAAATCAACAGACCATTAACATAGCCTTCGTGGGACAGTCAGCCCCTGACATCAAAAGAAAAATACAAAAAATAGAAGGATTCGAGGGAAAGAATCTATCCGAGCTGATGGAAATTGCTATGAAAACCTTCAATAACCACCAGAAGTTAAACAAGCCAAAAAGGTAAGCAGAATTCTCCTGGCAGAAGCCTGGGGCCACGCGCCGCTGCGCCCTTGGGAGAAGAAACCGGTCAGACAAGGAAGCCAGGAAAGCCTCCCCTACAGAGAAACCAGTGTGCCTACTGCAAGGAAATTGGACATTGGAAGGGTGAGTGCCCCAAAAGAAAGCCCCCTCCAAGGGTTCTTAACCTAGAGGCCTGAGGGCGTCAGGGCTCACCGGCCCCGAGCCCAGGGTAACCTTAAAAATAGGGGGACAGCCAGTAGAATTCATAGTCGACACCAGGGCTAGCAACTCAGTTCTAATTGAACCCCTAGGACCCATAACTGAAACCAGAACCCTAGCATGAGGAGCTACTGGGATTAATGCCTACTCATGGACTGATGAACGAAAGGTAGATCTAGGAGTTAAGACTGTCTCCCTCTCGTTTATAGTAATGTCTGAATGCCCGTGCTCTTTACTTGGAAGAGACTTGTTATTAAAAATGCAGGCGACTATCCACTTTGGTGGGGATCATGCTTACCTGACACCCCAAGTCAATGTGATAGCCCCTTTAAAGGAAGAATACAGATTTTATGATGGCTCTGACAGGGACCCCTGCTCTATCCTCGTGACATCAGTGGATCAATTGATCAAAGAGATTCCCCAGGTTTGGGCTGAAAACAACTCCCCAGGACTGGCCAAACACCCACCACTGGTTATAGTGACTTTAAAACCATCTGCCAGCCCGATTCAGGTGCAACAGTACTCCATTGTGCCAGAAGCGAAGAGAGGGATCAGGGCCCACATTCAAAGACTCAGAAAACATAGAATACTGGTGCCCTGCCAGTCACCCTAGAATACTCCCCTCCTGCCGGTGAGGAAGGCAGGAGGGCTGGACTCCAGACCAGTCCTAACCCATACACTCTCCTGAGCTCTCTGTCACCAGGACACCAGGTATATTCAGTGCTGGATTTAAAGGATGCATTCTTCAGTATACCCCTGAGCCCGCAGAGTCAGCCACTCTTCGCCTTCGAATGGCAGGACTCAGAAGAAGGCTTCAGCGGGCAGCTGACCTGGACTGCCTGCCACAAGGGTTCAAGAACTCTCCCACCATCTTTGATGAGACCCTTCATCGGGACTTACGTGAGTACAGGCATCAATGGCCTGACATTTCCCTTCTACAATATGTAGATGACTTACTACTCGGGGCACCCGATGAAGACACTTGCTTAAAGGACACCAAGTCCCTGTTAACTCTCTTGGAGAAATTGGGATATCGAGTCTCTGCTAAAAAGACACAGGTCTATGTCCAGGAGGCGACTTACTTAAGTTTCTGACCCGAGGAAGGGAAAAGAATTTTATATGGACTAAAGAAACAGAACAGGCTTTCCAGACTATGAAAATAAAAGAATAGCCAAGGGAGTCCTTACTTAGACACTCAGCCCATGGAAAAGGCCAGTGACCTGTCTGTCTAAACAGCTAGACCCAGTGGCCTCAGGATGGCCAAGGTGTCTTAGAATTGTTGCGGCCGCTGCTCAACTGACTATGGGACAGCCCCTGACCATCACTACCCCCCATGCCATCGAGGGAGTCTTGCGTAGCCCGCCTCATAAGTGGATTTCCAATGCCCGGCTGACCCACTACCAGTCTTTATTACTAGATCAGCCCCGAGTTGTGTTTGCTTCTAGCTCAGCCCTCAACCCAGCCACACTGCTGCCTGATCTGGACCTGGAGGTCGAACCGCAGGACTGCACTGAGGTGCTTAGCCAACAGCACGGCCTTCACCGAGATCTTGTGGACGTTCCCTTGCAGGACCCTGATCTCACTCTGTTCACTGATGGGAGCAGTTTTATCAGGGACGACACCAGGTACACAGGGGCAGCGGTGGGAGCCAGAGATCGGGTCCTCTAGTCACGAGCCCTACCATCTGGAACATCAGAGCAACGGCTGCTCTCAGCCAAGGCGCCAGGCGGTGCGGGCTGCTCCCTGGCCGGGCTGCTGTGCGGCCTCAGCAGCCTTCTCAACGCCAGCGGGGGCTCGTGGCAGGGGCTGGAGCACGTCTACAGCCAGCACAGCCTCATCAAGCACGGGCTGAGCCACACAGCCCGTGCTCCAGACAGACCCTGCCACAGAGCTGGCACTGCCAACGCGGGCCCCATCGCCGCCCTCGCCGCTCCACGCTGCCCAGTCAACCTTGACACTACATTAGCAGTACTGTACAAGGAGATGTTGCCTACAGGTGGGACTGCGACAACTGGACATGTCGCTGCTGTGCCAGCTGTGAGGTCTGTATGAGTCAATCCAGGACTATAAGCACCTGTGCCAAGACCTGAGCCTGTGCCAGGATCTGTCCTTGTTCCTGCACTCTGACAGCTCCAGCCCACCAGATCCAGCCTCTCAGATGACGAGAAGCCTCCTGACACCAGCCTGTCCCCTGAATCGCCAGCCCTCACCGTGCCCCAGACGCACAATGCCCGTGACCAGTGGCTAGGAGATGCCTTCCACATCATCGGGCTGAAACAATGGAAGCCCGAGGCAATAACCTAGCCGACCAAGCAGCTAAGGAAGCTGCCCTCAGCCTCCTGGAGATCAGTTCTATCCAGGTCCCCGAGCCGACCCCTCCTGAAGAGCCCACCTATACTTCGGGAGGGCTCCCCATTCTCCCTCAAAAATTGGGAGAGAAGCTCATCCGCCAGATCCACCAGACCACCCATCTGGGAGCAACAAAAATCCAGGAACTTCTGTCTCCAAGGTACTATATACCCAAACTATCCCGGCTTGATGAACGAATAACACATACCTGCCAAGCCTGCCAAGCCACTAATGCAGGCAGCTCTGGTAAGGCCCACCAAGGTAAGAGAGAAAGACGTACTATGCCTGCAGTACATTGAGAACTGGACTTCACTGAAATTAAGCACGGCAGATACGGATATAAGTACCTTTTAGTTTTCGTAGACACATTCTCTGGTTGGACTGAGGCATTTCCCACTAAGAGAGAGACAGCACAAGTAGTTTGAAAAAAAAAAAAAAAAAAAACTCCTGGAAGAACTCATACCTAGGTTTGGGGTTCTGTTGATGCTAGGATCAGACAATGGCCCTACCTTTATGGCCATAGTCTCTCAGGGAGTAACATCTGTTCTGGGGATTAATTGGAAACTACATTGTGCCTATCACCCCCAGAGTTCAGGACAGGTAGAGAGGATGAACCGGACCCTTGAGGAGACCTTAACCAAATTGACCCTAGAAACTGGCGGTGACTTGACGGCCCTGCTTCCCTTTGCCTTAATGCTTGTGTGTAATTCTCCCTACCTCCAAGGCCTTACGCTCTATGAAATTGTTTTCGGGAGGCCACACCCCTCTGCCCTAAACCAAGGGATGACATACTTGCTGAAATCTCTAATCATGACCTGCTTGAGTCCCTCCAGGCCCTGCAGAAAACTCAAGATCTGCTTTTTCCCTTGTCGAGACGCCTCCACGATCTATCACTCCCATCTACCTTCAATGGAGGGTGCGACAACATAGTGGCCCTGAGGCGACTCCAAGAAACCTCGGCCCTCCCGAGGTGATTTCACCAGTTTTTCACCTTGATTCATGTGACTTTGTGGGGGGTTCTATAGGCTCACAGCTTAAGAAAGACCCATACCCGGTTCGTGCACACGAACTCTCAAATACTGGGGGATGTATACATGCTGATAGGTGGGGGTGGGCTACTAACTGCCTCATGCAACAACTGGCTAAGAAACAATTTTACATCTGTCCCGGGGCTAATGTCTATGGATCATGTGGAGGAACAAATGATTATTTCTGTTATACATGGGGCTGTGAAACCAATGCACCCTGGATCAGGGAAAATAGGGGACCTCGTTAGGATCAGTTGAGTCTCTGTTCTCCTGGTCCCCCTGGCTGACCACCCTAATGTCCACCCTTCTAGGCCCCCTACTCCTTCTCCTCCTCTTATTAACTATCGGAACTTGCTTAATTAACAAACTAATAACTTTTGTAAGAGAAAGAATAAGTACTGTACAAATTATGGTCCTCAGACCACAGTACCAGCAGGTAGAAACTAGAGAAATAGTCATACCTTAAGGGTCCCAAGATTGGGCCCCAGAACATTCTCACAAAAGAAAAAGGAGGGAATGTTAGGAAAAAATTTGTTGTAAGGAAAAAGATCTTTTTACAACTTTCCTCTAGTTACCCCCCAGAGCACTCAGCCCATACATTCCTGACTGTTGAACAAAAACGGAAGGGCCACTTCCCTAACCACAAGAACTAGTTTTAGAAACAACAGGACAATATAGAACCAATCCCCCTTCAGAGTTCCAGGAACTTACCCAAAAAGGCTGGTTTTGGGAATAACAAGAAGGAACTTACCCAAAAAGGCTAGTTTCAGAAGTACCAGGAAGTAAATGCACCTGAAATATCCGCCTTAGCCCTGAGCTAATACAAACCAACCCCACGCGGAACCTTCCCCAACCCCACCTCCCCCAAGAATGTAAGACCCTGCCTTTATATACTCTGTACTTCTCTTGCTCAGGGCCCATTCCCTCTACTCTGACAAGAGTATGGATTGAGCCCCAGTGCACTGGAATAAAAACCTCTTGCTGTTGCATCAAGCTGCAGACTCCGTGACTGATTGGGGTTGCGCCGTCACCTGTGACTTGAGGAGGGGTCTCCCCTGTTGGGGGTCCTTTCAATTACAGAAGCCCAATGTCGCATCTTTCTCCTATGGAGCAGTTGCTAGATTTGAACTGCTGAACTTCCAGTTAGGCAGTGAGTGCTTTAACTGCTGTGACACCACTAATTTAGGTCACTATAATCTTTAAGATCTGGATTCATGACATATATCCTTTAGACATAAGCAATACAGGATACTTTCTTAAATGATTTCTATTATTCCTTTTCTTAGGTTTTTTCACTAATCAAAAGAAACTCATTCTCTAATATCTTTATTAAAATACACTGCAGTATTTTCTCATACTTCTCTTTATTTGCTACCACACATTATGATATGAGTATGGCTTTTGAATTTGTTTCCACTGTTCTGCCTTGGGAATAAAGCAATATGTTTTAGTTTTTAGAGGAAGGAGCCTAAGATTTTTTGAGTAACTAATACAATTACTCTTGAGAGGTAGGCTAACCAGAAATCTAGTTTGTTTTGATGTTTGCCAGCATACCTAAAATGCCAACATGGAAGGAGCTCAGAAGAAAAATGCTGAAAACTCTCGGGTGTTAAAGCGGAGTGGGCTAACAAAAAGCACAGAAAAGACAGCAAAATCAATAGATGTGCTGATCTATTCACTTTTATTACTGAACTTCTGGGTTTTGAGCTGAATTTCAGCTATTTCACATGTCTTGAGATATAATGAAGGGATGATATAGACTTCAGTAAGTTATGGGGTTTATCTCATACGTGTGAGTATCTCATAAGTTATTAGTGCTTGAAGCTATAATGAGTTATGTTATGGTTCTCATATGAAGCCTCCAGAACTTGTAACTCACCAAAACCTTGAGCAATTTTATTTATTTAATGCCTTTTTAGTATTGAAGCTTCTAATCCAGAATTTGTTAATTTTTTTTTCTTTCCTGGCTACTGGGTAGTGTTCCCCCGTGGTATGTTAAATTCCAAAGGTCACGAGTCCCTATATATTTTGCTGAAGTGAACATTCTCCGCCACAACATGTAAAGAATAATATTTGGGGGTGGCACACTAATACATCATGTCAAGCTGACATTTATATCCCGAAGTTTACTGTTTTCTGGTGATATTGTTCATAATAGAAGCCTCTGACTTGTTTGCAATCACGAGTTGGTAGGATATAGTGTTCTGTTAAGCATCTCCGGTGGTGGTTTGCAATGAATATGTGACTGCCCTACAAATTTTCAGAGATGTTTTGCCCTTTCATTTTGGTAGGAGTATAGAGAAGATGATAAAAGGCTCTATTCATCAAATGTTGTTTCTGTGGGAGTATTTTCAAATTTTCTGGGATTCTCTTTTCAGGGGACCAGATGTGTATATACGGGGCTCATCATTCTGAACAATAGCCCTGACGAAAATTGCATTTGTTCTAACAGAGTCCAAAAGCAAAGTTTTATTAAAAGTGTGCTTTTGAACATAATAAAACAAGATTGATATTGGCTGGATTTGTTTCTTCAAGTATCATGGCCTTTAGTGGTAAGCTTGGCCTTAGAAGGCAACAGACAGAAAAAATAAAATTACTGAGAACTTCATGTTCAAATGCATCTCGCTTGTAATAGCAGCGTAGAATTCTTTTATGAGAAACTACAGTTATTTAGCCTAATGAATACAAGTGTCCTTTAAAAAAACATTTTATTACTTACAGCCTATAATGAGAAGCACATTTTAAGACTCTGAAACAATGGCTTAATTAAATATGGCTTGTGTTTTTATTCCTGTCCTTAGTGGTTACCTGTCTAGAGGTGTTGCTATGCACAGATTCTAGCTATAATAGACTCTACTTATACATTTTACCATACATGGAACAAGCTTCTGCTGCTCCTCAGTGTATGTTCAATACAGGGAAACTCATTTCGTATGAAACAGAAAACAGTATAATTAAGAAGGACTTTTTGCCAGAGAACAATAGAAAATAGTCTACTCCAAAGTCAAAACTAATTATTTTTGTATCTTCTGCTTTACTGGAATATCTCCACTACTACTGTCTTCTATTCCTGTGAGTAATTGAGAGATGATGGCATTTGTATCTTATGTTTTAAAAACACTTAAACATTTGCTAATGTTAAAAGCAAAGTCCATTAAAAAAAGAAGAAGAAAAAGAGACCTAATTAGAATAAAATAGTTGAAATCCCTGGAGAAAACTACTTTTTCCCCTAAGAGCTCAGAGCTCAGATGCAGTCAAGAAAAACAAACAAACATCCATTTCATAGGACTTGTCTGACAGAAAATTGAGTTTCCATAAAAGTTAAACAATTTTTATAAGAGATAGTATGTTTGTAAACATGTTAGAAACAACTTAGTGTACTAGTTTTCTTATTATAGGTGTCTTCTAATCAGTTTTGTTGGTTTGACTGTTCTGTTTGTTTCTAAATTTTGACCTTTTAACATTAATGAGTAATTCATTATACTATGAATGCAATATAAAGCTAAACACTTTAATGGGATGCTGATCAAATCAAAGAGAAATATAGGACAATATTATAAAGGCAAATGAATAAGGATGATCTCCAGTAAATGACACAGGGGAAGGGAAGTATGTGGGAAATGAATCGTTTTTCTCAGTCAACTAGGAAGTTGTTTCAATTCATTTTCTCACTTCCATTGTCCTCTTACTACATTATAAAACAAACAAAACCTTTTGAAGTCTGCAGTCTACTGGTTTGAATCAACATTTGTTTTCATTTCTTGATCCTAAAAACAAAAGACAATCAGGACAAAGCTTTATTTCTATTAAGAAATAAAGTCATTGTAAAACAAGGGATATCTTTGCCTATAAGCCTGTCTGCATGTAAACTCAGTTACTCAGTCACATCTAAAGCCAATGCAAGTTTGGCAGTGAGGTGAAGAAAGTTTATACCTGGATCAGCTGTGAAGAGTGGTATAGTTATTATCTAAAGGGTCAAAAAGGAAAAGTACTAAGAATAATATCAATTTTAATAACTTCCAGTCTTTGTGTTGCCAATTAGCAACTGTTATGAAAGGCTATTTAGCTCTAATTTGAAATATCGCTTACAGAAATTATAAGTACATAACTGAACCCACTGCTGTTGAGTCAGATCTGACTCATAGCTATCCTATAGGTCAGAGTAGAACTGCCCCATAGACTTTGCAGGGAGCACCTGGCAGATTTGAACTGCTGACTTTGTGGTTCACAGATGTAGTGCTTAGAAAAGTACATAGAACAACCAAAAATTGAAAAAAATTGTAAAAAAAAAATTGAATGATAAAGTTAGGCTTGAAAATGATTAAAACTGTAATTTGAAAACTGGAAATGAGTCCGAAAAGAGTAATTTGGCGAAGATTATTAGAATAAACAAAAGTTCAGTTTTCATCAAGTTGGTTCTGACTCATGACTTACTGAGCAGGCGCAGTTTGCAACAAGCAGGGTCACAGAGAATACTAACAGCAGCAGTGGTACCTGCATTTCAGTCCTATGATTTTTTTTCTTATAACATACTAGAAGAAACCAATTTTTTTTAAATTTGGTTTGTATACCAAGACATACATTTTATATCTTTAGATTTAAAGTTACTTACTGAAAACTTAATATCAAAAGTCAAGCTAGGTGTGTATAAGCCATCAAGGAAGGAATTTAAGCATTATTCTGTGCAAGTCGGTTCCAACTCATAGTGACCCTATAAAGACAGAGTAAAACTACATCATAGGGTTTCCTAGGCTATAATCTTTGTGTCAGATCCTTCTACTACAGAGCTTCTGGGTGGATCTGAATCTTTGACTTTCTGATTATGAGCTGAGAGCTTAACCATTGTGCACCCCGGAATCCTTGGTTGCCTTACTAATACTTTTTTTCTTTGTTTCTTTTTTCCAGTTTTAAAGTAAGGCTGGTTATTATGTCTGTGTAATTGTATTTTTATATGACTACCCTGATGGTGTCAGAGATCCTCGTGCCGTAGGAGTTAAGTGCTATGTGTCTGCTAACCAAAAGGTCAGAAGTTTGTGTCCACCAGGTGCTCCTTGAAAACTCTATGGAGGAGTTCTACTCTGCCCTATCGGGTTGCTATGTATTGGAACCGACTCTGTGGCACTGGGTTTCTGGCTTACCCTGCTGGCTAGTGATTAAAAATAACAGCTGCTAAACAGGAACTAAGCCATTCAAATACACCAAGTGCTCCTTGAAAACCACATGGGGTGGTGCTGCTCTGTCCTTCAAAGTCACAGTTTTAGAATCGACTTGATGGCAGTGGGTTTGATTTTGTTGTTGTTGTTTGGATTCTTATATGTACTGAAGCTTCTTTCTGGGAGAGTGTTTTAAAGCTGCTGTGGGACTGTATCTGTAGCTCAACTACTTTTTCACTCAGGAACATATCACGACATTCATTTTTTGATCTTGTATTTCTGTACTTTTATTCTATATTACTCTTATTTAGAACCCTTGATATCTTTAATGGAATAAAATAAATGCACTTGCTTAAAATCTACTTCTATATAAAAATCACTGTTTCCATATTTCCACAACCAAACTATAGACTCAGACATGTCCGAGCTCAGCAGGCTGCGTTTACCAGGGAACTGTTTCAGCTGTTTCTGATATCTTAGGTTTACAGCGAGAACCAACGACTAGAGAGTACCTGGAGTGCTGCGACTTTAATGATACTACTATCAAAGGCAAAAATTTAGATCTCCCCCAAAATACTTTCTTGTGGCATCCTCATCTCATGTGAGTGTGTACACAAGCATACACACATACATAAATAAATGTATACATTTACTGATATGGGTATATGCACAGATAGGTTTTTAAAAGCAGGTTAAATCTGTTATGATGGCATGAGTGAGCCTCACACACAAAACAAAACAAAAATCCACTGTTGTTGAATTTATCTGTCTGTCTATCTATCTGTCTGTCTGTCTGTCTGTCTACCTACCTACCTATCCAGTGAGAGAGAGAGATATGTATGTTTGGAAATAACCAGAAAACCAAACCAATCACATTACTCTTGAGTCAATTCCCGTTCACATCAACCCTATAGGGCAGAGTAGAACTGCTCTGTAGAATTTCCAAGAAGTGCCTAGCACTCCTAACAATTTGAACGATTGATCTTTAAGTTAGCAGACAAAGCACTTAATCACTATGCCACAAGGGTTTGGAAATAGTGTTCAAAAACTCTCCTGAGGAAATAACCCATAACTGATCATGTCTTCTTGAGAATACTGTATATACAGTTGTTAATAAAGTGGTCCACAAAGCTGAAGCCGCTGATGTAAAACCCTTTTTTAGCCACTCACTGTCTCGCTTTTGCCACGTTCTTTGGCCTCTGTCTTGATTTCCTCAGACTGTAAGATACGAACATTGATGATAGTTTATTGCAAGTGATAAATAGATTAATCTAGGTGAAAGGTTTAAAAAAAAATATGTGATTCATAGTTAGTGGTTTGGTAAGTGCTATCCTCCATGGTTGTTGTTGTTGTTAGGGGCGGTTGAGTAAATTCCAACTAATAGTGACCCCACACACAGCAGAATGAAACACTGCCCCATCCTGAGCCACGTCCACAATCATTTCTGTGCTTAAGCCCATCGCTGTAGCCGCTGTGTTGATGTATCTCATTGAGAGTCTTCCTCTTTTTCACTCACCCTCCACTCTACCAAACATGACGGCCTTCTCCAGGGACTGATCCTTCTTGACAACAAAATACGTAAGATGCAGTCTTGACATCTTTGCTTACAAGGAGCATTCTGGCTATACTTCTAGAACAGATCTGTTTACTCTTTTGGTGGTCCATGGTGCCTTCAGCATTCTTCCCCAAACCACAATTCTAAGGCTTCGATTCTTCTTCTGTCTTCTTTGTTTATTGTTTGTCTTTCTCACGCACATGATGTGATTGAAAACACCATGGCTTGAGTCAGGCACATTTTAAACTTCAAGGTGACATCTTTGCTTTTTCTATACTTTGAAGAGATCCTTTGCAGCAGATTTTCCGAAGGCAATTCATCGTTTGATTTCTTGAATGTTGCTTCCATAGGTGTTGATTGTGGACCCAGATAAAATGAAAATCTTGACAACCTCAATCCTGTCTCCAGTTTTGATGATGTTGGTTACTGGTCTAGTTGTGAGAATTTTTTTTTTCTTGATGTTGAGATGCAATCCACACTGAATGATGTGGTCCTTGATCTTCACCAGTAAGTGTTTCAAATCTTCTTCACTTCCAGCAAGTAAGGTGCTTTTATCTGCTTAACAGAGGTTGTTAATGAGTTGTCCTGCAATCCTGATGCCTCATTCTTCTTTGTGTAATCCTGCTTCTCTGATTCTTTGCTCAGCATACAGATTGAAAAGGAATGCTGAAAGAGTACACCCTGATGCACACTTTTCCCAACTTAAAACCATGCAGTGTCTCCTTATTCTGTTTGCACGACTACCTCTTGATTCATATTCAGATTCCTTAGGAGCACAAGGAAGTGTTCTGGAATTCCCATTTTATGCAATGTTAGCCATAATTTGTTATGATCCATACAGTCGAATGTCTTTGCAGTCAACGAAACACAAGTAAGCATCCTTCTGGTAGTCTCTACTTTCAGCCAAGATCCATCTGATACCAGCAATGATATCCTTGGTTCCACATCTTCTTCAGAATCCAGTTTGAATTTCCAGCAGTTCCTTGTCAATATACTGTGACAGTCACTTTTGAATGATCTTGAGCAAAATTTGACTTGTGTGTGATATTAACGGTATTGTTTGGTGATGTCTGCATTAGGTTGCACCACTTTTCTTTGGAATGGGCATATGCATGGATCTCTTTCAGTGAGCTGGCTGGGTAGCTGTCCTCCAAATTTCCTGGCATAAACAAATGAGCACTTCCAGCACTGCATCTGTGTGTTGAGATATCTCAATTGATATTCCATCAGTTCCTGGAGCCTTTTATTTTGCCAGTGCCTTCAGTGCAGCTGTGATTTTTTCCTTCAGTACCACTGGTTCCTGGCTGTATGCTGCTACATCTTCAAATGGCTGAGCATTGACCAGTTCTTTCTGGTGTAATGACTCTGTATTCTGACCATCTTCTTTTGATGCTCTCTGACTAGTTTAATACTTTCCCTATAGAATCCTTCACTATTGCAACTCAAGAGGCCCCCCACCTGTCTGTCAGCGGAGGCGTGCTGGTTGCTGTGATACGGGCAGCTATGCCTCTAGTATTTAGTTATCAGCGGGGTCACCCATGCTGCCATGCTAAAGGTTTCAGCTGAGCTTCCAGACTAAGACTAGGAAGAAGGACCTGGCAGTCTATTTCTGAAAAAAAAAAAAAAATAGCCAGGAAAAACCTTATGAATAGCCACCACGGCTAGTGGCTCGCACTTTGGTTGCCCATTTTAAGGAATCAAAATTGGGATATTCAGTTCCCTCAAGATATGTATGAGTAATGTATAAAACCCATATGAAGAAAGATATCTTATAAAGCATAGGATTTTTTCCAAGGAGTGGCTAGTGAGCTGTTGACTTTTGGGTTAGCAGCTGAGCCCTTAACCATTGCATCCCCAGGGGTCCATGAAGATTGCAGCCAAAAAAAAAATTAACAGAGCAATTCTATCCTGTAGCACAGGGTTTCCATGAGTCAGAATTGATAGACAGATAATAGAAAGATAGATAGATAGATGATAGATAGATTGGTTGATTGATAGATTGATAGATAGATAGATAGACAGATGATAGATGATAGATGGATGATAGATAGATAGATAGATTGATAGATTGGTTGATTGGTAGATTGATAGATGACAAATAAATAAAAGTGTTTCACTAATATATCCATTGGATCAATGAGAAGTTTGTACAGATACTTTTCTGTAGTATCTGTAACACAGATGCCCTAGTACAGTACATTTCTAAGTAGGGTCAGTTGACTTACCTTCCACGGCTCTCTCTATCCGTTTCCTCCCAGCAGCCTGCACGTGGCATCTGGGAAATGTTACCAATGACTGTCTTTTCTGTAAAGCTGTGAGTAACGTAATTCGTAATCAGGAGCTGTCTATTTAATCATTATAAGATGTTCTTTAGGATCTCAGGCTCTTTTGCTTAAGCTCTAAGGCCTGTCCTTTGTTTCTTTCTGTACAGGATGTCCTTTTATTCATCTGTGTTTATGCTAGTGGCACCGTACGCAATATACAGTGAAATGTGTAAGTGCTTGTAAATTAACACATACACATGTATGCTATAAAGTATTAAAACTGTATAAAACTCTAGCTTCAGAGTTTTACATAATTTTCAAAGTACTTATTATGCAAGTGGTTGTTTTTTGGTGTTTCATTTTTTTTTCTTTTTTCTTTTTATCCTAATTGCAAGATGGAAAAATTGACCAGCATCCACCAATCAGTACAGGCACTCTTTATTAGCCCAGAGCCAACAGTACGGAACTACTGAAAATAGTAATACATTTAGAAGTAGCTCTTGTTCCCCTGAACCCTGGTGGTGTAGTGATTAAGTGCTACATCTGCTAACTGAAAGGTCAGCAGTTTGAATCCTTCAGGCGCTCCTTGGGAACTCCATGGAGTAGTCCTACTCTGTCTTATAGGGTCACTATAGCAGCACTGGGTTTGGTTTTGGTTTTTGGTTTGTTCCCCTATTTGGCATACTGATAGAACACATTAAAGGAGCCATTACTTTTTATCACACACAGTTATTTCACTGTGATCATAGCTTAATGTACTCAACTAGAATAGCCAAGCCAAGTGCCGTCGAGTAGGATCTGACTCAAATAGAATAATAATAATAATAATAATTTAAAAAACCTGTTCCTGTGAAGCCAATTCTGACTCCTAATGACCCTATAGGATGGAGTAAAACTACCCTATGCTTCCAAGGAGCAGCTGATGGATTTGAACCATCTATTTTAAGCAGCCAAATGCTTAACTACTGCACCACCAGGACCTTCTTAATACACCAGCAAGTTCTTTTATATTTATGTTTATCTTTTTATTTTTTAATGCAGCTACACTTTTTAGGGAGGAGCCCATTTATTTTTCTAGGGAAAAATTTTCTCTGAGTCACAATTTACTTTAATCCTAAAGAATAAATGGTGTAGGAATTGAAACATCTTTCTTTGCTTGGGTTTTTTCTTTCCTGTGAGTGGGATAGAGTGTTCTTTGTTTTTTGGAGGTCAGGTGACAATGACACGAACTGTAACTTTCATTCAATTCCACTGCTAAGTGACTTGGACTTTAAATTGCTTCTAAATCTTTCCTCACTCACCTTAAATCCAATATTTATTTTAACCTTGAGATGCCTAAGAGTTTTAATAGGAAGCTTCAAAGCGTTTTAAAAATTGTATCCTTTTAAAATCTTTCTCATTTGAATGCAAGTGCCTTGAAAGCTCAAACAGTGTTGGTTGTTCTTATTGAAGTTTATAATGCTTTAGATATTCAAATAAGCTCTATGTCTTCCATTTGTTATGCAAATCTTTAAACTTTATATACTGCAGGGTTTATCTACATTAATACAGCTTTCACTAACAGGTCTTACTAGAGCAGACATATACTGTAAAGGTGCACATTTTTAGTGTCTTGAATTACCATAAAATCATAAAAATAGTGTGTATTGCTTTAATCAGACTCAGTTTTATGTGGTTGTTGAAAGCACTTTTACATTCCATTCTGTGTCTGGAGGACTGTGTATAAAACTGATTCAGAGAAAGCAAAGTGAAGACACCTGCTGGCTTATAGCACAAATACTAAAATGTCTTAGAGCCTGCTGAAAGGAGAATTGGAACAATATGTCATTACTGAAGGCTCACTTGCAAGTTCTAATGTATTATAATGAAAACAGTATGACAAACCTAATGAGACAGTGAAGATTTGGGTAATTGTTCCTACAATGTATGGTAACTTTTCCAGCCGTTATTGGCAAACATAAAACCTAATGAGATTTTATTAATTTAAATGCAGTACATCTGCAAAACATTTCCTTAGCTGCATTCTCCTCTGATAGTCTTCCTTTCCACATGGACTTGATCCTTTTAAGTTAATTGTTCTGTATAGTACACTTTCCAAACAAAACACTTGACAGAAATGTGAATCAAACTTTTTCCATTTATTTTTGTGTACATTGTCCTGAAGCATAATATTACAGGCAAGCCTGTGAAGACTATCAGCGTGACATTTAACCTGTAGCCTAATATTTGCATTTATAATAAAACTAGTTTGTTTAAGTCTTTTGAGTGTCCTTTTAAAGCCATAGTGATACCATTTTTCTCCTTAATTTGTGAAGGGAAGAAATTAATTTCCTGTTATTTTCAACCGTATGTTTTAAATTGACAAAAGACCAAAAATAAATACATGGTAGTGCTCTGTCTATTGACTGACTCTCATTCAGGCAATGGTTATTTGCTAATATTGAAAAGTACTAAATATGATCAAGAGACTCACTGCACTTCCATGAAGCCTCAATTCAGACTTCTAAATGCCTTTATACACGCACTCAGGTTTAAAAGTGAACATTTTTTTGGAGAGGATACGTTTTAACATTCTAGTTTTAGCCATGAGAAAAAAAAAGAGGAAAGAAAGTGAATTTGCTACTTTTAACCCTTGATTTGAGTCCATTTTCAGCTTACTTCGCTCTCACTTGTTGTTCTGTCTCTGCTTCAAGTTACACTGTCATCAGCACATGATAGGTGAAATCTTGACTTTTCAGTGTTTGGAGGAAAAACATTTCTTGACGAAGGTACCAGTAACACATTGTCATCTTGTGGTACAGAAAGCGATAGAGCTGTCAAGAAGTTAAAAAATTATATTGTCTCTGCTAGAATAACTGGAAAGAGATCATATTCACTTTCCCCCTGAGTTTTGCAGGTCATTTTGGATTTACAGTACAGCATTTTATTACAGTTTGAACTTTATAAAGAACGAGGTTGTCTAGTTCATTGTTATCAGATGTTCTTCCATGCAAGCAGATACGATTGGACCAAAATGCATTTAACTATTTCTGTACTATTTTTCTAAGCCTTCACGATGGAGAAAAAAAAAAAAAAGTCATTTAATCACATTTATCGAATTTTGTATTTTAGGTATTGTGTGCATGTACGTGTGTACGTATATATACAATAAATGGTGTAGTGTTTATAGATTATCTTCAAGATTATTTAAGTGGTCAATAATTTTCCAAGGACCATTTGAAAATTTGAGGCAAAACTAAAAAAAAAGATAAAAGACTAAATTTGTATTAAATAACAAAATTTAGACAATGAGTTTGGGGTAACTGTACTCCATTTATCATGTGTCCCATTAATATTGTTTGTTTTCTATCTGTTCCATGATATGTATTTTGTTTGGTGAACGCATTTCCTAAAAGAAATTACAAAATGACTTTAACCACAGGAGATAATTTAAACATACTGTGCTGTTTCTTGTAGGTTTTATGAGAGACTATTTTCCTAGTTGTATAGTGCTGCTATAAGAGAAATACCACAATTGGGTGACTCTGGCAAAGAAAAATTCCTTTTCTCGTAGTATAGGAGGCTGGGAGTCTGAATTTTGGGTTCCAGCACTAGAGGAAGGTTTTCTTTCTTCTTCTTCTTTGAAAAAGTCCCTGTCTGTTTTGAGCATCTGCTGCTGGGTGATATTCACGGAGACTGGCATCTTTCTTTCTCCATCTCTGATTCTTTTGCTAGTTTATTTATGTCTCAAAAGAGACAGATTTAAGGCACATTGTACATTAACCCTGTTTCTTTAACATAACAAAGACAAACTATTCCCAAATGGGATTATAACCACAGATACAGGGTTTAGGATTTACAACACATATTTTGGGAAGACATATTTCAATCATAACAACTATTATCAAGAGGATTAGTACACTGTTCAGCTAAGTATACAACTTTAATACAACTTGGAATATTTAGATGTAACATTATCTGATAGTTTCCTTCATCTGCTAAAGTACAGTATCTCAGAATTTTATACACATTCACACACTCACACACACATATATATCAGTGTACAGAGCCACTATGCATTAAAATCAACTCTATGGCAATGGGCTTTATTTTATTTTAATTTTTGCTAAGTATGTTATTGTGTGAGAGAACAAAAAAAGTAATTGGATGCCAGACTTCTATGACTTTTTATTGTTAACCAAGTATTTAATATTGAAATTTCCTGTGAAAATACTGCTAAAGACTGAGATCATCCGATCTATGTCCAAGTTTTGTTTTGTGTTACCAATATTGTTTTCATTTTACTTACTCTGCAAACCTTTTTCTTAATGTTTAACACTGCTCTTCTCAAAAAGCATGCTGTTGTTGCATACTTTTGAATCAATTTTGAGTCGTAATGACCCTATAGGATGAAACAAAGTGACCAAAGGGCTTCCAAGGCTCTGAGTTTTATGGGAATGAGTTATTAGATCTTTTATCAGGCTGGTAGGCTGGTGGGTTTGAACTCCTTTTGGTTAGCGACCCAGTTCTCATCCATCACACCACCAGGGTTTCTTCAAGAAGCACGCAATGCAGTAAAAACAGATGTGGAACGGGTCATTACAAAAGTGCAGAAATTGTAATGAGTACTCAGATTGCTATGATATCATTGTTTTATTACAAATTACAAATGGTCTTAATTCTAAATTCCAGAACACTTAATTGTGCTCATGAGGAATCTACATATAAGGATTAAAAGACAGTAGTTTAAACAAAATAAGGGCACACTACATGGTTTAAAGTCAGGAAAAGTGTTTATCAGGTTTGTATCCTTCTGCCAGCCGGATTTGATCTATATGCCAAACAAATAATCCCAGAAACTGGACTGTATGAGCAAGAGTGGGCATCAAGATCGGAAGAGGCTGATGAACAACGTGCATCATGCAGATGACACAACGCTGAGTGCGGAAAGGGAAGAGGACCTAAAACACTGATGAAGACTGAAGAACATGGCCTTCAGTATGGATTATACATCAGCATAAAGAAAGCAGGAGTCCCCAAGAGTGGGCCAGTAAGCAGCATCATGATAAACAGAAAAAAGATTGAGGTTGTCCAATTATATTTTACTTGGATCCAAAATCAATGCCTACAGAAGCAGTAGTCAAGAAATTAAGAAAATAACGTATTGCGTTACACAAATCTGCTGCAAAAGACCTCTTTGAAGTGCTAATTTTCAACAAAGATGTTACCTTGAAGACTAAAGTGTGACTGACCTAACGCACAGTATTTTCAGTTGTATTGTATGCATGAGAAAGCTCAACAAAGAGTAAGGAAAACAGAAAAGAATTGATGTTTTTGAATTGTGGTACTGGAGAGAAATACTGAACCCATATGGATGGCCAAAAGAATGAACACATCTGTTTTGAATGAAGTACAATCAGAGTGTTCCTTAGAAGCAAGAATGGCGAGACTATGTGTTACAGTCTTTGGACATGTTGTTGGGAGGGATCAGTTCATGGTGAAGGACATCATGCTTGCTGAAGTAGTGGGTCAGCGTGAAACAGGAAGACTCTCAACAAGACGGGTTGACCCAGTGGCTTCAACGGTGGGCTTCAAGTGGGCATGGCTCCCTGGGCATGAAACCCTGGCAGGGTTTCATTCTGTTGTACATAGGGTGGAAGAAACCCTGGTGGCTAGTGATTAAGTGTTACATCTGCTAGCCAAAAGGTCTGCAGTTCAAATCCAACAGGTGCTCCTTGGAAACTCTATGGGGCATTTTCTACTCTATCTTTGAGGCCACTATAAGTTGGAATTGCTTGACAGCAGAGGACATAGGGTGGTTATGGATCAGAACCGACTGAATGGAACCTAACAACAACTTAATTCTTAGAAGGAAAAAAAAAAAAAAAACTTGAAACTTACCCTCAAATAGATTTTTGCAGATGTTGCATAAATTTTTGGAAGATTTTTCCATCCAGATGTTCAGTGTCAGTCACAAGTACACTCATATGCCTGAACATGCACTCATGATGAATACTCCAATTGAATATATCATTTGGTTCTTTAGTGATAAGTTAATTGAAATGAATTTGTGAAAGAATTCCCAGGTTATTCATTTCTCCAGCCTCACTTAATCAGAAAGGATAATTCTACTGTACAAGCTAAAGATAAAAATATATTACAACAATTAGTATTTTTAGTATTCCTCAGCTTTCCCACAAAGATATTTTCAGGTGTTCAGTCACAACTCCTGTGTTTACATTTCTTTTCATTTTCTGTGCAGAGGAATGGGAACAAACTTAGTGTTACTGATTTTGATAGAAATCCTTGAATGTCACTGACTAGCTGTAAAAATTTTGCTCAGTTATTTGAATTGTATGATCTCCAGTTTACCTACCTATAACTAGAGGTACTGAAACCATTTTGCATGACTGTTGTAAATATTATATGAAATAATATGTGATATGTCTCCTGCAAACTTAGCACCTAGAACTCTAAGTAAATACTAACCTTTTTCTCCTATTAGATATTTTTTTCATTATTTACTCACAAATTTGGTTGTAGGCTAGCCTGGCTAAGGCAACTCAGATAACGTCCTTCTCTTCTGAAGAACACAGAAACGCACACTGTGACCATGTTCCACTTTCCTACTGGTTTCAATACTCCTACTGTCTAGACTGAATAAAATATATTTAACGAAATTTTATTTTCTGGCTATGAAAAGAACACCGTTGTACTCATCTGAAGATCCTTTTTCATTCTCAAATGCCAGCTGCTATCTATCTACCTGCTTCTTGCTTTTGGTTTTTTTGTTGTTGTTGTTATTGCTGATACATTTAAGACAACGAGAGTGGTCCATGTTCTGTTGTCTTAGTCATCTGGTGCTGCTCTCACAGAAATACCACAAGTGGATGGCTTCAACAACAAAAAGATTATTTCTTATATGGTCTAGCTACACAGCAACATGATGTCTCTCTTGTTGGCTCTGAAGGAAGTTTTTTGTATTGCATCAGTCTTTCTCTGTTCTGATGGCATCTTGGCTCAGGAGACTCAGGTGGGAAGGGTATACTCTCCCCTCAGTGCTGCTTTCTTGTTGGTATGAGGTTCCAAATTTCTCTGCCAGCCTCTTTCCTTTTTATCTCAAGAGACTGCCTCAAGGCACAGAATACTCTTACACTTTGAGTCCTGCCCCACCAACCCAACTGCTGCACATCCCCCTTCATTAAGATCACAGAGACAGGGTTCACAGCATACATAACACTGGAAATCTTGACCCAGACAAATTTCTATACAGGTTTTTTGGGTAAAAAAAAAAATCAGTCTACAACATCTATAAAATGTTACTGGCTTGCAAGTTAGGTGACTCCATCCATAAAGCTTACTTGCAGCATATTTACAATGAAAAGTATCAAATAACATCTTATTAAAGAATAGTGTGAATAATATGATTACAGTAACTTAACTTGCACTAGGCACATATTTTGGACTCAACTTTTGGCAGTGCTTATGTCCTTGAGAGCATAAGAAGCCATGCTGTTTCACATTTAACAAAAATAATATGCCTTCTCAATAATGCCGGACCACATACCTCAATGAAGACTTCACAAAAGGCTTCTGGAAAGGACTGAATTTTTCTGTCCATGTACTAGGAGACATCATTTCCAATTCATATGACATTTTATAGTGGCTGAAAAATGTGTAATAAATTCATAGATTAAATACCACTCTAACTAAGAATAATCAATCATAAATGACAGCTGATTGATTTCTTTTGTAAATGAGAATATACTTATTGTTTAATTGATTTCAATATGCTCAAAAGGTGATTTGAAAGTCATATATTCCAAAGAATATTGCAGCTATTTTAGTGAGAATTTCAGAAGTTCAAACATGTGATTCATTGAATGACTTGAGATCTTATTTCTCTGTCAAGATAAGGAAATTTATGACTTAGTTCTGGATTTTGTAGGTAATAAAGGACCTAAAAAAATTAGACTCATGAAGAAGTCTCACTTTCAATGTTAACAACAGTTTCTTTCCATTTACTTTGGAGTTCAAATCAAAGCATTTCTCATCAATGAACTGTAGACTACCTCCTACAGCACGAAGGAAAATTATTTGAAACTCTGTGGTTACATAACTTGGGTAACATAACAGGCAAAAAAACATGTATCTCCACAACACAGAAACATTTTAAAATACATATTAATACAAGTTGGAATGAAATTCCTATTGAGAACACAGTTTTAATCATGTTAACTGTTGTTGGCATTACTACTTAAAATCAATTTCACAGGTTCTAGAAAAGGGAAAAAAACAGTTAATGCAGAATATGATGAATGTATGGCATTAACTATATTATTTACAATAAAGTCATCTCCCAGAAAACAAACAAAAATAATCTTTTAGTTTCATGAGACATGGTCTATAAATATTTTAATTGCTTTCGTGATATTTGAGATGGCTTTTTACATATGTCTAATCATTTTGTAATTCTAAAATATGTTTTTTAGTTTCTGTGGTGAGGTACTGAACTGAAGGATGTGCATTAAGGAATGTCTTCTGCTTGCTTGCTTACTGTGAGTGCTTAATTGACCATTTAAAGGCACAGATCATTTTTAGGCTAAGTAAGCTGACTTAAACTAAAGTTAAAGTTGTTGTTGTTGTTTCCCACTAAAAGCCAACCAGCTTTCATGTCTTCTTCAAAGCCATGTTTCCTTGATATTAGCATGCTACATGTGTAGATAAAATTTATGTTCATTATATTTCTCATTCTGATAGAGGTTTAAGAGTTACTATAATTAATCTATTTTATATGTTTTCCTTTTGTCAGGGTTAGTTTTCACAAATGACTAACTTTAGTTAGATCGTTTCAGCACAGATGAACAGAAAAGAAATGGACACTCCTTCTTACCTGATTTTCTTTTCTCATAGCCAGGAGAAATGGTAGTGTGTTTGGCAGGTTAGAATGCAGTGAAAGAAGCATATACCATGGATTTATATAGTTATGTTTTCAAAATCTAGCTACTGTACTTGCCCTCTATATTATTTTGGCAGTATGGGACTTTGCCATACTGAGTCTGTATCCCCAGTAATAAAAATGGGATACTTACACATGTCATACCATCGCTGTGCTGGAAAAATGAGCTACAATACATGGTGTGTTTGTTATAAGATCAGAGTCATGGATTGAATTGTGTCCCCCAAAAAATATGTGTGGTAATTTGCCTGGGCCAGGATTCCATGTATTCTAAGATTGACCTCTATTTTCTGATTTTCCTATTAGGATTAGGACAGGACTCTCTTCATAGGATCACTTCCCTGCTTCACTGTAAGGGGAGTTTCCCTGGAGCATGGCTTGCACCACCCTTTATCTTTTCATCTTTTGAGAGACAAAAGGAAAGGGAATCAAGCAGAGATTTGGGAACCTCACACCATCAAGAAAGCAACACAGGGAGAAAAGCACATCCTACAGACCTGAGGTTCTTGTGCCCAGATGATCTCTGAACAGAGGCTGATGGAACGCAAGCACTGTCCTCCAGAGCCGACAAGGGGTACAGCCTTCCCCTGTAGTGGACATCCTGAATTTGGACTTATTGTCTACTAGAATGTGAGAGAATAAATTTTATTTTGTTAAAGCCATTTACGTGTGGTATTTCTGTTAGGACAGTAGTAGCTGATTAAGACAGCTACCTTCAGTTAGAAGTCAATAATCATACCTAAACTCTATTAATTACTCATGATTCTTGTATATAAAGGAGATATACATAGAACATCATGAAAAAAATACTATAGCAGAAATGATTAAACCTAGGGATCAGAGTTCTTTTATAAACAACAAGTGTAAAAGTCCTATTCTTCTATCCACAAGATTTCTGAGTTGCCAAAATTAAATGAAGTTTGTTAAACTATATTCTGTATTTTGAAGTATTTTATCAATATTCTGTATTGTTGTCTGCCTTCAAGTCAGTTCTGGCTCATGGCAACTCCACACACCACTAAAGGAGACATTCTCCGGTCCTTCACCATGTTGGTAACCCTCAGTTAGCTGAGTCCCATGTTGCCGCCACTGTGTATTTTGAATGTATTGTAGGCTAGGGACTAAATTGTGTTCCCCCCAAAGTATGTGTAGTGATGTGGTTAGACCATGATTCCTCGTGTGGTGTGATGTCCCTGTATGTTGTGAATTCTGCCTCTGTGATGTTAATGAGAGAGGAAGGACTCAGTTTGTATCTCAGACATGTGATATTGCTGTAACAGAAACACCAGGGGTGAACGCTTTAACAAACAAAAGTTTACTCTTACACAGTCCAGTAGGCTAGAAGTCCAAGTTCAGTGTGCCTGCTCAGAGCTGACAGGCTTTTCCTCTGTCAGCTCTGGAAGAAGGTCCTAGTGTTATGTCAGTCTTTCGTTGGTCTGAGAGCACAGCTGTATGAGAACTTGAGGTTGGAAGGACACACTCTGCTGTCAGTGATGCTTTCTTGATGGCATGCGGTCCCCAGCTCTCTGCTTGCTTCCCTTTCCTTTTATCTCTTGTAGAATAAAAAGTGACACACACCACATTCCAGGGCAACTCTCTTAGTAAGAGTGTTGCAGTCTCACCCTAATCCTGTTTTAACACAATCCAGTGTATAAACCACAGACAGAACTTAGTATTTACAGCATAGGAAAATCAAAAAATGGAGGGTGATCACAGAATTGCTGTGCACACTTTTGGGAGATGTAATTAAATCCATGACAGTATATAAGATTATATTGTGCCTAGAGTCAATTGCTTGGGATGTAAAGGAAATGGAAACAAGCAGATAGTAGGGGAACTCTGAACCCCCAATAAGCAGTGCCAGGAACAGAGCGTATCCTTTGGAAAAGACTCAGGGTGGCTGCACCTTAGAAACTCACAATCCATGGGAAAATTGACTACAAGGATCTTCCTCCAGAGCCAACAAGAGAAAGCCTTCTTTAGGAGCTGATGCTCTGAATTTGGACTTGTAACCTACCGGACTGTGACAGAATAGAATTTCTCTTTTAAAGCCATCCACTTGTGGTGTTTCTGTTGCAGTGGCACTAGATAACTAACACACACACATATATAGGCCTAGTTTTTTCCACTTATCTATTCAATCTCACTTCATACTACAATTAAATTATCCATATAAAAGCACTTTTTCACTTGGGCTCTTTCTATATATGTGTGTGTATGTATATATATATATATATACATACACACATACATATATATATTTTTCTCAGACACATTTTCCAAGCATGCTATCATCAGTGATATTGAGCAGCATAGAGAATCTCCAAGGTATGTAGAAAGCGGTAGATCAACAACCTCTTCCTTGATCTACTAGTCGGGGCTTCAATAGCTCCATCTGTGTGAACATTGCCTGCAGTTAGTTACATGATAGCTGAAAATACCCCATTTTGTTTTGAGGCAATTCAAATGATTGTATTTTCATATGTTGATTCAAACTAGTGTGCTTATAAATATTTTCTATTTGCTCAAATTTCACCTTTTTTAAGCAATACAGATGTAATCATACTGCATCAGCTGCAATCCATCTCTTCAAATTACGAAAATAGCTATCTTTGTAGACCAGAAATTTGATCCAGATCAAGTTTTTGTCTCGTTTTAAATATGCCTATTTCGTTTAACAAGGGAATTTCCAGAAGTTCAAGCCAGATTCAGAAGAGGAAGTACAACAAGGGATATCATTGCTGATGTCAGATAGATCTTGGCTGAAAGCAGAGAACACCAGAAAGATGTTTACTTTAGCTTTATTGACTGTTCAAAGGTATTTGACTGTGTAGATCATAATGAATTACGAGGAACGAGAATTACAGAACAGTTATGCTCATGAGGAACGTGTACATAAATCAAGAGGCAGTTATTGAAACAGAACAAAGGGGTATTGTGTACTCTCCAGTCTGGAAATGTATACATCAGAGATCATCCTTTCATGGTACTTAATCTGTATACTGAGAAAATAATTGGAAAAGATAGACTATATGAAGGAGTACATGGAAAAAGTTTAGAGGAAGATTTATTAGCAGTCTACCATATGGAAATGACACAGCCTTTCTTGCTGAAAACAAAGAGGACTTGATACACTTATTCACGAAGCCCAAAGACTATATCGCCTTCAGGATGGATTATACCTCAATATAAAGTAAAGAGAAATTCTTGCAGATGGAATAAGATACAAATTCATGATAAACGGAGAAAAAGAAATGACGTTATCAAGGATTTCATTTCACTTGGATTCACAATCAACACCCATGGAAACAGCATTGTGCTGGGCAAATCTGCTTCAAAAGACCTCCTCAAAGTGTTTTTTTGGTATTTTTCTTTTTTTAAACTGTCACTTTGAGTAGTAAAGTGCCCCTGACTCAAGACAGTATATTCAGTTGCTTCATATACATGCAAAAGGTGGACATAAGATATAAGTACATTAAAAGGAAAAGAAAAAAAAAACAAAAACAAAAAAACTCAGTGCTGTCAAGTTGATTCCAACTTATAGAGACCCTGTAGAACAGGGTAGAATTTCTCCGTAGAGCTTCCAAGGAGCACCTGGCCGACAAAAACTGCCGACCTTCCGGTTAGCAGAAACCCCACGAGGGTTTCCATATGTTCATACAGAAAAGATATAAACCTTCTTTCACATTTAAAATATTATGAGTCCATGACATAGACTTTACTTAAGAAAACAAACTCTTCCTTAAAAATATGTGCAGGTCTTAAATAACACTCTCTGTATCAGACATGCTGTGACTGCTAAACAAACGCTTGATGGTTAAATCCACCAGGTCCCCCTTGGAAGCACCATGGAGCAGTTCTCATCTATCCTGTGGGGTTGCTACGGGATGCAGTTTTCTCAAAGGCCATGGGTTTGGTGTTGGTTTTTAAATCAGATGTGGAGAAGGTATAATAATAACAGGCAAGTAAAAAATTGAAAAGTAAAAGAAAATCAGTTCAGTCTCCAAAATCAATTATTGTTGATCCCAAATAGGTGAATCTTAGCTTTTCTTGTTCTGTCCCAAAGAGCCAGGTCCCCAAGCCTGCATGTTTGGGCCCCAGGTTCTGTGTGACACCATGCCTGCTGCTGCTCTGTATCTGCTGCTAGCTTTTCTTCCCTTAATTAACTTACATGCCTTATCAGGCAAGGTTTCAGTGATTGTCTTTTGAATCAACCAAGTCTTTGGTAAACTCTCTCTTAGCAGCACTTTGCCTGTTCTAACATCCATCCTTTCTGTAAAGTAACTAGAAATATACATGGTACTGTGCAACCCTTAACTGTGAGTGTGTTTTAGTTACAGTCATAATTTTTTCAAATATCCCTCATCTCTAAAGCCTAAATCAATGACCATACAGCAAAACTTTGATTGAAAAGTATCCAAATGTCCAAAATACTTAAAATTGAATATACCTCCCTACTCTTTTAGAAAAACTACAGGAGAGTGTTTTTGACAATACTGAAAAATTGAAAATATGTTTTAGAGATGATATGGCATTGCAGTGAGAGAACAAAATAAAAGTATCATTTGAGGGAACTGAGTTTCCAAGAGGGTATGCAATTTGGTAAAGTTCAGGTTTTAATACTAATAAGTGACAGTACTAAAATCAATATTTAATCAGTCCCAAAGTCCATATTCTTTCAATTATACCTGATCATAAAGATTTGCAGGCTCACAACTAGAAATTAAATTTTAATTTTTAAGATGATTGAACCCACAGTTTCATTCAGCAACCTCATTTTTGAAATCTATATGAAAAATAAATCCAATATAGCAATCCCTTTTCTCTCAAGTCAATTCTGACTCCTAGCAACACTATAGGATGGAGTAGAAGTGCCCCACAGGGTTTCCAAAGAGTGGCTGGTAGACAAGCTGCCAGTCTTTTGGTTAATAGCCAAACTCTTAAGCCATACTTACCAATAATAATATCCATCGATATTGAATAATAATGATAACAATAAAGTATACACAAGGCCATATGTTACAACACTCTGTGATAGCAAAAACTGTATACTACCTAATGTCTGTCAACTGGGAAATGAATGAATTAACTACGATACATTCACACAGTGAAGTACTATGAGCTATGCATGCAATTACGCTGTGATTTCCAGGATAGCTTAATGGTAAACAAAAACTAAAAACAAAACACAGAAAACAGTATACGACAGACAGACCCATTATAAGTAAATAAATATATAAACAGGAGGAGGGCACAAATCTACACATTTATATGTAATAAAATGGAAAGATAGACTTTAAAATAAGAAAATAAAAAAGACAGAAGGGGTAAGTAAAGTGAGATAGAGGGATAGGGATAAAACTGACTTTGTTTTTTTCTAAATATATGTTGACATGTAAAATGTTTATTTTTGTTAGCTGCAGCTGAGTGAACGCCAACTCATGATGACTCTATATAATCCAGTGGAACAAGTTGTTAACTTTTTCTGTGTCATCCCCACAGTCATTGACATGTTCAAGTTCACTGTTGCAGCTATCATGCCAATCCATCTCATCGAGGGGCTTCCTCATGCTTGCTGGCTGTCTACTTCACCAAATGTGATGCCCTCTCCCAGTGGTCGATCTCTCGGGTGGTGTGTTCAAAGCAAGCTGTTCAGACCATGTTGTGATCCCAGAGGTTTTCTTAGACTAATTTTTAGAAATAGATTGCCAAGCCTTCCTACCTAGTCTGTCTTACACTGGAAACTATATTGAAAATATGTCCAGCATAGGTGATTCTGTTGGCATTTAAAAAAACTGGTGGTGCTCTAACTTCCAGCATCATAATAAAACACAAGCTATCACAACACAACAAACTGACAAATGGGCGGTAGATTAATATATCAGATTAATATACCACCAGCATGTAAATGTTTTATATTATTTTAGAACTGATGAAGTTTTTCAAGAAGCAAACACTGAAGAAATGAAAGCAAAATTACATGAATGTTGTCCTACTGGCAAGGTAGGTACACAGAGGGGAATTACTGCAAATGACTTCAAAACATAAGAATTTGATGGATAATTTTAGGGCATCATACTTGGAAAACAAATCTAGAGTAATTATAAACTCTTTACAATAATCAAGCTGTTGGTAATATTAGCAGAGTCTTATGCTATTGTATATCTACCTTAGGATAAAATAAAAGCATTGTTATGTTAGTATCCTTAAAAATCGGAATTTTTGGTGTAGAAAAAATATGAAATTTATAAACTTAAGTGAAAACCATAGAATCCTGAATGTGATTTGAAAGATAAATAGAAGCTCACATTTTATATTTTTCTCAAAGAAATTATTCTTTTACTCATCCAGAAAGAATGGGCATATCTAGTGCCGAAATTTTGTTCTTTGAGTATTATTCTACTGCTTGGGACCTCTTCAAACCTCGAAAAGCGAGAAATTATCAAAAACATCTGACTTGTCTCAAAAGAACATAGGAGCAACTTGTGTGATTCCCAGTGGACTTTGATGGCAAAATACGGGCATCAATAAACATAGCAAACACAGCTTAACATAACTGAACCAATGTATTTAAATCTATATATTTGACACACTACGTAGTTATCACTTTTGGAGTATGCTAGTAAACCAACCTTTTTTTTCTCCTTTAAATTAGAAAATAAATGGAAATACTGAAGAACTGATTCACTTTCTCCCAGCAAACAATACCTCAAGGTACACAAAAGGTAATGGGAGGGGGGGAATGCCCCAGTTCATAAATGAGGAAGGAACCGTAGAATTACAGTATCTCAGTGTTGCAGGCTCTAATAATTAATCACCCAGACAGTAATCATTAATGGCTTTTAAAATCATGAAGAGAGAGACCCAGATATTAAGTGTGTTCTGTAGAGGGCACTTAACTCCGTTCAAGAACAATTCTTTTCCAAAACTCAAATCTAAATTTGATCATATGTCATACATCTAACTATCAATTTAAAGGAAACACAAGGGTCAGAAGGACATAGGAAACGGTTCTACAGCTACACAATCAGCGAGATGGATGGCATAACTAACTTCAAAAATAAATTAAGTGATCGAAAGTGAGGTAGATTTGTAATTCACGGATTAGCCAAGTGCCATCGAGTCGGATCCGACTCATTGATTAAGAGACCTAAAAGGACATATCAACTGATTCTACCATATGGACTTTCTTGGAACAAATAATTTTTTTTTTTTTTTTAAAAAGACAATTAGAAATCTTGGGTAGCTTAATATATAGTTCATAATGTTAATGAATTATTATATTGAGAAGTTTGATATTGAGTTAATGTTCTAAGATTCTATGTCTTTCGGATGCCTATTAAAGTACTTACTGATGAAGTGATATGATGTCTAAGATTTCTTTTAAAATAATCCGTGTGAAGGAATAAAAAGCAAACTCATTTGTGGTGGGGTGGACTCCGACTATGTTAACACTAAGGAACACAGTAGAACTATCTCATTAGTTTTCCAGGAGTGGCTAGTGAACTGGAATTGCTGAGCAAGCTCTTAACCACTGCACGCCCAGGGCTCCTCTGTGTAGGAGCAGGTAGTTAACTGGCTGGGATGTGCCAAAAAGCCGTAAAACTGGCAGTAGGTGACGGCTTCATGAAGACTATACCATTTTTTTGTATATATTTGAAAAATGTACATAATAAAAAAAGTTAATCATTTTCAGAAGTATCTTTACTTATAGAAACATTGAAAAGCTGTATGCGTGCCTTTGTGTGTGTGCGTGCCTTTGTGTGTGTGTGTTGTGTATCTGAATTTGAACTGCCAACATTTTACTTATCACTGTGGCACTTAACCACTAGCCTCCAAGCTTTCTATCTCTCTGTCTCTCTATACATACATATTTCTAAAAATGTGAGGATATCACGACATGATAGAGATGCCATCACATTACTAGGAAACACAATTTATGGAGTGATGCCACTATTTCTTGCGTTAACACTGAATTTCTATTTACCACATTTATTATGATTTCAGTAATACATAACCAAAAGTTAAAGACAGTTTTAAAAACATCTTTAAACAAAGAACATTTTCATTAAGAAGAGTTTTATATCAGAGACATACAGTTGCGGTGTTTCTAGGCAGCGTGGAGGTGGGGGTGTCAGGTATTCTGTCTACATTTTCTATTATTAGAATGAACATCAACACAGACAAAAGGATGTTCGTGCTCTCACGGGGCGTATGCTTAGACTACATCTGAACATTATTTTTCAGGAAGAAGTGTTCAATGATTTGATCACTTGTCAGAAGTGTCTTATTGAAATATTTTGCAAAGCCTTTAGTTTTCTCTTCTTTACCATCTGGAAAACAAAGAACAAAGGCTCCATTCCCCAGTGAGGTAGACTGAAATCCAAGTATTTTGTAGAATTTCTTCTGAATATCAGGTCCGTATGGAATTGGCTGTTCCCTTTTTCACAACTTCATCACTCCCATTACCAAGCTCGGTATTTTTCCCTGTTTATGGAAGGCTCCATCTAATTTGCTCAGAATCTGAGGGCCTTGGGGGTGTTACTGTGTAACTGGAGGAAAGAAACTTTAAAATTAGAGTTCCTGTGATCAAGTTGTGTAGTAGACAGTGCTGATAAATATGTCATGGAGAATATTTTTAAGCAGATGGTATCCACAGTGGTATATCTACCATTTCCCCTAAAATTGCCTTCTGTCATTGATTGAGCCACACTGTAGCTGAAAGGAAAGCTTCAAAAGGTATTGCATCTAAAAAAGATGTCACAGTATGAAAACTACTCCCACCTCGCAGGAATGTTGGGTAAACAAACAAGATAATCGATGCGAAAATTCCTTGAGCATTTCAGGAGTAAAACGCAAAAAAGAAAAGAAAAGAAAAACACTAACGTAATATTGTATTACTATGTATTATTGTTTGGGAAATGCACACGAAATATCTATGTCTGTATACATGACGTGTATATTACGTACGTATTAAACTATAAGAAAGACGATTCATTTTCTACATTCTAAAACACTCATTTTACATTTACCCTTCTCAACATTTTTGTGTGAATAATACATGACGACATTCTTGTTCTGAATATGTTATTTTCATAGATACTTTTCATCTGGTGAAGAATAATGTACGTGTATGTGCATGTTGCTTTAGCTGTTAGATGCCATGGAATAGATTTTGACTTCTAGTAAACATATGTGAGAGTAGAACTTCCTCATAAAATTTTATTGGCTGTAATGTTTGCTGAAGAAGATCATCAGATCTTTCACCACTGAAGCTGCTGGATGGGTTCGAACCAATAACCTTTTAGTTAGAAGACAAGCACGTAACTGCTGTGTCACTGAGACTCCTTATGCATGCATGTCCGCTGCCACTGAGCCGATGCTGACTAATAGAGACCCTCAAGGACAGAGAAGAGCTGCTCTCCTGAGTTTCCGAGGAGCAGCTAGCACACTAGAACTGCCAATTTTCTGATTAGCAGCTGTAGCACTTAAACACTATGTCATCAGCGTTTCCTTGCACGCATAGCTTGGAAAACGTTAGATCCTTTGTGAAATAACAATTGAAAATTCGCCCAACTTCCTTCCCTTTCAAGCCATCATAAAATTCCAACTATACATGTTGTCTTATTTGACACATAATATTTGAATTGGAACTTCTGACTGGTTCACTCCAAGGAAATTTTACATGAAAATCACCTGGAGATCTTGTTAAAATGTACTCGTGATTCAGTACACCAGGACGGGAATGCAAATCACATCCGGGAACTTGTTAGACATGCAAATTCTCAGCAGGGATTCAAAGCAGAGCAAAGTGATTTAAAGCCTTGATATGAAGACATTTACCTGTATACTCTTGGCTCAGTCTCTTGGCACTATGCGTACTAGACTTTTTTTTCTAAATAAAATAAATAAAATATGTTTCCAGAATTTATACATAATTTGACAAGACAATAGTTTTGGTCAGTGATTTTATTTATAGTAATTAAACCATTTTTATCAATTTGAAACTATAATAAAAGCTTTGTATAAATAATTTCTTATCCCAAATGAAAGAGGAAACATCTACGTTGGTCTCCTCAACTGCCCTCTCTGTACCTTACCTGTTTTTATTTACTTATTTTTAACTTTTCTTCCTTTCTCAGAACCTTCTCACTCAATTTTCTTCTCCGTTCTCATCATTTCCCAGCACAAAATTACTTAAAGAGACATGTATGAACCTTTCCCAAATGTATAAATTATTCATTAAAATTTTCCTGGTGACGTTTGCACTTTAAAAGACATCAAAAACATAAACTTGTTACATTAGAGCATTGCTTACAATGTCCAGCTGTATGGTTACAACTGGTTCACTATACAGGGTGAAATAAATTGGTAGAGGCAAAAACTAACAAATATTGAGAATCATCATTATCTAGGCACTTGAAATTTAATACTTACAAAATATTAATACACGGATTTTTCAGAATTCAAGAGCTCTATATGTTTTCACCAAAGTGATTAGGAAAATCACAGCAAGACATCCTAAAATTTGAAAATGCTACACATAATGATAACCCTGTACAAGTTTTCCACACCAGGAGAAACTTTACATTTATTCATTTTTTTAAAGATATCACTTTGATGACTAAATCTCACCGGACCCAAGACATGGTCTTTTCAGTCACTTCACATGTTTGCAAAAGCTGGGCAATGAAAAAGGAAGACAGAAAAGTTGATGCAGTGGAACTCTGGTGTCAGTGAAGATTATTGAATGCACCAGGCGCTGTCAGAAGAACCAGCAAACCAGTCTTGGAAAATACACAACAAGCATGCTCCTTTGAAGTGGGGGTGGAAGGAGTTTGGCTGGCTGGTTTTGGACACATCGTCAGGAAAGAACAGTTGCCAGAAAAGGACATCATGCTTGGTAAAGTGAAAGGTAGGCAAAGAGGAAGTTAGACAACTAAGATGAGATGGACTGGCGCAGTGGCTGACTCGGTGGTCTCCGATGTATTCATGTCTATGAGGAGGGCCCAGGGCAGGGTACCATTTTATTCTTTCAAATATAAGACTGTTACAAGTTAGAGCCATGAATTGAATTTGTTACCTTGAAATGTCATCAAATTGGCTAGGTCATAATTCCCAGTACTGTGTGGTGGTCCACCACTTTTAATCTGATGTGATTATGCTGTGTGCGATTTGACGGCACTTGGCTGGCTGGCTTCATGTTAATAAGGCAGTATTAGAGGCAGTTGCATTAAGACGCACGACACAATCTACAGAATTAGGTTGTGTCTTAAGCCAGTCTCTTTTGAGATATAGGAGACAAAAGCCAGCAGAGAGAAGGACGTCATTACCACCCCGCAAGAAGAACCAGAAATGTAGCATGCTGTTTGGACCTGGATTCTCCTGTACCAGGGCAAGACTGATGAGAAGGACCTTACCCGAGAGCTGACAGAGAGATAGAAAGCCTTCTCCTGGAGCTGGCACCCTGATTTTGAACTTAGAGTCTCCTGGACTGTGAGAATACGTTTCTCTTTGGTAAAGCCATCCACTTGTGGTGTTTCTGTTATAGTAACACTAGATAACTCAGACAGCAGCTAAAAACAACAAAATGGCCTGGAATTGCTCAGTCCAAGATAGATAGATACATAGATAGATCAATAAGTAAACAAACAGCCAAGGCCACTGTCATCAAGTAGATTTGACTCACGGTGACCCTGCAGACAGAATGTACCTACCTTATAGAGTTTCCAAGGAGTGCCTGATGGATTTGAACTGCCAATTGGGCAGCAGCCATAGTACTTAACCAGTACATCACCAGAGTTTCTGAACTGTAGTATCTAAGACACTGGGGAAAAGGATACTTTAAGAATTTTGAAGAAAAATGATTTCCAACTCTATTTCCAGAAATGTAAGCAATTAAGTAAAGGGAAAGAGTTTTTAAACATGTACTAAAAACTAATTATTTCTTCTGTAACCTTCATCAATAGCATTTTGAGGTCTGCCATACAAAGGACTCTTGCAGAAACCAGTTGTTCCACCCATATCCATGAGTGAAATATTTTAGTTTCTCTTTCTGCAAGCAGTTTTGTCCTGACTTTTATTCTCCCGGCTATAGCCGTGGTGCATAGTGGTTAAGTGTTTGGCTGCTGACCAAAATGTCAGCGGTTTGAATCTACCAGCCGCTCCTTAGAAACCTTATGGGGTGGTTTTCTTTTCCCTACAGGATGTTAAAGAGTCAGTATCGCCTTGACAGAAAATAATCTGTTGTTTTCCAGATCTTACAGTGTTTACACTAACTACTGTCTCTGTATGTGTTGGCAAGGGGAGCCTGCCACAGCCTCACTGCTATTTAAAAGACAAAAAAGAGTCCATAGAATTAAATTGATAAAATTTCTACCATACCCTAAATCTCCGTAATGTACTTGCAGGTTAATTGTCATTGAGTTTAAATCTAAAGACTTTATGGTTTCAATCAAAATACATATGTTAGGGGAAAGTGTGGCTTTTTCCAGGGATGAGGACCAATAGAAGTTCCTGGGTAATTCAAATGATTAATGTACTTGGCAGGTAATAGAAAGGTTGAAAGTTCAAGTCTGCCTAGCATGCCTAGGAAGAAAGGGCTGGTCACCTACTTTCAAAAAATCAGATATTGAAAAATCCTTTGGATTACAGTTCCTCACACTTGGGGTCACCATGACTTAGAATCAACCTGATGGCACTGGTGGCTGGAGTGGCAGGGGAGGGACAGCAGCAGAGAAAATCCATGCCTGATTTTGTTGCTTAGGAAAAACAAGTTTGTCTTCTAATCTGGAAACATAGATTCTGCAATTCCATAAAGGGGAAAAAAAATGAGTCCCAGAGCAAAAAGTCAAGCTTCCGAAGCTATTCACGTTAGTTATCACATTTTTAATAAGACAATAAAATCTAACCAACCAAAACAAACCAAACCAAACCAAACCAAGAATCATTATGTCAAATACGGACAGAACAAGGTAAGTTCTCTAGTCGCTGTGTCAAGGGAAGGTATTGTATTTGACCCAAAATGCTCCGTTTATGAAGATGAGGAGATACAAATTTTATTTTCCTTTTCTTCTTTCTGATTAAAGGCTTTATGTATTTTTTAACCCACAGTACAGTCTTCTTACTGTTTTGTAATATGCTGATATTTGTAGCTATTTTATATTAACTTGATTTAAAATGCTATCATGGCATTTCCTAATATAATTAGCATTTTTGTTTTGGCCCTTTAACGATATAAGCATTAGCATTGCTTCATGCCACTTCTGTATAAATACAGACACCTTTGTGATTTTTAAAGTATAAAATCAACATTCAAATTGGATTCTCTTTATTTAAATAGACTTATTAGAAATTTAAAGCAGATGAAGATGGTTTCAATGAAATGAATAAATAATTAAGGCAAATCTGTATACTTGTCAGAAATTCCATATTAAGAATCAGGTGAGAGGAGACAGTCTTCTGACAGAGCTGTCACTTTCTTAGTTAAAGGTAATGTTAATTTTTTTTTTTAATCTTGATGTTCTTTTCAAGTTTAGTTGATCAAACCAAAAGTTAAAAAAAAAAAGCTGCCAGATAACTTACACAGGTAATAATCAGAACCTTTAATCACACATAAAAAAGAGCCATTCTATTCTACGTATTGCAAAAAAATCATCAGCTGGCTGAGAAGGCAGAATTTCATACTTCAAGCAGTTTTAATCATTGATCAGGCTGGGAAATAAAATAACAGATTGCATTTTACAAACCGGTCACTACAATGCCTCGTCAGCAGACCTAGACAATAATCCCTGAGTGTGGTAAGGCTGCAGCCGTTAATAACCTGGCTTGTTAGTTGAAAGCTGGCAAACTCTCAAGCATTTAAGAGGATTACTGCTATAAACCATATTAATTTTTTTTTTTAAACATTCAAGTCCGTGTTGATGAAGAGCCTCTGTAACAGAAATAGCAAAGTTGAATGTGCAACAAAACCCTCTTCCATTCCTTTTTTGGTTGATGACCAATTCTACAACAAAAAAATTAAAGTCAAGCTTCATCTTATTAAGGTAGAATAGTAATTTTTGATGAAATAATTTTAATTGCAAAGCCTGTAAAAGAAAATAAGACATTATTTTACAGAAGCCTGCCGAAAGAATTTATTTTTACTAAGACTTGTTCAAAAAGATTTTTTGTCTTCTTAAAGTGGCCTCTATCTCTCACTTGCTAGGGAAAGAATTAGACAAAAAGCCCAATAAAATCAAATTCCCCAACTTTTGACCTCAAAGAGCTTTATGAATCTCCTGTCGGTGGCAGTGGCAGCAGAGTTGGGAGCTAATCAAGCTGACCCTAGGGCCAGCCTGCCTAGGTATGCCTTCCGATCTCCTCACCTGTCTATTCTCTTTGAATCAATTTTCATGCCTGTAAGCTGGAGATAGAGAACCCAAATCTTAGGATTATTATGAACATTATGTGAATTAATATCTGAATATTCCATGAAACAGTGTACAACATATAGCAAATGCTGTATATACAGATTGTAAGGTAAAAGGAACATAAAAATAAATCAGTATATAATAAAATATGTAGTGGTAAAATACAAGTCTAAATTAGAAAATAGCTATTCAATTGAAACAGAAAATGCTTATTCAATCAAAATTTTTCAAACAGCTTTTGTTTTCAGATAGACTCAATGGTATCTTAGATATGTATACTTCCTTTTTTTTTGTGGAACACCAAACCGAACAAACCCACTGCTGTTGAGTCAATTCCAACTCAGAGAGACCCTATAGAACAGAGTAGAATTGTTCTATGAAGTTTCCAAGATCTCAGAAATGGTCATATACTGAGTATTAACTGAAAGGTTGATAGTTCAAACCCTCCCAGAAGAGCCTTGAAAGAAAATACTGGCAATCTGCTTTGCAAAGCTCACATCCTTGAAAACCCTATGTTGCAGTTCTACATGGCGTCAAAGTGGTTGTCATGAATCAGAGTGAACTCAAAGGCAACTATGTTTTTTTTATTACTGTTATAAAAAGCATAGATGTAAAACAAAATTTGCCAGTGAAATATGTAGAACTCTGAAAAGTGGTTACTTATTATAATTTCCATACTGTCTCAGAAAGTTACTTTAATGTCATCAACTAAAACTTTTGAAGATGTTTTTTTCTGGTTATTGTGAAAATTAACTGAGAATGGCCTATACTGTAATAATTGTTAAGAATTTATATTCTATGTTCATACTTTGCTGAACATAACATTATTTTCTGAAGGTGCAAGCTCTTAAAGGACAAAAGTTACAGATTCTTTAATTTAATCTGCTTACTGAACATGTCCAGTAACTAGTTAAAAACATAACACTGAAGATTCTAATTTAGGTGTTATGTGACTGAGTCTACACATTTGCATTTTTGCCCATAGACAAAGATTATTTTGGATTTTTTTCTTTCTTGAGAGCACATTTTTGAATACTACTGCTAGAGAAAACATTACTAATTTGTTCAAGTTATATCAAGCCTACAAATTACCCCGTAATCCACATAAACCCTGAGCAGCAAATTGTTTCCTTAACTTTTGTTCCTTTTCCAAGATCAGATTGAACAATGTTAATAATTAAAGGGAAAAGCACCGGTGTTAATGTTTTCTGGTAATTTATATTTTAACCACATTAACTAAGCTTTTGAGTGAAATGAGAACTAGGAAATTATGGGGAAAATGGTATAATAAATACCTGCAAGAGAAGAACCAGTATATTCTGCTGAATCTAATGAAAATCTTGATTCATATAAATCACCTTACCTTACTCATTAATGATTAATACTACTGTGTTTGAATAAGATGACTATAGCTGTGTCCTGGATAGTTTTTGTTTGTTTGTTTTTTAATTTATTTACTAAATTAAATTTAACCACAGTTCTCTCTTTTCTGAACTGGTGTACTTTACTGCACAGTATTAGAAACAGTTGAGAAAATACACAAAACAGAATGATCACGCTGCTATTCAGGTGAATGATGTCAATAAGTTGTTAAAGGGACCAGAAAGCAGAAAATGAAAGAGACTGAATACAAATATGCTGTCCTTATTAAATTTGTTTAAGAGTTTATGCATCTACATGTTGACCTTGTGTATGTGGCAAGACGAAACCCAAGAAAGGAAGGCTGGAATTCTACATCCCGTTGTCAGTGTACTCAGTGACCTTAGTAAAGTCACATTACCTCTTTTAAACATACTACCTCAATAATATAAAAAGATTTGTTTTAAAAAAACTCAGTTGCCTTCGCGATGACGATGACTCAATATATGTTCTAGTAGAAGTGTGATACACAAGCTTTTCAATGACTGATTTTCAGAAGGAAATCACTTGATCTTTCTTTTGAAGTGCTTCTGAGTGGACTCTCATCTCTTCCACATCCCTACCAAACGTACTGGCTTTTTGTGCTACCTAAGTACATCACTGTAACTCTTAGCATTTCAAGTACTGTTGGCAGTGTCCATCAGTAGTCTTTTGGTCCTTAAGAAACAGTTTGTTAAGGACAAGACCAGTCAGTGTACGCTAGTCTGACTTTATATCACATCCAATTTAGTTAGTTTGACAAAATTTAAATAGTATGTATTGACATTTGTGTCTATGTTTTCCTGATGTTTTTCATGTTAGCCTTCATAACAAACCTAAAATGTGGGTATTGCTTTCTGTTCCATTTTATGAATCAGATGACTGAATCTGTGAGGGAGAAATTAATCTTCCTTAATTTACTGTCCAGCTTTCCCATGCACGTAGAGCAAATAAAAACACTATGGCCTGGATCTGCCACACCTCAGTCTTCAAGGCGAAGTCCTTGCTTTCAATACCTTAAAGAGATCGTTTACAGCAGATTTGCACAATGCAAGGTATCTTCTGATTCCTTTTCTTTTTTTGTTGTTTTCCTTTGATTTCTTGACTGCTGCTCATATGGGTGTTGATTGTGGATCCAAGTAAAACAAATTCCTTGACAACTTCAAACCTTTCTCCATTTACCACACTTGCTTATTGGCTGAGTTTGAGGATTTTTTGTTTCCTTTATGTCAAGATGTATTCTGTGCTGAAGGCTGTGGTCTTTGAGCTTATCAGTAAGTGCTTCAAATTCTCTTCATTTTCAGCCAGCAAGATTGTGTGATCTGCATAATGCAGATTGTTAGTCTCCTCTAACTCTAATGTTGCATTCTTCTTCATAAAGTCCAGCTTCTTGATTTATATGCTCAGAATACAGATTGAATAAGTATGGTGAAAAGATACAATTTTTTTTTTATTATGATGAAATGAAAATGTACATTGCTATATAAATTCCCATGCTCACCAATAAACAGCTTCCACTGCTCTCCCTGCCCGGTGATAGCATACCCTTCCTCTCTGCTTCATATGTGTCCTATCCTCCCAACAGTCTCCTATCCCCTCCTCTCCACCCACTCCCCTTCCTCCGGCAAGAGGTCAGCAGGATGACATCCTATAATGCATAGAACCATAAAGTTCCCACAAGATACAATCACACTGCATCACCACGTTCAATCTATTGCTGTCCGAAAAGTTGAACTTCATTATAATTTATGGAGAGGGGCAGTGTCAGGGCCAGGAGCCATGCTCCCAGGGTAACCCCAAAGCCCCTGGACCATCAGTTGTGGTCTTTTACTGGAGTTCTCAGGGTGCTCCTCTATTTACTCTTGTGTTGCTAGTGAAACTCAATTTTGTGAGCTCCATCGTGGCTATCACTGGTGGTGACTGGGCACCATACAGTTCTGGTCACAAGTAAATTTAGTGACCCACTCATGTGGGTCTCTCTGTCTTCTGGATTCTCTTCCCCCTATGTCGTTCTGGTCCTGAGTGATCACTCATTTGTGGTGAGTTGGGACCATTTGCTGTACCCTCAGATGGCAGCTTGGCTACTTTTAAGACCCCAGACACCACTCACCGATGTGCGGTGCAGAGAGTTCTCATTAGCAAAATGCTAGTTGTGCCAATGGCCTCGATTTCACCTGAGAGCATGGTCCCCTGCCCCCTGCCCTAGCTACTCTGTACTTGTAATATTGGAATAAGATGGGAGGAGTACTCAAATTGTGTTGTAGTCCAGTTATATTGATCTTCTTTCTAATGTGTGCTGTCACTGATTTCAGCCAACCAAACTTCTATTAACTATCTAATCTAAACCCTCCCTCCCCTCCTTCCTGCCATTGCAGCCATCAGAGTCTTTTCTTCTACACATGAATCTTTTTTTAAGTTCTTGTAGTAGGGATCTCGTATAATATTTGTCCTTTGATCACTGACTACTTTCACTCAGCATAGTATTCTCCAGTTGAAACTAGGTTAAGAGATGTTTCCTGCAAAATCATCGTTGTTCTTTATCATTGCATAGTGTTCTATTGAATATATATACCATAGTTTACCTTCCATTCCTCTGTTGTTGGGCATCTGGGTTGATTCCATCTTTTTGCTATTGTGGGCTGTGCTGTGATGAACATTCGTGTGCATGTATCAGTTGGTGTGAATGACTTTGATTCTGTAGGATATACTGCAAGTAGTGGAATTATTGGGTCAAATGGTATATCTGTATCCATTATTTTAAGGGACCGACAGATTGCTTTCCAAAAAGGTTGTACTATTTTGCATCCTACCAACAGTGTAGGAGAGTTCCAATCTCCCCACAGCCTGTCCAGCATTTGTTGTTTTGTGTTTTTTTAATCATGGCCAACCTTGTTGGGGTGAGATGGTATCTCATTGTTGTTTTGATTTGAATTTCTTTAATAGCTAATTATCATGAGCATGTCTGCATGTGGTTTTTGGCTTCCTGGATCTCCTCTTCAGAGAAGCGTCTGTCCATCTCCTTTGCTCATTGCTTAACTGGATGATTTATCTTTTTCTTACTGATGTTTTGTAGTACCTTATAGATTACGGGAATCAGGCATTGGTCTGATGTATAGTCGACAAATATTTTTTCCCATTCTGTAGGTGGTCTTTTAATTCTATTAACAAAGTCTTTGTATGAGCAAAAGTGTTTGATTCTCAATAGTTCCAATTTATCTGTTTTCTCTTCTGTTGATTGTGGTTTGTTTGACAGATTTTGAAGTCTGTCTACGTTGTTTAGTAAAACCTCCACTGTTGTTCCTGCTTTCTCTTGGATGAGCTTTATGATGTTAGATTTGATATTTAGGTTTTTTATCCAGTTTGAGCTGGTTTTTGTATAAGGTGTAAGATATGGGTCTTGTTTTAATTTATTGCAGATGGATATCCGATTTTACAAGGATCATTTGTTGAAGAGATTGTTTTTACCCCACTTTAATGTCTTAGGGCCTTTGTCACATATCAGCTCTTCATAGGCAGATGTCATCTCTGGGGTCTCAATTCTGTTCCACTGATCTATCTGTCTGTTTTTGTACCAGTACCAGGCTGTTATGACTGCTGTGGCAGTGTAATAGTTTCTAAAGCTGGGTAATGAGAGGCCTCCCGGTGTGTTCTTCTTTAGTAATACTAATCTTGATGCACACTTTTAATGACTTTAAACCGTGAAGTATCCCCTTGAACTAGTCCAACAATTGCTTCTTGATCTATGTACAGGTTCCTCATGAGCACAATTAATTGTTCTGGAATTACCACTTTTTGAAAGGTCATCCATAATCTGTTAAGATCTACACAGTGAAATTCCTTTGCATTGTCAATAAAACACAGATAAACATCTTTCTGATGTTCTCTGCTTTCAATCAGGATCATTGTGACATTAGTGATGGGATCACTGGTTCTACACCCTCTTCTGAATCCAGCTTGAAGTTCTGGCAGTTCCCTGTTGATGTACTGTGGCAGCTGATCTTAAAGATCTTTAGCAAAATTTTACTTGCTTTTGATATTAATGCTGCTGTTCTATAGTTTTCACAACTGGTTGAATCACTTTTCTTGGGAATACACATAAAGATGAATCTTGTCCAGTTGTTTGGCCAGGTAGCTGTCTTCCAAATTTCTTGGTATAGACAAGTGAGCACTTAAAGCTCTGTATCCAGGTTTTTAAATCAGTTGCTGAACATATGCTACCTCCTGAAATGCTTGAAAGTTGATCAACTCTTTTTGGTATAGGAAATTGGTGCATTTCTTTCATCCTCTTTTGATGCATCCTGTGCCATGTAATATTTTCCTGGAAGAATCCTTCAATATTGCAATATAAGAATTGAACTTTTTTCTAAGGGTTGAATTTTTTTCTTTCAGCTTGAGAAGTGCCGAGTACATTCTTCCTCTGTGGTTTTCTATTGCTAAATTTATGCACATTTTTCTTCCTTCCTCCTCTCCCTCCTTCCTTCATTTTTCTCTCTTTCTCTTTCCTTCATTCTTCTTCCTTCCTTTCCTCTTTTCCTTCTTCCCTTTCTTCCTCCTTCCTTCTCTCCTTCTCTCCCTCCCTTCCTCCTTACCTTCTCTCTCTCTTTCTTTTTTTGCATATAATGTTAATACAACATAAAATCTCTTTGATATCCAATCTAAAATTAGGACCTCCATTCTTCCTTCCCCATGAATTAGAATAAACTTGATGGCACTGGGTTTGGCTTTTTTGTTTGGTAAGGAGATTTTTCCTGTTATTATTTGCCACTGAGTCAGCACTCATGCATGGCAACCTTATGCACAGTAAATAAACTATTGCTTAGTCTCAGTACTTGGCTTTGGCTTGGCTAGTCTTGTGCTATCTTCATGATCATTGCCTTGCTTAGGTTCATTTTCCTCATTGTCAATGGCTTTCTTATTTATAAACATGACATTCTTGTCTAGTGGTTGGTCTTTCCGGATGGCATGTTCAAAGAAACCTAGCTTAAGTCTGGCCTTTCTTACTTATAAGGAACATTCTTGTGTTTTTTCCAAAAATTAATTTGTTCTTCTTTTAGCAGTTCGTAGTACGAGGAAGGCCAATTAATCTCATGAACTCATCCTAGAAAAAGCTCTACATACCTCATTGTTGAATACTATAGTCCTCATCAGAGTACTCCCCTTGGGGAGCTATCAACCAACACCAGTGCCTAGTTCACCTTCTGAAGCAGTTTTGGAACTCTTTCTATGGAATAACTATCAGAGCTGTTGTCATATTACTCTTGATGTCCTGAATGACATCAAAACGTCTTCCTTTCAGTATTTCCTTTATCTCTGAGTAAAGAAAAAAGTCATTGGGGGACAGATCCGGTGAATAGGAAGGATGTTCCAATACAGTTACTTGTTTACTGGCTAAAAGCTCCCTGACAGACAACTGTACAATTAAGCTTGTGAACTTGCTATTGTGACACCACGCTCAATGGCCATTTCAGAGAGAGCTTCATAATTGCTTTGAAGGGTGGACTAGGCTCTGGCATCAGTGCGCAGCTTCCCATGGGGAGTACTTCAGTGGCGAACATAGTGATACTAAGCAATGAGCTATGTTGCACTTAGAACAATTAACTTCTCAAACTTGTCAGACCTCATATATATTACTTTCTAAATGTCATCATATCTCTTTCATTGTCAATATTAAAAAAATAATTTTACATATGCTTCTTTAGCTTATTGTTCCTAAAAATAAAAAAAAAAGTTTGTATAGTACCTTTTAATATATCCTTATTATCATCCTTCTAACAGGATTCATAAAAGTGTTTTTTCTCTCAATATCCAAATCTATCACAGTGTATTGAAGAGCACTCCATGAATTCACACTATAAATGCATATATAATTCTCTTTCTATTTAAAACAATATTAAACACTACCAAAATAATTAAGGTTTATTGTTAAATATTGATAGATAAAGATTTATAACATAACTTTTCACTTTTCAATTGGAAGTCAAGTTTGATTCTGTCAGATGTGATATATTGTACAAATCAATTTTATCTAACAGTATAAGTATTTACTTATTTTAGAGCAGTTACGTGTATTTTTCTCATTTTCAGAGGATCAGAAATAATAATAATTAAAAAACCCATTTAACTCTAGTCCAATAAAAATGTTTCTTTGTAGGCCAATCTATGAAAAAAATACCACCAACTATGTCATGACAGATTGATGTGCAATAGTTAAGAGTGAGATTACTTTGAGTCCAAGACACTGGAATATAATTAGCAACATATAGAAACATTCTGTTGAGGAATTCAAACGATTTAATTGAGTCTATGGATTAACAATGACATCTTTACTACTTGTTTAAGTACAGGAAGCGTACATTCTCAACCATCTGTTGTTTTGGATCTGTTTTCCAAGAATTGTTGGAATGATGTCTAACAGATTTAGAAAATATATTCAGCTTACAGTGACCCAGTACGTGACAGTATTCATATGTCCCACTTCAAAGCGGATTTAGAGAAAATCATGACATTATAATATATACATAAAATTACAACCTTTTGGGGGGAAATACTGAAGTAATAGCACTTACAATGGATTTTTTCATTATTTTGAGAAATGTTTTCTTTATAATATAAACAGTAAATCTAAAGATAGTATTAAAGAGCTATTTCATGTATATGTATATATATATTCTGAAATGTGTAAAAATACTTATTCACTTGATTTTAAATTACAGAAAGCCAAATTTCCAGAGTTCCACTTTCTAAAGGGTATAGTAGAATTCATGCTACTTGCTCCTTAAAGACTCAGAACATACTGGAGGTACCTCCTACGAAACATATAAAAAGGATGGTTTCAGCTAAATTTTATGTGATTAATATTGTGGGCCAAAACAGTCTTTATCATAAAGTTTGGCAGGCTAATTCCACTGGTTGCTGAAAAAGGCCTTAAAGCAAACCCACGGCCATTGAGTCAATAAAGTCCTTCTTATTGTCATTAGGTGCCATCCAGTTGGTTCCGACTCATGGTGATGCTGTAAGTCAGAGTAGAACTGCTTCTTAGAGCTTCCAAGGAGCACCTGGCAAATGTGGGCTGCCAACCTCTTGCTTGGTTACCCATCATAGCACGTCCACGTCGCTCCACCAGTTTCCAAATATGCTAATTCACAGCGGGCCCTACTTGACCTTATCTATGTTGAACTAAGGAAGAAGATCAATAAGGCATCGGAACCAAACTAGCATCCAAGTAATTGACTTGTATGTACAAAAATAAAGGCAAGACAACTTTTAACAGCATTCAAAGATCTGAAACTATTGTTTAGCTATCAAAGACTCTGACAGATTTTAAACCATCAAAGAGTATTTGGTGAATGAATTAGTAGCGTAATGAAAAGTCATACCCAGGTGTTTTGATTCCCAAGCCAGTTCTTTTCCCACTATATATCCATTTATTCTTTTATTGCTTTATGACATAATAGGTTTGTTTGTTTAAACATGTATGGTAGTGCTTGTGTTTACAGAAAGCATTCTGCTAGACAAGGAAGGCAGAAGCATATAAGGTATTTTTGTATTAAAAAAATATTGTCATAAGAATCAAAAGATGGTGTCTTGGCTCTGCAATTAAAAAAATAACTGTTACTTGTTCTTTCTGGCCTTAAGCTTGCTTCTTGTGGCTTTATCTCCACCCCTTTAACATGTAAAATCATTATAGCAGCCCTTTAACAAAATTGTTTTAAGAATCAAATAACGTGTCATATGCAATAGACCCTGTTATAAAGTCAATTTGTGCAGACTGTCTTTTTTTTTTTTCAAGTTGTCTTTTCACTTCATTTCTGGTTACTCATTTTTCCTTTCTCTCATGGCCATTTCTATCTTGTTACACAGTTTCTTAACAGTTTTAACTAGTCTCTAACTACCCCTCCTGGTTCCATACTCTGTATGGTATCCTATGATAAAAATCCTGTAACTATCTTGGTAACCTAGTCTCTTGACAGCTGTAGTTATTCTTTGCCCCTTTTGCCCATGTATCATATGATTTCCTGTTGTAAAAATGCCTTCCCTTGCCAGCATTCATGTCCTAGAAACCTATAAACTGACCATTAAGACTTCAGCCCTCAAAACATAGCTAACATCACCTTGCAACAATATCAGTTGCTGTTACTTTATCTCCACATGCAAACCCAGTGTGGCCCTTTGAAGACACATGCTGCAGTTTCCTCTCTGGGACCTGCCAGCACTAAATTCTTTCTGTTTTCTGGTCTTGTGTGCATCTCACTTTCCCACACTGCAGCTGACAAACTGTCTGTGACAACTACTGGCTCCCCTTTGAGCCCAATTTAAGACAGACTTTTTACAAAATAAGTGCTCACTAAATGTGTCTATTCTCTGCATCATTATCTGTCTGCATTTGACAGAAGAAAATCAAGACCCAGAGTCATTGAGCAATCTATTATATTCACACATTTCCTTAAAATTTGTGTACAACTCTGTTGTGTTCATCACTTTTGTTAATTACAAAACTTCTAAAAGGGCAATTTCGTTAACTCCATGGTCCAGATAACTTCTAGCTGTGACGCCTCCGTCAGTTTCCCAAAATCAGAAATCCTTTAAAGTCAGAATAAGAAATAGTCATTGAGAACTCACAATTAAGTTCACAAACTCATTCTAGAAAAAGTGCTACTTAATTCATTGTTGAATATCACCACAGTCACCCTCTAAGTACTCTACTTTGGAAGCTGTGCACCAACATCAGTGCCTAGTCCACTCTTCAAAGCAATTTTAGAACTCCTTCTCTGGAATGGCCATCGGAGCTGTCATCGTATTACCCCTGATGTCCTGAATGTCATCAAAACCGTCTTCCTTTCAATATTTCCTTTATTTCTCAGTAAGCAAAAGAGTCATTGGGGGCCAGATCGGGTGAATAGGGAGGGTGTTCCAATACACTTGTTTGTTTTCTGGCTGAAAACTCTTTCACAGACAACAATATAACTAAGTTCACAAACTTGTCCCTGTGCACGATGGTCATTCCAGAAAGAGTTCCAAAATTGCTCTGAACGGTGGACTAGGTTCCGGCATCAGTACAAAGCTTCCCAAAGGGAGTACTTTGAAAGATACCATAGAGAAAATCAGCAATGAGGCATGTAGCACTTTGAACAATTAAGTGCATGGACTTAATTGTCAAACCTATTTGGCTTGGCTCATTAGTTATCTAAGAAGCTCATTGATTGAAGCTCAGAGTGACCTTGGCGTTCTCTAGTGCTACTATAACAGAAATACTGTGAGGGGATGCTTTAACCAAGTGAAATTTATTCTCTCACGACCTAGGAGGACAGAAATCCAAATTCAGGGTGCCAGATCCAGGAGAAGACTTTTTCTTTCTTTTGTCTCTGGAGAAAGTTCTTTGTCCTCAATCTTCACTTGATCTAGCAGTTTCTCAGCTTGAGGATCCCAAGTCCAAAGGATGTATTTCCTCCCCGCTCTTCTTTCTTTGTGAGTAGATGTCCCTTTGTCCCTTTCCTTACTTTTCTCTCTTGCATTTTGAAAGGTACCGACTCATGATACCGCAGTCACATAGACTTGAGTCTTGCCGTGTTAACACAACTGTCTTCAGTCTTGTCTCTTTACCATCACAGCAGCAGGACTTACAACACGTAAGAAGATCACGTCAGATGACAAAACGGTGGACAACTGCAAAATACTGGGAATTATGGCCTAATCAAATCAACACATTTTGGGGGGACACAATTTAATCCACTGAAGAATTCTTAGGAACAATTCCTACCTACATATTTGTCCATTCTTGCTACTCTTGGTGGCATGTTGGTTAAAGCAACAGTTTTTAACCAAAAGGCTGACAGTTAGAATCCACAAGATGCTCCTTGGGAACTCTACGGGGAAGTTCTACTCTGTTCTATAGGGTCAGTATGAGTAAGAATTGACTTGATGTCAATGGGTTTGTGTTTTTATTTTTTTTTGTATTTGTTGCCTTATAGCTAGTAAAATATTTTACAGTTCCGTAGCATTAAAATGTAAACAAAATACATAAATTTTACTTGCATTTTTTAGATATTTAGTAAATATGTAAGCTATTTGACCTAGAAAAACAAATGTTTGTGTTTAATAAAAGAGTCAATTTAGATCTTCTTGTGTATAAACTTGTATACTAATCACTATGTATATAACACTGTAACAGTGGTGGAGAATATAAACTTCGGTTACAATTCTGTGTGCCAGTGACATGACAATTGTGAAATTATTTATGTGGAAAACATTATATAATTCATCTGAACAACCTAACATATTTAGTTATGTGTAAGAATCACTACTTATAAATTGCCATGTGGGCTCATCTTAACAGAAAAATCTACTATTTTTATGGATCAAATAAAGTTTTCTTCATTGAATACTTACACTGTAAAGTATAAGTTTATTGCTCAGTTTTAAATGGCAACTATTTAAACATTAAATATAAAAAGACTTCTGACCAATATTGTATAGCAAGGAAAAAATTTGCTGTCTTGCTTGCACAGCTTGAGAAGCTGACAAATACACGTGAAACAAAAACTTTTAGATATAGAAGAATTAATAGTGCAATATAGTAAGCAGTGATTCTTGAGAGAAGAAAAACAAACAACAAGAATCTTATAATTGTCTCCATCTTCCCACCGGGAGGAATTCTCAAACCTCAACAAAGCGATGACATTGTCAGCAGAGCATGGTGGTTTTCCTTGAGTAAAGACATTAGAGACAGCAGATCCTGGGGGCCAAGGAAGCTACAGCTCACAGGACAGGGTAAAGGGAGAGGGCTGCACAGATAGAGAACTCTGGAAATCTGACCAGCATCCCTCATGAAAATTCACCTAAATACTATGCAGAGCAGGAACATGGTACCCAATAACCAAGGCTTAGTTATGCCTACTTTCTGATCTATAGTGCACAGTTTCATCCACCTTCCCCATGTGAAATTGTGTACTACAATTTAATAAGAAAATAAAATTAAATTCATGCACAGTTGGCTTGATATAGTCCCTTGAATATTTTGCTTACTGGTTAATCTACACCTCACACAGATGGTAAGTGTGAGAACAGAACTGTAGGCAAAGGGCTAAAGGAATAATTGCTGTTGTTCATGCCATAGTATGCTGTGCTTTTATCAGCTATATAGAAATGAACAATAGCATATGGAATACCAAGTAGCTTCCTCAGAAAAGTACTGCCACACCAGTAGGGTAAAATGATGCTAGACTTATGATCCTTCTGGTACCAAGTAAAAAAGTTTAAAAACAAGCTTCTCGAGCATGGTTTCTCAACAGCAAAGCTATTGACTTTTTTTTGGCTAGATAGTCTTTGTTGTGGAGTTGCTTTGGGCCTTACAGGATGTTTAGCAGCTAGATCTCAGTATCAAGCACTTCTTTCTCAGTTGTAAAAATCAAAAATGCTCTGTCAGGTAGCTTATGTAACAAGACAAGAAAAAGCAAATGCATAGGGACCAAAACTGATGAGTGATTACTAGGTTGGGAGATAGGAAAAGGGAGGCTAACAGTGACTGCAAAATTTGTGTTGATTTAGGGATGTATTGCATGGCCTGTTATTGCAATTGTCACTAAGTTGTACACCTATAAAAAGTTGAATTAGCAGAAGTTGCATGATAGATATACTTATAACATAGCAGCAACAGCAGCAGCAACAAAAATGTATCTGCTGAGGCAAATTATGTGCAACCCAAACCTCAGTAGTCTAGCTTAATTGGTAAAAAATGTCTGCCTCGAAAACTCTGTCTTTCTCCTCCAAGATCTGTCTGTATGAGGTCAAATTGACAACAGCCACTTTAAAGATGGGATAGAAAACTTGGAGGTCAGTGAGTTTACATAAGCTGAGAGGCACAACTCAGAAAAGAGAGATGAGAATGGCTGCATGACTTCAAAAATGTAATCACTGTCATTGAGCTGTACACATAGATGCTGTTGAGATGGTATATGTTTTCCTGTGTATATTCTCAATAATACCACCAAAAAAATAAATTTAGGAAGTAGGACAAGTGAAGTGAGACAGAGAGGGGAACTTGTCCAATAACACTGCCTTGTCTGTCAAGTGTTACAGAGGGTAGCTGATGCTTAATTCTGCTGTATTAAAGATCTTCAGGTCATACAAGTATGGTGGCAGGAGGCTAAAATCTGAAATGAGGAATTCTGGAGTGTGTATGTGTGTGTGTGCACACACATGTAATTCTCAGGATGTTCCATTCTAGCTGAATGAAATCTGATCTCAGAGGAAGTTCATAGGTTAAGAGACGCTGATAGAGGTTCAGCAAGCATGCTTCACACAGAGTAGGGCATCCCTGAAAGTATCCAATACATGCTGAATCATATGATGCTGAAGAAGACAGACACAGGTAGTAAATGAGGAGCTCTCAGTACGTTTTCTGAGATTTCTCAGTATCCTTTTCTGAGCCATAGGGGTAGCAACAGTATCTGTGAGATCTTCCATGAGATTTCAAAGACAAGACACATACACTCTCTATCTCAGTTAATAGAGGCTATTGATAGAATTGAATAATCTCTAATAGTTACAATGCATCAGTATTAGCACTATTATTATTATCAAGCTCTGGATTAAAACTTTAGTCCTACCTGCAGCACCCCCTAATAAATTAAGAAGGCAAATAGTTAACATATCAATATGGATACTAGAATTAGAAACATGAAATACAAATTTGTTGTTCTTATCACTAAGACTCATGTTAGTATTACTACTTTTGGACCTGATGTTAAAAGTATAGCAATGATAAGGTTCAGAAAATTTTTCCAAGACTTATCTGAAGATTTTCCTACAACTTCTGACATTTTCAACACTTTCAAACAACTTTAAACTGAAAAATTGCTGAAGAAATTCTTTGACTTAAGCTGTATGGAGTAATTCATCACCTTATCCCAATAGTTTGTTCTTTGACCTCAGTTTCTGGGAAGTAACTTGCAAACCCTTGGAGTTTCCTAAGTGATAGGTAGAATGAGTTTTTGTTATCCACAATGGCTCCAGATCACACCTGTGTTTCTGTATTAGTGAGTCAACTCTTGTTGAGTGGCAGGGCTGGCAGTGATGGAAAGATCCGCCGATGTTATCAACGCTAACGCAGAGGATGAGGTTGGAGGCTGAATTCAACCACATTAACAATGATTCAATCCATCAATCATGTCTACATAATGAAATTACAAAAAAAAAACTCTGGACACTGAAGATCGGATAAACTCCTAAATTCATGAAAGACAGTGATGCTCAGGAGGAATGACGTGCCTCTTGGGTGTCGATGCTCTGCACTGATGACCCTTCCAGACATCATCTTATGCATTTCTTGATTTGTAAGTTTTTTGTTACAACCATCATCTCAGTTATAGTGCTTCCCTAAGTTTTGTGAGTTGTTCTAGCAAATTGTTAAACCCAATGGGCAAGTGATACCCTCTAAAATTGTTTCCAACAGTACAGAAGGGACTTTGGGAACCCCAAGACTTACAGCTGGTGACCTGAATAAGCAATGAGAACCCCAAATTTGTAGTCATCAGGTCAGAACTGGGGGCTTCCGGGGATTCCAATTTTGTAAATATTGTCTGAAATCTTAACCAGACTTGTCTGTCTGGAGAACCATGCCATTTAATGTAAGATCTTTCCTGGCCCAGGTGACTCAAATCAGAAGAGGAAAAACTAACTTTACAGTTGATATCAGATAGGACATTTAGAGTATCTGTAGAAAAATACACCCACAGACTCTCTGAAGTAGTAATTACTATTGAACTAATTTACTTTAATTCAAAATAAATTATTTTTCTTATAATTTAATATTTTATAATAATTTAAATAGAATTAGTTAATGCTATTTATGCTTTTTAGATGATGGCATAGTGATTAACTGCTACATCTGCTAACCAAAAACTTGGTAGTTCAAATCTGCCAAACACTCCTTGGAAACTCTGTGGAGCAGTTCTACTCTGTCCTGTAGAGTAGCTGTGAGTTAGAATTGACTCAACACCGCTGGGTGGGTTTATGCTTTTTAGAAAGGTAATAATTGAATGTATGTTTGGTAATTTTGATATTTTGGCATTTTATATGAAGCATTTTGTAGATATTTCCCCCCAACAAAATGTTAAACTGAATATTCTTTTTAATGTTTAACCATACCAAATTAAAGTCCTATAAACCGTAAAACCATAGACTAAGGAGGAACCTCAGAAACTGCCTAGTGCAAACACACCATTGCACAGATGAGGAAATTAAGCATCTGAGGGAGAGAGGGCCATGGCCATAGTTACATGGCTCACTGACTTACCATACTTGACTAAAGTTCATCTGTTGATCATTTCCTTTCAAAGTCATAATTAACATACTTCTTTGCTTCGGCTAATATTTCTTAACTTTAGTTTTCTTAGATATTATGTGGCAATAAATTTATTAACATATATTTTGTATAACAGTTACTATGTTAAAGACATTCCTTAAAGTGCTTTACATGTGCTTTAAGTGTTTACAAGCACAAGTACCTTGAAAGGATTTACAAGTACTTGATGTTTATGTTTAAACCAGTGCTATGAAGTAAGTGCCGTTATCATCACCCTGTAAAAGATGTGATTACTGTCACCCATAGATATTTTGCAAGTTTGAACAGCTAGTAAACAGCAGAGCTGGACTTCAAACACAGGCAGCCTGCTCTAGAGACCAGGCAGGCTCCTAATTATTATGTTGGCTGACTTTTTGTTACTCATAATGAAACTGCAATTTTGTATGCAAAATACATGGATCCCAGTGTAGTCATTATCATTATTTTTAAAATATGAAAAATTCTAGGTGATCTGGAACCCAGCTTCTTATATTGGAATATTGGTTCTATCATTTATTAGTCATATGGCATCAGCAAGAAAGAGGAAGACCTTCAACAAAACAGATTTACCCATTGGCTGAAGCAATGGACTAAAGTATAAAAATTGTGAGGGTGGTGTAGGACTGACCAGTGTTTCATTTTGTTGTACATATGGTCACTGTGAGTTGGAACCATCTCAGTGGCACCTAACAACAACAACTAGAAAAGTCACAATATTTTAAGTTTTAATTTTTTCAATATACAATATGGGAACCTCTATGGGGCAGTTCTTCTCTGACCTCTAGGGTCACTATGAGTTGGTCCCAACTCACCGGCAGTGCTTTTAGTATGAGAACCAATTGTATTGATCATTTCATTAAACTACTGAAGAATATATATATATATGCATATATATACACACACACACATATATAAACATTCTTTGTAAGCTTTGAAGCCTCAGCTAATGTCTAGTTATGGGAGACGACAATGTGTAGTGTCAGCATGAATGAATGTTAGGTATTTTTGTGGAATCGAAATGAAGCTTGAATATTTTTAGTTTTTAACAATAAAAATAAATGTTGTCTGTCTTACAATCACTAGTTTGTGGAAAACATAAATGGAAATACTGGAAAGGTAAGAAGATTAAAAATAGACATGTGTAGTTCGGATCCGACTCGACGGCACTTGGCAGTGGAGACCATAGAACAGCCATGGTGCAAAGCGGCTAAGCCTTAGGCTGCTGACCAAAAGGTGGCTGTTCAAAGCCACTGGCTATTTTGCAGGGGTTGGGTGGGGTGGAGGGGAAGAACGTGGCAGTCAGCTTTCTAGAAAATTAAAAACCCTCCCATTGCCACTGAGTCAATTCCACCTCACAGCAACTCTATAGGACAGAGTAGCACTGTCCCATAGCATTTCCAAGGAGTGGCTGGTGGATTTGAACTGCTGACCATTTGATTAACAGCTGCCAGCACTTAACCACTACACCACCAGGGTTTCCCCTTAAAGTTTATAACCCTGGAAATCCCGTGGGGGCATTTCTACTCTATCTTATAGTGTCACTAGAAGTCAGAAGCCACTCAACCAATAACAGAATCCATGGAAACCACGGAAGTGACATCTATCAGATTACTTACAAGGGAACTTATTACAGCAGCAAAGTTAACTGAAATCCTGATGGCGTAGTGGTTGAAGTGCTACCTCTGCTAACCAGAAGATCAGCAGTTTAAATCCACCACATGTTCCGTGGAAACTCTATGGGGCAGTTCTGCTCTGACCTCTAGGGTCCCTGTAGTCAGACCCTACTCAGTTGCAGGAGGTTTGGTTTTAGGTTTTAGAGCTCACTGACACCCTCAGCTGCTGTCCTGTGGCTGTGCTGCCGCTGAGTTCAAGGCAGGCCACGTTGCCCTGATTGTTCCCAGTCAACAGCTGAACATAGAATGCTTGTGCTGGTGTGGGCCTCCTTTCAACTGTAACTTTGGCTTGAGGAATTCCCATTGACCTCCAGCAAATTTTTCAGACTTGCATTGAGCTCTGAGGTCTAATGAGGTCTGAAGTTTTTGCTACTCAGTCTTGGTTCCCTCTTTTCTTCCACAAGCACTTTCACTTTCTAAAGACTCACCAGGCCTTTCCAGCTCCCTCCTTCTTTATAGTTTACGGGGCCCCTCCTCAGTAAGCCTCTCTGTGTTTAAACTCAAGTTGACAACTACTTATTAGAGGACAATAACTGACACACCTAGCACCCCACTATCCAGTGAGATTACCTGCTATCTTATTTAATGCATGTCAGTGATGTGCTGGGCCAGGCTTTTCACTATCTTGTAAGAGTCAATTGTGTGTGTCTCTTCTCACATCACTGGTTTCACATTGGTAGCTTGCAATCAGCCATGGTGGGCTGTTTACAATACAGAAGTAATTTTCTACCTCCAGAGACCCAATCATTACAGATTTACCAGCACATCATCAACATATATCCTTCAAATACAAAATCCACGGTTTAGGTCACTCCAAATACATTATTTGGTGAGCTGTTGCTCAATTCATAAAACTTTCCTACATTAAAAAATATTCTTCTACTGTGTAATTTTTAATGATTTCATATTATTTTTTCTTGACGATACAGCAGACTGTATTTAGTTAATCCTCAACTACTGAGCTTTTGCATTATTTACAACACTGTCTTAATCAAATGTATTGATTAAATGTTATTTTATTTCCTCCAACTGTTCTAACATCCACATGGATTGAGTTTTAAGGCTTTGATATAAAATCATGAAAATACAATACAAGTATGTTGTTTGTTTGTTTTTTGTTGTTAATAAACGACTGTGGTTACTTCATAGAAAGTTCTAAGGGGAAGAAGAAAAAAGAAAAGAAAGTTTCAAGGAGTGCCTGGCAGATGTGAACTGGAATGCCTGGTAGATTGGGTTAGCGGCCATAATACTCAATCACTAAGCCAGGAGGATTTCCTACCAATGTAATAAACAGAGTTTCACGGTAAAGAGGGTGAGCTCTGTTATTAGGCTGTTCCATTCAGATCTAACCTGCCTTTGAGACAGGGGTGAGATGAGAACCAAGACATTTATTGAAAACCAGTGGGCAAGGAAACAGAGGGATAGTTTCTTCCAAAATCTACCTCCTTGAAATGGAAACTAGGTGGAGATTTTATAGGAGAATGGGATAAGGTTTTGAGTCCTTGGAAGTTAATCTTCTTTTGGTGGTCACAGTGGTCATGTCTGCAATGTGTTGACATCTTAATTGGTGTTTTCGGCCTGGAAGTGACTTGTCTATCATATAATCTCCCAGCCGATTCCTTCGCTTTTTGTTTCTGGTCTTTAGATTATTATCACTTGTTTAGCCACAGTCCTAAAAAGAGCATAGATTAATCCTTAGCTTGAGAGAAACCAAGGGAAACAGTGGATTCATACTTGGAGACAGAATCAGGAAACAAAATAGTGCAGATCATGCTCAAGAAGCAGTCACTTGTTTCACTCTGCTGGCTCCACTACCTCTTGTCAGTTGTTTCACATTAGAGACTATGTACACCAGATATTTCATCAGCTGAGTTGGTGTAGTAATAGTATTTATGAGTCAAGTGTCTTCCAATAAGGGTGTCCTATCTTTGAATTTGAATTAAACAAATTGTGTAAATGATACAGTTTTAACTGTTTTGTCCCTTTGAAGTACAGCTGATGGCATTATGTGTGGAAAAGAACTTTGGGTAAACAGCCACCATAGCACTTTCCTAATGTGGCCAAAAAGAATCAGTTATCATAGCCAGATATCTTTCACCATTGACAGTCACAGACTCTCCTCATTCACCTTGGAAAAATTAAGGACCGATGATTCTGCTGGACCAAAATCCACACCAAATGGCCACTTTTATGGGGGATGAAATGGGTGTTCTTAAATCTCCTTTGGAGATTTTGTCACTCCAAATGTGACAGTTTTGTTAACAAATGGTTCATCCAAAAACGGGCCTCGTCATTCAAGATGAGTTTTCAGCCAAAAACAGGGTCAACTTCTAATTGCTCCAAAGTCCAGTATGCGTATGTATAGCTCAAATATGTGATTGTTGGACTGTAGTTCTTGAGTTAAAACAATTTTGTAAGGGTAAAGCTGTAAAACTTCAAGTACAGATGCAAAATCTGCCAAATTATGGTCTAAGGAAGGCCCAGCTCTTGTGCTTGGGAAGAAATTGATTGGAGTGGATCCCTGCATACACTCTGATGAACGGTGGGGATATTTTCGTCAGAATATGAGGTCCACTGATGAACAGATGTTGTTTCTTTGACAACAGACCAGGCTGTCTCAAATTTTTTTGATTAAACATCAAATTGTTCTCTGATGGGGTGATTATACGTATTGTAAATTTCACATAACACACAGAATGTTTGGTAAATGGAACACCTATTTTGATAATGAACTTTAGTAATTCCTACATGTTGTGGAATTGTAGCTTTTCATGGCTGTTTCTCAAGATTAATCCAAAAAACTTGATAAACATGGCTGCCATAGCTTCAATAATACCACTGCAGTGATCTGTCACAAAGAACATCCTTATTGGAAGACCCTTTGTATTATGTTATATTTATATTATGTAGATAGACAGATGAGCAAGGAGATTAGAATGCTTAGTGAGTGCTAAAGATCTGTAAATTATCACAACTGTTATTATGTAAACATAGTCCAAAGCACTGATAAATGAATTTCCATGCAGAATATTAGGCATTTGCCAGAAGTGTCATTTGTTAGTTTTTGTTCTGTGGTAAGCAGAGGTACTGAGTAGAGTATAAAAATTCATGTCTACCCCAAAACCACAGAAAGGTGATTTCTGGGAAAAAGACCTATGCAGGTATTTTTAATTAAGATAAAGTCACACTGGGTGAGGGTGAACATTAAATCCAATGAATAGCATACCTATTAAAAAGAAAAAAAAAAAGCTGTGTGAACACACAAAGACACAGAAGGGCATGCAAAATTAAAATGACCAGGTGAGGACAGACGGTGAAAACAGAATGAGGCAGATAAGCTAAGGAATGTCAAGAATTACTGGCAACTACCAGAAGCTGGAAGAAGCACAGAGAGATTCATTTCTAGAGTCTTCTGGAGAGACCATGGCTTCACCAACATATGCTTTCACATTTCTAGCCTCTATAATTGTTAGAGGGTATTTTTCTGTTATTTAAGGATCTAATTTGTGCTTTTAAGTCATGTGGGCCCCAACTGCATGGTGGTTAGACATCCAGCTGCTAAGTCAAAAGTTGACAATGTTTAACCTACTGCTTCATGGGCAAAAGATGAAGTAGTCTGCTTCTGTAAAGATTACAGCCTTCTAAGTCCTATAGAGCAGTTCTACTCTGTTGTGTAGGGCCCCTATGGGGTCACTATGAGTTGGAACTGACTTGACAGCAATGGATAGTATATGATAATTTTTTAAGGTAACTTTAGGCAATGAGTGGAGTAATTAAATAGATAATACTTTATCTATTTAATGTGCTTAAAATAATGTGTGGCACATAAAACTTAGCAAATGTTAGAAATTACTATTATTCCCAGTAATAGGCTTTACCTGAACTTGTTACATAATAATATCTGATATGGTAAGCTTTCAAATACCCAGGAGAAAATAACTTGCTCTTAATATTTATAATGAATGCTACACTTTCAAAGATCCAATTTTCCAAGTACAAACACAATCATTGAAATGTGGAAAAATTTTATTTGTCTACAGAGTCACAGTTAATTTTAATATTTATTATGTTTAGCACTAGTTTAAGATATTTCACTTTGAATAAGCTCACTCATATAAATAAATACATTGATCATTTTCCTTCCAATAAATATTATTGAACATACACTAGAGTCCACGTATTTTGTAAATGTTGAGATTTAAAACATAAGTACAAATCATTTTCCCTGTCCCCAAAAAGTTCATCAAGCTAAAGTAGTCTTTGGTAGACTATAGCTTATGGGCCAAATATAGCCAGCTGCCTGTTTTTGTAAATAAAGTTTTATCTGGACAGCTTAACACTCATTGGTTTATGTATCTTCTGTGGCTGGTTTTGTCTTACAATCAGAGTTGAAAAGCTGCGTGAGAGATCACATGGTATGAAATACTTAAATTATTTACTATATGACCCTTTATGGAAAAATGTCTGCCTACTTCTTACCTGAAACATAGAGACTGATAGTATAGAAATGAACAAACAGCAATAACACCATACATTGATGTAAAAATTTTTATAGACAAGAGTCAGCTGATAGGGTTAGAATATTAGAAGTCTACCTGGGAGTTGGCAAGGAGAATTCAATTTCTCTGGAACAACAAATACACAAATGAACAATGTAAACTAATTACAGTATTTTAATCACTTTAGTAGCTATAAATTGTAAGTACTATGATGTTAAAATATGGATAAACTCCACCAGTTAAAAAAAAAAAAGATGCAACTTAAATTATGATCCAAAACTTCAGTTATTTTTTCACCCTAAAGAAGCATGATCAAAAATGCTGTTTTGCTGAGATTTTACAGAAAAGCCAAGTGAAGAATTAGAGTAATTGTGTGGAAAATTTGGTCAAAAACTACACACTTAGCTCAATTATAAGCAATTTTCAAAATTACCTTACAGGGCATAATTTGATAATTTCTGGGATTAAAAAAGAGAACAAATTCCTTTTAAAAAATGCAGTGCTTTGATTTTGAAGGACCTGTGGTTCAGAAGTCAAAGTAAATCTTGATCATTAGTATATATTACTGTATTTAAAGTATCGTAAGAATAAGAAGTAAGAGTTGGTGGTAATACTAAAATCTTAAGTTATTATCTTCCTTTTCAGTCTTATCTCCTAGTTTTAGTTTTATTTGACTTCTTGATATTAGTTAAGTGGACTTGGCTTACCTCCCATCAGAAACAAACAGGAAGATACTTCATAAGGTAAAAACAAGGCCTTGTCTTCTGCTTAGACTCTTTACCTTTGAAATGTCCACACGAAGAAGAAAGGGTCGTGGCTTGAAAGACTCCCTCGAGGCAATCCTAGAAACCACGCATCTCTGAATAGCTCAAGTTTTCATCATAGTTTTAAGTTAATAAGCGAAACTACTCAAAAGCTTTCATCTAGACTATGGTATTGAGAAATGTGCATTAGATATTTTCTGTTTTAATTTCTACAGTGCTTGATATGAAAAAGGTTCCTGTTATTTATTTATTTTTTTTCTTTTACATTTGTTGAAGAATATTGAGGCCCTGAATGCACCCTATTGACAGAGTAATAAAAATAGCAAATTGCATTTCAGGCCTTGTGCCAACATCATCAAACTCCCAGTCAGACCCCAAACAATAACGTGGGTAAAACAAGTGCTGCAGCTCTCCTCCAGCTCAGCTCAGATCCCTGGTGAACTAGCATCCTTAGCCCATGCCTTGAATTCATCTGACAAGGAACAAAACCTCTAGGATATTTTATCTCCACTGGTGTGAACAGCCTGTCCTTCCCTTTCCTCAGGTTTGTTTTAAAACTTTCATTAATAACAATATGTGTTCTATGAGTTGACTGCTTAAATGTTCACTTTTGCAAACCAATTGGGTGCCCCTCTCTGTAGCCTACGAATCTCACTCTTCAGAGTTACACATGAAGAATTTAAATGTGCCAGAATTAATATCCTTTTTAGTTGAATCAGTGACCCCCCAAAATGCTATTCTATATTTGGCCATGGCAAATTAAGCAGTAGAAAGGGCTGTTTGACTCCCTTTAACAAAATGCAACTCTACAAGTTATCAGAATCAATTAAAAAAGTAAATCTTCAGAGTGGTACACTGCAGTTGAAAGTAAATACTCCACAAAAGGATAATATTTGATGAGTCTGTTTGTAGATTACTAATGCCTTTAACACATGTGGAACAAAATAATAACTTTAAAAGTAAAATTAAAAATTCAATTAGGAAGAAATTTGTGTCTCTATTACGCCAGCATTTCTATTGCATGAGAAAGGAGAAATGAGAAAGCATTATTTTTCCCTATAAATATTCTTTTTATGTAGAAAATATATTCAACTTCTTAAATTCAGAATTACCTTTAAATAAAATAAGTTAGTACTAGTGGAGATACATGTGAATGAGTGAATCAGGAGAAACAAGCCATATACACTCAGTACAAAATTTTTATCTGGTACTTTTTTGGAAATTTTTTGCAATAAAGAGTGGTTAAGAATAACTGCTCAACATTACACTATGCAGTCTTCAATTGCTTTACACAATATCTCAGGAAATGGTCCAGCAGGTTTGCAGCTACTAAAATGAGATTCATCTCCAGTATCGATTCACTTACCCCAGGATGGCATTCCCATCTTGAAAGTCCTCACAAGCTTTGAAATCCTCATTTTTGTTCACTTGACTGTGAACTTAACTGCTTTTTTTTTTTCAGTGTGCAATACGTGGTCAAGCTTTCACTAAATTTCTTCATGAACCATTTAAACCAACGTACGTTTATATTAGAGGAATCAAAACCTCAAATTTTTCAGATAATTTTCTCTCTTCTGATTAAAGAAATTTTGAACTACTTTTACAATAAGGAAAGTACAAAAAATGTGAAAATTAGTGCTGTGTATTTAATATAATAATGAAACTGGAATTGAAATTTCACACGGCAGAACCGTGGCACATACAAGTAACTAATTCAAAATGGGATCATGTCATCTTACTAAAAGGCAGAGGAGAATTACAGAAATAACAGCAAATGATAAGTAAGCAAGATCAAAATCAAACCAAGCCCACTACTATTGAGTGGATTCCAACTCCCAGTGACCCTGTAGTGGGGGCTGAGCTGCTCTGTAGCATTTCAAGATGGTACACTTTTACAGAAGCAGACTGTCACGTCTTTTCAGCACAATGGGTTCGAATGCCAGCCTTTTGGTTAGTGACCAAATGCTGTAACCACTGCACTACTAAGGTCTTTAGTAGGAAAAAGCCAAATGAAATTTTAAAACAAAGTTAGTATTTTGTTAGTCATAAATAAAAGTACAAAAAAAAGAGAAACAATCTGAAGATCAAGAGTTAAACCACAATTAGAAAATCCAGATAAGATTTTTCATGGGTTTAATTTGAACAAAGAATAAACATTAAGGAATAAATAAAAGCTGCTACTTATTTTGCTAGAATAGTTCACCTTGACTCAGGATTAAAGGGCTTATTGAAACTTAGGATGAGGGAACCATATTTTCATAGACCCCTTATCAGAAAAGAAATAAAAAAAGAAAAAAAGAAAAGAAAGCCATTGCCATCAAGTTGATTCCAAACTAGAGCAAGCCTGTAGGGCAGAATAGAACTAACCGCTCAGTAGGGTTTCCAAGAAGCATCTGGTAAATTAAACTGATGGCTTTCCAGTTAGCAGTAGAGCTCTCAATCACTGCATCATTTAACAGAAGACAATTATCTAAAAGAAAGAACTGCTTATAGAGGGCTAAAATTCTCTGGGTAAACATTTGAATTGTACCCTGCACATAAATATAAGTAGAGAAAATATGGAAGGTGTAGTGATTTAATTTTACTTGGATTCACAATCAACCACCATGGAAGCAGCAGTCAAGAAATCAAGCAATGTATTGCACTTGACAAATCTGCTGGGGGAAAAAAAAAAAAAACTCTTTCAAATTCACTTGTAAGACAAAGCACAACTGTCTAATACGATTTCCAAGGCTGTCTGTCATATTTACAGAAGCAGAATGTCACATCTTTCTCCCACAGAGTGGCTGACAAGTTCTAATCACCAACTTCTCAGTCAGAAGTCAAAACTTTTACAACTGTAGAGCCAGCCTTTTCCAACAGAAGCAGAGAGACATAAATTCTTTGGATTGAAGGAGGCAGAGCTGCAGGGTTCAGGGGTCACACTGGAGCCTGAGCGTGAAACTGGGCCAGAGAAACAAAGAGCCAAGTGATTGGGAAGAGTGGTGCTCTCTGGTCTCCGAATCCAGCCGCAGCTAAAGATAACACTAATAAGAAATTTTTCCGCTATCCAAAAGAAAAAAATCTCTTTATACCTGTTATAAGCTTAATTGTGTAAATTGTGGCCTCCCCCCAACAACAACAACAAAGTGTTGTAACAGTAACTCTTAGGCCTATGGAGGAAACCCTAGTGGCATAGTGGTTAAGTGCTTTACCTGCTAACCAAAAGGTAGGCTGTTCAAACTTTCCAGGGGTTCCTTGGAAATTCTATGGGACAGTTCTTCCTGGACATACAGGGTCATCATGAGTCAGAACCGATCGGACAGCACCTAACAACAACATGCCTGTGGAATCCTTGTGGTGCAGTGGTTAAGAGCTACGGCTGCTAACCTAAAAGATGACGGTTTCAACTCACCAGTCACTCCTTGGAAACCCTATGAAGCATTTGTACTCTATTCTACAGGATCTCTGTGAGTCACAGCCAACTCATTAGCAAACGATTTCACTTGAATTTTTAAAAATTTTTTTTTAACATGCATATGCGGGGAAAGAAATCCTGGTATTGCAGAGACTTCAAGCGATTTACTCCCCCCAAAATTACATACTACAAAATCCTATGGAACAGTTCCAGTGTGTCACATGGATAGCTCTGAGTAGGAACCTATTCCATGGCACCTAAGAATGACAAAGTGTCCATGGATATAATCCACCAGGGAACAGAACTTTCTTTCTTATGTTATCAAGGCTATATCAAGGGAGAGTGTGTTTTAAACCCAAGGTCATGTTAACCAGTAAATATCAACGGCACTTGGCTTGGCTTTATGATATGCACCAGTTTGCAGTGAGTAGTTATGCAAGGCCCTGATTTTATTTACTTGCTAACCTGTGGTGAACAGTTTCACAAGAGTTTCATCACATCTGTGACCTAGTGGGGGACAAGAGAAGTTATGCAATGCAGATTAGCAGAAATGCACATTTGGGTACTGTGAACAATACAGTCCCACTTCATCGCAATCACTTTTGAAATATAAAAAGAACAAAGTAGGCAAGAAAAAGGAAGGAGAAATGGAGGGGGAAAAAAAATAGATGACCTGTGGAGATTTCCAAGGAAAATGGAAAAGAATGTTGGACAAGGGCTTTCTTCCGGGGGGGAGGGGGGCGCCACTAAGACTGGCACCCTGTATTCAGACTTCTAGAATCCTAACCTGAGAAAATATATGTGTTCATTAAAACCACCTACTTTTGTTTTATTTTCTTTTCCTTTTTCTGTTATAGCTTCACAAAGAAACTCAAATGACAATTACACCAGTTTATACTGAAATTTTTGACACTTGTAACCATGAGTTCTGATGTAATAGAAGAAACGGACCAGTGAAGCTGAATTACAAGAGGATGTCTAATATGAATAAAATTATTTCCACTCCTCTCCACACAGGGATAAAAATCTAATGTATACCTTGATGCATCCTGTAGGAATATGCATCTAGTATGATAAGAATTGCATAATTTATAACATTTGTATGTGAAATCTCCTAGTTTCCAAAAACTGTCAATTAACTAAAATTGACAGTCTGCAAAATTATGAATATTTTGTGAACCTAAATTTCTGGCTGAAAAGTATCAACTGTAGACAAATATTGGCTCAACAAACACCAGTTTGAGATCTTTAGAGAGAAATCCCTCCCAAATTATATAGAGTTCATGAAAACAAGGAGACTAACAACGGTAAAGAAGATTATGTTCCTCAGATGTTTGCCACAAGGGAAAAAAGATGAAATCTTAATTTGTGTCCATAAAGAACATAATCACAATATTTATACAGTGCCCTATAAGGGCAAAAGAGCAGACTGAAATGTTTAAGAAGTAATTAATTCAGAATTAGTTTATTCATTGGATTGGTTGGGCTTCTCTGGGTAGTTCTGCTCTCTTTGGCATTGGAACTTCAGTCACATGCCAAGCCAAGTGCCGTCGAGTCGGACCCGACTCATGAGTCAGTCACATAACGACTAAATATACAGATCATAATATACAAGAAGGTGGCTTGCTCACACAGCTGGAACTGGCTGTTGGTTGGAAGCTCAGCTTGGGCTGGGAACCAGACTATTTCAGATTTCATCTGTGGACCTCCCTGTGCCATAGGCTTCTGAAGACACGGTGGATAGAGTCCAAGAGGGAGCACAAGTGGAAACTACATTTCTGTAAGACCAGCCTTGGAAGCTGGGCAACATCATTTCCTCCAGGTTCTGCTAGTCAAAACAATCACAGATTCAGTCCACACGTAAAAGGGAACAAAATAAATGTGTATCTTGTTGAGAGGGAAGGCAATGAGTTTGCAATCATCGGGAAATGTAGTCTATTTAATTTGTCAAGGCTTTATTTGCTTATTTACTTACTTTTTATTCACTCAGTCAACATGCATATAGTGATTGTACACTGTTAAGTCCTTTTCTAGACAATAGAGATGCAGATTAAAACAGATGAATCTGACTATATCTAATGCATAGCAATTCATAACCTTTTCTCTATTTCTAGTAACTTTTATTCTAAATTTGGCATCACCAGAAACCTGTTAAGGCGTTAAATGTATGAGAAGGAATTACCAAGTTTTATATTTAATGAATGACTTCTTAGAAATGAATCCGTGACAACTGCTAAAGCGAAATGTATCTATTTGTGGTTGCTGCAGTTACAGCTAGGAATCCCTTATTGCCACAATAATGCCGCAGAAGAATCCAGGTATAAAGTTGATAGCTTAAAACCACTGTTCTTGCTCATGTCTCTTTGAATCAGCTTGGAGGTAGTTAATCTAGGTGGATTTGGCTAAGCTTGGCTGTAAACTGAAGATTGGGTCCAGGTCTATTGCATTTGTCTCTCACACTCCTTAGATCAATATACCACCAAAGGCAAGCTCTTCTCTTGACAATAGCAAAAGAGAAAAAAGGACCAAATCCCTGGGCAAGGAAATCCCAAACCTCTGTTTGCATATGCTTGATAATATCCCCTTAGCCAAAGCCAGTCATACGGTCAAGGACAACACTGATGCTGCAAGAAATTATACTTCACCTCTAGTCAGAGGAAATTCAAAGTCATGTGGCAAGGGAGGAATGAAGAATTGGAAATGATAGAGCAAACGACCCAAGAGGAAAATAATTTGTTAACCAAAGACTACGTAAATCATAGTTTATATTATTAATATCTGTAGTAGACATAGTAAACTTTATTCTCCATTAGTGTTTTAGTGTCTCTGTCCATATGTCTAATTATTTTTTCTCAGTTATTACTATTATGCAAAGAAACATTATTCTCTGACCTTATAAATAATTACATAAAATTATGTTTTTTATTTACTTTAGAAAAATGGCTAAAAGATAGAAGTGTTGAGCAAATACATGGTTTAATTTTAGGTGCTTTATTTGGACACTACAAGCAAAAATCAAGATGAGGAGGTGTAAAATGTTCCTATTAAGAATTAAAAAGATTTTTCTAGAATTCCTTAGTTACGTTTATATTTGTGTAGTCCACAGATTTCTAGGCTTATGCAACCTTGCTTGCCAAAACTGAAGATGACTTGAAACACCTACTGGTAAAGATTGAAGATGCAGTATAAATTATACCTTAACATTAAGAAAACAAAAATCCTCACAACTGGACCAATAAGCAACATTATGACAAAAAGAAAGAAAAAGACTGAAATTGTCAAGGATTCCATTTTGTTTGGATCCACAATCAACATCCATGGAAGCAGCATTCAAGAAATCAAATATTGTATTACATTGGACAAATTTGCTGCAAAAGACTGTTTAAAGTGCTGAAAGCACAAATGTCATTTGGAGGACTACAGTGCACTGGACTCAAGCCATAGTGTTTTCATTGGCTTCACATGCATGGAGAAGCTAGACAATGAATAAGGAAGATACAGGATGAATTGATACCTTTGAATTATGCTTTGGGAAAAAGCATTAATTATACCATGGGCTTCTGGAAGAACAAACAAATCCGTCTTAGAAGTCCTGCTGGACTGCTCCTTAGTGGTAAGGATAGTAACACTTTATCTCACATAGTTTGGATACGCTATCAGAAGAGACCACCCCTGGAGAAGTACATCATGTTTTGTAAAATAGATGGTCAGCTAAAGGAGGAAGACAACCTTGAGATGTATCGATACAGTTGTTGCAACAATGGGCTCAAATGTAACAATCATTGTGAGGATACCACAGGAGGGAACACAACTTTTTTCTGCTGTGCTTGGGGTCATTATGAGTAAGAACTGACTCAATGACACTTACCAACAGTAGATTCTTTAATAATTTCTTTTATTATGAGACACAGGGAATCTTACTATGCTTTATACAGTGAAAAATCCAAGGATATTTCCTGAATTTCAGCTCTTAAATTTTTCTCTTAGCCTCTTTACAATCCAAATCCAGTCATAGGGCTCTGTGAAACTCATATGTAGCTTTCAGAGGTTTAAAGATACTGAAAGTCAATAAGAATATACTGCTCATCAGTAAATGCAATATTCATTTAAATATGATTTTCAGTGAAATGAATACACAAGTCTAAACATTAATGGTTTTGTCAAAAGCACAATGCAAATAAATAAGCCACAATATAATCACGTATATTATAAATGTACAAACTGTAAGAATATTACAAACGATGAAAAGATTTCATCTTTTCATTTCCATTCTATACAATTAAATCAATAGTTACTAGTGGTTTATTTATTCATCCATAAATTTTATGCATTTATAATTAGCATTATAGCAATTACATATAATTATCATATTTGTATCTTTTTTCTCATTTTCTATTGACAAGATTTATCAATTTTTCTATTGAGCTAGTCCTCTTTTTTGTTTCTTAAGAGCTCTTAATACATATAATAGATTGGCATTTGTAACATTTGTAATCTGTTTTATTTTTCCGTAGTTATTCATTTCTGTTAATTATGTTTACCAAAAAGAAGACTATATTTGCTTCTTTCTTTGTTTTAATGGAGTCACATTTACAATCTTCCATTTTATATTTCTGGATTTTGTGTTATGGTTTGAAAGAAAGAAATTTCTTGATTAGAGTAATAAAATAATGTCATATTTGGTCTGAGGATCTACTCCAGTTTCTGCACTTTTGTTACTCTTTCTGCTGCTGTGGTATCAATCTTCATGAATTCCTTGAGCAACCAGTTTTAAGGAAGCTGAGCTGGAGTTCATAAAGCTGCATTTGACCAACTTCTATGGCTTTCTGTTCAAGTTTCTCCAAGATTTTTTCCTCATGTCAGGGTTTACTTAATGAATCACAGAATTCTATGAATACATTGTGACTGTGTTTATACTGGAAACTCTGATGGCATAGTCCTTAAGAGCTATGGCTGTTAACCAAAGGGTCAGCAAGCTATGGTTGTTAACCAAAAGTCAGCAGTTCAAATCCACCAGGTGGTCCTTGGAAACTGTATCAAGCAGTTCTACTCTGTCCTATAAGATTGCTGCGAATCAGAATTAACTCTTCGGCATTTTTGTTGCTGTTATTTACATTATATTCTATTTACTAGGGAAATGACTACTTTTAAATAGCGGTTTTGTTTCTTTTCTGTATTTTTCAGCAGGCATCTTCCTACACATTCATTGCTTCACTCATTCATTCACAAACATAAGTCCAATGTCCCTTAGTACCAGGCATTTTCTAGGCATAGACCACAAATACGTATGAAACTCAGAGCACAGCAAGGTCAAAGGCAAATAAACCAAGAGTTTTTTTGCTCAGGTTTCCAGTTCCCTACAGCTCTTACTTCGTGTTCTTTCTCTAAATTAAAGTCTGATAATAGGATACTCGAGGGCACTTGACTTTTGGCTAATAGGATGGTAGACGAAGTCCACCAAACATGTCTAAACTTAGAACATTATTTAACTGGAAAGCTATCAGTAGCTTGGCAAAGCTACTTCCTTTAGACAATATCCAAGAAAAAAGATGACAAACAGACCAAACTTGCTGGTCTGACAGAGACTAGAGAAACTCAAATAGTATGGCTCCCAGCCACCTTTATCACTCAGTCATGAAGTCACTTCTGAGGTTCACTCTTCAGTCAAAGATTAGACAAGCCTACAAAACAAAATGAGACTAAATAGGCACACTAGCCCCCAGGCAAGGGTTAGAAGGCAGGAAAAGTGGTAATAGGAAACCCATCATCAAGAAAGGGCAGTGTAGACATTTTGTGGAGTTGGTAACCAATGTCACGCAACAGTATGGATACTAAATGTTTTATAAGAAGCTAGCTTATCCTATAAATCTTCATCTAAAGTACAGGAAAAAAAAGAAGAAAAAAGGGAAAAATGATGGCAAGATGAAAAAGTAACTTTTGTAATGTAATAACGGAAGTAGTTTCTCTTCAGTGAGCTGTGGCTTCGATGTACTGTTTTAATCCTCTTCACTATAATCAAGTTAATACTCTAGTGTTAGAATACCTTATGTAAGCAAGTGCACTGTACCTAAGATTCCAGTGCCAACTGGGAATTTGTTGAGCTTTTGGGCTGTAGACTGTCACCTCCTAGTGACTTGAGAAATCTCAGCACAAGACGCTTCATCTTTTTAAAGGAATTGGAATGAATAATCTTGAATTTTACTCTCAGCTCTGAAATGCTGTGATCTTTTGTCTGTTTTAAGCATTCATCTGGAAACATTGATTACTAAGTAGTTTAATTCCAACAACAGAATTTGACCTCAGCACAAATTTGTTCTGAAGGGTGGTTTCCCAAAACATTTTATGAAATCTCATTTATTTGCTTTAAAAAAAATAAATGAAAAAAGAATAATCATTTGAAATTCTCCTCTTGGAGTTGAGGCATAAGTTATTAACCTACAAAAAAATAAATTGAGTGGAACATTATATAAATAACAATGGGGAATCGCAGCATTAAAGTGTAATTGAGTAATTTCTTAGCCACAAAATCCTATAACCAGATATAAACTCACAGAGGCCTTTGTTCTAGTTTTGAATCATTCAAAAGATTCAAACTAGCATCTTCTGCCGTATCAATTTGCACTGTTTGTAGGAAAGTAACCTTAGTGAACTTTGAGCCATCTATAGTTTCTAACCATCTGCTTCCAAAAGGAAAATGATGCTTTCTTCAATGAAAGACATAAAAACATCGACTATATGCCTAATTGCCCAGCTGGCTGAGTTTAGAATAAAACACTGCAAAACTGATTGGTGAATTGATTTTGCCATTTGCGGGGTTTTCTGCAAGCATCTAATCAATTGGGTAGTTTGTGCTGACCCGTTTGGGGTTATTGTGCTCTCTCTCTGTTCTACGTGTCATCAATCCCATTTTAACCTTGGATGTGTTTATACATTTGTCAAATGAAAGCACTCTCCTTATGCTGATTTTAGAGTTTTTCATATGGCAGGTATATATTATGTACGAGCACATATTGTTTTAAAGTTTAAACCACTGTTCAGCATGCTAAAACATTTCTGTATAAAATATCTTTGGAATAGAATTTCTTGAAAATGTAATTAAATTAAGAGATTAAAAAATGGTAAATTTGAGTACTATGTCAGTGATACATTTGAGAGTCTTTTTTTTCCCCCTTTTATATTTGCCCCATAAATTGATAGAATCTAGGACATGGAAATGACCTTAAATGTCCTTTAGTCCAACAAGCCATCTGATGCTTGAATTCCCTCTACAACATCTCCACCATGTGGTTATTTGGCCTCAGTTATTTCCAGTGACAGGAAACACACTATGTCCAGAGGCAATTAATTTTATTCTTGTGCAATCTGGCTATTGCTCACTTATTATGTGAAATCCAAACTAATATGTCTGAAATTCTTACAAATTTGTTTGTGGTCTACCCAATAGGGCCACTATATTGAGCTTACATTTTCTTCTCCAGTGTCCCCTCACTGAAAGACCTTCAGATATATAGAGAAATATTAGTACCATCCTAATATCTATACATTTCTGACTCATCTCTTCTGACATCGTTGTTAGTTACCATAAAGATAGTTATATGACATTGTTGGTAGTTATCATAGAGATAGTTCCAACTCGTGATGACCCCATGTGTGTAGAGTAGGACTGCATCATAAGGTTTTCAAGGCTGGGATGTTCAGGAGGCAGATTGCCAAACCCGACTTCTGAGATGCTCTGGGAGGGTTTGAATCACCAGCCTTTGAGTTAATAGTCAGACACTTAATCATTTGTGCAACCTAGGCTCCAAATAGTCCCTAGTCTTGTTTTGTTTTGTTTTTTTCCCCCTGTTGAAATGTGAAGTTTGAAACTGGACATTATAAACTAGACGGCAGCTGATTATCAGAGTAAAGTCAATTTATTGCTTAATCTGCCAACATTCTTGCTGGTAGATTATTATCATTACAACCTGAAGAAACATTTGATAGAAACTACTCAGTACTAAACTGTTGACCATAACCCCTAAACTGCTAACAAATGTATCCATTTCCTGTGATTATACAATTTGCTCTTGACTTTTTATACCTAATAGAACATACTTTAGTTTGCTTATACTATGAGTTTTTCACTTTCAGCCTTTCATTCAAATTAAAGGCTTCATGAACTTGATTTAAAAATATTTAATTTTAGTATATTAATTATTTAAATTTAATATTTAGTTTAAGTTTTAATATTCACATTCCTGTAAGTTTAGTTGTGTGTAAAGGGTGAAATTGTCACTATGGCTTGCAAAAAAAAAAAAAAAAAAAGAGGCAAGCTTATTACTCCCTAATTTAGAAGGAGTTGAGGGAAAAGTGGTTCAAGTCCTTGACTGCTAATCAAAAGATCGCTGCTTCAAATCCATCAACAGCTCTTTGAAAACTATATGTGGCAGTCCTACTCTGTCCATGATGCTCCCCATGAGTGAATATCAACTCGAGGCAATGGGTTTGAGTTTTGTCAACATGGAAGACACCAGAGGACATGCAGGTTAGGGCCACTGTGGTCCCTCCGCACTGCCACTCAGGGCCCAGGTTTTCATAGCCCTTGTCCAACAGTGCACAGATGATATCTTTCAGGTTACTTCATATTTCGCAAGCAGCACTGAAACCCCAGCTCTTAGCCTTTAAGATGCTAGGATGCTCCAGAATAAAAAAGAAAGTAGAAAAGGAAAAGGAGAGTCTTCCCACTGATTCAGTAATTTTGCTTGTTTTGAGTCTATGGAAACCCTGCTGGCTTACTGGTTATGTACTACGGCCGCTAACAGAAAGATGGGCTGTTCGAATCCACCAGGCTCTCCTTGGAAACTCTATGGGGCAGTTGTACTCTGTCCTATAGGATGGCTATGAGTTGGAATAAATTCAGTGGCAATGGATTTGGTCTGGCCTTTCTTATAGGCACCCTATCACTGCAAAACACATTCAAGTATGGATTTCTACCCCGATAAACGGAGTTAAGAAGACACGGAGTCTAAGGACAGAACACATATTGTCATAGGGTATTTTGCCAGATGATGCTTTTGGGTCCTTGTCGTTCACTGCTCTGAAAATGTTCTTTTGACTTTTATCTCACATTAAATACACATTAAAGATATAAATGTCATAAATACAAGTACCCGTAAAATCTGAAAACATAGGCAAGTATAAAAATGTTGCACACGGACATTTTCTAAATATAAAATAACTTTTTCTAAATCAATGACAATGTATACAAGTGTCTATACAATCATCTAAGTAAGTGCTGTTCAGCAGAATTTCTGAGAACAAGGAAGCATTCTGTATTGTACAATATTATAATCACAAGCTACATATGATTCAAGTGTTTGAAATGTTGCTAGTGTTTCTGATGAATGGAAATTCTGTCTTATATACACTAAATTCTTAATTCTTACATTTGGATTCAGTTTATTAAATTCAATTCTCACTTCTCCAACAAAAGGAAAGAAGAATGTTAACTTCATTGGAATACTGATTGACACAAAACTAAGTACATATTTAGATTTTTGGAAAATTCTATTTTTAAGATATGAAGATTTTCCCTCACCTCTCTTATAATAACTATAAAAGTTTTTTTTTTCCTGTGTGTAAATGTTTTCGTAAGTTTTTATCATTGTTATCTCATGCAATAATTGCCATTTACGGATTGGCTGATTTCACCCAGCATAACGCTCACCGACGTTGTGAGATGCTTCACAGATTGATCCTTGTTCTTCATCTTTGCCTAGTATTCCGTGGTGTGCACGTGCCGTAATTTGATGACCCATTTGTTGCCCTTAGGTCGTTTCCACCTTTTTGCTGTTGTGAATAATGTGGCAGTGAGCATGGGCATGGCTATGTCAAGGTGTCTTTCTTCTTACCTCAAGCATTTCACTAACTAAAATATGATACACTTACCCAAAGGCAAGTGCTGTTGAGTCAGATCCGATTCATGGAGACCCTAGGGGCCAGGGTAGAAAATATTATTATTATTATTTTAATTTTTTATTATGACTGAGTGAAAATCTACATTCCCATATACATTTACATGTCCACCTGTATGCAGCTTCCACTGTTTGCCCTGCCCAGCGACAGCACACTATTCCTCTCTATTAATATACACTTTTATTTTCTTACACAAATATTTTATTTTCACTACAGTGTAACATTTCATGTAACAATAACAGACGAACCCACAATTTTGTTCTACTTCTTGACTTGAATAAAAATAAATAGTATTTTACTGTTGTGAATGATGTTTGTTATTTGGGGAAATGCTGTCTTGTATGAATTGCTTCACACTTATAGTTTTTAGTAGGAATAACTACTAAAGTTTATCAAAAGTCTTTCATGATCTCTATGTTATTTCATGTTTTATTTTTAGTATAAATTTGAAGAATAAAGACATGTAATGATAGATCTTTTATTGAATATTCTTAATATACCTAATAAAGTGGATTTGATCATGATACTTCTCACACATTTTAGATTATTTTGCATCTATATTTAAATAATAAATTAATATATAAATAAAGTACAGTTTACCATATCTTGGTGTAAGTTAAGCTGTCTCAAAATAATTAGGGAGCCTTATAGCTTATACCAAATTTGCAGTGCCGTATACTATATATCTTATAGCAATATATCTTATAGCAGACGGATGTGAACTTATTTTATCCTAGTGTTTTTCTTACTGATATATCTAAAATCAAATGTATAATACTTTCTAGTTATTCTTGCATAAATGTTGCTATTTTTAGTCCATTAGTAAACTGTCCACTTACTACACATTTTTTAAGATAGAACTGAATCTTTCAATCTGATCTTTGCATTAATTTCAGTTCCTTTAATTTTTTTTATTATGACTGAGTGAAAATGTGCATTCCCGTATAAATTTACATGCCCACCTATGTGCAGCTTCCACTGCTCTCCCTGCCCGGTGACAGCCTTTTTAGTCTCGCAAAGCTTTTAATCAATATTTTGATATTTAGAAAACCAGGAGTTGTATTTCTTTTCGTGTTCGTTCCATTTTGATTGTTATCTTTATGAAATTTTACTTCAACACAGTGGAGAGTTGTATACTTTGCTACAGAATTTCTCTGGAACTCACGGGCATTTTTATTCTATTGCGAAGAATATTATTGATACAAAAATCAATTTTATGTGTGTGTATTTTACTTTAACTGCTTTGATTCTTCCTTTACGGCATGATTCACTGTGTTAAAAAATAAAGAAATAGATAACGTTCTCCTAATATTTGAATCTGATGCTAAGGTACATCTTCAGCACCGACTCAGTTGGCATTTGCTCTCTCTGAAGGCATGAGCAGCAACGACGGAGGATGCCTGCACATCTGTCTCCTCCAGGTGGTAGCTACGCTTCCTTCACCACTGTTTTCTTCATTAATGCTAATTTAGCCTTTTAAAAATTGGCAACTGTTTTGCAAATTTGAGCAATTTTTTTTTTCCCTGAGAGGGAAAGTTCTTTGAATTTTCAGGAAGTGATTAAATTAAAACATAAAATAAAATACTTATGTAGTTAGTCTGATGGCTCCAAAGATACCACTCTCTGTTTCACTACCTGGCCTGATGCACTGTAAACAAATCTTCACTCCAAGAAAATGAAGAATTGTGGTAAGTCATTTTAGAATAAAATATGTATGTTCCTTTATAAAACCAATGGCATCTGAATCTTATTCTAAGACACAATGTATTTCTTTCCCTTCTGAGTATTCAAATACAAAGAGTGACAAATAATTACCCAGATAGATTGATATGCATATACACGTAGGTGCAGATAGGATAGAGATGGAGAGAGAGAGAGACAGTACCCACAGTCAGCTGGCCTGTTGCTGTGATGCGGGAAGTTACGCCATGGGTATCTCAGAGAGCAGCAGGGCTACCCATGGTGGGCAACTTTTAGCGGAGCTTCAAGACTAGTACAGTCTGGAAAGAAAGACCTCGCTAGCTACTTCTGAAAATTAGCCAGTGAAACCTTTATAGATCACAAGAGGATATGGTCAGACCTGCCTGCTGTGGACGTGTCATATGGAGGGCCTGATCCCTCAAGAAAGATACTAAATTTGGTGAAGTAGAGAGCCAACAAGGGCAAAGGAGATGCTCAGCAAGATGAACCGGCACAGTAGCCACAATATTGGGTGTGCTAGAGATCTCCAGGGTGAGGCAGCACTGGGCAGCATTCATTTTGTTTATGAGTTAGATTTACTATATAGCACCTTACAAAAATAATAACAAAAAAATAATCTTCTTGTTAAGAAATAAGAGCTTTTTTAAAATTTTAAATTTAATGAGAAAGAGATTTTCTATTTTCCTTTTTTTTGGGAAAAAAATAGAAGAATTTCTCTCTGTTGTTCTGTTGTTGTTGTTGTTTGTTTGTTACTATTTATTCTTGAACGTGTTCAACCATTATCAAGCCCTGGTGGTGCCCTGCTTAAATGATGTGGCTGCTGACCACAAGGTCAGTAGTTCAAGTGTACTTGCACCTCCCTGGAAACCCTATGGAGCAGTTCTACTCTGTTCTATAGGGTAACTACAAATCATAATCAACTCAGTGGCAAGGGGTTTGCTTTGGAAACCCTGGTACTGCAGTGCTGAAGTGCTGTGGCTGCTAACCAAAAGGTCAGCAGTTTGAATCTGCCAGCTGCTCCTTGAAAACTTCATGGGACAGTTCTACTCTGCCTGATGGGATCGCTATGAATAGGAATCTACTCAACAGTGGTGACTTTGGGCTTTTTTAAGAGCTCAATAAACAAATAAGCTGGCTTCCACCTATGTTCAAAGGACTGGACTAGTTTTTTGTGGGGATCAATTATTGCCGGGATCAATTATTGCCTTTGTGGAATTTAGCTTTTAGTATAATATGTTATGGGTTTATAATTCTAGTAGAAAATGGGTTGTAATTAGCATTTGAAAGAGAACACTGACTGAAGAGCAAAATGTCTTCTAGAAAAAATTTTTACCTCACTGAATGTCTCATAGTAGATAGTTTCTAAATGTCTCCTCTGCTTTTTCACCACTGTTTTGTTCCTCCCACTTCAGCATAGGTTGGGCATAGTGACTTTTTTAACCAGTAGAATGGAGTCAATGTCATGGAATGCCACTTCTGCGATAAGGACATAAAAGACTCTGATTTACCTATAGGGTTGCTAGGAGTCAGAATCGATTCGACTGGCCACAGGTTGATATGCTCTTTCAAGCTCTTCTTCCTTGCACGCAGTCATAAAGCAAACTGTGATGCTGTGAGGTCGTCTATGGGGAGGTCCACATAGCAAATAACACTGAGGGCAGTCTTGGGCCAATAGCCAGCCAGTGACTGAGATCCTCAAACCATGAGGAACTGAAAGTCAACAATCTTACGAGTAAGCTTAGAAGAAGGTACTTACGGAGTCAAGCCCTGAGATGAAGGCAATTTGATAGATTTCTTGGTTGTGGCTGTGTATGAGACTATGAGGCTACAGAAAGTACAAGGTAATAAGTGTTTGTTGTCTAAAGACATGTTTTGGTATAGCTGGTTATTATGCGATTGATAGCTAATGTAACACTTAGGCAGGGTTTACAGAATTTGTTAAATGAGCCAGTAGTCTTTGAGAAGCTCCTATAGCAGGGCACTAAGAACACAATTGGTGGGTTCATGATTAAGTGCTACGGCTGCTAACTAGAAAGATGGCAGTTCAAGTTTGCCTGCACGCCTTGGAAGCTGTATGGGACAGCTCACTTCTGTTTTGTTGCTATGAGTTGGAATTGACTCAGCAGCACTGGGTTTAGTTTTCAGTTTTTAAGGACACAACAGAGCCCTGGTGATGAGTGCAGTGATGAAGTACTCAGCTGCTAACTGAAAGGTCAGCATTTTGAGTCCATTGGCTGCTCTGTGAGAGAAGAATGTGGTCATCTGCTTCCATAAAGATTTACAGCCTTGGAAACCCTTTGGGGCCAATCTACTATTTTATTTTATTTTTATTTTTTTGAAGAATACAATAATGAGTGCAACAGACAAAGCACAGCAGTCATCAACTTTATTATGTGGTAATAACACATCCAACAGTAATTGTGCTAAGCTATATGAAATGTGCAGTGTACAAGGAGCATATATAATAAGGGTACCCAGTATAGTCTGAGGAAGCAGGGAAATAATATCCCTCAAGAAATAATTGTTAACCCTACAAAAAAGTGGATGGAAATGTGTTTCAAGGTAAGCAGCAGAATATATATTCTCCCTGGAGAGAAAGACAGTATGTACAAGACTCTTGAGATTGGAACCTTGTGAGGCAGAGATACTGATTTGACCCTTCTCTTCCAATATTCAGTATTTGAGATTATTTCCTGAAAGTAGTAATAAGGCAATTGAAAAAAACTGAAGTAAAGACATTGAATACTCATATTTGACACCATAGACCTATCATTTCAATTAACTTGTGAAGAAAACACAGATGTTGGGATTCAGTCACAGAGTGGACAGGTGATGGTAGTTTCATCTCAGTTTTAGTGATGGAGGAATAAAAACAGTATTCAGTATTGCAGGAATGGAAACAGATGTGCTGTTCTAATGTTATAAAAGCTCAAAATATCTAGAGTTCAAAGACAAAGTATTTACTAAATGTGAATGCTTTTAGTTTAATCATTCAGAATGAGAGTGATAATTTGTTAAATATAAAAGATATTATTCATGTAAAGGAAAATATAAAGGCAGAACGGTGAGAAGGGAGCAATTCTATTTTGTTACTGACTTCACTAGTGTATTTTTATAGTAAAATATAACAATTATAATGAATGGCTTTAGGGGTTTTAATTTCTTCCTAACTTTAACTGTTTCTTTTTATATTTCCATGTTCATCTTATACAGTGGCCTTACTTTATACTGTGGCTTTTAAAGTTAACACAATTTCAAATATAACTGAAATATTGCCGTTTTCAAATCCATGGGAGGAAGAGGCCAAAAGCAGCAAATAGCAGCAGACTTATTTCTCTTCCCTTTCTAAAATTTTCTCATAGAAGAATTAGCATCAGTGTAATCAGTGAAATACAATGAATTACATAGTATTGAGAAGTAAAATCTGTCAACAAGTAGTTGAAGAAATATCATCTTCTACTTTAATATGACAGATTCTTGGAAGTTGTAGTACTTGTTGTTGCTTGGTACTGAGTGAGCTCTGCTCTTACGTGTAACAGAAGGAAACGTTGCCCGATCCTATGCTGTCCTTCCAGTCACGTGTATGTTTGAGCCCATTGTTGTGCCCATTGAGGGATTTCCTTGTCTAGGCTGGCTGACTTTCCAATCATGATGTATTTTTCTACTGTTTGATCTTTCCTGATGACATGTCCTATGTGAGTGAGTCCAAGTCTTGTCATCCTTACTGTTGAGGAGCCTCCTGGTAGTAATAACCCAGTGACTTCAAAGGGAAACTTTCTGTCCAACCTAGTTTGAAATATTCCATACTATAGAATATATTATTGTCTTTATAATATATATGTGTGTGTATATATATATATGTGTCAGATGAAATAATTTCTGTACTATATCTTTGAAATTGAGGTTACACAGGAAATTTTCTTCTTTTATCCTGGTGGACAGTTATGACTCCATTAGAGAAAAATTAAAATATAGTATATTTTAGCCTGACAACAGTATTTTGTTTTTCACTTTTTAAGGAAAACAGCAAATAACAAAAAAAAAAAAACGTTGTTGTCAAGTCAATTCTCCCCCACAGTGACCCTATAGGACAGAGCAGAGCTGTGCCATGAGATTTTTCCGAGCAGTGGTTAGTGGATTCAAACTGCTGATCTTTTGGTTAGCAGAATGGGCTCTTAACCACTACGCCAGCAACATTCCTTTCACCTTGTTGTTGTTGTTGTTAGGTGCCGTCTAGTTGGTTCTGACTCACAGCAACGCTATACACAACAGAACAAAACACCGTTCAGCCCTGCACCATGCCCACAATTGTTTTTATGCTTAAGCCCATTGTTGCAGCCACTGTTTTAGTCTGTCTTGTTGAAGGTCCTCCTCGTTTCCGCTGACTCTACTTTACCAAGCATGAAATCCTTCTGCAGGGACTGATCCCTCCTGACAACATGTCCTAAGTATGTAAGACACAGTCTTGTGTATTTTGCTTCCAAAGAGAACTGTGGTTACACTTCTTCCAGAACAGATCTGTTTGTTCTTTTGGCAGTCCGTGGTACAGTCAATATTCTTCTCCAACACCACAGTTCCAAGGCATCAGTTCTTCTTCTATCACCCTTATTCATTGCTGAGATTTCACATGCCTATCATGAAACTGAAAATACTATGGCTTAGGTCAAGTGCACCTTAGACTTCAAGGTGACACCTTTACTATTCAGTGCTTTAAAGAGTGAATTTTTGCAGTGAATTTTTCCAACATAATACGTCTGTTGATTTCTTAATTGCTGTTTCCATTGGCGTTGACTGTAGAACCAAGTAAAATGAAATCTTCCACAGCTTAACCTTTTTTAATTTATCATTATGTTGCTTACTGGTCAAGCTGAGAGGATTTTTATTTTCTTAACGCTGAGTTGCAATCCGTACTGAAGACTGTGATCTTTGATCTTCATCAGTGTTTCAATCCTCTTCACTTCACAAAATAAGCAAGGTTGTACCATCTATATAATGCAGATTGTTATTGAGTCTTTCTCCAATCCTGATGCCTCATTCTATTCCGTCAAATATAGTTTCTCAGATTATTTGTTTGGCATACAAACCAAAAAGACATGGTGAAAAGATACAAAGCTGATGCATACCTTTCCTGATTTTAAACCATGAGGTGTTTCTGTGTTCTGTTTGCATGACTTCATCTCAATCCATATACAGATTTCTCATGAGCGCAAGTAAGTGTTTTGGAGTTCCAGGTCTCTGCAATGTTATCCATAATTTTCTATATCCACACAGTCGAATGCCTTTGCATAGTCAGTAAAACACAGGTAAACATCTTTCTGGTATTCTCTACTTTCAGCCAAGATCCCTCTGACATCAGCAATGATACCCCTGGTGCCATGTCCGGTTCTGAATCTGGCTTGAATTTCTGGCAGTTTCTTGTCAATATACTGTGTTTGCAGTCATTTCTGAATGATCTTTGGTAAAATTTTACTTGTGTGTCATGTTAGTTATATTGTTTTATGATTTTCACATTTGGTTGGATCACCTTTCTTGGGAATAGGCATAAATACGGATCTCTTGTTGGCCAGGTAACTGTCTTCTAGATTTCTTGGCAAAGGTGGGTAAGCACTTATACTCTACCTCAAATAGATGAATAGCAAATGTAGATTTTCTCTAGCTAGATTTTGTGTCCCAAATTTGAACACTTGAACAAGAATACACATGAAACACAGAGCACAATACCTATTAAAAAGTTACCTCAAAATTATGATGTACATTCATTCCTCCCCAGAGGACTATGAAGTTATTAGCTTTTATAATCCATGCAGTTTTTACTGTAGCAACTTTTATAAAAGCACCATACTTAATCATGCCCTTTTAATATGCAAAAGGACTACACATAGAAATTTGACTTTATTTTTGAGTTAAAAAAGACCTTAAGTTGCAAATTCTGTGACTCTCTGGGTAAAAGTACATCTTGTTTTTCTAAATGCTGGTGCTTTCCCATGAGTCTAGTTCCCTGGCTTCATTTAATGATTATTGGGCATAATTGTTCAGGTTTCGCTGATTAGCGTCTGTCACCTTGACAGGCGTTTTAACCTTATTTTGATAAAGGGCAAATACTCTGTCTGTCTCATCATCTTTGGGTTATTACACTTGGTTCATACTCAGTGATTATTGACTCTGTACCTCCAACTCAGATTTAAATAAAAGGCCACTTATACCATATTAGACAACTCATGCTTTAATTTTATGAAGGTCATGCTCATGTCAGGAACTGTAAAGCCATCAGGGTAGACTCAAAACATCTGCTCAGTCTTAGCATTTAACAGAGTCCCAGAAATCTACAGTAGAAATACAGTGAAGCTGTATATGGGGGGAGGGGTGCAGAAATTAAATACGTTTAGCTATTGCATCACAAAATAAGCAAACAAAACTCTCTGAACACTCCATTTGGAAGCTCTTACCTGGTCACTACTGCTTTGGGTTTATTAAAACAACTTGTACATAAGCGTGTACTGATCACTGACTGAACAAAATGTCTAATTTTAGAAAAAAAGGAACAAAAAAAAATGCTTTTCCTCCTACTTTTCTTTAGCAGCCGTTTTGTTTCCTTAAAACACAACCAAAATGGATACCCTGTAATAGCAATATTTGTAAACATATATTTTTACAGATTTGCTGTTCTGAATACTGTATTTTTACCTTAGAGGAATCTTGTATGCAAAGTTTATCCTTATGAAAATATATTTCTGGATCCTGCCAAGAACAGTAAGTCTGACAAACAATGCATTCTTCTCCAAAGTTCACCTGATTCATGCTCTGTTCTTAAAGAGAAAGAGCTCCAATCAAGATTTTTCTGTGTTTGTCATGTTCAGACAGGTCCACCACCGTGAATTCTGTGTGCTATGACCCTGGCTGGAGATCCTGGCAGTGTAGCACTTAAGTGTTACCTTTGATAACCAAAGAGCTGCAGTTCAAATCTGCCAGGATGGCCTTGGGAACTCTAATGGGTAGTTCTACTGTGCCCTATAGGGTCACTATGAGGCAGAATGCACTCAAGGGAGTGGGTAGGTGGACCCTGGCTAAAATAAGACAAGTAAAACAGGCCACCTGTTTTTAGAACTGAGTCCTATTTACTACTCACTGAACTTGTTCACTGAGTCACTATTCCTCTTTTTACTAAGTAATTGATTAGAGTTCCAGTCATTATTGTATTAGCCATTATAAAGTAATGAGGAATAGATATTTTTATTATTTCATTACAGAGTAAGGAAACATTATGTTCTCCTTATAAGGGGAGAGAAACAGTTTATTATTAACCTGACTTGCAAAAGTGAATTGGAATGAATACTATTCTATAAGTGTTGCAAGATAAGATTTCTGACTTACATCATTTATCAGAGCATTTAGATGACACAGAGTATCCCAAACATTTTGACCTTGATGGAAAGCACTTATTGGAATTTTTTGGTCCCAAAGTTTGCGAGAAATGCAAATCTATTATAACATACAGTTTTTTACCATTTTGAGAGGCAAAATTGTAAATACGCAGTTAATTTAAAACTAACAGCAAATATTCTAAAGTATTATGCAAAACAGAGGCTAGCCATAGCTCACTAGGAAGGAGATCCATATATTTATGGCCAGCCAAGTGCCGTCAAGTCGGATCCGACTCATGGTAACGTGATATATGACATAGGTGATGCCACAAATCAATGGGGAAAATACAGGTTGCTTAGTAGATAGTGTTGGGAAAACTGATTTACAACAGAATAAAAAAGACTTAGAGTTCTACTTTACATGTTACAAAGATAAATGATTAAAAAGATTAAAGACCCAAATACGAAATGTGAAATTCTAAAGCTAATACAAAGAAATACCAGAGACCAGTGGAGAAAAAGCTTCTTGAACATGACACCAACAGCATTCTGTATAATGTGAAAATTACCTGTGATTTAATTACATTGAACTTAAGGACTTTGGTTAAACAAAGACCACTGTGTATAAACACCAGTCAGATGATGGATAGTTAGATTTTAATTTCCATATAAAAAAGCCACAAGGAGTTATGTCCTTTGGTTCTACTTTCAAAATATTTCACGAATACTTTAATTTCTGCCCATCTTACCTCCAGTTCCTAGCCATTATCATCTTTCACCCACATGCCACTATAGCATCCTGGCGAGTCTCCTGGCTTCCAGTTTTGTTCATTGTATTAGTAATAAATACCATGACACGGTCGATTAAAAAAATAAATTTATTATCTCAAAATTCAAAATGCTAGAAGTACAAAATCAAGGTGCCATCAGACCCACGCTCTCTATGAAGGTTCTAGGGGACCCTTCTTGCCTTTTCCTACCTCTGGTGGCTCCTAGTAGTCTTTGACTTTCCATGCCTTATAGATGTGTCTTTCTAATTTCTGCCTCATAGTCATATGAAAACCCTGGTTGTGTAGTGATTAAGTGGTATGACTCTAAACAAAAGGTCTGTAGTTGGAGTCCACCAGGCACTCCTTGGTAACTCTATGCAGAAGGTTATTCTACTGGGTCCTACAGGATCTTTATGAGTTGGAATCAACTTAAAGTCAATGTGTTTTTGTTGACACATGGCCTTCTTTCTTGTGAATCTTCTCATGGCCTGCAAAGAACATCAATCATATGACTGAAGGTCTACCTTTATCCAGCACGACCTTAATTTAATTATTGTGCCAACAGAGACCTTTCCTCTTAATAAGGTCACATGCTGAGGTTCTGGATAGACAAGACATTGGGAGGGCACTATTCATTCTGCCTTCTGAGCTCCTAAAATTCACGTCCATGACATGTGCAAAACCTATTCATACCATGTAACATCCTTCAAAGTCTTAACCAGTTCACTATTAACTCTAAACCCCACCTAAATATCATCAGCCCTAAAAGTTCCAAATCTCATCATATAAAATGTATGAATCAAGTATTGTTGAAACTTTGGCTATAATCCATGTTGCAGTAAGATTTTATTGCATCGGTGGACCTACGAAAGCAGAAAGCAAGTTATCTGCTTTCATAATACAATGGTGGGGCACGCATAGGATAGATAAACTCCCATTTAATGGGAGGAATAAAAGAGTCATCAGTCTAAAACAAATTTGAAAGCCAGCAGGCAAATTTCTATTGTGTTCCAAGACCTGAGAATAATCCTCCGTGGATGGGTGCTCTTATGTTTGGCACAAGGCTATGCCCTCTTGTTGTCTAGAAGTAGTGGTGGCCCTCCTTCTCCAGCCTCTGCCTTTCTTTCCAGAACTCTGACTTCAGAAATTCATTCTTTTATTTCATCATGTGGTTGTCCCTTTCAGCCCAAACTGCATTGTTTCCATTTGCATAATATTCTTTAAAACCTTTTCAGTCTCCCTTGCAATTTGTAGAGGCTGACGTCATCAGGCAAGAGAGTGTTTCCCAGACCTCTCCTGACTTCTGTTAAAATGGTTGGTTATATCCACAAGTCACATACATGAACTCTTCAACAGAACATTACCAACCTTCACCCTTTGTGTTCCCTCTACAGCAGACTTTATTATCTTTTGCACTATGGATAGGATGAGAATTTTCTAAATTATTTAATTCTGTTCCTTTTTGCTTTGTTGTTGACTCCTCAACCTACATCTTTCCTCTGTCATTGTGCTCTAAACAACAAAGAAAAAAATGAAACCACACCTTCCAATTAAAATTTCTCATTTCCATTCTCCTCAAAAAATTAGCCAAATTTCTACCACCTGTAACAAGAAATGCTTTTCTTCTGGTGTCCAATGCAAGAACCATCGTTTCTGCTTGAGATCTAGCAGGAATCACCTTTAATGTTCTTCCACTAGCATTCTGTTTCCAATATGCATCCTCTAAAATGATAGAATTTTTCTTCTCAGTTAATTTCGCCTACTTATGAAATCTCTTAAGATTACCTTTAGCAACTATATTTCAATCAACAGTTTCTTCAAGGTAACATAGGCTTTTACTTTCAAATCCCTCAAAATTATTTCATCCTTTACTTGTTCCCTAACTCCACATCCACACTCATATTTTGAGGTATATGTTACAGCTACGCCCGCTTCTCCTTACAAAAAATATGTATCAGTATCAGTTAAGGACCTCCAGACAAACCAAACAAGACACACAACCAAAACACACTTCACTGCTGTTGAGTTGATTCTGACTCATAGTGACTCTATAGGTATATAGATAGTTATAAGAACAAACAAGAAAAACAAAAACAAAAACCGCTGTCATTGAATCAATTCTGACTCACAGTGACCTTATAGGACAGAGCAGAAACAGCTCATAGTGTTTCCAAGGTATGGCTGGTGAATTCAAACTGCTGACCTATTAGCATCCAAATTTTTAACCATTGTGCCACTAGGGCTCCCTGTGGGTAGTTAGATATACATATAGAAATAAATGTAGACCTAGAGATAGACATGTTGATATTTACAAATATAGATGCCAAATTGTTTTTCAGGTAGGCCAGATTCTCAGATTATTTGTTCTACATACAGACTAAGTAAGTGTACTTTTGTGATTTTTAACTATACAGTATCCCCATGTTCTGTTCCAACAACTACTTCTTCATCTATGTTATTAGTTCTGCATGAGCATAATTAAGGATTTTGGAATTCCTGTTATTCACAATGTTATCCATAATTTCTTGTGATCCACATTGTTGAATGTCATTAAACATAAACACAGGTAAATATTTTTTGGGGTATCTTCTGCTTATTTATTCTTATAGTAGTTATCCTGTATTCTGAGCAAATAATCTCAGAATCTGGACTATACGACAAAGAATTTGGTGTCAGGATTGGAGGAAGATTAGTTAGTAACTACCAATATGCAAATTATATAACCTTGCTTGTTGAAAGTGAGGAGGCCTTGAAGCACCTACTGATGAAGTTAAAAGACAATAGCCTTAAGCTTGGATTACTCTTCAACATAAAGACAACAAAAATTTTCACAACTACATCAATGAGCAAACATCATGATAAAGCCAAGCCAAGTGCCGTCGAGTCAGATTTGACTCATGGCGACCCTCCTGATAAATGGAGAAAATACTGAAATAGTCAGGGATTTCATTTTACTTGGATCCACAGCCAATGCCCACGGAGGCAGTAGTCAAGAAATCAAATGATATATTACACTGGGCAAATTTCTACAAAAAACTTCTTCCAAGTGTTCAAAAGCAAAAATGTTACTCTGAGGGTGATGTGTGCTGGATCCAAGCTGTGATATGTTCCATCACTTCACACACATGGAAAAGTTGGATGAAGAATAAGGAAGACTGAAGAATAATTGATGCCTTTGAATTACAGTGCTGGCAAAAAATACTGAATATACCATGGACTGCAAGAAGAAGGGAGAAATTTCTCTTGGGAGAAATACAACCAAGTGTTCCTTGGAATCAGGGATGGTGAGAGTTTGTCTCACCTGCTTTGGATATATTGTAAGGAAACATCAGTCCCTGGACAAGGACTTTATACTTGATAAAACAAATGATCTTTGAAAAAGAAGAAGACTGACTACAAGATGTTTTGAAACAGTGGTTACAACAATAGGCTAAAAAGCAGTAATGACCATGCGGATGGCATAGGCCCAGAAACAAACAAACAAAAGACTGCCATCAAGTCAATTCTGACTCATAGTGACCCTGTAGAACAGAGTAGAACTGCTCTACAGAGTTTTTGAGTAGCACCTAGTGGATACGAACTGTGAACCTTTTGGTTAGGAGATGTAGTACTTAACTACTACACAACCAGGCCCATGTGGTGTTTAATTCTCTGTACACAAGGTTGTTATGAGTTGGAATCCACCCAACAGCAACTGAGAACAACACAGATATAGATGTCGTACATACAAATGTTGATATAAATGATATATACATAAATGATTTAGAGACGTAGATATATAAAAAGATTTCAAGGAAGCAGTTGATGACACATTGGTGGCTGGCAAATCCAAGATCCGTAGGGTAGGCTGGAGGTTGGAAACACCAGCAGATGGTAACATTGAAGACTTAAGATAGAATTTCTTTCTGAAAGAAACTGAAGTTTTGTTTTTATCCTTTCAACACAGTAAATGAGGCCCACCACATTATCAAAACTGATCTCTTTCATGTAAAGCTAGTTCTCTGCTTGATAGCCTGTAATAGTGTCCTGTCTCAGACAGGGTTAACTGTACATTTCTTGTCTTACCTTGTCTTCTAGCACTTTTGAGTTTTGCTCTATCTTTCTTGCATGGTTTTCCCATATCTGCATTATGTTTTTCACTTAAGTGGCTCACTAACTTTTTGTCAAAATATTTTCATGGGTAATACCTGTGCCATCTTCAAGTTTTTATTCTGATGTCATCTGCTTTTAGAATTCCATTCTAATTGCTGTATTTGTTCCTGTGAATATTTTATTCTCCTGATGTCTTTATCTTGTTCTACTTTTTCTGCCACCATTTAACATACTGTTTTATTTTTATTTATTTGGAGCATCATTTATTGTTCTTACTTACAAACTCCCTCCTACGCTTCCAAGTAGAATGTAAGCTCAAGGTTAAGATAATTTGTCTGTGTTGTTCTTCAATATATATACAACCAAACCTATTATTGTCAAGTCAATTCTGTCTGTCTCATAATGACCCTATAGAACAGAGTATAATTGCCAACATAGAGTTTCCAAGGCTGTAATCTTCATAGAAGTGGACTCCTATCTCCTGAAGAGCAGCTGGTGGGTTTAAACTGCCAGCCATTTGGTTAGTAGCCTAGTGTTTAACAACATGCCACCAAAATTTCTTTCATCATCGTATACCGAGATTTAAAATAACACCTACAACATTGTATGTGTGGGTTAAAAAAAAAAAAAACTAATTAGCAAATGGATATATGAAGGGATTTTAAAAAATGAAATTATAGAATAGTTCTGGAAACAAACAAAATAAAGATCATAAACCAAGCAGAAAGTGAGCATGAATCTGATCACTTTATATATAAATTTAAAAAATTACAGTAGTTAACAAAAGGAGGAAGAGATTTTCTAATTTACTAAACCAAAAACCAAACCAAATTCCGTCATGGCGTTGATTCCAACCCATAGAAACACTATAGGTCAGAGTAGAACTGTCCTATAGAGTTTCCAAGGAGCAACTGCCAGATTCAAACTGGCAATCTTTTGGTTAGCAGATGTAGCATGTAACCACTATTCCACTGGTGTTTCTAATTCACTATAGTAACACAAAATATCAATTTTCACAAAAGTGTCTGGCAAAATAAGAAATGATTTGATGAAATGGAGGGGGAACTCTAGTGCATTATTAAGGGGTATAAACTGGTATGGCAGTTTGGGAGTATGTTCTGGAAGTCTTTTGTTAAGTCCATCGCATATAGTACCCATGGCTCAGTGAACTCTTGGCTTTGTATTCATCCCAGAAGAGGTATATGTGAATACAGCTATTATAGTATTGAGTCATCACAGGATTTAAAGTTACTTATTACTAAGGAAATAGAGTCCCCATGTGTCTGTCAGTTTGCTGCACTCTGGGGGCTTGTATATTGCTGTGACACTAGAAGTTACATCGCCACTATTCAAATACTCCAAGAATGTTAAGTATGCCATGGATTGCCAGAAAAATGAAGAAATCTGTTTGGAGGAAGCACAACCAGAATACTCCTCGGGAGCAAGTGTGGCAAGACCGCATCTCACATACTTTGGGCGTGTTATCAGGAGGATTCAGACCGTGGAGAAGGACACCATGTTTGGTAAAGCTGAGGGTCAGAGAAAAGGAAGAAGGTCTTCAAATAGATAAATTAGCCCAGTGGCTGCCAGTGGGCTCAAGCAAAATGACAAACGGGAAGACGAGGGAGGACCAGCAGTGTTTTCTCCTGTTGTGCACACACACCGTGAGTCTGCACTGACTGGATGGCACCTAACAAAAACAGCAACAAAGAAATGCATAACTAAAACATAGTAATATACAGAATGAAATCCTAAGAATTACTTTGAAATGAAGAATTATATATATGCAAACCAGAGATTATAAAAATGAACACTGATAAATGTTATGTAAGAATATTATTGAAATATAATTTTAGTGCATGTAAATTAAAGATACAACACCATAAGAAGACACATGTACTTGTGTATAGATAGATTCAAACATAGATAAAGATATAAGTATAAAAATAAGAAATGGAAGATGGGTTTGAGAATCAAAACCAACTGTAACACTTCCAAGAGCACAGAGCAGGATCAGGCTGCTAGGCTTCAGTGCAGGGTCGCTACTAGTTTCTGTTTCTACAAGCACATTAGTCTTTAAGAAATCCGAAATCCCTTCAGATGCATAGTTCAACCATCAAAACAATTTTGGAACTCATTTGAAATGGACATTGTGCATCGTGGCAAGTTTGTGAACTTAGTTACGTAGTTGTCTGTCAGGGAGGTTTTAGCCAGACATAACCAGCAGTATTGGAACACCCTCCTTACTCACCTGATCTGGCCCCTGATGAATTTGTTGTTTAGCCGAAGATAAAGGAAATATTGAAAGGAAGATATCTTGACGACATTAAAGACATCAAGGGTAACGCGATGACAGCTCTGACGGCCATTCCAGAAAAAGAGTTCCAAAATTGCTTTGTAGGGTGGACTGGGCACAGGCGTCAGTGCATACCTTCCTGAGCAGAGTACTTTGAAGGTGACTGTAGTGATATTCAGCAATGAAGTATGTGTCACTTATTCTAGGGTGAGTTCGAGAACCTAATTATCAGATATTGTGCGTGTACGTGTGTGTGTGTGGGTGTGTGTGTGTGTGGGTGTGTGTGTGTGTGTGTGTGTGTGTGTGTGCGTGCGTGCTGGCTTCATATGTGGCCATCAGAGCTGTTGGTATATTATATATGCATATGGAGCTCTGGCTGGGAATAAGGGCTTGGCTGCTAACAAAGGGTCAGCAGCTAAAATTCACCAGCCACTCCTTGGAATCATGAGACAACTCTACCCTTAGAGTCGTCATAGATCAGAACCAGGTGAATAACACGTAACAACTATGCATACACACACATGCACACATGTATCTACATTGTGATCATGAAATACTTCCCATTTAATGTAAATATATTAGGCTTTCCCCACAACAGGGATAATTTCTAGTGACAATGTTTTCTTACATGAAGAATGTTTCCTAAAATAGGTTCTATTGTGAGCCCTCAGTAGCCAACATTCCTAGCTGTCAAAGAAATGCCTTAGTCATGAGGGGGATCTGGACAACACACCACAATGGTCACTAACTGCCACTGGACTCCACACTATCCTCCCCTTTAAAGTGTGTCAGTCCCTTACAGTGCAGCCTGATACCCAAAATAGTGCCACAGTTAGAATAAAACTTGGAAGACAACTTCTTCCTCCTGCCTTCTTTCTATCCTTGTCTTTTTTTCTTCTTTCTCCCATTTACCAATATTATTCTTACAATAAATAGTGTTCGTGCATTTATTCTTAATGATAGATCAATTGTGTATTTAATGTTTAAGAAAAATTGGACATTATATTACTTTAATTAATTCTTCCATTGATTCAGTGTGGTTTTGCTGTATCATTAATATTATTTACTAATAAAAGTAAAACTTCATTTTAATTTTGAAGAATTTATTGTTCAGCTAAAAATCTTCCCAGTTGTCTCTATGTAAACATGTGTCTTGATATCAAGACAAAATAAATGGCAGATAATGACATGCCAATGACAGAATCTCAAGTTATCAAGAGGAAATGAAATATTAGTTACAAAATATTCTTTCTTTTTTTTCACATCTAATTTATCTTGCCAAGGTGAAAAAGAGATCCTTTCGAAAGCAATCTGTAGGTAAGGAAGCCAAAACATTTACATCACTTTTCAATAAATGTGAATTATAATTTTATTCAGTGGAATTCTTAATCACATTTTAAAAAGTCAATCCTTCTTAGAAAATTACAAATAAGCAGTCAAACTTCAGTTACACTGATTTTGCCAACCAACTCCATAAATCAAAGTATCTGGATTGTCTATTAGTCTCTCCTAATGTTTTCTGTGGTTATTGTCTAGATAACGGTGTAAAGAATTAAAGTTTTAGAGTGAGGCAGATATGTGTTCAAAGACTAAGCGACTTTGTATAAATACTTAATCTCCTTGATTCTCAGTTGTTTCCTCTGTGAAATACTTCTTTTTGTTTTACTTGTATCCACAATCAACACTTACAGAAGCAGCAGTTAAGAAATCAAATGACATGTTGCTTTGAGCAAAATCTGTTGCAAAGGCCTCTTTAAAGCAGTACAAAGAAAAGATGTCATCTTCAGAACGAAGGTGTGCCTGACCTAAGCCGTGGTGTCTTCTGTCAGTGCACATACATGAGAAAGCTTGACAGCAAATAAAGACAACCAAGGAAAAAATTTTGACTTTGAATTACAATGTTGGCAAAGAGTATTGAATTTCCACAGACTGCCAAAAGAACAAACAAATCTGTCCTGGAAATAGCACAGCCTGAAAACTTATTAGAGGCAATGGTAGCAAGAATACATCTTACTTACTTTGTACATGGTATCAGTAGAGATCAGTCCTTGGGGAAGGACACTGTGCTTGGTAAAGCAAAGAGTCACTGAGAAAGAGGAAGACACTCAAAAAATGGGTTGACGCAGTGGCTGTAACAGTGGATTCAATCATCACAACAATTTTAAGACTGGAAAAGGACCAGGCAGTATTTCATTCTGTTGCTCAGAGAGTTGCTATGAGTTGGAACAACAACACTGGCATCTTGGAAAAAAATAGATAAGATTTAACAAGACATATATATATATATATTATATATATACACACGTATACATACACACACCCATGTATAAAGATATATACATGTATATACAACATGTATATAGATCTATACATAATTTTTAATCTAGAGAAGCTGAATTTAAATGTCTGGAGTTACTTACTTATGTAAACCTCTAAGATAAACATAAGATGAATAAAAGCTTTTTTTTTTTTTTTTTTTAGGATTAGGATCATCATATCTTTTGTATTTATTTAAAGTTGCTAATATTTGAGATCTCTAGCTTGCAAAACTATTCTCTAAGAGAAGATATGGATCAGAGAGACAAGTGCCCACAACTCTACCCTCCTGTTACTGTGATGAATCAGAGTGAATCAGAATTCTCTCTACAAATGATCAGTTTGAGGAGAAACAACTGAGTCTTTGAAATTAGTATTTCTTAAAGTAAAATATCTACTTCTTAGGTTCAAACAAAAGCGCAAGGGTCCACGGACGTGGATTTAGACATATATGGGGCTTGTCTGGTACTGGAAACTATTTCAGATTCAGGCAACCGAAGTGGAGATCTAGGGAAACAGGAACAATCACAAGACTACCAAGTCAAAAGAAGTACCTACATGGATACCCTTAGGTTAGGCTTAGAATTGCAGGAGGGAATTTTCCTTCTTCAAAGGAGATCATTGACTTAATGAGGAACTAGCCTTATGATACCTTGATATACCAGTTAATGATCAAGTTATTTATTTATTTTTAGCAATAATAATCTGGAAGACAGAAAAGCCATGGACATAGTAGATTTATTGGCTAGTCCTAGGCAAATGAAAAAAAAAGTTCTTCTATTTTCTCTACAGATTAATGGAACATACCACACTAATCACAGAAAAGAAAGATTATACAAGGACTGTCAATTAAGTTTGCAAACTCATCCTAGAAAAAAGTGCTACACACCTCATTGCAGAACATCACTACCATCATCTTTGAAGTGCTTCTCTTGAGGAGCTGTGCACTGATGCCAGCACTCAGACCACCTCCAAAACAATTTTGGAACTCTTTTTTCTGGAATGGCCATCAGAGCTATCCTCATGTTACCCTTGATGTCCTGAATGGCATCAAAATTTCTTCCTTTCAATATTTCTTTTTGAGTAAAGAAAAAAGTCATTGGGGGCCAGATAAGGTGGGTAGGGAGGGTGTTCCAAAGCTGTTATTCGTTTACTGGCTAAAAACTCCCTCTCAGAGGGAGTTTGTGAACTTTCTACCTTGCCAGCATGTATAATGACTGTTGCAGAAAGAGTTCCTAAATGATTTTGAAGGGTGGACTAGGTGCTAGCATCAGTGCATAGCTTCCCAAGGGGAATACTTTGAAGGTGATCGGGGTAAAATTCAGCAGTGATATATGTAGCACTTAGAATAATTAAGTTCACTGACTTCATTGTCAGCTTGGTATAGCATTCAGCACTGTGTCTAATATATTGTTCAATGGCTGGTAATTCCATGTTACATCTGTCTACCTATCTACTCATCCATCCATCCGTCTAGGACATCCTCAACTTAATGTTCAATAAAAAAGTCATTCCATAAACTGTATACTTGCTGTTTTCTGTTATCACGATTACTATGATTAAAATTTTGTGCATATTCAGTAAGGCATAGATTATATCATTTTAAGAAAAAATTCAGGAATATAGTCTATATTTCAAATTTTGATATGTCATGTACATAGACTGGGAGCCAGGAGAGAGAGGAAAAACAAAATAATCCTGCTTGCTGACACCGAGGGACAGTTAACTAATGTCATTATACTTGGTATTGGTACATTCGTCATTTACAAAAGAGCTTTAAATTTATAATGTCAATAGTTGTCAAACTAGGGATTTTGACCATAAGTACAATAATAATCTAAAAAGGCAAAAATGAGTGTTTAACTAGAGTGGCTAAAGGGATTAAGAAAGAAGTTGAGTTTGAATTATAAAAGACTTACGAAGAATGAATAGAATCCACTGTATTAAGAATAAAAGAAAAGAGAACATCTATAGAAAATAAAGCACACTCAACGTCAGAGTCGTAACACTTCACAAATTGTTTAAGATCTCTATCAGAGGTAGGATTCTCTCCTGGAGCAGACTCTAAGATAGAAATTAGAGTTTAATGTTTATTAGGACAAGTTGGGGATCAGGATTTGGCCAGAGAAGTTAAGCTCTGCCACATTTCCAATGAAGGACTCAGCCAACATTACCGGGTATTCTGAACCTGGTATGGCCTTTCGGCATTGGGCCAAGCTCAGGAGTGACATTTTATACACCTGTCTTGATCTGACGTTGGAAGCCATCTACCCTTAAAAGGAGATGAAATATGGTGAAAGGATGTTTCCTCAGCTGAGGTTGTCCCTGATTTGGGCTGGTATCTCAAAGCTGTCTTCTTTCACATATAGACTCTATATGTGAAATCAACTGATTGTAACATCAATCACACAGCATATCTTCATAGCACTTAGGTGACACTTAGGTTGTCTATCAACACAGCTAGGTCATGATTCTCAGTGGTTTGGCAATTGTATGATATCATGATCACTTTCATGATAAGATTTCACATAGAGTGATTACTTCTGTCATGAGATCAGTTGAGTGAAAGGGAGTTTCCTTAGGAGTGTGGCCCACGTTGAGTATAAGTGGGTATTCTGGCAAGTCTTGTGGATTTTTGCTCACTCTGAATCTTCCAGCTGGCTTCTGTTTGTCTGACTGCTGGTTCACAGGACTTGTACTAGCAGATTATCTGCGGTCTCGCCTGCCTGTCTTGAGACTTGCTGCTCTGCCCAGCCTATAAGCAAAGAGTCCTGCTTCCTGATCTGACAATCTTGGGTTTGCCAGCCCCTGAAGCTGTGTGAATCAGGAGATGCCTCTATTCTGACCCAGGGACTTTGGGTGTTCCAGCCTCTAAAATCATATGAGCTATTTCCTTGACTTAAAACTCTCTGTCGATAGAGAGAGAGAAAGAGACTTCACAGCTTTTTTCGGTGACGTGGTGTAAATAGTTTGCAATTGACTGCTAATATAGAGGTTGGTAATTCAAGCCAACCCAGTAGTGCCTTGAAATAAAAACCTTATAGTCTATTTCTTTAATAATTACAGTCAATAACATTGAATAGAACAGTTCTACTCCGTGAGACATGGGTTGCCATGAGTCAGAGTTAGTTTGAAGGCAAAAGGTATATTTCCACAATATGCAGAATTTCTAGTGTATCCTTAGTAATTCAGATTCCAATATTATAACTTGGTTGTGATGGTAATCTTCTATCTCTGAAGATATATATATATATATATATATGCATACTATATATATATATCTTCATACATTTGCTGGTTTTGCTTCTCTAGAGAAACACCATAAGACAAACATGTAGACTAGTATTTGACCAAACAACTAGATACCATAGCCTAACCACCTTGATGGATAAGGATACCCCCAACTGATGAGCTATGCAATAACACAGTGCAACACAGAACAAGATTGCAACACTGTACTATATTTATTTCACAGAGTGACATTAAACTAAATTTTTCTATTGAAGTTCAACCTATTTTTCTGAATCTTTTTGAGTAGCAGTTTTTTTGTAGATATAATTTGCATATCATAAATTGCAATCTTTTAAAATACAATTAAGAGGTTTTACTCAGAGGTGTGCAACAATTACAACTATGTAGTTTTAGAACACTTCATCAGTCCTTTCCCCAAAACACCAGATCAATTAGCAGTTCCACCTCACTTACCCTTCCCCTGTGTCTTAGCCATCTAGTGCTGCTGGTGAGAGACATACCACAGGCTAAAAGTCCAAATCCAGGGCATCAGTTCCAGAAGAAGTTGTCTTCTGTGTAGGCTCTGGAGAAAGGTCTTTGTCACCAGTCTTCCCCTAGACTAGGAACTTTTTTGCACAGAAACTCTAGGTCCAAAGGACTCATTCCGCTCCTGGCACTGCTTTCTTAGTGGCACGAGGTCCTCAAGTTTCTGCTTGCTACCTTTTCTTTATCTCTTTTTAAGGTGAAAGGTGCCAGCCAAGTAAGCCAAGTGCTGTCGAGTCGGATCCAAGCCAAATCTGAAGGAAACTGGACACTGGATCAGGGATGTGACCTGAGCAAGAAAATTATCTCCACCCTAATCCTCTTTAACTGTAGGTGGGGGTTATGATTTGTAACACGTACAAAAAACACAAAACAGAGGACAACTATACAATACTGGAATTCGTGGCCTAACAAAGTTGACATATAATCTGGGAGAAGACAATTCAAACCATGGCATCCTAATCTGGAGTTCTCACATAAATTCAATCCTGCAATGTGTGGTCTTTTGTGATTGATTTTTTTTTTCCATTCAGCATAAGCATTTTGAGACTACTCTATAGCATGAATCAGTACTGTCCATCTTTTTTATTGTTGAATACTGTTCTATCATAAGAACATTCCATATTTTGTTTATCTATATACCAACTGATGGACTTTTGCTTTGTTTCCATGTTTTTGCCATTATGTATATGATGATACTATGAGCATCTGTATTTAAGTACTTGTTGGCTACAGGTATATAGTTTCCTTTTTCTTGGATATCCACAGAGTGCAACTGCTGGGTTATCCAACAACTCTAACATTCAAGGAGCTTCCAAACTGGTTTTCAAAGTGGCCATACCATTTTACATTTGCCCCAGCAATGAACGAGAGTTGAATCTATTTTTAAATAATATATTGCAATACTTTCCTCTGGGACAAAAATGAAATTAATACAATATTATGAGACTAAAAGATAACGCAGTTGAGTACATGAATGGGACTGTAAACGTCAGATACAGTGTTTTTCATAGAGTAAAAGAGAGGGAACTCTTGTGAAAAAGGCATTATCACGTAGGAATTGGTGACCGTTTTCTTTCAGAAAATTCATTAATATCTTAAAAACCAAGTTTCAAGAGAAAGGATGAAATAATAAAAGAAAATCTACTAGAAAAGTGATACTGATAAAAGTGAAATATATAGAGAAAATAAATTTGAAAAAGAATTTGAAGCTAAATTACATCTCTTTCTACAAACAATTGAGGAGAAATTGTTTTCTCAGGAAGTGGGGAAATTACAACAGCTCTTTCAAAATGTGATGATACACACTTTGATTCTGAACTAAGAATGAAAAAAAAAGAAATGACACTATTGTTATTGTGTGTCATCCAGTAGATTCCAACTCACAGTAACTCTGTAGGACAGATTAGAATCCTACAGGATTTTCTCATCTTAATCTTATTATAAGATACCTTGGTGGTATTGTTGTTAAAAGCTCAACAGCTAACCAAAAGATCAGTAGTTCAAATTTACCAGCTGCTTCTTGAAAATCGTGTGGGGCAATTCTATGCTATGAACTGGAATTAACTTGACACCAATAGGATTGTTTGTTTGTTTATGTCTTGCTGTCTATTTTTAAATGGGAACAGCCAAGCACTTACACACTGCACCATTTGGCTCCTTAAAGTGGCACTAGTGTCAGAGGGTTATGAGGGGAAAGGATGCATGGAATTCAACCTAATGATACATTTTTATGTTATACTGGGGGGGAGGTGAAGAACACATGGCCTGAGCTGATGTGTAAAAACTATGTTACCAAGGATTTTGAATATGGCAGCCAAGTCAGACACAGCCTGCTCTGAATAGCAATTCTATCTCAAATTGTCCTGCCAGCTTACCATACTGTACTTTGATTTCCAGATGCCTGACTGTCATAAAACTCAAGAGAATTCAATGCTTTTACAAAGTCAGAGTCCTAAGATACAAAACTCAGCAAAGAGTGAAAAAGTGTGACCTTCAAAAGATGGGTAAAACAATAAAGACGCCAAAGAGCAGTCTCAAAGGGTCAAATGTTCATAAAGTTGAACTAAGTGGCAGTCTACCATAAGGATAAAGCCTTTTGCAATTTCTGCTTCAGTGAGCACTTTTGAAATTCATCAAACCAAAACCAAACTCACTGCTGTCCAGTTGATTCCAACTTAAAGTGCCCATACTGCATGTAAGCCAAATACAGAAATAGTTGCCTTTTGTCTATTAATATTACTGAGTGACATTCTAAACTATCATTTGAAATAGCTGTATTTGATCTTATAAGAGAACAGTTATTGTCATAGATTGAATCATGTGCCCCCTGAAAATGAGTATATCAGTTTGTTTGGGCTATGATTCCCAGTATTCTGTGATGCTCCTATACATTATAAATTCTGCCTCTATGATGTTAGTGATGGGGAATGGCTACCATGGGATTGGTGAGTCTGCAAGATTGTACTGTTTCTTGAGACCTTGTCTTGGGATATCAAGAACAAAAATGTGTTAGAAGTTCTAGCCAGAGTAATTAGACAAGACAAAGAAATAAAAGGCATATGTATTGGCAGTGAAGAAGTAAAGATTTCCCTCTTTGCAGATGATATGATTATTTATACAGAAAATCCAAAGAAATCCATAAGTAAACTATCACAACTAATAGAAGAATTCGGCCAAGTATCGAGATACAAGATAAACATAACTAAATCAATAGGATTCCTTTATACCAACAGTGAAATTATTAACAAATAAATCACCAAATCAATTCCATTTACTATAGCTCTCAAGAAGATAAAATACTTAGGAATAAATCTAACTAAAGAAATAAGAGATCCTTATAGAGAAAACTACAAGACCTTGCTACAAGAAACTAGAAGAGACTTACATAAGTGGAACAATCTGCTCTGCTCATGGATAGGAAGACTCAATATTGTGAAAATGTCTATTTTGCCCAAAGCACTCTACTTATATAATGCAATCCCAATACAAACTCCAGTGACATTTTTTAATGAGATGGAGAAACAAATTATCAGATTTACCTGGAAAGGGAAGAAACCCCAAATAAGTAAAGCACTACGGAAAAAGAAGAACATACTGGGAAACCTCTCACTACCTGACTTTAAAATCTATTACACTGCCACAGTAGTCAAAACAGCCTGGTATTGGTACAAAAGGAGACATATAGACCAATGGAACAAAGTAGAGACCCCAGAGATGCCACCATCCTCCTATGAACAGCTGATATTTGACAAAGGTCCTAAGATTTTGAACTGGGGTAAGAACAGTCTCTTTAACAAATGGTGCTGACATAATTGGATATCCATCTGTAAAAAACTGAAACAAGACCCATATCTCACACCTTACATAAAAATCAACTTAAACTGGATAAAAGACCTAAACATACAAGCTAAAAGGATAAAGCTGATCCAAGATAAAATAAGGTCAACAATGGATGTTTTAATACGCAATATAGATACACTTCAAAATTTGACAAACAAAACACATTCATCAGAAAAGAAAATAGATGAATGGGAATTAATAAGAATCAAACACTTTTGCTCATCCAAAGACTTCATCAATAGAATTAAAAGACCACCTACAGAATGAGAAAAAATGTTTGGCAACTCTATGTCAGACCAACGCCTGATCCCCATAATCTATAATGTTCTACAAAATATCAATAAGAAAAAGACAAATCATCCAATGAAGCAATGAGCAAAGGAGATTGACAGACACTTCTCTAAAGAGGAGATCCAAGCAGCCAAAAAACACATGTGGACATGCTCATGATCATTAATTGTTAAAGAAATTCAAATCAAAACGACAATGAGATACTATCTCACCTCAACGAGATTGGCCATGATCCAAAAAATGCAAAACAATAAATGTTGGAGAGCCTGTGAAGAGATTGGAACTCTCCTTCACTGTTGGTGGGATTGCAGAATGGAGCAACCTCTTTGGAAAGCAATCTGGTGTTATCTTAAAATAATGGATATAGATATACCATTTGATGCAGTAATTCCTCTGCTTGGAATATATCCTACAAAATCAAGGCCATTCACACCAACTGCTACATGCACACGAATGTTCACTGCACCACAGTCCACAATAGCAAAAAGCTGGAATCAACCTGGATGCCCAACAACAGAAGAATGGATGGGTAAACTTTGGTATATGTACTCAATGAAGTACTATACATTAATAAAGAACAATGATGATAGCAGGAAACATCTCTCAATTTGATCTCACTGGAGGACATTATGTTGAGTGAAACTAGCTAGTGACAGAAGGATAACTATTATATGAGACCCCTGCAATAAAACTTAAAAGCATACTCATTCATAACAGAAAAGATGCTTTGACAGCTACAAGCATGGGGAGGGTGGGAGAGTTGGAGGACAAGGGTTTAGATTAGTTGTTAGAAATTTGGGTGGGCAAAATTGGTGACAATACACATTAGTAAGAAGATCACTATTAATGGGTCTTCGACACAACTTGTGTACTCCTCCTCTCTTATCCCAATATTGTAAGCACAGAGTATGTACACTTTCATTTTTTATTTAATGAAAAAAAGAAAAGAAAAGAATAAAAATGAACGTACCACCAAGAAAGCAGTGCTAGGAGCAGAGCACATCGCTTGGGCTTGAGATTCATGCATCTGAGAAGCTCCTTTACCAGGGGAAGATTGAGTACAAGGCTCTTTCTCCAGAGCTGACAGGAAGAGGAAAGCTTTTCCTGGAGCCGATGTCCTTTATTTGGACTTTTAGCCTACTTTACTGTGAGTAAATAAGTTTCTCTTTGTTAAAGCCATCCACTTGTGTTATTTTCTGTTCTACCAGTACTAGATGACTCCACTTTTCGAACCAAAAGCCTCAGGCTGAGTTCTTTAGAGAAGCAAAACTAGTAAAGCATATAAATACATACAAATATAGACAGAGATTAATAACAAGAAAACAACTCACACAATTGTAGAGGCTAAAATGTCTGAAGTCTTGGATTAGGATAGAGGTTGCTCACAGCCCAAGCAGCCTCAGAAGCTGATGAACACAAGGTCAGCAGATTGGAAAGCAGAGCTCCCCACTCACAGGCTGTGAAGGTCAACCAATCTCATAACGGCAGGCAAGACTGTAAGATTTCTTATGATTCACATAGCTGCAGGGGCTGGCAAAACCAAGGTTGGCTGGTCATAGAACAGGACTCTTACTCACAGGCTGTGACTATTAAGGATCCCCAGGATTGACTGGTAAGATGTTAACTCAAGTCCTAAGAACTGAAGGTCAGAAGATAAGAGAGAGAGGTGCTGGATCCACAGTAAGCAGAAACCTTGGCAAGGTGACCAGTAAGTAGGCAACGGAAGGCAGAGAGACGAAGGCTTAGGGGGTGTTGAGCTCCCACAGGCCCCACCCTGTGGCTAATACTTAGCAGACTCATCACAGTAGTGATCACAATAATACACAACTACCCAAACATTGAAAATCACAGCCCAGCCAAGTTGACAGACAATCTTAACCATCACAGTTATTGCCTTCTGTTTTTTTGATGATGCAATGAACATGTTCAACATGAAGAGGTAGACCATTCCTTACTTATTACAACTCTTGACACTGTGATTACAACAATGGGTGAGCATAACAGAGATTATGAGCATGATGTGGGACCAGGCGGTGTCACACTCTATTGTACATAGGGTCACTATGAGTCACAATCACTTTGACGGCAACTGTGGTGGTCAAGACTGTACCAACTTGTCTGGACAATGATTCTCTACGTTTAGTAGCTGCATCAAGTGGCAGAGGCAGGGCCAGTGGTTGATAAGACCAGAAGTTGATAAGGGCCAGATGTTGATAAGACCATGAAATACCAGGCACTAATGTAGGGGCATCACACTCCCTGAAGTCCCATGTCCTAATGTGATGAGTCAAAGTTGACTGTTGATGCTCTTCTATCCCTCTTCTACACTTGTTTGGTGAGTACCCCCACTCTCCTTCTTTTCTCTCTGAGCCAGTCCCCTTTCATGAGCTATGCTGTGAGGATGGCTAGGACTGTCCAGCCTGCAGCCTGCATGTCACGTCTCATCAGCACTGATGGAAGCTGAGCTCTATACTTCTCTTCTTACAATGACTCCCTGGTTTCTTATGATTTGAGAGTATTTCTACCTTGGCACCATCTGCCCTTGGTAGTATACAGACCAGGAGAAAAAAGCCTACATCTGTCCTGGGACATTCAACAGGAAATACGGTGTTTCAGGTGCTTAGAGTAGAACAATGTTGAGTGTCCCTTTCAGCTCCTGCAGAGTTCTTTCCCCATTAGCATGGCCTCAGGTGGAAGGAGGCCGGGACAGCCTCCTCTAGTGCACTGACCCCAAGCAATGTCTCCTGTTGCTCAGCTTTCTGGACAGTACAGGCCATAAATCAATTCAGAGACAGATCTTTGAAAAGAATCACATGTTTCCATAGATTCCTAAAATTTTTAACTTGTTTCATGCTTGGGCCTGGACTAATTCAGGCGATGTGTTAATTCACATTTGCTGTGCCCTTAAAATAGCAAAGTCCACTCATACTATAATGAACATTTTGTTTCTCTTCTTCTTTTTACTGAATGAATAATGAAATAAAAATTATGGTGAAGTTCCTACCATACTTATGGAAGCTTCAGAAAGCTAAATAATACAATAAATAAGGTGGCTATTGGTGATCAATTGGAAGTTTAGAAAAAATGAATAAATATTGTTTATTTCCTAATCCTTTGTAATATACCTCCTGGAAAAAAATAAAGTCGATGCAAAGCCCTTATGATTCCTTGACTTTTAAGTAAGGTGAAATCAATATAAACAGATGAGTGATAAGTTTTTAAAACAAGATGCTAATACTACATTCTCCCCAGGTACAGAAGGTGAGAGCCAGGTACAAATAACATATGTCAACAGTGAAGCCGTTCAGCTTTTTCTATCCCTACAGCAGTTCTGAGACAATGACATATGAAAACGTATTGACTTGGAAGAAAAAAATAATTAAAAATGAGAAATTCATAAACGTGGAGGTTGAGGTATTCTCTGGGGTCACTGTCTCCCTGCAAAGTTAAGTTTCTTCAGGTTCTTGCTATGAGAAATACTCCCTCTCTGCCAACTTACTGTGATGGAAATGAATGAAGAATATCCCAGCCAGCTCTGCAGCTTGCCTTTTTTTCCCGCTACCTGTTCAGGTAATCAGTCAGAGACCAATGTGAATGCTGTTGCCCATGTCAATTAAATTAGGTCAAAAGCGTAACAGCAGAGGAAAAGGAGAGAGAGGAAAAAAAAAAAAGATCAAGTAGTTAAGCGAAAGCCCAAGACACTGGAGCACCTTATGGTGTGAGCAAACAATTCACTACACAATTTTTCGAAGAAGGAAAATATGCTCACAAACTGTTGAATACTGTTTTCCTTTGGGTAAAATTTTAATTAAAAAAAGCAGCTTGGTTACAGATTTCACATCGTCACTATTCAAATAGCTGAGTAGGCTTCTTGCATTTTAAAACCTCATGGTATGTCGCTTAAACAATTTTTTTTTGCGTGTATTTAAATATGATTTGATCTACTTTTGTAGGATCGCAGTAGACTTATCAGAGACCCAGGACAGGTGTGTGAGAACACCTCAGAGAGCTATGAGAAGTTGGTTTAGCTTAGCCAAGCCAAGTGCTGTCGAGTCAGATCCGACTCATGGCGACCCTTTAGTGAAATTAGTCCTTTCTTGAGACAATTATAGTGATAAGCAAGCTATTGTAAAATCACCTTAAAGTAATCTAATCAAATGTCTTATCTCTTGGACAAATTGTTGCTGACTAAAAAGAAAATGAGTGACTCTTAAGAAATCAAATAGTCATAAGAAGTTCTTAGGAATGAACCCGTTAAATAATAGCCAGGAACAGAAACCAAAGACAGTAACAAATAAAACAAAAACTAATTAAAAAGACTTTTTTCATTGCAGTGATTACATATTGTGACACAGTTCGTAAATCTGAGAGTTGCAAAGCCACTCCAACTGACTGACAGGTAGGTTCTCAAGAAACATGTAAAAATTGGAAGTACTTGAACCCTCATAATTGTACTTTTATGCTTCTTTATTTTTGTTTCATATAGCTGTCTTTAAAATATAGTAATATTTCTAGAAATAAACCGTACAACTAGCCAATAAACATAGGCTTTATTTTCCTGGTTTAAGAAATCTCACTGCTACACCCAGAGCCACATTTATCAGTTCAAGAAAATGCAGACCATACCCACTGAATTTAGTGTATATATTATAGAGCCTTTTTTTTTTTCTGTTACTCCTTTGATAGCATTGCTAACAGAAACATTTTCCACAACAGAAAGTGCAGGTAGTCAAAATTTTATTTATATGAATTATACACATACATAAACAAGACCTAGAGATTTATGTATTGTATGACCCTTTTAACTCTCTGTACTTGCTGTTAAGTTGTATATTTTTCCATAGGAGCACGTAATTCATGAGAAAATGACTAACATTGAAAACTCAGTTAAGTCTCAAAAATAAGCATTAGTTCTCAGACATGGCTTTCCTTTTGGGAAATCAATGTTTTTATTGCTGGATAAATTAATGTTTCAAATGTATGAATACAGAAGCTGTTTGCAAATTTGTCACAATCTGCCTGGCAGCAGAATTTATACTGTATACAGTAATAGAAAGCAGAAAAGTGCATATTTCACTAAATTGCAGCTGTGTGGAAGATTTATGCAACTATTTTTTGTCAGTGAAACATGCAGTGAAACACCTACGTATTTCATTGAAGTATTGTAAATGGACCAAGTATATTTATTTTTAAATGTATTCCCCATTTATTTCTCAAAATATACAATGCCCTTATCACATTAAAAAGAGTAAGCATATTAAATCTGTTCAGAATAATTTTATTATTTTAAAATCCAGCTTATGTTTAAGATATTGAACAGATTTTAACATTGAAAGTGAATCTCATATGATTTTCCATGCAAACATTTTCATAGATCTGAAAACTGTGTCAACACCCAACAAAATAGAGTATAAACTTATATAATATGCCAGGAACTGGATTATTATTGATAACTAAGCCTGGGCACTACAGGCCCAAGACAATGCATTACATGAAAAGGTACCCAATAGTTTAGGTCATTGTATGTGCATGTGAGTGCAGTGTAATTTTTTGTGCAAATTGGTGACATCCTGTGATACCGTTGTGTAGGAAAAAATTAATTTCATGCGTCATGTCTCATGGTGTTGAATAATTAAAAAAATGTTTTAGATTCCGATTCGGAACTGAGAGTGATCTTTATTCAAATAAATATAAAAGTTCTTTCAAATCATCATCTTTCATAATATTACTTTACATATGACATTGAAGCCACTAGAACACTGATCCAACCATGACGTTCTCTCCAGCAGTCACAGAGTATTTTTAATGGAGACCTTATGACAAAGTCATTTCCAAGGTTAAACATTAAGTCAGAAATTGTACTTCAAATTGATACTAAGCTTTATATATAAGTATGAATGTAAATTATATATGTATATATACACATGTTTACACTGATGTTGAGCCAATTCTGTCTCATAGAGACCGTATAGGTCAGAGTAGAACTACCCCATACAGTTTCCAAGGAAAAATGGGTAGATTTGAAACGTTGACCTTTTGTTTAGCAGATGTAGCACTTAACCACTAAACCGCTAGTGTTTCCATATACATATTAAGAAGAATAAATTGACTCTAAATAGTTCTTGCAGCAATACTTAGCCAAGCAAGTTAAAAATAGTAATACACAGGAAAAAATTCGCCAGCAAAGTCCAAACAAGGATCAGCCCAATTCCATAAACCTTCAAAAGAGACAGTGAAAAAATATATATTCTTATGTCAAAAGACAAGGTTCACCTCCTAACCCAAGCCTTCTTCTCCAGAATAGAAACTAGAAAATCAACAAAACCAAAACCCTGAGTAATTTCATTAAAAAAAAAAAAACTGAAATCAAGTCGATTTGATTCCAACTTATGGTGACCCTGTAAGACAAGGTAGACCTGCCACATAAAATTTCCAAGGAACATCTGGTGGATATGAACTGCCAACCTTCCAGTTATTAGCTGTAGCACTTAACCACTACACCACCAGAGTTTCTGAGACAGTTCATTAAAAACACCTTAATTTGGAAAGAAGTGGATCAATGTGTATTGTTTTCCTTTTCTTTCCATAGCTTTGGGGCAAGAGAGAAGGATTAGATTGGAGAAGACATTCCTAAATCAGAGGCTGGCACCAAACGACAAATAAAAATAAATGAATAAAACAATTCACAGTCCTAAGTATCTCCCTCCAAATTAGGGTACAAGGTCTCTCAGTAAAATAAACAATACCAGACACTTAATATGATATCAAAAAAAGATAGCAGAAAAAAAAAAAAAGTCTTCAAAGAAGTCTGCTCCCAGGTTGTAGAAAAGTGACATACATACATAGCAGTTTCAGAAAAATATGCAAGGGAGTAAACAGAATTTGAGCAATGTATCTGCCTAGTTTAAGCACAAGTGAGACAAACGACATGATAACTATAAGGAAAAAAAAGAGAGAAAGAAAGAAAGAAAGAAAGCCTAGGGGACAAAACAAAAGCCACGGGAAATAAATTAGATGATGTTGAGGAGGAAGAGAAAAAGGAGGATGAGAAAAAAGTGGAGAAGGATATTAAGGAAACGGGAAAAGGAATGGGAAGAGAATTAACAGATGAAAAGAAAATGCATAGAGTGCAAATAAGAAAAATAACTCATGACCCAAAGTCAAATGAAGTTTTCTGATGATGGCTTTATAAAATAGATGGAAATATAATGATAATTTAATATAACAAAAGCTCAAAGAGCATAATACAAACAAAGCAAAAAACTGGATGGAATAAAAGGAGGCTTGCAGAACAACATAAAGGAAAATCAATAATAATAAAAGTAATACATTAGAGTAAGCAACAACTAAAGGTCAGATTATTGACATACAATGTTTGAGATAATATTAGTGAACATCCATTAACATTCTGAGAAATTAAAATGATTGTGGATATAATTAGGGAGACATGGAGAATAAAAAAAAAAAAAAAAGTTTATAGTTGGAAGACCAAAATAGAAATGAAACTTAAGCAAAAGGTAATGAGGAAAAAAAAAAAAAAAAATACATCTGCAATACAAACAATTGTATTAACAATGTGAGGGAGCTGTTGCAACACCAGGCGGAACGGGGGTGGGGGGGAGTATAAACTAATATTTTAACTATTATAGTAGTTAACAAATATTTTGAACCCTAATTTCTTCATCATAAAATTTAATTAATCTAGAGAGAAACAAATGAAAAAACAGGGAGCAGAAGTAGTGTTAAGTCCCGAATTCCTTCCAAAGTTAAACAACCAAATAACTGCAGTAATTACGATTTCAGAAACAACACAAAGAATCTGTAAACCTCATCAATAGCTAAAAAACTTATGCATCACAAAAGAGTAATCAGGTAGGTGGCAAAATGGAGAATTCCAATATTTTCTTCATTCTTGTCATAGATCAATGTTGTCTAAAACTCAGATAGTTAAATACTTTTTTCAGTCTCTTAATGCCTATCTGTATTTTTCCATTATACTTAAAAAAAAAAAAATCTCAATGTTAACAGAGTTTCCAGTATTTCACAAACATTTTCTTAAAAAAAAATAAACAAAAAAAGTGAAATAAATTGCCATATGCCTATCTGAGTCTTGTTTCTCCGTGATTACCTGCTCCTGGTGGAGTACACCAAGGTCGGGGTGACACTGCCCAGAGGCTGACGGGTAGCCTGCTCAGCTGGATGTGATTTCAGGTAAACCTGGAAACAAGGCTCCAGGGAGTGCAGGAGTAATGCTTTAGGAAAACGAAGTGAGAGGATCCATTGATAATCTCTTCAGGGACCTGAAGGTCCACCATCAATTTTCTGCAGCAAAAGGGTATTTTTTCACAAACTGGCTGTTTCCTTCAAGTGTACAGGCCCTCTAGTTCTTGTTGAAGCTGAGTATAGTCACCATCTCCTCATCGCTTACCTGAAAGCTGATGACCTAGAAGTTCTCAATAAAGTGTGCTACAGTCACAGACTTAGGGATCACAGATTCCACTCAGTGTGTAGCTGCGCTTGTGCTTTGGAAGCCCTGGCAGCACAGTGGTAAAGCTACGTCTGCTAATGAAAAGGTTGGTGCCAGGCACTCTTTGGAAACATGGGGCAGCTCTACTCTGATCTATAGGATCACTGTAAGGCAGAACCAACTTGACAGCAGTAGGTTTTTTTTTTTTGTTTTTTTTTGTGTGTGTGTTTTGCAGCAATCTGCTTAATCTTGGTGTTAAAGTAGTAACTTAAACTTCACTTGTTGTAAAAGGTCTTCTGGTTTGGCCCAAGGTTTGTTTGGGAAGCCCAGAGGGCCATAGGTAGTAACTGTGATATCCTTGAAATGGTAGTACTGGATCAGCTTCTGCTGCATGACGTATGGGTGACCCTTGACCTGGTGCGTCACTGGTTTGCATTTCAGTCCAAGTTTGTTCAAGAGCCTCTCAGTGTGGAAATGGTTGAAGTTGGAGATGCCAATGGCTTACACTAGCCCCTCAACCACCAGCTCTTGTGTGGCTTCTAGGCATCCAACAATGTTGTTTTGCTGGGGAGGATATGGCTTTTACTGTCCTTCAAAACCAACAAACCTACTGCCGTCGAGTTGATTCTGACTCATAGTGACCCTATAGCACAGAGTAGAATTGCCCCTTAGAGTTTATAAGGAACACCTGGTGGTTTTGAACGGTTGACTTAGTGGCTTGAAAATGAAGCACTAAACCACTAACACCACCAGGGTTTCTGGAGGTTGTCTCCTCAGGAGTGACATTTAATTTATTGTCCTTGGGTTGAAAAAAGAAAACAAGAATTATTCTCAGACTGCAATCTTTGTGGCAAGTGAACAAGGTTTATGTCATGATAGTCCAGCTTCAGGTCCTTTAGGGTTTTCTGACAGGATTCTTTCAAGAGGGTCTTCACAAAGAAGGTAGATCACAGCTTTTTGACAAGGAAGAGGCCCTCACGTGCCCTACTGTCCCTTGGAGCTTCTTTTGGATGGCCAACCCCACCTGGCTTTCATTCTGATAAAGGCCCAGTCTAAATTGTGCTATCCCACATCAACTGCTTCCTTTACACCTCGTTGACTTGACCTGAAAAAGACTAGTGCTGAGCTCCATGAAAGTGGGCACAGTCAGTGCAGCATGGACCTCAGGATGCTGAGTAGTCAGATGCTCTCTCAATTAGTTGTTTTTTTTGTTTGTTTGTTTGTTTTGCAATTTCTTTTCCTATCTATAAGTGAAAATTTTAGGAAGCAATATCTCTTTAAGAAAGTCTTTAACATAATTTAAGATTTTTTAAATTACTTTAGTTCTTTTCTACATTGGTAAAATTGAAGAAAAACTGTATTTGAATGCTTAATATTTTATTAAAATATACTACTACACAAAATATAACCTCTTATTTTATTTATTTCTATGTTCTAATATGTTGATATTTCTATTTTTCTAGTTCAAAGATTATCAAACTTTTTGGTTTAATGACCCAATTCTAGGCTTAAAGGCTGTGGAATGCAATATTTTTTTTTTTTTTTAAATATACGACTTAGCCCCAACAAGGTTGGCCACTATCCAAAAAACACAAAACAACAAATGCTGGAGAGGCTGTGGAGAAAGTGGAACCCTCCTACACTGTTGGTGGGGTTGCAAAATGGTCCAGTCTCTTTGGAAAGCAATCTGGCGCTTCCTTAAATAATGGATATTGATATACCCTTTGACTCAGTAATTCCACTACTTGGAATATATCCTACAGAATCAAGGCCTTTCACACCAAACGGACACATGCACCAGAATGTTTATCACAGCACAATCCATGATAGCAAAAAGATGGAATCAACCCAGATGCCCAGTAACAGAAGAATGGATAGGTAAACTATGGTATATATACTCAATGGAGCACTACGCAATGATAAAGAACAACGTTGAATCCAGGAAACATCTCATGACCTGGTTTCAACTGGAAGACATTATGCTGAGTGAAAGCAGTCAACGACAAAAGGACAAATAGTGTATGAGACCTCTACGATAAGATCACAAAAACAGACTTGTGTATAGAAGAAAAGACTCTTTGACAGCTGCAAGGGAGGGGAGGGAGGGAGGGAGTGGGGGAGGGTTTAGATTAGATAGTTGCTAGGCATCTGGTTGGGTGAAATCGGTGACAGCACACATTAGAAACAAGAACAATATTAAGTGGACTTAAACATAACATGAGTACTCCTTCCATCTTAACCCAATATTGCAAGGATAGAGTAGCTGGGGCAGGGGGCGGGGGACTATGCTCTTAGGCGAAAGCGAGGCCAATTGGCACAACTAGCGTTTTGCTAAGAAGGCTCTCTGCACCCCACATTGGTGAGTGGCATCTGGGGTCTTAAAAGCTGCCAAGCTGCCATCCGAGGGCACAGCAAATGGTCCCAACTCAGCAGGAACAGATGCTCACCGAGGACCAAAATGATACGGAGGAAAGACAACCCAGAAGACAAAGAGACCCACAGCAGTGGGTGCCTACATCGACTTGGGACCGGAAAATCTGGATGGTGCCTGGCCACCACCAGTGATAGCCACGATGGAGATCACTAAGTTGAGTCTCACTGGCAACACAAAATAAAATGGGGTGCACCCTGAGATCCCCACTAAAAGACCTCAACTGATGGTCCAGTGGTTTCCGGGTTCCCCTGGGAGCACGGCCCCTCGCCCTGATGCTGCCCTTGATCATAAATCATAATGAAGGTCCACGCTTCGGACAGGAATGTATTGGACTTGGCGATGCAGAGTGTTCGTATATTGGATGCACTTTATGGTTCTATACATCTATAGGATGTCATCCTGCTCACCTCTGGCTGGAGGAAGGAGAGTGGGTGGAGAGGAGGGGATAGGAGACTGTTGGGAGGATGAGACACGTGTGGAGCAGAGAGGAAAAGTGTGCTGTCACCGGGCAGGAAGAGCAGTGGAAGCTGCATACAGGTGGGTATGTAAATTTATACAGGAATGTACATTTTCACTCAGTTATATTAAATAAAAAATTTAAAAATATATATATGACTTAGAATTGCAGATATTTAGCATTTTAGAAATTAAAGTTAGACTAAAAATATATTCTATACTCTATTTATAATTTAAAATCCATTACATTTTAAGATAAATAACATGTTTTAAGAAAGTGAAAGATACAGAAAGCCTCAAGATAAGATGGAAAGAATACACAGAGTCACTGAACCAAGAAGTGTTGGTTAAAATTCAGTGATTTGAATAGATAGTATATGATTAAGAACCAATCGTATTTAAGGAAGTAGGCCACGTTACACTGAAAACACTGGCAAAAAAAAAAAGTCTCCTAGAATCGACAAAATACCAGCTGAGATATTTCAGCAAACAGATGTAACTCTAGAGGTGCTCACTTTTCCTTGTCAGGAAATTTGGGAGACGGCTGCCTAGTCGACTTAACTATTTGTACATGTTACAAAGAAAATTCAATGGAATGCAGAAATTAATGAAACACCATCATTAATGTTACACACTGGTAAAATTTTGCTGAAGATCATGTAAAAGCAAGTGTAGTTGTACACCAGTAACGAATTGCCAGAAATCCAAGTCAAATTCAAAAGAGAGTGTGAAACAAGGGACACATTTCTGATGTCAAATGGCTGAAAGCAGAAAATGCCACACCTGTGTTTTACTGACCATGGAAAGGCATTTCACTGTTTGGGTCATGAGAAGTTATGGATAACTGTGAGGAAAGAGAATTACAGAACTCTTAATTTTGTGCATGATGAAACTGTACAGGAAACAAGGAGTGTTTTGAACAGAACAAGGGGATACTGGCTGGTTTAAAATCAGGACATATGTGCATCCTTTCACTATACTTACTCAATCTGTATGCTGAGCCAATGATCTGAAAGGCTGGACTATATGACGAAGAGTAAGATGTCAGGATTGGAGGACGACTCATTAACAATCTGTAATATGCAGATGATATAACCTTAGTTGCTGAAAACAATGAAGACTTGAAATACTTACTGATGAATATCCAAGATTAATGTCTTCAGTATGGATTACACCTTAAAATAAGGAAAGTAAAAATACAAGTGGACCAATAATCAAACATTCTATTAGTAGGGAGAATATCATAGCTGTCAAAGATTTTATTTTACTAGGACACACAAGCAACATCCATGGATACAGCAGTCAAGACATCAAATGGTGCATTGCCTTGGGGAAACCTGCTGCAAAAGATCTATCTGAGGTGTTGGAATACAAAGATGTAACTCTCAGGACTAAAATGTGTCTGACTCAGAAACCAATACATTCAATTGCCTCATATGGGTGTGAAAATTAGACAATGAATAAAGAAGACTAAAGAAGAAGTGATGACTTTGAATTACAGTGTTAGAGAAAAATTATGAATATGCCATGGACTTCTAGAAGAACGAACAACTTTATTTTGGAAGAAGTTCAGCCACAATGTTCCCTAGAAGACAGGATAGTGTCTTAGACTGGATTCTTTAGAGAAATAAAACTGATAAAGCACAAAAATATCTATGAAGATAAATTTCTATCAAGGAAACAGCTCACGTCATTGTAGAGACTAGAATGTTTGTAGATTAGGATAGATGCTTCTCCAGTGCATGCAGCAACAGAAACTGGTGAACCTAAGATGAGGACATCAGAGAGCAGGGCTCCTGCTCTCAAGCTATGGAGGGCTACGAATACCAAGGCTTAGAGGTAAGCTGCTAGCTCAAGTCCCAAGAATCAGAAGTCAGCTGACAAGAGAGGCAGCTACTGGATCCAGAATAAGCCAAAAACCTGCTCTCAGGCTATGGAGGGCTACGAATACCAAGGCTTAGAGGTAAGCTGCTGCTCAAGTCCCAAGAATCAGAAGTCAGCTGACAAGAGAGGCAGCTACTGGATCCAGAATAAGCCAAAAACCTTGGCAAAATGAGCAAGAAAGGTGGTGGAGGGCAGAGAGATGAAGGTTGATAAGGCAGTGAGCTGCTACAGGGCCCTCCCTGACAGTGTCATTCGGCAGATTACATCATGGTGGTGATCACACATAACATTTCAAGAGGGAAGTGATCACTGCATAATACAGCTTCCTAAACACTAAGAGTCATGGCCCAACCAAGTCGACACACAATCTTAACCATCACAGACGATGAGTCTTTGTCTCATATACTTCGGGTATTACTAGAAAGGCCCATACATCACAGAAAGACATTATACTTCTTAAGGTAGAGGGTCAATGCACAAGAAGAAGCTTTCTATGAGCTGTATTGACACAGTGGCTTCAACAACGGCCTCAAACATAGCCACAACTGTGAGGAGAGCTCAGGGCTGACAGTGTTTCATTTTATTGTACAGAGGATTGTTGAGTTAGAACTAACTCAATGGTACCTAACAAACATAATTTTACTTGAATTTTTATAGAGAGTACATATTGTTAACAATCTTCTTTAAAGCTGCAAAGCAGTATTATTCATTTATTAGAAAAATGTCTGTCGAATACCCATGTCTGAAGAACCATTTTATCTGCCACTCACTTTTCTACATAATAAGATTATTCCATGGAATATGTGGCTAGTTTAGCTTGCAACTCAAACAAGCAAACAAGCGCTTTCTTTTCAAGTAGAGTATTAGTATATAGCAGAAGCTTTTGAAGCAACTTCCTATTTTGCCGTTCAAACGATTACAGAGAGAAGTACTCAAGGGAAGAGATTTTAGAAAACTCTGTGTGTGTGTGTGTGTGTGTGTGTGTGTGTATGTGCATGTATTTACTCCTATCTTTAGCTGCCAGTTCGTGGTGCCGAAGAATATAAAGATCATAAATACTTTTTTGTGACTTTGCCTTAATTTGTGCTTTACTTTAACTTTATCATTGCAGAAGTCCACATGGTAGAAAAGACAAATATTTCTTAGCATTATTAAGAAAATACTTTGGACCCTGCGTACTCCTTGAGTTTCAAAGCTACCCAAAGCTTTTCTGACCACACTTTGAGAACTAGAGATCTATTTTGTTTGTCTACTCATCTATCTATTAGACATTCGCACATATCTGAGATGGTATTCTTAAAAATGTAGAAATGCTTATTTCTAGTACTCAAGAATCAAATGACACATTGCATGAGGCAAATCTGCTTCAAAGGGTCTTGCTAAAAGCATCAAAAATTACACATGTCTCTTTAAGGACTAAGAAGCATCTGAACCAAGCCACGGTGTTTTCAATTGCATGCAAAAGCAGGACAATGAATAAAGAAGACTGCAAAAGAACCAATGCCTTTGAATTACAGTGTTAGTGAAGAAGAGTGTATATTCCATGGGCTGCTAGAAGAACAAAACAATTTGTTTTGGCAGAAGAATGCTTCTTAGAGACAAGCATGGCAAGACTTTATCTCTTATACTTTGGGCATGTTATAGGGGATCAGCCCCTAGAGACTACTTCCAGGGTCCAGTCCCTGGTAGGGGATCAGCAAAAAAGAGGAAGACCTTTTACGAGATAGATTGACACAGTGGCTGTATAACAATGGACTCTAGTGTAACAATGAACATGAAGATGGAACAGCACAGACAGTGCTTCATTCTTTTGTCCATGGGGTGACTCTGTGTGGGAAGTAACTCAAGGGCATCTAATAATACTATTTCTAGTTCATGGGACATGAGTTTGTTTGTTTGTTTGTTTTATGTTCCTCCTTGTACTTTGCTACAGGGTTTCAATAATATATAATGAGTAAGTGACATTTTTATAAAGAAATGAAAGCATATTCTTAAAAGCAAAGAGAAAACATGGGAAACTCATGGTTTAAAAGCAACTCTGATGAGAGAAAACAATAAAAAACAAAGACAGTAATAAAAACAATGTAGCAGGAAAAGGTTATTCTACAAAAGAGAACACTAAATGAGGCAAGAATAACACAGAATGTTCAGAAGAGATATCAAACCAGACACAACAGAAAGGACTGTGTTACATACACCGACATCACCGCTGTTTTCTTACTGAGAAGGTACCAGAGACTGATAGCAGAACACACTGTACGTTCTTTCTCATTTGATACATAGCAACTTGTACATAAATCTCCTCACAGGGTGTAGGCTCAGTCACTTCTAATACTATCACAATCTTCACAAAGATTTTGGCAAAGAAACATTTTTAATCCCAAGTTCTGACATCCAGAGTGAGCAAAATCAGATTCACGTTCCCCTTCTCACGGAATCTCTGCTTTCCTTCTCTTCATCAACTCTGCATGCACACTTACAAACACAAAGTTTATAGAATTATATTTCTGTCAGACTGTTTGTTTGGACATGGCACATATAACATAGGGTGAATGTTAAGTTTCTTACTTTTGACATCGATATCGTGTCAGTCCCCAGGGTCGCCACGAGTGGGATCCGACTCAACGGCACTTGGCTGGCATCGTGTTAGTTTTCCGCCAGTAAGTAGAAAGGTTCTATCATTCTTTTTTGCTTATAACAAACAAAAAAGGACCATTGAGAATTATTTTGAATTGCTCTTCACACATAAAAACAGTAGAATATCTTTACATTTTATGAGAATAGTTGTGTCTCACAGATTTCTTAGAGCCTCTTGTTTGCCAGCGTCCTCCTTCCAGTAACAAAGATTAGAATTTGGAGCCAACATTTTTCAGCTGTGAAGTACTGGATCCAATTACTCCCAGCAACTAAAAGCAGAGTTTATTTTAATAGGATTTGCAATAAAACAAGGCATATAAAAATCAGATGCATAGGCAAAGACTTTTTCATCTTTAATCATTAAGCTACCAGTACAAATTGAGCCCTGAAGTTATTTCATTCCCAAAGGAGATCAGAGATTTAAAGAATTCAGGGGGATTAAACATCCGTGTTTGAGTGAACATGCTAAGTGTTTTTGTGCTCGCTATCATTAAACTGGTATTTTCAATACTTTAATTTAGATTCATCTAGCATGTTTTCCCCCTTTCCTCAATGATGTTGTGCAGATTTTTCTAGATGCTTCTTTAGAGTGGAGGTTTTATCATTACCTTTCCCTTTGTATCTACCTTAGGCATTTCAAAGTAATTTTTTTTTTCTCTAGGATACCCTTCTTCTGAAGACTTCTCTGAGTCCCTAATTGTTTTGTTTACCTTTGATTTTATAATTTTTATGTTAAGCAATAAAAGTCTAAAAGAATGGGAGAAAAAGTTCCCACTAGGCCGTAACTTGTAAAGTCAGTTTTATTTGGCGACTGAGCACATGGGATTCTAATAACCAAATTTGATTTGGGGAATATATGGATTCTTGAACAACACTGGGAAGAAAGAAAGTAGGCAAAGTTACAGATGGTGTTGACAAAATGGCAGTCCAATGAAGAAAGATATTTTTTATTACTATTAGCAATTTATAATTGTGTCAGCTGAGCCATAAAACAGCTGAATAACTCTTCAGAAGAAAGACATCTACTAAAAAAGGAGACTTGGGTTTCGTAACCAACCTGTCCAGTCTCAGAGCCTGTGTTCTGGCTCAGCATTGCTATTTCCAGATTTAAAGCCATTAGACCAAGATCTTGTCCTCAGATGGCTCTGAAGACCAATCTTCCAACAGCCAAAGCCAAAGCATCTCATCACAGAGAAGCACAGAGTCCTGTTTTGATGTAGGTTACATATCTGATGATGATGAGTTGGATCCAACTCTATGGCACTTGGCTTTGGTTCTGAGGACCACATCGTGTCCCACTAGAACTAAACTATTTGTTTTGTTTTGTTTTATGCTGTCAAGTACAGTGATTTTAAATGCTTACCTACTACTAAGCTAGTATTTCAAATTATTTTTAAAGAAATCATTCAGACATGCAGGAAGGATATATGTATCTACATATACAACGTCTATTTTTTTCAGACATTAAAAAATTATTGCTTCGGATACATATTTCAAAATATCTTGAAAAAAAACATTTAATATCCCAATGATTTTCATTCATCTCTCTCTTCCTCAGATGTAACCACTAGCTTTGCTATCTTTTGCATATTTTAAAATCTTTTAATTTATTAAATGTGTTTCTTTTTTCAATAACATGTTTTAGAGATACGTCCATGTTGTTGCTATATGTAGCTTTTGTTAATTCATTTTAGCTGTATTATGGTATTCACGTTGTTAGTGCTTTACAATTTACTCTCCAGTTATTCTCCTGATAAGAACTGCTACGATTTCTTACCACTGTTAGATATTTTCACAGTTTAGAAATTTTGCCAGACTGAAGAATAAGAAATAGCATACCATAAAGCTCTAACATTTAATTCTCTGATTAGCACAGAGTCAGAAAACTGTCATTATTTACAAGCCATTCAATGGGTTTCCTTTTTTTTTTCCCCCTACAGCCTTGTCTCACTGTTTTAAATTCATTTTTATGGGTTGTCTATTCCACGTCTCAGTCTAGATTCTGTACATGAGTGAAAATAATGCAACTAATATAAGTAAATAAATACACACACACACACACACACACGTATATGGAAACACAGGTGGTATAGTGGTTAAATGTTTTCTGCTAACCAAAACATTGACAGTTCAAATCCACTCGGCACTCCTAGAGGCAAATTTTCTCTGACCTATAGGGTCACTGAGAGCCATAAGTGACTCAGGGACAATGGGTTTGGTTTGGTTTGGTTTGGTTTATATAAATGTCTACAATGGGTATAAATGTCTATAATGGGTATAAATGTCTATAATGGGTATAAATATTTATATATAAATTGTATATACAAGGTCCGACAAGTTTGTGAACTCATCCTATAAAAAGTGCTACACATCTTATTGCTGAGTATCACCATGGTCACCTTTGAGGTACTCCCCTTGGGAAGCTGTACACTGATGTCAGTGCCTAGTCCACCTTTCAAAGCCCTTTTTCCAGCACAAGTTCCTGAACTTAACTGTCAGACACCATATGACACCAGCTTGGACAGACATTCCAGAACTGAGATAAGCAGGATTTTCTCTAGGATGAGTATGTGAATTTAATTTTTAGGCCTTATTTGTCTACATATACCAATTTTTTTATTTACTTCAAGGAAATAACTAACACAATCATGGGATCTGGCCAGTCCCAAATCTGTGAGTTAGGCAGCAGGTTGAAGACATCTGCTAGCTCACGTGGTTGTTGTGGCAGACAAACCCCCAAATCTACAAGTCAGAGTGGAAGCTGGAGGTGTCTGCGGCCTCCCAGGGATGTGGGATTTAGCAGATCCAAAAACTGAAGGTCAAGTTGACAGCCAGTGTTACGCAGGCTTATGTCCCAAGAACTGTAGGTTAGGCAACAAGAAGAGTGTAAGATCAAGAATGACAGAGCGAGTTTTGTTCATATACTGGAGGCAGGTCACATCCCCAGAGAAAAATCCCTCTTTGGCTTATTGGCTGCTTACATCAGACTACATTATAGAAGTCCACGTGTCCCATGGGTGAGAGTCATAGCCTACCCATGTTAACGTATAACTGTATCCATCACAGTCTGAAAACTGACTCTTTGCAGACATTACTGTGTATTTTGTGCTTGCTTTTTCTTTTATTTTGTTGTATTATTTATTAGATTCTTTAAAGTTTAATATATATTTAAATTTCTATTTTACTTATTTTTATATTTATTATGAGCAGATCTGTTATACAAGGAGAACCTGTCATGAATCCTGTTTTTTCTTGCTTGTTCTCAATATACACATCCAGAATGCAAAGTGCTGATTGCTGTTTACCTGTGTTGTTTCTCATGGTTGTATTTGCAATACACCACCTTAAGGAAGGAAGGAACTCCTCTCTCTGGACGGCATGCAGGCTTGCTTACCACTTGTTCTAGATATGATCGTGTTTCTCCAAAATATGTGTTACAATTCTTAAGTCCTATACTTGTGATCATAATTTTATTTGAGAACAGGATTTTCTGGGATACTTGAGTAAGGCCATTACAATTTTAGGATCTCTACTAAACGCGTTAAACAAACTACTTGTGAGATATGAAGAGCACATTAAGCCCACAACAAGGCAGACACAGCTGGAAAAGCCATACTCTCTGAAGATAGTAGAGGCAGACCAGTCCACAATCCCAGGAACCAAAGGACAGTTGGCAGAGAAGCTAAGGCAAGGGTTTTCCCCCCGAGCTGACAAAGAGAGACTTTGCCTACAGCTTGGCCCTGAATTTGGACTTTTAGCATCCTAAATGGGAAAAGATAAATTTTTATTAAAGCTATTTGTGGTATTTCTTTTATAGGAAAAAAAAAAGAAAGAAAGAAAACATGCTATTGAGTTGATTCTAACTCATGGTAAAACTATGTGATAGAGTAGAATTGCCCCATATAGTTTTCAAGGAGGCCGTGGTGGTTCTGAACTGCCACCATTTCGGTTAGCAGTTACAGTATTTAACTTCTATGCCACCAAAGTTCTGAAGCAGTGGATAAGAAAGACACCATTCACTACATGAAGCAAATTCTCCTAGCTTAGTGACTGGGTTCACTCAAGCTTCAATACATATTGTGTTCACTTGATCCTCCTGGGCCCAAATTGCATAGACCCATAGTGCTTCTATTTTGGTTCTACATCTACCCTGGCCCCTAGGGTCGCCATGAGTCGGATCTGACTCGACGGCACTTGGCTTGGCATCACCTATATGTGGTGCAAGTCAGTGATAACATGGATCCGGATGCCATTGTTCAAATAGCAGGATTGTGTGGGGAGAATTTGCAAAAGTCAATGTGTTAAACCTAGACTTATAGTGAAGTAAGACATAGTATGAGATAAAATGGCATAATATGAGATGAGTAGTTTTATCCCATCTCGAAAATTCTTTCAGGTCAATCTGCTGCACATCCATATGTTGTTATTCACTGTGTCAATTTATGGGGAGCCATTCACAATGGAACAAAACGTTGCCTTATGTGCCACCCTCATAACTGGTTTTGAATTAGAATATTAAAATGCATAGGGATTTCACTGGCTGATTTTTAGAAGTAGATTGCCAGGAATACGCTCATCAGCAAGGTGAGGAATTATTATCTTACTCTGGAAGCCCTGCAGAAACTTTGTCAGCATCAGAGCAACTCACAAGTCTCCACTGACAGGTGGTAGCTGTACACTGTCTGAGATTTGCATCCTGTCAATCCCATAGAAGAGCACAATTCTACTACTGAACTATCATTGCCCACTGCATGTGGATGTAAAAGACACCAATTCCTATGAGTAGTATAGGAAACCCTGGTGGTGTAGTGGTTAAGTGCTACAGCTGCTAACCAAGAGGTCGGCAGCTGAAATCTACCAGGTGCTCCTTGGAAACTCTATGGGGCAGTTCTACTGTGTCCTATAGGGTTGCTATGAGTCAGAATCAACTTGATGATAATGGGTTTGTTATTGTTACACTGCGCAGTTAGCATTCTGGCATTTGATCCTAATGCATAAAATACAACCAGTAATAGGATATTAGAATACATGCACACACACACACACACACACACACACACACACACACACACACACACACACACACACACTTTATTTAGATACACATACACAAAAAAAAAATCTAAAAGTCAGTTTCAATTTAACTCTTTCATGCCTAGCAGTACATATCGCAGTCTTACTGGAAGTTGCTGTACCATTACCAATGGATACTGTCACAAAGTGTGGACATTTATGACTGTTTAAAACTGTTGCCATAGCCATGGGTCACAAACTGCTGTTTTTACAGGGTATTGTATGAGGTGTGTGAATTATGGGGTAGAAAAATTAAAAAGTTAAAAAAAATATTTCTTACAGTTGTAACATTTGTACCAGTATGTGTAACTCTAGAGTATAATTGCTAACACTGAATTTGTATCACTAAATACTTAGAGTAGGCTTTGGAAGATGGAAGGAAAAAAAAAAAATCCATAGTGCTTACCAAAAATTCAGGTACACTTAATGATTCGGAGTGCTTTCATTAATGAAACACAGGCTATCAACAAAAAATTCAAAGCATAAATAACTGGGTCACCAAAGGATTAATGTTATTTGGTGTTAGGATTAAAAATGTAATAGTTTTAGGAATATATTGAGAGTTCTGCCTAAAAGACAATCCATGGTTAGTGTGTAGAAGGCATTCAGAGCAGATTTAAAACACAAAAGTTGTCTATAATATTTTGAATTGTACAACAATGTAAGGACATCACTAGGTTTTAGAATGTTGGAAATGGGATATATGTTAAACGAGAAATTGTATAAGATTTCTTCAAAATATTTAACAATTAAGCATTAGTATGGCATGTTTATTTTTTCCTCACTAAGACTACAACCTTCAGACACAAACTTTATCTAACTTTGTACCCAGTTTTAACCACCCCTCTGTATTGAAAGCTAATTCCAGAAAATACCAATTGTGAGCATAAGGGATTTTCAATGGAATTGAATACTCTAGTCTATGGAAAGGGCTGGTGGCTATTTTAGGAATGGAATTTTAACAATGGAAGGCTATTGAATGCAATATCTTATTTTAATTAAATTGAAAAGTGTATTAAGATCATTATTTTATTAACAACGCTGAGCTTTTCAAATTTGCTTAGTGCTTTTTTTCAATCTATATTGGCTTTGTTTGTCACTGTGAGTGATATTGCTCAGAAGTCATGGCTTGGCAGAGGACTCACTAGGATGCTTTCCGTAAAGTCATTAGGGAAAGTTCCAGAATAATTCTGAAGTGTGCTTCAATAGTGTTTGAATTCTGAATAGTTTTATTCATCTTAAGTTATGTACATATTTATTCTTTACAATGTTTCATACATAATTTAATATTTAAGCCACTTGCCATCTTTGGGAGTTTAGCTTGACATTTCATTCTGCGTCAACCACAGCCTTTGTTTCATTAATTACATTTTTCAAAATTCTGCTTGTTCTGTTTTCTACTTTCAAAATTATTTTTGAAATTTAATTGACATCTTAATGAATACATATTTTTTCCTATCCTTTGAAAGTAGGCCAATTATAGAAGCTTTCCTTAAAAGGTTGAAGCCCCTGAAATGATTATAATTCAAAAGTTTGAGGAAATAATAGTAATTTTCTTATAAAATAATACTGTTTAGAAATAGAATTTAGTCATTTGACTTTCTGTTTAAGAGAGAAACATTTTGTAAATTGGTACTAAAGTGTTGCTTTTGAAAAGCAAAAAACATTGGGGAAAGTGGGTAAAGATAATTTATAGACATATGCTCAAAGCATGAAAAAACTTTGAGTGATTATTTTAAAGGAAGTATGCAAGAACTAGGAATTCTAATAAGTGTCGGTAATTTGTAATTACAATTTTGCTTCCAAGTTATTCTAGAAGAACATTTGAAATTATTTTTTGTCAGTTGATGCTTCATATTTATTTTTTATTACTAATGGAAATCTAGTGCAAAAGAAGTATCTTTCTTTTTTTTTAGCCAGTATATTCAGAAACAACTTTCACTGAAAATATAAACAGTACTTAAGCAGAAAACCCATACTTCTTCTGAAACCCGCTGCTGTCTAGTTGATTCTGACTTACAGTGATCATAGAGACAGAACAGAATCTCCCCATGGAGTCTTCAAGGAATGTCTGGCCAATTTGAACTGCTAACCTTCACGTTAGCAGCCATAGTCCTTAACCACTAAGCCACATACTACTTAGACACATTCTTATAATCTTTTAAAAATTTTATGCCAAAAAAAGCATGCATGAACACACATAAAAAATAAGTGAAAAGCAAACATTTTCAGACAATTTAAGAGGTTCTAAAGACAAGGATAGTACTTTTGCCTGGGAATCTGAAGATTACCCCTCTTGCTAACATGAATTTAAATGGACGGAAATGTATTCATTCTTAAAAATAAATATCCTAGAAAGTGTATTAGTATGTACATTATAATTATTTATGACGTAGAATGCTTGAAAGTTTCCAATGTGTCAGTACTGCTATCTTACTTTGTATCTACCAGTGGTATCATAAGGGATAGTATTTGTTGGTGGGTTGTTTATTCTTACTCATCTGATCTTTATGTTCTATTCTTCTTTATTTTCTTTTTTTTCATTCATGCATTTGAGTACAAACACTTACTGACTTTATTGCTAGGCTATAGAGATACAAAAATAAGAAAATATATATTTCACCCTTTAGGAACTTACAGTCTAGTAGAAAGAGATAGTTAAATAAATAAGTGAAATTAGAGTAAAGATACACTCAGAGAGAAAGCAGAAAAACTAACTTTGGGACGTAAAGGCTAGAGTATTTGTAACTGGAAGGTCAAAAGGACTTCACAGAAGTTACAATTCAGGTACATCTTACAAAATGAATGTATTTGGGGCAGGCATATGAGGTTGAGTTAGAGCAGTGTTTGGCACTCTAGATGATAGATGGCAATGTCTGAAGACATTTGTCTTTGTCATAACTGGTTGGTAGGGTGCTAATGCCACTTAGTGGATAAAGGACAGGGATGTTGCTAAATATCCTATAATACTCAGGATAACTACTGTACCCCTCACCAAAGAATCATCTGGACCAAAATATCAATAGTCCGAAAGTTAGAAAGTCTTAATTACAGAATTATAGTCAGAATGGATACATGAAGGAAAATACTCTACAGAAGTGAAGAAAATAGAAATTATCCAATATGCATAGAAGAACTGGGGAAAGGAGATGTGAGAGTGCAGACTGGTTTATGAAGAGAAAGAGAACAGTTTGTATTCTGTGGTAGAGAAGATACAAAGACATTTTTGTTTCTGTGTAGTTTAGCAGTTTCTATAGAGTTACAGAAAACAAAAATAGGACTTGAATTCTACTCTAAAGAAGTAAAAATTAACAGATGCATAAACTAAAGCAACCCACTGCTGTCAAATTGATTCTAACTTATAGCTACCCTACAGGACAGAGAAGAACTGTCCCCATAGAGTTTCCTAGGAGTGCCTGGTGGATTTAAACTGCCAACTTTATTTTTGCAGATATAGTCTTTAACCACAATGCCACTAGAGTTTCCAACAGATACATAGCTGGTTCAATTAAATAGTCCAAAGGTCTTAAAATATGAAAAGCCTAAGTGAGAAATAATAATATGTTGTTTATTTAATTATGGTCAATCTATAACACAGATTTTGTGTGTGCACATGTATGTGTGTTTATCTTAGCAGAAATACTTTGGGGGCTTTTCACATTGCATAAGATGACATTCTGCTTCATAACATTCAAACTCAGAAGAGACTAATCAGATGAAATCAACATTAGGCCAAGATTTTTTTTTTTTTTTTTTAAAAAGAGTCACTTTCAGAACATATATCACATGTACAATTAAAACAAAATAAACTGTAGTTGTAGCATGGACACATAAAATGCTATTTATCTAAGTAAGTGCTCTGCTCAGTTGTCTGGAAGATTCTGATCAAATGGTTTTTTTTATATGAATACATAAATAAAAGGAAAGGAAGGAAGGAAATAGGAGGACTTTTTTCTGTTTTAAGTAAAATAGAGAGAAGAGAACTTGTTAAAATTTCAGAACATAAGCTTCATAAGGGCAAGGATTTGAGTGTTTTGATAACTGCACAATCCTCAGTACATGGAAGTATGCTTAACACGTGTTGATAACCAACGTAGAGTTATTGTTAAATAGAAACCCTGCTGTTGATCAATTTCCTGCTCTTCACTAAGTAACTCCATTTTTGCATTTTGAGATTTTAATGAGGTCTTTTGCAGTAGATGTGCCCAATGAAATACATCGTTTGATTTCTCAACTTCAGTTTCCATGAATGTTGACCGTTGATCCAGGTAGAATAAAATCCTTGACAACTCAAGCATGATGCTGTTTATCAGCTGAGCTGTGAGGATTTTCATTTTCTTCATATTCTAGTATATCTATACTGAAGGCTGTAGTTTTTTTTATCTTCGTCACTAAGTATTTCAAGTCTTCTTCATCTTGGCAAACAAGGCTGAAACACTTGAATTATCACAGCTTTTTAATAAGTCTTCCTCCAATACTGTTAATAAATTTTTCTTCATATAGTCCAACCTATCAGATTGTTTATAAGCAAGGTGAAAGGATACTACTCTCCCACACACCTTTTCCAGTTTTAAACCACGTGGTAGTCCCTCATTCTGTGTCAATGACTGCCTCTTTATCTGTGTACAGCCTCCTTCTGGGTATATTAAGTAAGTGTTCTAGGGTCGCCATGAGTCAGATCCGACTTGACGGCACTTGGCTTGGCTGGCTTTGGAATTCTTAATACACTGTATCCTGAAACCTGGTGTCTATTCAGTTAAGTGCTATGTCTGCTAAATGATGGGTCAGCAGTTCAAATCCGCCAGGTGTTGCTTGGAAACTCTATAGGGCAGTTCCACACTGACCTCTAGGGTTACTGTGAGTCAGACCCAACTCAAAGGCAGTGGGTTATGTGGTTAATAAACAATTAAATTGTGGTGGAAATCCAGCTAGAACGTTCCTTGGAAGTGATGACTATAAGACTTCAAATTGCTTACTTCAGGCACATCGCCAGAAATGGCTACTTACTAAAAAAGGGCATCCTGATTGGTAAAGCAGAGAATCACTGAAAATAAGAAAAACCCTCAATGAAATGGATTGACACTGCAGCTCCAACAATGGATTGTGATGACACAGGATCAGCAATATTTTGGTCTTTCATACACATGATCTTAAGACTTGAAGCCAACTGAACAGCGACTAATAAATGCAACCATGCATTACTAAATATATATATAAGAAAGTAACATATTGTTGGTTGTTGCATATTGTTGCATATTGTTGGTTGCTGCACATTTGGTCAACAGATAAATACATTCATTGTCTATTTAAAAGTGGCTTTGAACACAAAAATGAAAATAAATAACACTTAAGCAATACTTGGATCTTTTGGTATAGCATACCTTGGTTAAACTTCAGATTTTAAGGTCATAAATCACTTATGCTTGTATGTATGTGAGATAGGGAACGACTGAAAACACAGACAACACAGCAATAAGAGAGAAAGAAAAAAAAGATGTAAGAAGCAATAGGAAATATCAGGTTCTTTCACTTTGATGTTCTCAAGCTCAAAGGGACCTTAGTGTATTCTGGTATTTTTAATGTATAAATGAGGATGAGAAAGGCCTTTTGGAGGTTTTGTCGTTGCTGTTATTGCTCTCTTTTTACTAGCTTGCCATGAGTTGGATCCAACTCGACAGCACTTGGCTGGCTGGCTACTAGCTTGCATTGATGGCGTTGTACAGTTAATTTTTCGATTTGGGCCCTCTCTTCTTTTTGAATGTGTGCATTTACTGAGATAAATTGACCTCTGAGCACTATTTTTGATGTGTCCCGTAGGTTCTGATAGGATACGTTTTAATTCCCATTCTATGAATTTTTTTATTTCTTCCTTGATTTCTTTTATAACCCAAAAGTTTTTGAGCAGGACGTTGCTCAGTTTCTGTGTGTTGTATTTTTTACCTTTGCTTTGACTGCTATTGATTTTGAGTTTTCAGTACTTTATAGTCTAGAAAGATGTTTTGCAATATTTCAATGCTTTGGATTTGTTAAGACTTGTTTTATGGCCTAAATGGAATCTATTCTGGATAATGTTCTACATGCTTCGGAAAAGAAGGTGTACTTTTCTATTGTTGGATGGAGTGTTCTGTGTATGTATATGATGTCAAATTGTTAGATTGTGACATTTAGATCTTCCATGTCTTCTTTGAGCTCCTTTTGGGGTATTCTGTCCATTACCAAAAGTGGTGTATTGAAGTCACCTACTGTTATTGTCATGCTGTCTATCATACTTATCAATGTTGTTACAGTTTGTTTGATGTATGTAGAAGCTCTGTCATTGAATCCACAAACAGTGTATGTGCTTATATCCTCCTGATGTTTTGACCCTTTAAGCAATATATAGTGACCATCCTTGTCCACTGTGGTGGATTTTATTTTAATGTCTATTGGCTTTGGCATATTTCATATGAAATTATTATTGCCACTCCTGCTCTTTTTTGAATGTTGTTACCGTAATACGTATTTTTCCATACTTTGAGTTTCAGTTTGTTTATATTTTTAAGTCTAAGGTATGTCTCTTGTAAGCAGCATACAGACGGATCATAATTTTTTATCGATTCTACCTCTCTGTCTCTTTATTAGTGAATTTAATCTATTTACAGTCAATGTAATTACTGATAGGTATGAATTTAGTGCTGTTGTTTGGTGTCTTTTTTGTGGTTTTGAAGTTTTATTATTCTACTTAATTTACTGTGCTGAGTCGATTTTCTTTACGGATTTTCTTTTGATTCTTTTTGGATTTGCAACTGCTGAGATTTCTTGATTTTGTTTTATGTTTTGATGTGTAGGATGGTTAATTTCCTTTGCAGTTACCTTAATATTTACCCCTAATTTTCCAAGTTTAAACCAGTCTTTAATTTCTTTGTATTACCTTGACTTGCTCTCTACCTGAAAGTTCATCATTAAATTATCCCTCTTTTTTTGTATAACGTTGTTATCACATACATACTAAAAGCTCTGTTTCTCTATTTTTAGAGTTTTATCTTGATTTATTTTTGTGGATTCTCTATCCATATTGATATCTACATGCTCTGTCCTGCCTTGTATATATCTGATGTTATTGATTTTCTAATCAAAGAAGTTCCTTCGGTGTTTCTCGTAACATCTGTTTATCTGTGAATGTTTTAATTTCACCAACATATGTGAGAGACAGTTTTGCAGGGTATATAATTCTTGATTGGCAGGGTTTTTGTTTGTTTGTTTGTTTCTCCTTCAAAGCTTTCTGTGTTATCCCATTGTCTTCTTGCCAGTGTGGTTTCCTCTAAGTAACCTGAGTTCAGTCTTAATGATTCTCCTCTTCACACAATTTTTTATTAAAACTTAGCTACATTAAGAAGACATCCTTATTTTTAGTTTTTGGTAATGATAATAACATACCTTGGTGTCTCTCTTTTGGGATCTACCTTGTGTGAAGTTTGATGAGTATTCTGGAGAGCTATTGCCTCATCTTCCATGATATTAGGAAAGTTTTCTGTCAACATATATTCAAACATTTTCTCTGTATTTTCTGTTATCCCTTCTTTTCTGGTATTCCAGCAATTCATAAATTATTCCTCTTGATAAGCCAAGCCAAATGCCAACAAGTCAGATATGACACATGGCGACCCTAGGGGCTGGAGTAGAACTGACCCCTAGGGTATTCAAGGAGTGCCTGGTGGATTTGAACTGCCATTTGGGTTAGTAGTGGTAACACTTAACCCGCTACACCACCAGGGTTTCCCATTCCTCTTGATAGAATATTTTGCTCTCCATTTCCTCAATCCAGCTCTTACTTTCTATTGAAGTGTCTAATTCTGCAATTTTATTGTTAATCAATGTTTTTGTAGCCTATTTAACTTTTCATTATGCTGTGCTGTGCTTTGCCTAATCTTCTTCCTGATGTCTTGGTCTAAACATTACTCTTTTGTATTGTACCTCTGATGGTTGCAGAAAGCCTTCATCTGGAAATTTTTATTGATTCTTTACTTTGAGAGTTTTCTGAAGCCATGGTAGTCTCCTTCTTAAAATGAGTCTGACTTCACTGTTTTCTAGGAGCCATCAAAAAGTTGTAGTTTATTTGTTTGGTTATTGTGTTCTAACATGTGTGTGTACATATGCGTATATATTATATATGTATATTATTTTGTGATTTGAAATAGTTCAATTATTGAAGTCTTAAAAATTCTGATGTCCTCAAGGTCAATTGGCATAACTAGTCTTTTCCTAAAAGATTGTTCTGTTCTGCATCCCATATTAGTGTGTAGCACCTGAAGTCTTAAAAGCCAGTAAGCTGCCATCTAAGGAATGTCAATCAGTCCCAACCCACCCGAAGCAGTTGAAAACCAAGAAAATCAAAGACATGAGGAAAATATGAGTCCAGGAAACAGATGGGTCCACATCATTGGAAGACTATATCAGCATGAGATGAGAAAAACTAGATGGAGCCTGACCACCACCAAAGACAGCTGTCAGAGAAAACAATGTAGAGTCCCTGATGTAGCCTGATAAAGAGGAGTGTTTAGATCTAGAACTCTATTAAAAGACTCATCTTGATGGTCCAACAACCTGGAGCGTCTCCTGAGAACATGGCCCCTGTTCTTGCTGCTAGCCTAGAGCTGAAACTAGTACTGAAGCCAACACTTCAGACAAAGATTGGACTGGACTAAGAGACAGAGTGATGCAGGTGATGTGTGTACTTTATGGATTAATTTATATTTCAGGCTGTCTAACTGGTTTCTTTTTAGAAGGAAGAGGAGAGTGTAGAGAAGAGGGGACAATCTCTGGCTGAGTGGCTACTGGAAGTAAAGACTAGAAAGAAGAGCGTGCTGTCATAGCATGAGGAGAGTTGTGTAGAGGTGGGTGCTTGGGGTTTTATATAGCAAATTGACTTGGATTGTAGGTTTTCATGTAGTGCTAATAAAAAAATAAAAATAGAAAATAAAAAAATTCCAATGTCCTGTCACCAAATCTTTAGAGATGTGAGCATGCTGAGAAAGGTAGGGGAAGTAGCTGGCTCTTGGGAGCTGGCAGGACTTTTTTTCTTCCTTTCTCTTTGTTTCCCTCTCCGAGTCCAGGAGAACAGCCCAGGGTACGCACATAAGATGTTCCACGTCCAACCCAGATAGTACATCAGAGTTTAGTGCCCTGCACAGGGCAGAAAAGGGAGTGGGAATTGCTGGGGAAAGTGAAAGAAATCAGTTCATAGGAAAGGTTTAAGTCTGCAAGTGTTCTGATCACTTAGCTTGTGATGCTCAGGTCCTCTGCAGTTCTGTAGGTATATCTGTCTGAAGCTCAGCTTCCTGGCTCAGAAAGATACCCTCTGCTCACAGCACTGATATTCTGTTTGTCTGGTGGCTGCTGCAGGACTGTGGCTCCATTGGCTGGCTGCAGTGGGTCCCTTGGCTGGCTAAAGTGAGTCCTTCTGCAGGGTGTGGATTTAATTTGGGCTGAAGTTATTGTTTCTAGACCTGCTATCCTCTCCCTGTCATTGAGTCCAATCTCTCATCTTTTCAATGATACTCAGGGTCCCTAGAATGCACTACATAGTCTATTTAGTTGTTTTTCTTTCTTTGTTGTTAGAAGGGTCAGAGATTATGTGTGGCTACTCTGCCGTCTTAGTTCCACATTCTTCCATCATTTCTTGTATCAGCATTATTCCAAAAGTATATTATTAACTTGAGAGCTAACTTAAAATTCCATACTAATTAAAACTACTGGTTTGGGATAATAGTTCTACCTCCATGCCCCTTTTCTTATCCAACTTGTAATCTTACTGTTTGAAGAGATAATGATTTTGTTTGCTATTTTCATTTTAGTTATGACAAGAATATCCATAGTGAATAACAAGTTTGGGGGTCATTTTGCATTTTAAGTATCGTAAACATTAACAAATGCTGTTTGATTCCCTTACAAATTATAGGAGAAGAGCCACAAAAATTTCCTAACCTTTCTTGTAGCTTAATAAATCACAAACAGACAAGAAAGTTAAGCACTACTTCAGTGGAAAATCAGCAGACAGATGTAGCACACATTCCCCTCAAAATAATTCAAAACCTGTTTCAATTTATCAAATGCCTACTTTATCTGTCAAAACAACGTCCTTTCTCAAATAAAGGGCATTGTTTCTGTAGCAAGGAAAAGGTTCTGATGTATTGTTATCTGCAAATGGATGGTGGAATAATGGAACAACAGGCAGTGTTTCAAACTAAGAGATCAAAGGCCAGAATACATTACAAATCTTGTTAAAATAAATGAGGGTAACTGTGTAATTCCAATAAAAACATTTATAGTCTTAAACAATCTCTCTTTTTAAAAGAAATCTTCAAATGTGAAGCCCAATCCCCCCTCAGATACCAAAAGGATTTTGCTGCTTGTCTCAGAGAAGTTAAAAGTCAGAGAAATATACATTTGTGGAACTCTCATGCAAGCTAGATACCAGTAATTTTTATTATGTGCTGACATTGTAGAATTTTACTCTGCTGCTAAACCTGCTATGTTACTGAATTTTTCTGTGCATGTGGTAATCAAAGAGGGAAACTCTTATCTATATAATATCAAGACTAAACTAAAGGTTTTCTAACGAACGTAATATGCTTAGTTTGCAAAACTAAGCTAAAAAGGCAGTCTGCCTTATTGCAAACAGCTTTTCTTCTTAAGTCATCCAATACCTGAAATATAGAACCTGAAATAAAATATAATATCTAAAATAAAACTTTAGATAGTCTTCTGTAAGTAAATTCAAATAATTTGAACACTCCAGTTGCATATGTAGATAATCATTTAATTGTTACTTTTAGCCATTGTCATGATCAAACATTTCCTTTATCCTAAACTCACCAGATATTTATGATGATTTCAGCAGCCAGGTTGATCTGGAGCTGAAATGTGACAATGTATGTAGCCTGGCAAATCTGTCTTCTGCATGATTGCAGGTTGCTGTCTTTATTCTAGCTTTTCGTTTTGCTTAGTTCTTTTTTTGTAAGATAATGTAACCATGACCTTTGTCAGTTGCTGGGTATCTTCTTAAAACAAATCTATAATAATCTTGTCTGAAGAAAAAATTGTATGTTCAGAAATAGCTTTTGGAGCTGATGACTATAAAATGCATTAATCTATGATCATCTAATGATAATACAGGCATTCGTAATCACTCATGTTTTCAAAATGACATAGATGAACATTCTTTAAAGACGGCTGAAGAGTCATTAAAGTCATGTTGACCAAATCAAAAATCTGAGAACAATTCCTAGAAATGGAAAACATTTTCTTATAGATAGTGTAACTTGTGCTGGTTGTTGCATGACCCTAAGACTGTACGGCAGTGTGATTAAGCTCAATTTGAACACCTAAAACTTTCTCATCTGTATCAATAGAATAGTTGAGTTCAACGAGAAAGATTTAAAATAACATTAGTTAAAGGCTGATATTAAGGTCAAATTATGAATTTCTTACAAACATGATATCATATCATGATAAAAAAAAATCCTGGATGAAGGGAGGTTTCCATGAACATACTTTCTTCTCTCACTTTTACACAATCTGCAGAAGGAAGGAAAACTTGGTGGCATAGTTGTTACACACTATGCCTTCCAGCCAAGAGGCTGACGGTTCAAACTCAGCAAGCACTCCTTGGAAACTCTCTGGGGCAATTCTACTCTGTCCTAAAAGTTACTGTCAAAATCAACTTGGCAGCTACAGATTTGGTTTTCAGGAAGGAATATCATTAATTGACATCACTTAGAGATTTTTACAGAAACAATTATCTAGTTACAGAATTATCTAGTTACAGAATTCGTAACAAAGTGTTTTAGTAGCTACCATAAACACCTATCCATGACCACCCACACATTTTCTGATTCCCTGTTACATACCACTAATTCTGCTAACTACCACAAATATAAAGATAATTAAGACTCTGCCCTAACCTAAGGTGGATCACAAATCCATATCAAAAGAATAGCTTGACACTTTCAATTGTTTTGTTTACATTACCCTTATTGTTTTATATATTCTAAGTAAGATGCAGACATAATTAACTGAATTGAAGTTAAAAAGACTTGGCTTCAAATTAACATTTAAAAACAATTTTAAGCTTCACTACTGTTATTATTCATATTTTACCTCAAGGGTTTCCCACACAAATATAAACCCACTAGCACTGAATCAATTCTGACTCATAGTGACCTTATAGGACAGAGTAGAACTGCCCCATGGAGCTTCCAAGGAGTCGCGGTAGATTTAATTGCTGACCTTCTGGGTGGCAGCCGTAGCACTTAACTACTATGTTACCCGGTTTTCATAAATATGAACATCTGCTTATTCACTGGAAACACTGGTGTCATAGTGGTTAAGTGTTACAGCTGTTAACCAAAGAGTCAGCAGTTCAAATCTGCCAGGTGCTCCTTGGAAACTCTATGAGGCAGTTCTACTCTCTCCTATAGGGTCAATATGTTAGAATGGGTAGAACTCATTTGGTTCATATTTATGTGGGAAACTCTGATGATAAAACATGAATAACAAAAACATTTGTACCATTCTCACACAGGGTTTCTAATTACTGTGCCACTTATCTGTGAGACCCTCAGCAAGTTTCACCACTGTTTAGTACTTCAGTTTCCTTGTATATAGAATGGGACAAATAGCCCCTACTTAATAGAGTTATTGATGTATTTGATTTTAAGTTTAAACATTTAAATGTATGTGAGTGTGTGTGGGTGTGTATGGGTGTGTGTGTATGTTTGAAGAAAATGTGTCAGGCATATAGTAAACACTATATAGGAATTTATTTTTGTTATTATCTTGTAATAACAGAATCACTATGCCTGCAAGGAAACAATGAACCACACGTTTCAGATAAACTTTGAAGTGTATTTGTATTCAGCACATTTCATGTAAAACTAACCGTTTTCTCAATGGGCTGTTTTAACATGTTTAAGTGATTTGCTTCATTTGGTGATTCAATGACATGACTAGAGATACAAGTTCAGGTGCAGCTGAGGGTATATCTTTACAAAAAAATCTTAGATCAAAGCATTCCAATGTTGTAGATATTGCAGTTATTTCCATCAATGATTTTTACTTAATTCTTATTCAGCCTCTTTCAAATGTTTCTCCTCTCATATATATGCTGAACACCACAGATTTGTTCAAAACCTTCTCATTTACGCCCTTCTCCAAACCAAGTGTCTACCATACTTGAGATCACCTTCCATCAATTATCTTGCAATCAAAATAGTCATTAAGCTCATTGCCATGGAGTCAGTTCCAACTGAGAGTGACCCCACAGAACAGAGTGGAACTGCCCCCATAGAGTTTCCAAAGAGCATCTGCTAGACTTGAATTGCTGACGTTTCGGTTAGCAGCTGCAACATTTCACCACTTCTCCACCAGGGTTTTCATTATAAACATTAGTAATAAATAAATAAAAACAAAGACAATTTTACCAGGTTAGTTATCCCAAGTAAATTCAAGACTAGGAAATATCAGCTAATGAAAAAAATAAAATACCCCTCCCCACCTGTAAGAATACTAGCAAAAAGAGGACTATGGAGAAGGAAGTGAGGAGAAAGGGTCATTCAGGAAACACCTGTCTAGGGTGGCCCTTGTTAATAATCTGTGTCTACATACTGAACAGGCAACTTTAGGGTTGAATCTGGAACTCTGGTGTGTGGTGGTTAAGAGCTTGGCTGCTAAGCAAAAGATCAGCAATTTGAATCCACTAGCCACTCCTCAAAAACCCTACAGGGCAGTTCTACTCTCTTCTATAAGGTTCTTGTGAGTTGGAATAGAATGACTGGCAATGGGTCTGGTTTGGGGTTTTTTGAGTTGATTTCAAAGGCTACACAATACTGGTGATTTTCCTGATTCTTTAGACAATGGGTTAATATAGTACACTCAGTTTAGAGTATTTTACAGTGCAGATACTTACATTGTTCCTATTTTTCATTTGTTATTATAAAATGCTATTTTTTTTAAAAAAGGAATGAGTTAAAAAAGTATCAGGTAAAATAGTTTATTGCAGGATATTGTTTAAATTGATACATTTATGTAATCTGAAAATAAACATTTAATATTGAGACCATGACAAGTATGGATTTTTTTTATCACTATTGTACATGTTTTAAAATACAAACAAACCCAGTCATCTTTTGATTACATTAGGATTATCTTGTTTTTATGTTTCTATGAGCAGAAATACTTAACTATAGTGGGTTTGGTTTATGGTATGAGCAAAAATAAAAAAATATTTTTGATTCTTAAAAGAATTTAATAGAATTAAGAAATATACCTTAATTATAGGAAAACATAAGATACTTTTAACTATAAGAAATTAGACAGTAAAATTATATATTACCCAGACTTCTGATTAATATAAAGAAAACTTTCACAAAGTAAAGCCAATGTAACAGCACAATTTAAAGCAGCAAAAATGCCTCTGTAAATACTAAGTCAATAATTTTCTTCTGAAATATAAAATGTGCTTGGCACAGAAAATTAATATGATTTCTCACATGTAAATTACTGTATTTTAAACAAGTCATATCTTCAAGAACCATTTTAATCTTTGCTATATTTTACATAGAGTACTTTCAAATTCATATTTCAGTGCTGACATATTTCAAATAAAGAAAATGGACTGTTGTAATCCTCTGTGTGGTGTTTTCATTCAATTAGCTCTATCTTTCTTTTTCTAAGCAAACAAGATGGCAATTTACTCAAAGTCAACTCATAGTAACATGTATCTGCCAGTCGAACAAACACAGTGTTTCTCATGCCATGCTTTTTAAAATCAAACAATTTAAAATGAAAGCAAACATGAACATAAATAATGTTTCCTTTTGGAATATGACTGTTGACAGAAAAAATGATAACATAAAAATGGTTTGAATTTGTAAGGAAGTTAAATAATTCAGGAAATGTTTTATTAACTGATAGCAGAGAGAACAATATTTTGGTCTTTGTGTTATGTAGTAATCAAAATAAAATATATGACATGTGGCTTATTTTTTTAAATAAAAACAACTCTTCCTAACCGTATTAAAATTTCATAAGGTAGTTGAAAACCACATTCTTATCAAGTACCCGCAAAAATATAATTCTGTTTAAGTGTGCTTTTTTTAAATGTTAGTTGCAACATTTTCAAAGGTTAAAAAAAAGCTGTGTGTCAGTGAATAGTTTTTAAAAGAGATTGTGGTTTATATTTTCAACATCATTTAACAGAAATTCAAAGGAAGTAGAGTCTGAAACCACAAATAGATATTTTTTTCCCTTTATTATTTTTAATTTGGAATCTTTGAACTGTTGGATGCATAGAGTCCTATTACTCTTATGTGATAAAAATAGAAAGTTTTCACCTCCAAATTATTGTCAAATACTTTGTTCTCATTTGAACAAAACAAAAAATATAAAGATGTTATCATAAAAAATGAAATTTCTTATATTTGTATAATTGCAGATTTATATTACATTTTTAACTTAAAGAGTAAAAGGAAAATGTTTATAAAGTTCGCATGAGTCGGATCCGACTCGACGGCACTTGGCTTGGCTTATAAAGTTCAATTATTTAATATAATCTTGTTCCAGAAGTTAGGTAGATTTAGCATATGTATTAACAACCAAAAATATATAATCATTTCCTGCTCACTCTCGTATAAATTCAAAATAGATAAATGGTTTTATAGAGACATGAAATAATACAGTCCTCACTTTGATTCTAGCTCCTCTATTTACCAGCTCTGCGATACTGATGTGTTTACGTTTTTATTTTAATACCTGGTTTCCTCTTCAGAAAAAGGAAAAAAGAAAAAAAAAAAAAAAGGCACAACACGTTCTCTTAATTTTCCATGGTAAGAATGCAGTAGGGAAATAGGCATGAAAGACTTGACATCAAAGAGGCATTACTACTCGATAACTTGTCCCAAGCATCTTGGTTTGTCCTAAATCATCTTGCACATTGTGTACTCGTGATGGGACTTAATGCACATGATCTGAGAAAACGAAGAAAAGACAAACGAACTAGTCATACAACAGCCTTAGCAGAGTTTACATCATGCTTTTAGTGATCTAGGCATTTGAATTTTATCTGAATTGTGATATAATAATAAATGTTTATTCTTAACCCTAGTAGTCATTTTTTGGATTAAAAAGTAGAAATCCTGAGAGGAATCTCCTCATTTAAAGCCAGAAATAAAGTAAGTTGGCACAACTTGTTTTGTATGTGTTACTCGGTACCACTGATTTGCACATTATTTGTGATATACGTAATCACAGACAACAAACATTTAGGACTTTGACCTGATAATTCCGCTTCTGATACTTTAATCTCAAAATGAAGAAAGTGTACAATAATGCAAGTGTAATGTTATCACAGCATTATTTAATATGAGAGATCTTTTAAAACAATTCATACAGTCTTGTAGCAGAGAAGCTCTTAGCTGTGCTGCCTAAAAAACAAAACCAAACCTGTTGTTGTCAAGTTGATTCTGACTCATAGCCACATGTAAGATAGAGCAGAGCTGCCCCATAGAGTTTCCAAGGAGCGTCTGGTAGAGTCGAATGCTGCTATTTTGTTTAGCCATGATAGGACTTAACCACTATGCCACCAGAGTTTCCCCATGATACCTAACCTTCTAATTAATGACCAATATATGTTAGAATGAAAGAGAAAATACACTGTGCAACAATAAACAGTTGTCAGTTGTTCCCTGAATCATACATTAGGCACTATGATGAAAGCAGTTAAAATATTACACAAACTAGGGTCACCATGGGCCGGATCCAACTAGATGACACTTGGCTGGCTGGCAAGAAAGTATAGAATCACATTATATGGTGGTGTCTTTCATTAGGTGATATTGGACAAGTTTCAACTCATAGAGACATTTTGTACAACATAATGAAATGCTGCTGAATCCTCATCATTCTCACAGTTATCGCTGTGGTGAAGCCCATTGTGGCAGCCACTGTTTAGGATCTTCCTCTTTTCTGATGACCCTCTACTTTACCAAGTATGAAGTCCTTCTCCAGAGACTGGTTCTTCCTGATAATTTGTCCAAAATATACGAGATCATTTTGTCATTCTTCCCATGAAGCATCATTCTGACTGTACATCTTCTAAGACAGATGAATTCGTTCTTCGGCCAGTCCGTGATATATTCAATACTCTTCACCAACACCATGAATTAGAGGCGTCAATTTTTCTTCAGCCTTCATTATTCATAGCCCAGATTTCACATGCAATGATGCAACCGGAAATACCATGACTTGAGCCAGACATACCTAAGTCATCAAGGTGACGTCTTTGCTTTTTCACACCTTAAGAATGTCTTTAACAGTAGATTTGCCTAAGTCAGTGTCTCTTTTGATTTTCTGATTGCTGCTCCCGTGAGTGTTGAAGTAAAACAAAATCTTTGACATCAATCTTTTCCTCATTTATCATGATGTCACTTATCGGTTCAGGTGCAAGGATTTGTGTTTTGTCTGTGTTGAGGTCTAATCCATACTAAAGGCTGTTGTCTTTGATCGTTTCCCATAAGTGACTCAAGTCCTCTCCACCTTCAGCAAGTGTTGTTCTGTCATCTTCTTCCAGTTCTGATGCTGTATTTTTCTTCATAGACTCCAGCTTCTCTGATTGTAGGGAAAGGATACAGCCCTGAAGCACATCTTTTCCATTTTAAACTGTGCAGCTATCTCCTTTTTCTGTTCAAACAATTGCCATTTTACACTTACCAAAAAAGTAAGTCACAGGGAATTTTTTTTTTTTTTAATATTGAGATGGTTATATTTGGAGAGTGATCTCTACTATTTTAAAGTGTGTTTATTGATTTTTATAGTTAAAGTTAAAAAACTGCAAAAATAAATGTGATATTCTTTCTTCATTGTATTGTTCATCAGACTTATTTAGGAGAAAAAAGTGGATAACTGTATACTTATTGTTAGAATTTTCCATGAATCTTAAAGCTATCTCAACTTCCTATTACTCATTTATTTCCCATCTGGAGACATTAGTTCATAGCCACTGATAGAGAAAAAGTAATGTTGATATACAGAAGTATGAGAATGTTCAGTTTTCAGGGCAGATTTTGAAGTGGAATAACTACAATATTGTTATGCCCCTGTTAAAATCATTTCACCTGAGACTGTCCATGTGTGAACAGATATGATATGAACACTGGATGTAACCATCATTTACCTGGTCAGAACCATTTTTGTGATCATGACTTCTACAAATTTTGCTATCTGATGCTACAAAAACACACTCCTCTGCTCTAAGCACACAAAGCTTTCACATGGATGAGGAAATGTCATGGTCATTTCCACCAAAAAAGGAGGGAGCTTGCAGGAAAATTCTCATTTAAATCATCTTTTAGAAGATTATTTTACTTGATTTAGTAGACTATTTTATTAGTGGACCATTAAAATAATATTCTTTTATAATTTTATAAAGAATACATTTCCTTACAAAGTTATAAATGCATAATGACCCTGAATCTGTAATTAGCTCATGTACTGAATGAAAATATTTCCACAATAGAATAGTTTTTTTTTTTTTTTAATTTAGAAAAATGCATGCTATTCACATGGGCTCATGAAAAGATAAATAGATGCAACTAAATTACTTCATCTTTTCAGCACTGTTGTTACAATTAAAATTATGTGTCAACTTTTCTGGGCCACTGCCGGCATTTTGGCAGTTCTATAATGTTATGAGTAGTTCTGTGATGAGACTGGATTTGTGATGACCCCATGTGAGATCCGCTGTAAGCAGCCAATCTGTCTCAAGGGAGCTTTCTTTAGCATTTGGATATAAGCAGAAATTCTGTCCAGGCTCCAGGACTTCTGCTGGTTATGGATCCTGCATGTGGCTCCTGTTTATCCGACATCTTGTTCTGGGGACTTGAACTACTAGCTTACATGAAATCTTGTCTGTCTTGGGTTTCATCAGTCTTCACAGGTCTGTAAGCAAGATTCTTAATCTTCAGTTTTCCAATCTTGGGTTCACCAGTCCTTATAGTTGCATGAGTCAGGGGAAGCCTCTATTTTGATCCACAGATTTGGGACATCCCAGTCGCTACAAACACAGAAGCCATTTCCTTGACATTTATACGCTTTACTAGTTTTGTTTTGCTTCTGTAGAGAACCCAGCCTAAGATGATTGCTAATTTACTTAATCACTCACACAAACGATTCTATGGCTGCCATACCCATGAACCTTTGTACTATAGGTCAGTAAAGAAAATAAAAAAGAATATATATATATATATATATATATATATATATATATATATATATACAGTCCCTGAGATGAGTTTCACTCTAAAGTGTTAGGCAGGCATTCTCCCTGAATGTTGTTTGCATGTCATCTTAATACTTATTCAGAGTTTACCTCCAATCACTCTAGTTTAAGCCCTAGAAAAAAATATTTGGTGTGACATGAAGTTAATGCTAGGATAATTTCACATATTATAATCCTAGATCAAAGGACATTGTATCATCCTGGACATTTAGCTAGAACTTCTAGAACCATTGATGGGGAAAATGATGATGATCCATTGAATATAGATCCAAGAGGAATGGCAATATCAATGGATGGTAATATTTGTTAATGTTTGACAATTTTCATGACACTATGATCACCTGAGGGCCCTGGTGGCACAGCAGTTAACAGCATAGCTGCAAACAAAAAGGTCAGCACTTCAAATTCATCAATTGCTCCTTAGAAACACTACAGGGCATTGTACTCTGTCCTATAAGGTCACTGTGAGGTGGAACCTACTTGGCACTAATAGTTTTGGATTTTGGTTTTGTGTAGTGTCTTCATTCCTGTCATTTTAAAGACCTGTAAGAAAAAAAAATCTGATAACTTTTAAGATCAGGTATGTAAGGCTCAGAACATTTAGTAACCTGCTTCAGGATTCTCAGGGACTTAAAATTTTGGTTGAGTAACTTCTGTTATGAAAAACAAATAGTACTTTTAACATTACAAAGTATAGGCTGGAACCAAAAAGTCAGTGGTCTGAATCCACCAGAGTTTCCCAAGAAATTCTATAGGGAAAGTTCTACTCTGGTCTACAAGGCTGCTATGAGTTGTAATCAACTTGATAGCAACGGGTTTTGGGGGGTGTTTTATGAAATTTAATTCCAGCGTATGTAAGTGGTGAACAGTGTCTGTAAAGGGAGCTGGTATACCAAAGATAATTAAAAATGAATGAAATCTGCAAAGAAAAAAAAAAAACCTTGTTGCAAAAATATGGAAGAATTATAGACTAAAACACCCATTACTTTCAAACTTTTAAGTGAAGTTTTAACTGCAAGAACTGCAATAGACAAAACCAATGCAACGTAATCACAATATAAGTAATAATAAAATGAAATAAAGGGTTTTTAAAATATGCTTTAACTCAAATCCAAACACATTGCTGTTGAGTCAATTCCAACCATTAGTGACCCTACAGCTGGGGACCCACATTTCAGTTAATCATGTAGACTTTCATTCTGAAGTTCAGAAAATGGAGCGAGTCTATGATTCTTAGAAGAATTTGTACTGACAACCATTTATCTTCCTAGGTAATAGTGAGAATGACACTAAGTACTATAGTATTTGGAAAGATATACAGTAGAAGTGATTACTTAATGACAACTTTAAAATGAAAAATTTCTTGCCTAATTAAAAGAGTGATAATTAATGGTATCTCTACTGCACGCTTCTGCAGTTCTTATCCACTTTGAGTTACAAATCAAAAATGTAGGAATGTCCTAAGCTTCTGTGTGTACACTTAAAGAACAGTGTCAGTTAGTACCATATGATTTATTCAACTAAGTCTTATCTAAAACTTAAATTATTTGAGATTATTTGAGGCATACAGTTCTGTGTGTAATATCTAAAATCACCTTCAGACATGGCCCAGGCCCAGGAATTGAATTATCTAATGCTGCTTTGATGATTAAATATTGACTCATGATTTGGCAAGGCAATCAGTAATGATAATATTGTTAACTCTGACAATTAATTCTAAATTAAAATTAATACAAAAATAACTTCTGGCTCACACACATACACAGACTTAGTGTTCATGCCTGTGTGCCACCATAAAACAAGCACAAGGCACTTCTTCCAATTCCACACAGACTTCTGAATGTTTATTGCCTTCTATGATTTATATACTTCTTCATAATTTGTTTCTTAGCTTTTCCAGAAACTAATTTTATTTGCATAAGGCCATCAGAGATCATCAGGCTAAGTTTCCAGAGGTTAAACAGTAGACACCATCAGTAATTACTAGGATAATGCATCCAATAAAATAGAGTTACTGAAAACTTGACTGGGACACAGGGTAAATGGAAGGTAATCAGCTGCAGCAGAAGGACGAAACTGACTTCAAGATGTTTAAAAAGAGTTTAGAGTCTTGGAAGTCCAAGTATTCAGAAACCAGGTAGATGGGTCACCTGCTAAAGGGGAGTCAGCTTTAGTTATCTAACTCTCTTAATATTTCTTGTTAGTTGTGGGGCAGTGCTGAGCTTGAAGTTATTGACTATAGGAGAAAAGGACAAAAACAAAAAACACAGGTTTATTCTTCTTCTAAATAAGACACAAGAAAGGTGCTAGGATTATTGACCAGGCCAAGGATGGGGGCAGTAACTTACCACCATAGCACCCATGGGTACCTAATAATATGTCTGATGAAAAGATTCCCAGATTAGAGCTTTAGCGTGCATTTTGAACTTATAGACTAAGACTTATTTTATCATATTGTTCATATGAGAGGAAGACATTTTGATTATAAACTTATCTAAATATTACTAATAATTATGACCCATTGGCATCTAGTCGATTCTTATGGATATTAAAAAATGAGTCATGTAATATCTAATAATAATAATTATACTGGATAATTATTAGCACAACAAACATGTTGTTATTAGCAGGAACAAACATGTTTAAAAGGACGTAAGCAGTTTTTAAAAGTCTCCAACACAGTACTTAAAGAAAAATTTTTAGACTGGAATGGGAAGAGGAAGAGGAAAGTTACATAACATTTTATCTGTCCCATCCTAAAGAGATTTTGTGCTCTCAGAACTTCCATCACTAATGATGAGGATATCAATTTTTGTGTTTCATTTCATTTTTGGTGACTGCTAATATTCCTAGATTCACACTTGGTACAATCCATGTCCTGAATATTAACACATGTTTGCAGCTGTTAGCTACAATTTTGAGTCATGCAACATCAGCAAATCAAGATCTCAAAAGCTTGAGTCCACCCAAGTCGTTAAGGTTGACTCTGCTTTGAAGAGACAGCTCTTCTCCAGTCTTATTTGAAGTACCTTCCAACTTCAGGGTCTCATTTTCTGACACTATTTCACAAAAAGCTCTGTTACTATTCTGCTGAAACCTATCCATCGTGAATGACCCTGTTAAAATCTGAAACACCATGAGCGTAGCTTCCACCATCACAGAAACATGAAAGCCACCACTATGCAACACACTGAAAACAAAGATCTGAGTGTGGAATTTATGAAATACTGTTGTTAAAAAAAAAAAAATCTGTTGCCATACAGTCAGTTTTGGCTCATAGCTACTGTATAGGACAATGTAGAGTTGTGATATTGGGTTTCCATGAAGTAACTGGGTGAATTCAAACTGCTCACCTTTTAGTTAGAAAGCTGAGCTCTTAACCAGTGTGCCACGAGGGGTCCTTACTGACTCATAATGACCCGATATATAACAGAATGAAACACTGCTTGGTCTAGTCCAGTCTTCATAGTTGTTGCTATGTTTGAGTTTGTTGTTGCAGCCACTGCAACAATATATCTCATCAAGGGTCTTCTTTTTAATTGACCATCTACTTACCAAGCATAATGTCCTTCTGCAGGGACTGGTCCCTCCTGATTGCATGTCCAAAGTAGGTAAGATGAAGTATCACCATCATTGCTTCTAAGGAACATTCCAGATGTAGTTCTTCAAGGCACTCAAGCCCATTTTTATGAATGAATGGTTTATTCAATATTCTTTGCCCACACCATAATTCACAAACATCAATTAGCCTTCAGTCTTTCTTATACATTGGCCAGCTTTCACATGCATATAAGATGATCGGAAAAGAATGCCTGGGTCAGGCACACTTTACTCCTTAAAGCCATATGTTTGCCTTTTGACACTTTTAAGAGGTCTTTTGCAGCAGATGTACTCAACACAGTACATCCTTTGATTCTCATGGGTGTCAATTGTGGAAACAAAGTAAAGTTAAATCCTTGACAACTTCAATCTTTTCTCTATTTATGATTATTTTGCTAATTGGCCCAGTTGTGAGGATTTTTGTGTTCTTTATATTGAGCCATACTCCATATAGAAAACCACAGTGTTCAATCTCCAGCAGTAAGTGCTTCGAGACTGCTTCACTTTCAGCAAGCAATCATCTTCATATTAGTTGGTTTTCCACTGATCCTGATGAATATAGAGGAAAACTAGAATATAGATGAATATAGAGGAAAAATAAAACAATGCATAAAGATCAACATCTTAGGCATTTGTGAACTGGAAAGGACTACTGTCAGATATTTTGAATCAGACAATCACATGATGTACTATGACAGGAATGACAAACTAAAGAGCAGTGGTGTATTCATTGTGAAAAAGAACATTTTCAAGATCTATTCTGCAACCCAGAGTTGACATCGATAGGATAATATCCACACACTTCCTAGGAAGACCTCGGTGGAGTAGTTGTTAAGACCTATGACTGCTAACCAAAGGGCCAGTGGTTGGAATGTTCCAGATGCCCCTTGAAAACCCTACAGGCAGCTCTACTTTGCGCTCTAGGGTCATAATGAGCCAGAACTGACTTGATCTCGGTTCACACCGTGAAGACCAATTAATATGATGATTGTTCAAATTTATGCACCAAACTCTAATACCAAAATTGAAAAATTTGAAGATTTTTACTAACTTCTGCAATATGAAATTGATCAAACATGTAAGCAAGATGTGTTGATTACAGCTGGTGATTGGAATGTGAAAACTGGAAACAGAAAGAAGGACCAGTATTTAGAAACTGTGGCTTTGGTGACAGAAATGACATTGGAAATTGCATTATAGAATTTTGCAAGACCAATGCAAATTGGAAATGTGTTTTCAACAACATAACCAGTAACTGTATTTGTGGACCTAACCATATAGAATACATAAGACTCAAACACTTCATCTGTTTAAAAAGAGAATGAAAAAGCACAATATCATGAATCAGAATAAATCTAGAGTCTAACTGTAGAACAGATTACCAGTTGCTCATATGCAAGTTCAAGTTGAGCTGAAGAAAATTCATGTCTGTGAAAACCAAAGTATAGCCTTAGTCCTATTTTACCTAAATTTGGAGACCATCTCAAGAATAAATTTGAGTCATTTAACACTAATGGCTGAACACTAGAGACGTTATAACATGACAGAAAGGACATCAGATGTCATACATGAAGAAAGTAAAACATCGTTAAAAAGACAGGAGAGGAAAACAAAGACCAAAATGGATGTGCGATAAGACTGATCCTTGCTGCTCTTGAATGTAGAGTAGGTAACATGATTGGAAAAAATGACAAAAAAAGAGATGAAAGGAAGATCTCCAAGGGAAGCATGAAATGATAAAGTAGATTATTATAATGATATGCACAAAGACCCGGAGTTAAAAAAAAAAAAAAAAAGGAATACATTTGGTATTTCTCAAACTGAAAGAACTGAAGAAAGAATTCAAGCCTCGACTTATGATTTTACAGGGTCACTATGAATCAGAATCAACTTGGTGGAAATGGTTTGGTTTGGGGTTTGCATGGACAAAATACTGAACCATGTAGGAAGTATCAAAAGAAGATGTAAGGAACACACAGTCAATTAGTGGCCATTCAAAACTGAGACATTTATTTTGTGTTTATTCTTCAAGCTTACATAAATGATGAGTTTGTATCCTAAAGGCTAGAGATGTAAGCACTTAAAGCTGACTTGAATTAGTTTTTACACTAAATGATTCTACATATAAATTAATCTGTGAAAATAGTAACAAAATATTTTTATATTTTAAAGTTTTGTATAACCAATTCTAAATAACTCATGAGTAATAACTATTTTTAAACTGTTTAATGTGATAGAAGCACAGTTATTTATTCTTTAAAGCATACAACTTTATAATTGTAAGTTCTTTCATTTTTCTCAGTTTAAAAATGGTAAAATGGAGACACAATGGGATTACAATGTTACACAGCTAACAGATGGTGAACCTAGGGTTTCCAGTCAGTCACTTCAGCTCTGGAGTCTATGCATATACCTATTACACAATTAAAATTTTAAAAGTAATTGTTTATATAAAGGGGGAGAAGTAAATTTAATAGTATAATTATATGTTTTTGAAAATGTTTGCAAGGTTTTGATGTTGCTCTTTTTGTTAGTTGCCATGGAAACAGCTTTGACTCACAGTAACTTTACTTATAACAAGACAAAACATTACCTCTACCTGAGTTATCTTCACAATCATTGGTATGTTTGCATCCAATGTCATCTCCTTTGTAGATAAACTACTGGTAATAATCAAAGTAGACTCTTTTGTAACAATCACAGCTAATTAAGATAAAAACCATGTGTCTTACTGTTCTCTAGAGAACGAAACAACTAGACCGATAAGCTGCATCATGATACAAGCAGAAAATATTGAAGTAATGGATTTCCTTTTACTTGGAACCACAATCAACTCCTGTTGAAGCAGCAGTGAGGAAACTAAAGGCATCACTGCTTTGGGCAAATTGGCTGCAAAAGAGCTCTTTAAAGTGGTAAAATACAAAGATACTACTTTCAGAACTAAGGTGCACCTGACCCAAGCCATGGTGTTTTCGAATGCCTCATATGAGAATGCATGAGAAAGCTTGACAAAGAGTAGGGAAGACTGAGGAAGAAGCAATTGCTTTGAATCCACAGTGTCGTCAAAGAATACTGAGCATACCATGGACTTCCAGAAACATGAACAAAACTGTCTTGGAAGAAATTCAGCCAGAATGATCATTACATGCAACAACAGCAAGACTTTCTCTCACATGGTTTGAACATGTTATCAAGAAGTACCAGTCCCTGGAGAAAGACATCATGTTTGTCAGAGGGCCGGGAAAAACAGAGGAAAACCCTCGATGAGATGGATTCACACAGTGGCTTTACTAAAGGCTCAAGTATAATAAAAATTGAGAGGATGGTGCAGGATCAGGGAGCATTTTATTTCATGGACACAGGATCAGTCAGAACTGACTACCTGACACCTGCCAACAACAAAATATCTATGTATAGGTGTATATATGGGAGCAGTGGTAGGGCAGTGCTTAAGAGTTCCTGTTAACCAAACGGATGGCATTTTGAATCCATCAGTCATTCCTTGGAAACCAGATGTGGCGGTTCTACTCTGCCCTGTAAGATCACTATGAGTAGGACTCAACAGCAATAGGTTTTTTAAATGTAAATATTATCTATGCATCTATGTATTTACAATTATGTGTATCTATATATACATCTCTTTCATCTCTCTACCTACCTAAACTCTCTATCTGATGAAAGAAACTTATTTCTTTGTAAGGACGACAAGTCCAGTATCTGTAGGTCAATGGACTAGAGATTTCATCAGCCTGTGTTCTAGCATCCTTAGGTTAAGCAACAGGAAGAGTAAAGGAGTTCTGATAAGATGCTTATTTATAGCTTGCAACATGCTATATCTTAAGGAGCTTTCCCTTGTTTCTTTTAAAGTCCATGACTTTTTGAATGAGGACCTCCCACAATACGGAGAGTAATCTGTTTTACTTGCAGTTAATTGAATTAATCACATATAATTAATTCCTATTATTTGACCCAACAACTAAGTGTCACTGCTTAACAAGTTGACATATAACATTAACCATCACACTTTATATAAAAGTATAAGACAGCATGAACAAATACATCTGCATCAATATGAATATTTACAGTTAGAATAACTCTTTATGAGGGCAGAAAACCTTCATCGTATCTGTCATACTCATGTCTGTGTCTCCCACATCTACTGTATAGGAGATTTTTCATGTTTATTAAAAAAATAGATACACTGATCAGTGCTGTATGTGTATCACTGGATAATTCTAACCTCATGCATTTAGATTTCAACTCTTAGGTGATTCCTTAGTACTTTCAGGATTGACTATTTGTCCCAGGCATAATTACCAAAATATCATCTGAATAAGTGTATCTAGCACATTATTTAAATTGCTAACATCATTTTCTTCCCTCAACACATGTACTAAAATGTTGGAAAACAAACTTTCTGTAAAACAGAACTTCGTAACTGCTGGGAAAGAGTATTTGTCAAACTTATCAGTTTTTCTGTTTTCTAGTCTCCTGAGGTTATCTGATTTTCTGTCATATATGTTGGTGTCATGTGTTGTTGATTTTCTAATTGAAGGACTCCCTTTATGATTTCTTGTAATTTTGTTTTGGTTTTGGTGATTTCCTTGAATATCTGTTTATCTGCAAGTGTCCTAATTTAGTCATCATATTTGAGTGACAGTTTTGCTGGATGTGTAACTCTTGTTGACATTTGTGTTTGTTTTCTTCAAGGCTTTGCACGTTATTTCAGTGCCTTATTGGCTGCATGGTTTCTGCTGAGTATTCTGAGCTTAGATTTACTGTCTCTTCTTTAGTAAGTTTTTTTTTTTTTTTTTGGTTTATCCTTAGCCACCTTTAAAATTACCTTCTTATGTTTAATTTTAGTAAATTTGGTTATAATGTTCTTGTTATCTTTCTTTTGGGGTCTACCTTGTGTGGAGTTCAATGATCATCTTGGATCTATATCTTCTCATATTTCATGAAATCAGGGAAATTTTCTAACAACAATCTTTGAAAATTCTCCATATATTTTGTTATCACCCTTGTTATGCTACTCCAATCAGTCATGAATTATTTGTCTTGATAGGGTCCCACATAATTTTTATTGTTTCTTGATTTTTTAAATTATTTTGTCTCATTTTTCACTCAATTATGGTGGTGTCAAATGCTTTCTCTTCAGTCTTTCTATTCACTGTCTCATTGCATTGGTTCTGCTGCTCTGACTTCCTATTGAGTTGTCTAATTCTAAAATTTTAGCATTAATCTTCTGAATTGCTTTTTCTTGATTTTTCCTTGCAGTCTGTTCATTTTGTCACTATATTCTATCATGTTTCACCTGATACTCTTCCTGATCTCTTGAAGAGTTCTATATATTAATCTTTTGTATTCTACCTTCAGTAATTCCAGAAAGTTCTCTTTTTCTGGAAAATTTCTTGATTCTTTGTTTTGGGATCTTTCTGAAGCCATGTAGTGTGCCCCGTAAGAGATCTGATACTGTGTGTTATCTCTGATCTATCAGTAAGTTTTATTTATTTATTTTGTGTTTGGTTGTTGTATTCTAGCTTCTTGTTTTGTTTTGTAATGTCCAAATAGGATGATTACCCTGGTGGCGTAGCAGGTTAGGTGCTACCACTGCTAACCACAAGCTCAGCAGTTCAAATCCACCCGGTGCCCATTGAATACTCTGGGGGGGGTCAGTTCTATCCTGGCCCCTAGGGTCACCATGAGTGAGATCTGACTCGATGGCACTTGGCTTGGCTGGCATTTACTAGTTTAGCAATTGGCCCCTTTGAAGCTCTAACATCCTGTCATCAGATATTTAGAGCTGTTACTAGGTATATGATCCCAGTAGTCCAGTAGTTTTAGCTCAGGTATCCACATAGTCAGTTACCAAGTGTGTGGTGCAGGGTCTCCTGTACAGTTCTGGATATGCAAGGGTTATTGCTGTAGGCACAGGTATCTGGCTGCACACACTGAGAAAGTCAGGGGCCTGACAGCTATTCATGAGTGTCTTTGAGGAAGATGTGTGCCATGAGTTGAATTGTGTCCTCCCCAAAATATGTATAGCCATTTGGCTAGGCCGTGATTCCAGTATTGTGTGATGCTCCTATGCGCTGTAACCCTGTCCGTCTCTATGATGTATCCCTGCCTCTATGATATTAATGAGGGAGGATGGACGGCATTTGTGTTGGCGGATCAGGACTCACTGTGTAAGACTGTATTGTGCCTTGAGATGGTCTCTTGAGATACAAAAGGAAAAAGCTAGCAGAGGTTTGGGGACCTTGTATGATCAGCAAAGTAACAGTTTCAGAAGCAAAGCGTGTCTTTTGGAAAGGATCCAGGGTCCTTGTGCCGTAGAAGCTCCCAATCCAGGAGAAGGTTGAAGACAAGGGCCTTTCTCCAGAGCCAAAAGAGAAAAACTTCCCCTGGAGCTGATGCCTTCAATTTGGATTTGCAATCTACTAAACAGCATTAAAATAAATTTCCGTCTGTTAAAGCCACCCACTGTGGTATTTATGTTAACCTAGTACCAGATGACTAAGACAATGTATCTCCTTATGCTTTAACCTAGGTGAATGAACTGTTTCCGCTGTGAATTACCAGTAGGGAATTGGAGTATTTTTCTCCCTTCCTCCTGTTTATTAAATTGTTCTCTCTCCAGGTCAAGGATCATGGCTCAGGATGTACACAAGGACCCCTACTTCCTGCCCAGTAATGGTTCCATCTACAGAGCCCTGTGCAGTGCACAGAAAGGAGGAGAACACTCTTGGAAAGAGTAGACAGATTTATCCCAAAGGAAAGTTTTAGATGCTCATATAGTAGGTTAGACACAAGCTACTTTGCTTTGGACAATAGGGCATCATTTTTCTCTGGTGCTGGAGGCATGAGTGGACTCTCTGCTGTGCAGTCTTTCCTACTTAGGAGGAGACTCCCCAAACACCACTGCTTTGACCACCACTGGCTGCAGACAATTTCAGATGATTCAGGTCTGACCAGTCCTAGGTATATCTGGACCTACTCTCTGTCATTCATTCCAGTTTCTCAGCCTTTGCTTTGATGTAGAGGGCTCCTAGAATGTCATATATAATTGATCTATTTGTTCTTTTGAGTCCTTGACATTGGAAGAAACACAGAAAGCATCTGAGTACTCTGCCATCTTAACCTCACCCCTGCTGTTTTATATTTGACAGATATCATAAAAATTCATTTTTTTTTTACTGATTGAATCATGGAAAGTCAATTCTTAAAATTAATATGTACCAAACACACATTATGCAATATATTCTATAGGATTTTAGATTTAATTATTGCCAGCTAAAGAGCCTGTAGGCTATATGAGTTCATAGTATGAGATTAATGTGTTTTAAGTGATACAAATGAGTAAAACAATGCTTGTTGTTAGGTTTCACACAGTCATTTCAGTCTGGTAGTGACCATATGAACAAAAAAACAAAACACGGCTTTGTCCTGTGCCATTCTCACAATTACTGCTTTATTGAGCCCATTGTTGCAGTCACCGTGTCAATCCATTTTGTCAAGGTCCTTCCACTTTTTGTTGACCCTCTACTTTATCAAGCATTATACCCTTCTCCATGGACTAGCCCATTCTGATAACGTGTCCAAAGCTTGTGAGATAAAATCTCACCATTCTTGTTTCTATGGAGCATTCTAGCTATACTTCTTATAAGACTTACTACTTAGCTTTACTTATTCTGATCAGAGTTCATTCTTTTTTTTCCTCATTTAAATCTCAATCACTTGATTAAAAAGATGCTTGCTGTTAAGTGGGTCCAAACTACATGGGCGTCAGAGTAGGATGCTCCACCTAGGTTTTTTTTTTTTTTAATGACTGAGTGAAAATGTACATTCCCATATAAATTTACATGCCCACCTATATGCAGCTTCCACTTCTCTTCCTGCCCCATAGCAGCACACCACTCCTCTCTGCTCCACACATGTCTCATCCTCCCATCAGTCTCCTTTTCCCTCCTCTCCACCCACTCTCCTTCCTCCAGCCAGAGGTCAGCAGAATGATATCCTATAGATGCATAGAACCATAAAGTGCATCCAGTATATGGTCACATTACATTGCCAAGTCCAATCCATTTGTGTCTGAAGAGTGGACCTTTGTTATGATTTATGGGAAAGGGCAGCATCAGGGCCAGGGGCTATGCTCCCAGGTGAACCCTGAAGTCATTGGACCATCAATTGCTGTCTTTTAGTGGAGATCTTAGGGTCACCTCTTTTTATTCTTGTGTTGCCAGTGAGACTCAACTTAGTGAGCTTCATTGCGGCTATCACTGGTGGTGGCCGGGCACTATCTGGTTCTTCCAGTCCCAAGTCTATGTAGGCACCCACTCATGTGGGTCTCTCTGTCTTCTGAGTTTTCTTTCCCCCATGTCATTTTGGTGCTTGGTGAGCATCCGTTCCTGCTGAGTTGGGACCATTTACTGTGCCCTTGGATAGCAGCTTGGCAGCTTTTAAGAACCCAGACGCCACTCACCAGTGTGGGGTGCAGAGAGGTCTCTTAGCAAAATGCTACTTGTGCCAATTTTGCCAGATTTCTCCTAAGAGCATGGTCCCCTGCCCCCTGCCCCAGCTACTCTGTCCTTGCAATATTGGGTTAAGATGGAAGGAGTACACAAGTTGTCTTGAAATCTGTTTATTATTATTCTTGTTTCTAATGTATGCTATCACCAATTTCACCCAAACAAATTTATACCAACTATCTAATCTAAACCCTCCCCCACTCACTCTTCCTCCCTCCCATCCCTTGCAGCCATCAAAGAATCTTTTTTTCTATACATGTCTGTTTTTGAGATCTTATTGTAGGGGTCTCATACAATATTTGTCCTTTAGTCTCTGACTACTTTGACTCAGCATAATGTCTCCCAGTTGAAATCAGGTTATGAGATGTTTGCTGGAATCATCATTATTCTTTATCATTGCATAGTGCTCCATTGAGTATATATGCCATAGTTTACCCATGCATTTCTCAGTTGTTGGGCATCTGGGTTGATTCCATTTTTTGCTATCGTGGACTGTGCTGCAATAAACATTCTTGTGCGTGTGTCCATTGGTGTGAATGGTCTTTATTCTGTAGGATATATTCCAAGTAGTGGAATTACTGGGTGAAATGGTATATCAATATCCATTTTTTTCAGGAAGCGCCAGATTGCTTTCCAAAGAGGCTGGACCACTTTGCAAACCCACCAACAGTGTAGGAGAGTTCCACTTTCTCCACAGCCTCTCCAGCATTTGCTGTTTCATGTTTTTTGGGTCATAGCCAACCTTGTTGGGGTGAGAGGGTGTCTCGTTGTAGATTTAATTTGAATTTCTTTAATAACTAAAGATCATGAACATGTCTGCGTGTGTTTTTTGGCTGCCTGGATCTCCTCTTTAGAGAAATGTCTCTCCATCTCCTTTGCCCATCGCTTAATTGGATGATGTATCTTCTTCTTATTGATATTTTGTAGTATCTTATAGATTATGGAGGTCAGACACTGGTCTGACATAGAGTTGCCAAATAGTTTTTCCCCTTCTGTAGGTCGCCTTTTAACTCTTGTGATAAAGTTTTTGGATGAGCAGAAGTGTTTGATTCTTAGTAGTTCCCATTTATCTATTTTCTCTTCTGTTGATTGTGGTTTGTTTGACAGATTTTGAGGTCTGTCTACGTTGTGTGTTAAAACTACCTCTATTGTTCCTACCTTTTCTTGGATGAGCTTTATTGTTTTAGATTTCATATTTAGGCCTTTTATCCAGTTTGAGTTTGTTTTTGTATAAGGTGTAATATACGGGTCTTGTTTCCATTTAATGCAGATGGATATCCAATTTTTCCAGCAACATTTGTTGAAGATACTGTTTGAACCCTAGTTTAATGTCTCAGGGTCTTCGTCGCATATCAACTGCTCATAGGCAGATAGTGTCATCTCTGGGGTCTCAGTTCTGCTCCATTAATCGATCTGCCTGTTCTTGTACCAGCACCAGGCTGTTCTGATCACTGTGGTAGTGTAATATGTTCTAAGGGTGGGTAATGAGAGGCCTCCCAGTGTGTTCCTCTTCTTTAGTAGTACCTCACTGATCCGGGGCTTCTCCCCTTTCCAAACAAAATTGGTGATTTGTTTTTCCATCTCATTAAAAAATGATACTGGAACTTGCATTGGGATGGCATTATATAAGCAGATTGCTTTGGGTAAAATAGACATTTTCCCAACGCTAAGTCTTCCTATCCATGAGCTGGGTAAGCTTTCTATTTATCAAAGTCTCTCTTAGTTTCTTTTAGTAAGGGCTTGTAGCTCTCTTTGTAAAGGTCTGTTATTTCTCTGGTTAGATTAACTCCTAGGTACTTTATCTTCTTAGGGGCTATAGTAAATGGTTTTGATATGATGATTGATGATTTATTCATTAACAGTCTCATTGCTATGAAGGAATCCTACTGATTTACTCATGTTTATCTTGTATCCTGAGACTTTGCTGAACTCTTCTATCAGTATGAGTAGTTTACTTAAAGATTCTTTAGGAATCTGTGCATATATAATCATATCATCAGCAAACACGGATATTTTAACTTCTTCTTTGCCAGTGCAGATGTTCTTTATTTCTTGGTCTTGTCTAACTGCTCTGGCTAGAACTTCTAACACAATGTTGAATAGGAGAGGAGAGAGTGGACATTCTTGTCTAGTTCCTGTTCTTAAGGGAAATTCTTTCAGTCTCTCTTCATTCAGGATGATGTAGGCAGTTGGTTTTGTATAAATGGCCCTGTATATATTGTATAATTTGTATAAATTGCTTTGTGGAATTTTCCATCTATGCCTATTTTGCTAAGTTTTTAGCATGAATGAGTGTTGGACTTTACCAAATGCCTTTTCTGCATCAATGGACAAAATCAGGTGATTCTTGTCTTTTGTGATATTTATGTGGTTAATCATAGTGTTTTTTTGGTGTTGAACCAGACTTGCATCCCTGGTATCAAACCAACGTGATCATGATGGATTATTTTTTTGATATGTTGTTGTATTCCATTGGCAAGAATTTTGTTAAAGACTTTTGCATTTAGCTTCATGAGTGATATCAGTCTGTAGTTCTCCTTTTTGGTTGGATCTTTCCCTGGCTTTAGTATCAGGGATATGCTGGCTTCATAGAATGAGTCTGGGAGTACTCTGTCCCTTTCTATACTGTGAAATAGTCTCAGTAGTATTGGATATAACTCTTCTCTAAAAGCTTGGTAGAATTCTTCAGTGAAGCCGTCTGGGCCCGGGCTTTTTATGGTTGGCAGTTTTTTGATGACTTTTTCAATCTCTTCCTTTGTGATGGCTTTATTAAGTTGTTCCGCTTCATGTTGTGGTAATTTGGGTAGGTGATATGAATCAAGGAATTTGTCCATTTCCTCTAGGTTTTTAAATTTGTTAAAGTACAGTCTTTCATAGTAGTCTGTTATGACATTTTTTATTTCAGTTGTATCTGTTGTGACAACTCCCCTCTCATTTCTAATTTGGGTTATTTGTTTCCTTTCCTGTTTGTCTTTAGTAAGTTTAGCCAGTGGTTTGTCAATTTTGTTGATCTTCTAAAAAAACCAGCTTTTGGTTTTTTCAGTTTTTTCAGTTGTTTTTCTATACTCTAATGCTTTTAGTTCTTCTTTGATCTTTATGATCTGTTTTCTGCTGGTGCCTGAGGGGTTCCTCTGTTGTTCTCTCCCTACTTGTTCAAGCTGTAGTGTTAGTTCCTTGATTTGGTTTCTTTCTTCCTTCCAGATGTGTGCATTTATTGAGATAAACTGACCCCTGAGCACTGCTTTGGCTGTATCCCATATATTCTGGTAGGAAGTGTTTTCATTCTCATTGGAATCCATCAATTTCTTTATTTCCTCCTTGATTTCATCTATAACCCATGGTTTTTTGAGCAAGATGTTGTTCAGTTTCCAAGAGTTCCACTTTCTATCTATGTATTTTCTGCTATTAATTTTGAGTTTTATGGCTTTATGATCTAACACCTGGTCAGTTCTGGAGAATGTTCCATGTGCACTGGAGAAGAAGATGTAGTTGTCCTCTGATAGGTAGAATGTTATGTATATATCAATGAGGTTTAATTGATTAATTGTGGCAATAAGGTCTTCTGTTCTTTATTGAGCTTTTTTCTAGATTATCTGTCCAGTATTGTGAGTAGAGTGTTGAAGTCTCCCATAATTATTGTGGAGTGATCTAACTCTTTTTTGAGTATAGTCAGTGTTTCTTCGACATATTTAAGTGCTCTGATGTTAGGTGCATAAATATTTCCTATAGTTAAGCCTTGCTGTGTACTGAAACTTTAAGCAATAAATAGTATCCATCTTTGTCCACAATGGTGGATTTTACATTAAAATTGATTTTGTCTGAGATTATAATTGCTACACTTGCTCTTCTTTGTTCATTGTTAGCTTGATAGATATTCTTCCATCCTTTAATTTTCAGTTTGTTCCTATTTTTAAGTCTCAAGTGAGTTTCTTGTAGACAACATATGGATGGATCATGTCTTTTGATCCAAGATGTCACTTGATGTCTCTTTACTGAAGTATTCAGTCCACTCACATTTAATGTAATTATTGATAGGTATGGGTTCACTGCTGCCGTTGTGATCTGTTTATTTTTGTTTTGATGTTTTCTCTGTTGTTCTTATTAGTCTGTTCTGGGACCTTTTTTTGTGAGTTGAATTTTCACCTTTTTCAGAGCTGGTTTTGTAGTTGTTGAGACTCCTGTGTTACATTTCTTGATATGGTAGGTTACGTCTTTGTTGTGCTTTATGGCTGCCCCTATGATCTCCCTTAATAAACTATATATAAACCCAATTTTAATTACCATCAATCTTCTCATCTTCCTCTCCATCTGGAAGGACTATAACGACTGTAGTACATCCCTGTTTTTAATACGGTGGCACCGTAGTTTTCATGATAATCACTGGATTGTTTCTTTCAGTATTAAAGCTGTGATTGACTTTGGAGCCTTCCCTAACTGAGTAGAATTCTGAATAATGTGTCGTTCTAAAACATGCAGTTAGTGGTTTTGTTCTTCTAAGCCAAAGCCAAGAACTTCTTTCCATACTTCTTGTAGTTTTGATTTGGTTTTTACAAAGTATCTGAGTTTCTGTTTATCCGGGAATGTCTTAATTTCATTTTCATATTTGAAAGATCATTTTTCAGGATTTATAATTCTTGGCTGGAAGTTCTTCTCCTTCGAGGCTTTGAATGTGTCATGCCACTGTCTCCGTGCCAGCATAGTTTCTGCTGAGAAATCTGATGAAAGCCTACAGGGTTTCCTTCTGAATGTTAGCTTTGCTTTGAGTTTTGCTGTCTTTAAGAGTTGCTGTTTATGTTTTATTTTGTTAAGCTTGATTATAATATGTCTTGGAGTCTTTCTTTTGAAATCTGTATTGGGTGGTGTATGATATGCATCTGGGATATCTATATTCTCTTCCTTCATGATTTCTGGGAAGTTTTCTGTCATCAGCTCAGCAGTGATCCTCTCTGTGTTCTCACATGTCTCGTCCTGTTCAGGGACTCCAATTAATTGAAGGTTGTTCTTCTTAATAGAGTCCCACATGCTTCTTAATGCTTCTTCATTTTTCTTTTTTCTTTTTTTCTGATCCGAATTGATGGCACTTGTCTTGGCTTGGCTTTTTTCTGATTTCTGCTCATGGATGCTGGTATCAGTAGCTCTGTCTTCCAAGTCAGAAATTCTTTTTTCCATTTGTTGCATTCTGTTTTCTTGGCTTTGAATGGAAGTTTCTATGTCTTTGATTTTGTTCTTGATCTGTTGGATTTCAGAGTACTGGTGTTTCATCAGATCAAACAGCTTGATTAGCTTTTCCTTTTGTTCTGGTGCATTTTGTATAACGGTTCTGTATATAATCCTTTAGTATTTACCTTCTGATAATTTCAGAAAAGTTTCGTCATCTGGAAAACTCCTTGGTTGTTTTGTTTGGGAGCCTTCTGAAGCCATGAGTAATTTCTTGTATGCTGCAAGCATCTGTTGATTTTTGGGCTTTATGTGAGTAAGTAAAGGCTGGCAGAGATACTGTGAAGATGGACTGCAGATGTTTCTCTAGGCTGTGTTAAAATGTAAAACAAAAGGTATCTGACCACTTCCCAAGTCAGTCTGCTTTTCAGGTCCCTCTTCCCCACTAGAAAAGTAAGCACCTCTATATCCAACTCCAGATGATACAAACTAGTTCAAAGTACAGCAATTTTAGTGCCCTGTTGGCCTCTGCTGACAGGGCCCAGCCTTAGGCGAGACTGTGTGAACTACTGTTTTTCTGGTAGAAAAGTGCTCTCCTGTGGGCAGGCTCTGGCTCCCAAGCTAATAAATAGGTCCAGCTGTGGCCACCACATCTAAAATGGTGCCCTCCATGCGGTTGGCTGAAAGAGGGGCTAAAGATGCTGAGAGGTAGTGAGTCTTCCACCTCTGTTGCTGGGTCCCTTCTATAGGCGACACTGTGTAAACTACTGCTTTTCTGTTGGACAAACACTGTCCTGTTTGCAGGTGCTGGCTCCCAGGCTAAGAATTAGGTCCTGCTAAAATCTCTGTATCCAACATGGCGTCCCACATACAGGCACTGCGGTTCTGTATAAGCCACGCTGTGACAGTGATAAAAAGACAGGCCCAAGGTGGCTATATGCACAGAGTCCTAAGCCTGGCTCTCAAAAATATGACAATTTCACCTGCCTATCCCACCAGCAGTGTGTCTGAGTCTAGCCGCTAGGCAAGATCCAGCTCCACCTGCTGGCCAAGACAGAGGGAAAAAATGTCAAAATGGTGTGTTTACCTTCATTCCATGACAGCCAGGGCCAGCCAGGAGCGGGAGCCAGTGAAAGAGAGGAGGTTTTACGTTCAGCGGCATGAAGTCTAAATTAACAGCCCTGTGCAGTGTCCTGGGGGCTCACTAGGTGACCAGAAGATTCCTTTTGATTATCACTTCAGGTCTTGGATCTAAGGAGATGTGTGCTTAGTCTGCCATCTTGACCTTACCCCACAGAGTTCATTCTTAACTTTGTAATAAAGAAATATCAAGACTTGCTGCTTTCTACTACATTAGTACAAATTTATAGAAATAAAATTACCACAGCCTTATATCAGGTCTCTTTAGGCCTTGGCTGGCTTAATAATGGTACCCTTGACATAATAGTTTTCATAACAATTATCTAAGAACATTTCTGTGTGTTTAAAACCATCAATATTATTTCTTTAAGACATCAAAAGATCAAGAAAGATTGTGACTAGGTGTTTGAGTATATGAGCATCTGACAGACTTACTACTTTTGTTGCTCTTAGTCTGCTTAGAGGAGTGTGTCTACAAAATTTACATTAACAAATGCCTTAAAGGAGCATTATTAAAATCTGATTATTTTATTTTAATGCCTGTCATCATCTTTTCAGAAAATGAATAATCCTGGATCAATTGCTTAGGAAAAAATTGTATTTAAAAGTTACCATGTCAAAATTAAAATAAAGTGAAGTATGAACTTGTTGTATACAACTATCATCTTAGCATCTTAGCATCATTTAGATATAAATAATCTAAATTGTCAAATAAGTGTTAACTCACATATAATCTAAGCTCATAAAAATGATCTCATTGGTAAGATCAATTGTAGTACTTTTTTATTAAAAGTAGTTGGAAAGAGCATGTTAGTGCTCTGTGTTTTTCTCTGATTTCACCTGCTTCACATTTAGCTGCATTATAAAACTCTTTCAGACATCCAGAGAACACTGGCTTCTCAGTCCTTGTTGGTTTGACCATGAATTTTGCCAGCAACAAGAAATAGTGCTTATCATAAGCAGAGGGTAATTGTGTTACTTTATTATTTTTATTCCCACTCTGAAACTTGGCAAACAAAAAAAACTCTGAGACTTCAGCTTCCAGAATACTAGAAACTAGAGACTGACAATGTTTCTTAGCTAATACTTTGTCAAGAATTCTATTCAAACACTTTCATACAAAATTCTGAAACTAAACTTTTGTCTCTCCATTTATTGTCAGTTAATGATCAGGGATTTTACTATTTGAAAAATGATGTTTAAAGGTTAAGTTTCTACTTTAATCCATCTAGTACTCATTAGAATGTAGATTTAAATGTGAGAAGTTTTTAGGACTATGGTATTTAAGATTGAAAGAACCAAGAGTGCATACATAGGTTTTCATTATCACTATATTGTGGAACCAGTTCCTATTTGTCTATTATATTTGAAAATTATTTCTTATTTTCTTACATAGCTAGTGATAGCTGGAACTCTACCAGGCAGCCTTGTTCTTCTAGATCTTCCAAGTTTCCTACCTTTGACTGGATGGTCTTACTACTTTTCTGTCACTCCTTTTATTGGAAAACATTTAAACATTCCTTCTATAACAGGCTGTTACTTACATCAGTTCTGGCTTTTGCAGGATTTACTGTATATTTCTTCAAAAGTTGTTTAAAAATTTCATTTTGATAGTCTATTCTAGTGATTAAAGTTGCATGCTTTAGACAAATTATTCACATCTTAGTTCTCAGACTTACTAAATTGGTACCTGTTATGGTTTGAACTGTATCTCCCAGAAAGATATGTTGAAGTCCTAACAGCTGACACCTGTGAATGTGACATTGTTTGCAAATAGGATCTTTAAAGTTCTTATCAGTTAACCTGAGGTCATACTGAGTACAGTGGGTCTTATCTCATCTGAGTGGTATTTTATGTATGAAAATAGTAGATCCAAAGAATTAAACAGAAGAACTTCAATGTCATGACTGAAACAGATGCAGCTGCAGTCAAAGAATGGTATGGATTACCAGGAACAATCAGAAGCTAAGGGCAAGGCATTGACAGGTTTGTCTCTCAGAGTCCTCAAATGCAATCAACATGGTTAATACCCTGATTTGGACTTCCAACTTTCAGAACTGTGAGACAGCACACGTCTTTTTTTTTAAAGACATTCACTTTATGGTATTTTGTTACAGTAGCCCTAGGGAACTAAGACAGCACTCTTAGAGAGTACATTAACCTTTGAAAGCCTAGATTCCTCGTCTATAAAGTAGAGAAAATAATTGCTCTTATCTAGGAATTATGTGAGACCGCTGGGGGTATAGTGATTAAGAACTCAGCTGATAACCAAAAAGCTGGCAGTGTAAATCAGCTAGCCGCTCCTTAGAAATCTTATGAGGCAGTTCTACTCAGTCCTATAGGTTTGCTATGAATCAGAATCTCCACAAAAGCACCAGTAAAGAATAACAACAGTAAAGAACACTATGAAAATTAAAGTAAAAGTGTGAAAATTTAGAAATTTTCAGATATTAATTCATAAATACTTAACATATCAAGTTGCAGAAAAAGTAGAATGGACTCAGAAGCATAACACACTCAAGAAAGATCTTAGTATCTCTAAAAGTAAAATATTACTTCTTCTTACAGAGTCAAATCAACCTCAAAAAACCAAACCCACTGCCACTGAGTTGATTCTGACTTAGAGGAACCCTGTAGACAGAATCATGGTGACAAGAGTTGGGTCCAACTCGCTGGCACTTGGCATAGACAGAATGGAATTGCCCCATAGAGTTTCCAAGGAGTGGCTAGTAAATTTAAACTGATTAAAAACAAATGAACAGACACTGCATTTAAAAAACAGAAACAAAATCCCTGTCCATTGAATTGATTCTTAGTCATTAACAACCTTATAGGACAGAGTAGAACCACCTCATAGAGATTCCAAGGAGCACCTGGTAGATTTGAACTACTGACTCTTTAGTTAGCAGCTGTAGCTCTTAATCACTATGCCACCAAGGTTTCCAAACATCGTGTGGATGGATCAATAAGAGTACTCTTATATAAGTCTAAGAGGTCTAACGGATGGAAAAAGGTTCTAAATTCAGATTTTACCAAGAGCAGTTACTGACATATCCATTCCTTTTCCCAAGGTTTGTAGAAACAACCATAGAAAATTCTGATTTCTTTCTTTAGTGTCTTAACCTGACGTTCATGGAAAAAAACTTTGGGGGCGAAAAAATGAAATAAAATAACCCAAAATCATTGCCATGAGTTGCTTCTAGCTTGTAGCAACCATAAGACACTGGGAAACTACCTCCATGTATTTCCAAAGTGCAACTTGTGGATTTGAACTGCTGACCTTATGGTTATCAGCAGAGATCTTTACCACTGAACCACCAGGGTTCCAGGTTTGGATGTGTAGCAAAGCTAGATGTCCCAGACAGCCACACTAAGTGCATGCAGTTGTGTATGTTCTGAGTTTGGGGGGGGGAGGGATGTGCTGCTCCAGGTGAAGGTGATTTAAACATTAGATCTGAATAGAGGGAATTTAAGATTAATTCTTTATTTTTAAGTTTCAGAAGTATAAATAGCTATTTCTAAATATTTTAAGACAAGTGTCTTGAGATAAGTCAAATATACAAATATAAAAATACATAAGTAAAAGAAATAGAACATATGCCATAGATTTAAAAATTGAGAAAAAGTTAGATTTTTAAGTGTTCAAGCACTTATTTATTTTTAACTGATGGAGAAAGTTAAAATTTGAAAATAAATAGTAAAATTCAATCTTAGCTCTTTTCCCCACATGCTGCAGGAATTACTACATGGGTATTTACTATAGAAACAGTTTAGATTTTAAAGATGTAACTGGAAATAGTCTTATTGTTGGAAATTATCAATAGTGAATACCTGATCTGTTTATAATTGTTGTATTCAAATTGCCTTGAGGTTTTAAAAGAAATTTTTAATTTCAGTAGCATCCATTGTGAGTATGGGAGTTTTTTGCTGATAAACATACAGACTCTTACCATAGGATTGTGAACAGATATGAATAAGGATCAAAGAGAATAAGGATCACATTTAAATCTTCATCTTTCCCACCATTAAAGAAGGAAAAAAAAATCTACAAAATATTTGCAAAGCTCCAATGTGTGAGCTGTCTCTTCGATTAAATGTTGACTCAATCCACAGCCATTGCCTGAGCAGGAGTAATGCAGTAGCTAGATGATTTTTTTCAAAAGACTTATTTGTTTTCACCTTCATGACTGGAGAAAGGCAAGAGCCTACAGATGACTCATATCTACTATGCAGAGGAATCTGTTGGTCTTCATACAGTACCTCTTATCTTAAAATCATGTTCCAGTACTCTGGCCAAGAAACACTGGTTGCACAATGGTTAAGTACTTGGCTGTTAACTGGTAGTTCAGCCGATAGAATCCACCAGCTGCTCCATAGGAGAAAAGACCTGGAGATGTGCTCTGAAACAGATTACATCCTAAGAAACCCTGTGGGGATATTCTACTCTGTCATATAAGGTAGTTAGGAGTTGTAACTGACTTGATGGCACACAATGACAGTGCCCTGGATAGGACATTCCCTCCTTCCTGATTATGCATTATAAAGCTTTGTCCTCACTAAATAGTAAAGTCCCCCATTTCCCCAGGTTATGCCAAGTACAAAATTAAATAGATCAACTCAATACTCAGAAAAACAGAAAGTCCAGTGAGCAATTAGTAATTTAAGCTGCTTTTAGCAGAGACTTTAAATAACGGTGACTCAAGCAAGATACAGAACTCTGGTAGCATGCTGGTTAAGCTCTTGGCTGCTAACCAAAGAGTTGGCAGTTTGAATGCACCACTCACTCCTTGGAGACACTATAGGGCAGTGCTATGCCATCCTACAGGGTCAGTACGAGTTGGAATTTATTCGATGGCAATGAGTTTGGTTTGATAAGCAAGCTAATACATAATTTCTCTCATATTTCAGTGGGACAGGGAAGGAAATAAATGCAGGATCACATGCTTTCATGAAAACAATAGATGAGATCCTGTAAACATATGGAAGAATGGTCTTTGTAGGAAATGAGAACTGTTGGCCATCCTAACAGAAGATAAGAAAGAACATTTAGGTACAATGAAGATGAATTTATTCATTCAGATGGTGAGAAGAAGAAGTTTACATAATCTTTATTTTCGAAAACAACTTCAAGACAAGATCATTAGCAGAGCAGTGGGGCCTTAACTGGTGTTTCCATGTGGGGAAAGTGGAGATGGAAGCTTCCTGGTAATTTAAAGATGGTACAGACTGGGAGAGGACAATAGAAAATTGTGAACACAAGATAAAATTCTGATACACGAGTGCATCCTGGAAGATTTTCAAATTCTACAGAGGTTAAGTTATGTGACTAAAAAAACGCCATCATGGTGAGGTGGTCATTACACTGTGGCCCATCTGTTCAGTTATTGTTTTTTTCTGCCAGACTGTGAAGTGACCAGGGATAGTGGCTTTCCTCAGTCCTGTGTCTTTAGTTTTTAACATGAACCATATCAATGAAAGTTTGTTGACTGAAAGAGTGACACTATTAAAAATGTATGGTAATCACATTTTCTTGGGTTTATACATGGTGCTCAAAGATAATTCTCCTTTTAATAGAACTTTCTGTATGTTCATTAGTAAAATGCATTCAGCCTGTGGACCCTGAGACTCTGAGAAAATGGGAAACACCTTTTAGACAGAACCTCTGTTTTGTGTGAGGTTTAGCATCAATTCATTGCTTAAAAAGAACAATCAGATTCCTGTCTCAGGCCACTATGATCGCTACATTACAGTGAGTTTGAGATTTCAACAATGCTGCTTCTAATAGGCCAGTCTGTTTCATTTTAACCTGAACCCTAAATAGAACAGGTATTTCTTTCTTCACAAGCTTTATCTTTCAGGTCTATTAAGTATCCTTGAAAGAAAAAACATTTTAAAATAAAGAACTCTACTAAATGGCCATAAAACCCTTTGCAAAATCAAAATGGAATTGTTATATTGATTATTTTAGTTCCAAAGATGTTCCATAGTTTCAATTTTGGCACCTTTTGAAGTTGCATTTACTCTTTCAAGCTTTTAAAGCCCTGTTTAATGAATCAATTGAGTCATTTAGTCAATATGAGTATCCTTGGCTTCTAAGAGTTAATATACCTTTTCTGCAGTATTTCCATTATGCAAAAGGAATAGTTTAAACACTTGACAAATCAGATATAATATTACCTAAAAATACACATTTATCAGAAGGATGGACATTGTGCTTCCGCACTGATATACATCTTATTTGTGTTTAAATTCACAGACCCACATAGGAAGAAACAGCCTCTGTTTGAAAATGTCAATGGAATGAAACACTGTCGTAGAATAATGATCTCTTGTTCCTACACAAATGCCTAGGGAAAACTAAGATGTTCATTTTCAAAGGCAGAAACATTGATCCACTGGGTATGTCCTATTAAAATGACTTTATTTCATTCCATCAAATAGCTGATGTAAATTCAGTCATTTAGTCTGATAGATGTGGGTTCTGGAGAGTGACATTTGTGGGCCACAGTACTGCTAAGATGAAAAAAAAATCATTGCATTTGCTGTGGTTTATTTGTGAGCAAAATGGAATTAAGTTTGTCCATGAATGCTCTGAGGTTTAATACCGGCAATTTAGAAGGGATGTATACTGGTTTTTTCTTTGATTTCTTTTAAGTAAAACTTACTTGTTTTTGTTCTAATGGTCCTTCAGTTACATAATTCTGAATTACATGTGTTCTACTGAGAATTCTACATATTTTTATATATTAAGAAATAGGCACTAATGTAACATTTGAAAGTTTGTGGCCAGTGACTGCTCGTATGATGGTAAATATTAGCTCAGTTAAAGGAAAAGAAAAAGTGATAGGCTGTTTTGATAGTTAGCATTTAATCTGAAGGGCAAAAGGGAAAGATGTTCAGAGCTCCAGGGGAAGGAAGGAAAAAGGGTAGAGATTTATATATTCCACTGTGTGCATACACATGTATGTAAGTCTAAGCACAGGTGATCTGTAAACACGTTTTGTGTTGTTAGTAGTCACATAATCCTTCCGAACAGGTATTGTACCTGCTCCTGTGGTATACAAGATAGCACATTCTGGTTTTTCATAGTGCATTTCATTTTAGTGATGAAAAGTAATAGACTAAAAATTAGATTTTATATCATTGTTATCATTGTATTTTTTCTGTGGGATCTAACTTTCATGTTGCCACCATATGGATGGCTGGAAAATACAATTATCTTTTTCCCCCCGCCATTAGAACACATAACTATAGCACTAAAGGTAAAGTCAAAAGAAAATGATCTTTTTAACTAGACTAAGTCTATTTCCTTTCAGGTTGAGATTATTCCACTCATAGTGACCCTATGTCCAACAGACTGGTCCTACACCATCCTCAGAATCATTTGTTTACTTAGGCCCGTGATTAAAGCCACTGTGTCACTTCATCTCACTGAAAGTCTTCCTTTTTCACGGACCTTCCACTTTACCAGGAATGATATCCTTCTCCAGGGACCGATTCCTTCTAACAACATATCCAAAATATGTGAGATGTAATCTAGCCGTCCTTTCTTCTGAAGAGGACCTGGTTGAACTTCATCCAGGCCCCACGTGTACCTCTAGGCCCTGCTGTCCTAACACAGCTTTTCTGCTGGAGAGACACTTGTGACTCCACCTCCTAACCAAGACAGCATCCCACTCAAACTGTCCTGCCTGCCATGAAACAGCAGAATCTATGGCTCAGCTCAGAAAAGAGACAGTGGAGTGGCAATGGTGCCCTCAGTCAGCAGCCGGGCTCTCAATATGTGGCAATCCCAAGTACAGTCTCTCTGCTGTGCTATTCACTGTTTACTTAAGCACTGCAGCTCAGCGTATTACCTGGCTCACGCCTAGCTCTTGCCTACTGAATAACGAAGAAAATATCAGTACCTGCAGTCCTCCCAGATGGTGAGTCAGCAGAAGCTGGATTGAGCATGCTGCTGCCTAGTCTTTGAAAGAGGTGATTAGCCCCTTACTGGAGATTGGTCTAATCTGACAACCCTATGCCAAATTCTAGGGCTCCCTGGATGTCCACTTTGCTCTGTTCAGTTGTCATTTCAGGCCTTAGTTCTCAGAGGCAACTGAGAAGATGTGTGTCTCGTCTGCCATCTTGGCCCCACCACTCTGTTTTTCAAAACTTTTAAGACGTCTTTTGTAGCAGAATTGCCAAATGCAGTGCATCTTCTTTATTTCTTGACTGGTGCTTCTGTGGATGTTGATTGTGGATCCTTGTAAAATGAAATCCTACACAACTTCAAACTTTTTTCCCCCTACTTAGCATGATGTTGATTATTGGTCCAGTTGTGAGCATTTTTGTTTTCTTTATGTTGAGATGTAATCTGCACTAAAAACTGTGGTCTTTGATATTCATCAGTAAGTGCTTCAAGTCCTCTTTCAGCAGGTTGTGCCATCTGCATAACATAGTTTGTTAATGAATCTTCTTCCAATCCCGATACCTATTTTCTTCATACAGTCTAGCTTTTCAGATTATTTGTGAAGCATATAGGTTGAATAGGTATGGCAAAATGACGCTACCCTGATGCATACCTTCTCTGACTTTAAATCACGGACTAAGCACTTTTTCTGTTTGAACAACTGCCTCATGTTCTATGAATAAGCCCTTTATGAGTACAATTAAGTGTTTTGGAATTCTCCTTTGTCACAATTGCATCCATAATTTGTTATGATCCACAAAGTTGAATGGCTTTGCATAGTCAGTGAAGCACAAGTTAGCATCTTTCTGGTATTCTCTGCTTTCAACTGGAAGTCATCTGAAATCAGCAATGATATCCATGATTCTGCATCTTTTTCTGATTCTAGCTTGAGTTTCTGGATGTTTCCTGTCAATATACTGCTGCAGCTGCTTTTGAATAGTTTTCAACAAAATTTTACTTCTGTATGGTTTTAATGATATTGTTTGATCATTTCCACATTTGGTTTGGATCATCTGTCTTGAAAAGAGGCATAAATATGAATCTCTTCCAGTTTATTGACAAGGTAGCTATCTTTCAAATATACTGACATAGACTAGTGACTACTGCAAGCATTGTATCCCTTTGTTCAAACATCTCAGTTGGTTTCCGTTAATTGCTGGAGCCCTGTTTATCACCCGTGCCTTCAGTGTAACTTTCACTTCTCCCTGCAGTACCATCAATTCTTGATTATATGGTGCCTCCTGAAACAGTTGAACGTAGAACATTCTTTTGGTATAGTGACTCTATGTATTTCTTCTATCTTCTTTCTGTAAACAAATAGCATTTCTGAAATAAAAGGCAAATAGATAATAGATATCAGTAAGATAAGAGCTATACACATATCACAAAAATGTAGTTTTTTCCAACACTTCTTGTATATTTTTTTAATAAGTCTTTAAGTACCTGCCAATGTATTTTAAGAAGAGAGATATGTGTTGTACTCTTAACCTATAGGGGTTCTCCCTCTAGATTCTCATACTTTGCTTCTTATGTATTTTTGTAAATAACAGTTGGTCCAACTTATATTTTAGTTGCCCATGCTGGCTGTTCAGGTAGTATCTTTACTTGGAGCCATAGTCTCTGGGTAAAGTTAATACTGTTTCACCTAAAATGATATAGCCAGGCACCATCAGGGAGGGAGGAGATTGGAAACTTGAATCTAGTGGATTACATGTGTACAATATAGGACACTCCCATAAAGAGAAAGTGCTCAAATAGATACTTGCTATAGGAAAGTAAATTAAGAACATGGTTATTATAGCTTAGGTAGAGTAAAAAGCAAGCTTTAACAGACATTGAGTCAGAGTTCAAGAGACCTCAGACTAAGTGACACACCTTCTAAGGACAAATCTGGAAACCAGAAATCCAGCAAAATTCCTGAGTTCTATGATATATATATATATATATATACAAAGCAAATGAAATGATCATATTTTCACAAAGAACATTGTTAAAGAGGGAGGTAGCTAAGTATATCTATACAGGATAGTCTTTCAGGGGCAGCTAGTGGGTTTTTATCTATTTATATAAGCATTTAAAAAAATAAAAAATTTTCAAACATTTGTATGTCCCTGCATTGGTTAGTGACTGACTGTTCATGGCATCAAGTCACTGTCCCCCTCTAACTCCACTCCTTTCTACACACATACACACACACACTAGGAATTAGACGATATCATCACTTCAAAACACATTTGTAGTTCACAGTCACATGCTGAAGAGAGCAAATCAGAGTGAAGACTGCTGTCTTATACAGCCTTTAAAAAATGCTTGCTTTATTACTTTCTGACTCGACAGCACTTCGCTGGCTGGCTTATCATTTTTCTACCCATCCAACCCTTCAGATTATGACACACTATACCATTCTCCTTGGTATGATTTTGGACCTTAAACAAAGACAAACAACAACGGTAAGAACAAAAATTTATTCTGCATCCATATCTCAAGTGTAGTATCTAGGGCCTCTAAAGTTAATTTCTCCTTCTGTTTCTGCTCTGGCCTGGTCTGTTCCCAGTGTCTCTGCCCCACCTCACCATCTGTTCTATTTCTACAGCTTACTGTTGCCCCAAACCACTTGAAATCAAGAGAATTTTATCCATTATTAAATGTTATTTTAGGACATTTCCCCATTTACATGACTCAATTGATTAACCGCGACTTTACTTAGAATCTGCTTTAAAGTCACAATCAGTATATTGTTGGTTTTGTCGAAGTGTTGTTGGTTTGGCCTCAACCTCTGAGACCCAGTAGGACAGAATAGAGCTACTCCATGGGTTTTCCAAGAAGCAGCTGGTAGATTTGTACTGCTGACCTTTTGGTAGGCAGCTGAGCTCTTAATTACAACACCATGAGGGCTTCCACAAACAGAATAGAAAATGAATTTTGTTTTAATACTTCATTCAAGACTAGTTAAAAAATATATATATATATCCCTCCACACGTATGTTTTTACACATTAAGTGCTATGTTTCTCCAATTTACCCTATCATCACAGAGATAAAAGACGAGTACTACTTTCATTCAAATCTACTCTTAGTGACTCTTTGGCTTTATGGAAAAAATCAATTTCGACACACTTAAATACTCTAATTTAGTATCAAAAATTACAATCAGTACTACTAACATTTTCTTGATTATATCTCTAAATGAAAAGTGAAATGAAGATATATATTGGCACTTTTAACTGAATAAATCAATACAATCCCAAATCATTCTGCTTTACTTTAAAGTGCCTTTGTTGAAAAATCTATAGTGACTAATTTATGAACTCCTAGAACAATTTAATAACATTGTTTAACCTTTGAAATGTTTCATAATTTTAAAAACCACAAAGCATGCTATAATCTCAGAGTAACTAATATCCTTTCAAGTAGTGGAATATATGCGAAAGGACCTTAATTTTCCTGAACACACTCTTACAAGCATTTCCACATATCCATTATTTCTGCAATGGTAAGGCAAGAAGCCTATTACTTTTAGAAATGCTGACAGCAGAAGTGAATTTGCTGGCAGTTTACATGCTTACCCACTGCTGTCAAGTTGATTCCAACTCATCACGAGTCAATAGGACAGAGTAGAACTGTCCCATAGAGTTTCCAAGGAGCTTCTGGTTGATCTGAACTGCAGACCTCTTGGGTAGCAGCCACAGCACTCAACCACTATATTACAAGGGTTTTATTTTATTTTATTTTTTTTTTTGGTTTTGGATGTGTACAGTATATGAAAATGGAGATTCCCAGGGGACAGAGATATTCTGAAGGTAACCTACCTAGGCAGGCACCAATGGTCATCAAGTTGGTTCAGACTGCCGATGACTCCACAGTAGTCAGAGAAGAATTGTGTTCCACGGGATTTTCAATGCTGATTGAACTTGAACTACTAACATAGCCAGTTATTCTGATGCTAACTGGAAGTTGGAGGTTTGAGTCCCCCCAGAGGCACCTCAGAAGAAAGACCTGGTGATCAGCCATTGAAAAACCAGCCACTGAAAAACTCTATGAAGTATAGTACTACTTGTAAAACTTGGGATCCCTCTGAGTCAGGATCAACTTGACAGCAGAGAGGACTTTGTTATGTTTCATTTACCAACTGTTTCCTGTTATGAACCAGAAGCTGTATGATTATGGAATTTTGAAGATAAATACCTAGGATTAGGAAAATTTGCACATCCTAGGTAACTGATTTTGACAGCACTTTCACAAAGATGCTAGCTTAATTTCCTAGGTTCTTGGAGTTAGTGTGCATATATAACTTTTGAAAGCTACACTTACTAGGTGACAGCTTAAGTTTCGTTAATAACAACAAAAATGAAATATATAAAACATATTTCCTAATCACAATCATACAGCCTCAGTGGGAAACATAAGGCAAAAAGCATGAATCAGTATAAAATTATGTATCATTTAATGTCATTTTTCATGCTTAATAGTTTCCATAAGCTCTTAGGAGACAGAGATAAGTGGAAGCTAAAAGTCAGCAAAAGGGTCAATTGTAAGGTAGCGTTTTACTTTGTACTGGCAGACACAGAGGAAAGGTACAGGCTATAAGGGAAGACTTTCTGGATTATTAAAAAGAAACTGAATAGGAATGAAGAGGACATTTACACCTTTACTTAAATCAGTCATTCTCAACCCGAAGCAACTATAAACCAAACAAAAACCAAATCCACTTGCATATTCAAGTTATTGTCTAGTATCACACACGGTACAACTCATAGAGACCCTATAGCTCAAAGTAGAACTGCCTCATAGTTTCCAAGCAGCACCTGGTGGATTTGAACTGCTCATATTTTGGTTAGCAGACACAGCACTTAACCCACTACGTCATCCCAACCCCACTCTCCAGGTGATACTTGGCAATGCCTAGAGACATTTTCAGTTATCTTAATGCCAGTGAAGCTGTGGGGGTTGGAGAAGCTGGGAGGTGGTCTACGGAGTCTAATGTACCTCTAGGAGATAAAGGCCAGGGATGCATCTAAACCTTCTGCATCAAACAGGAGAGTACTGGCACACCAAGAACTTAGCATGTCAAAAATGTTAATAGTCCACAAGGCTGAAAAATGTTTGCCTAAATGTGGTAGGCTGGCAGGTGAGTTTCTGGTATCTTCATCCTGCCTTAGGTTGTAGGTGGGCCACAGAAGGGCCGTCACTGCGTTTATCTAGCCATTGAACTAGTAATAACATTATATTTAGATTCAGATAAAAAGAAATGATTAAAGAGTTTATTCTGAGTTGACAAGTTTTCATCACCAAACCAAATGAAATGTTAAATTGTGTACCACGGCACATACCATAGAGACCAAGGAGGTCTTTCCATTGTGGGGGGACCTTCTTTATTTATGTAGTTTGCAGCATCCATGTGTATCCTTAGATTTATTCCTAAGTATTTATCCTTTTTAGTGTTACTTTAATTTGAAAGGTTTTCTTCTTTCAAGTTCGTGTTCTTCATTGATTTTTTTATGCTGATCTTATATCCTACAACCTTGTTGAACTGGTTTATTAATTCTTATTTTTTTAGTGATTCCCTAGTACTGTGTATATATAGTATCCTGGGATCTGGAAAGAGAGAGAGTTTTACATCTTTTTCAACATCAATGTCTTTTTCTTTGTCCTTCTCTTTTCTTTCTTTACATTTTGTTTTCCTTAGTTGTCTTTACTACAACCCCCAGGGCAATCTGAGACAAATACATGCAATCACATTGTGTTGTATAGTCCCCTTTATGTTTTTGCGTATTCAGATTATTGTCTAGTAACACACAGTGTCAAAGCCTGAAGAAAGAAAATAACTTTCTTTAATATTTCTTGGAGAGCAGTTCTATTTTTTTTAAACTGTGTATTAGATGAAGATTTACAGAGCAAGTTAGTTTCTCATTAAGTAATTAATCCACACACTCTTTTGTGACATTTGCTACCAACCTTGTAATGTCAACATTCTCCCCGTCTTGACCTCTAGTTTCCTTTACCAGCCTTTCTCTCCCTTCATGACCTTTGTATTTGCCTCCTGTGCTGATGTGTACATTCGATCTTGTTTTGTTTTAGTGTCGCTTCTAATCTATGGTTGGAAACCTTGGTGGTGTAGTCGTTACATGCTGTAACTCCTAACTGAAAGGTTGTTAGTTTGAATCCACTAGGCACTCCTTGGAAACTCCTTGGGGCAGTTTTACTCTGTCCACTAGGGTTACTATGAGTCAGAATCAACTCAGCGGCAATGAGTACTAAATCTTGGATTGAAGGCTGAACCTCAGAAGTGACTTCAGTACTAAGTTAATAGGATATTCAAGAGCCATACTCTCAAGGCTTCTCTCATCTCTACCAGGCCAGAAATCCTGATCTTTATTTTTTTTTTTATTTTCCTTCTTTGTGAGTTAGAATTTTTCTTATTCTGTGTTTTTCTCCATCTCTGTCTGGGACCCTCTACTGTGATCCCTGTGAGTGCAGTCAGTGTGGCAGTTGGGCACCACCTAGTTGGGCTGGACTCCACCTAGCGGAGGCAGTCATAGTTGGGTTCCTTTAGTCCCTTGGATTACTCTTTCCCTTGTGACTTTCAGTTTCCTTCATTCTCCATTTTACAGTATCTTAGACAGCCACTTCAAGCTTTTAAGACCCCAGAGTTTACTCACTAAAGTAGGATGTATTAATTATACTACATCAGTTGAGGTAGGTGGTCCTTAAGACCAGGATTCCCAGCTATCATCCCAGTAATTTAGTGCCTCATGGAGTTAGGTTCTGTTTATGAAGCTTCTAAAACCTTCCTTCGGTCAAGTTGTGGTGACTTCCCCAGTACTGTGTGCTATTTTACACAACAGTTAAACACAACTGTTTATTATCTAGTTAGGGTTTTTCTCTCTTATGGAATAGTTCTGCTATGGAAAAAAAAAAATCTGTAAGCTTTTGTTTATCTGAAAATGTATTTATTTTGCCTTAGTTTGCCAAAGTTAGTTTTGAGGGCTGTAGTATATATATATATTTGTTTTTGTTTGTTTTTTAAAGGCTTGGTGCTTGTGTTCTGTTACCTTTGGACCGCCATTGTTTTTGATAGGAAGTCAGCTGTTATTCTTAATGGCATTCTCTTGTAGCTTTTTTTTTTTCTTTTTCTTTCTTTCTTTCCTTTTTTCCTGCTTTCAACGTGCTTTTTTTCTTTGTCTCTGAACATTTTAAATATGATGTGTTTGTATATCACATTAGTTCACTAGGGCTGTTACAATAAAATATCATATACTGAGTGGATTAAGATAATAGAAATTAATTGTCTAACAATTCTGGAGGTCAGTAGTCTGAATTCAAGGAATGAGGAGGACCATCCTCACTTTAAAGGCTCTGGGAAAAGTCTTATCTCTTCTGGGTTTTGGTGCTCCCCAACAATCTTGGTATTCTTTGGCTGTGAGATGCATCACATCAGCTTCTGTCTCATCTCCACATAGCCACTTCCTCATTTCTCCATCTGTATTTCTTCTTTTTATAAGGACAAAATTTAAATTGGATTAGGACTTATGCTGCATTAGAATTATCTCAAGTTGATGAAAAATATCTTCAGAGATCCTATTTCTAAACATTCACAGGTACTGGGGGTTAAGACTTTGACATATCTCTGGGGGCATAAATCAGACCACACTAAAAGTTAATTACTTTAGAGATTGTTTTGCTTCTTGGTGATATAGATTAATATTTTTTTATCAAATTTTTAGCTATTGTTTCTTTAAATATTTTTATGCCTTTTTGTATTCCATTTCTGTTACTTTTATTATATATATGAGAGTGTAGCTAATGTCACATTTTTTTGATGTTCTACTGTTTTTCTTTCTGTTTTTCAGATTGTATAATATCGACTGAGATCTCTTCAAGTCTGCTTTTTTATGTCAATTCAAACTACTGTATAGCCATTTTGGTGATTTTTTTTTCATTGCTGTTATTGTATTTTTCAATCCAAAATTCTCATTTGGTTTTGTAAATAATTTCTTTTTAAAGATATTCTTTCTTTGATAAGATGTTATTTTACTTCCTTAGTTCCTAAGACATGGTATCCTGTAATTCTTTGAACATATTTATAATAATATAAAAAGTGGTTTGAAATTTTTCTTTGCTATGTCTAATTTCTTTCTTTGCTGAGATCCAATATGTTTTGTTATGTCTTGTCCCCCACCCCGCCAAAAAGCGTACTGCCATTGAGTGAATTCCAACTCCTAGTGACACTAGAGAGCAGAGTAGAGCTCCATAGAGTTTCCAAGGACCACCTGGCAGATTTGAACTGTCAGTCTTTTGGTTATCAGTCATAGGACTTAACCACTATGACACCAGGATTTCCTTGCTAAATCCAGTCTCTTTAAAATAAATTTCTATTGATTATTACGTTTTCCTGTATATGGTTCACACTTTATTATTTTCCGACGTATCTCATATTTTTTGCTAGAAACTTGATTTTTAAAATACTATTTCTTTAAATGTACTTAACATGAAGGGTTACAGCACAAACCAGTTTATCATTAAACAGTTACTACACATATTGTGTTATGACACTGGTTAATAGCTCATAACATCTCAACATGTCCTTCTCAAACTTGGATTTCTTGTTACCAATTTTCCTTTTACCTCTTGACTTCTTGTCTTTGCCCATGGACCGGTGTTCCCTATTTTAATCTCAATTTCTTTCATAGTGCTCTCTAATCTTTGGCTGAAGGGTAGACTTCAGGAGTGACTTCATCATGGAGCTGAGGGGGTATCTTAGGGTATCAGGGTTTCTCTACTCTGTCAGGTGAGCAAGTCTGATCTTTTTTCACGAGTTGGAATTTTGTTTTACATTTTTCTTTAGCTCTGTCTGCACCCTGTATAATGATCTCTGTCAGAGAAACTAGTGGCAGTAGCCAGGAATCATCTAGTTGTCCTAGACTCAGTGTGGTGGAGGCCACTGTAGATATGGTCCATTAGGGCATTCAGACTAATCTTTTCCTTGTATCTTTAGTTTTCTTCATTCTTCTTTACTTCCAAGGGGGTGAGGGCAGTGGAATATCTAGGACGGCTGCTTATAGTCTTTTAAGGTCTCAGATGCTACTAATCAAAGTAGAGTACAAAACATTTTCTTTACAAATTATGATATGCCAATTGTGCTAGATGCTTCCTGAGACCATGGTCCCCATAGCCTTCAGCACAATTCAGTCTGTCGGCAAGTTTGGATGTGTATGTGGAGCTGTCTTGTACAAGTTACACTAGACTTCCCAGTATTATGTACTGTCTTAACTTTCAACAAACTCACCAGTTATCTGTGGTCTATTTACTGCTTTTTTCATTCATAACCCTCTGCTCCCTTGTAAGCATTTTAGATCATGTTATGTAATATATTGTAGTAAATATAGATATTATTCTCCCTTCCAGGTAGTTAATGTTATTATTATTACTTAGTCATGTATTTTTTTAACTTACTTTTTTTGTGTTGTGATTAAATGAAAGTTTCCAATCCAAGTCAATTTTCCATATGAAGCCTCAAGCACCTGCCTCTGCAACTTTATCTGCTCTCCTTACCCTGTGACAGCATACTTTTCTTTTTCACTTTTTACTTTGAGTATCTACTCAACCAACACTTGTCTCCTCTTTTCCACCTTCTCTTTTCCCTTCTCAAAAGAAACCAGTAGGACAGCTTCACATATATTTTAAACTATCAGGTACGCACACCACCTGTATCACTCTGTGTTCCCAAGTCCAGTCTATTCTTTGAAGTGTTGGCTTCAGTACTGGTTTTATCTCTGGTCTAGGAGGAAGTCTAGGAGTTATATTCTCTGGGGACCCTCTAGGCTGTTGGATCATCAAGTCTGGTCTTTTAATAAAATGCTTGATCTGCACACCACTCTTTATTATGCTATGTCCAGGAATCTACGTTGTGTTCCCTGTCAGTGTTGTCATTGGTGATGGCCAGGTACTATCTATCTAGCTCTTCTGTTCTCTTTCTGATATAGCCTCCCGATCCTATGGGTTCATGTACTTATTTATTTAGCAGTTTTACTGAATTAATTTTATGAAGTGTAATCCCTCTACACTGTGTTTTCCTTGAAGTTTCTTCTTCGGTTATTTTTGTTGTTTTTGTCTTTGAACCTGGCCACCTAAGTGTTACCCTGGGATCAGCATAAGCCAATTTACTAGTTGCAGGTTGTGAGTAAGTGCTGTCTGCCCAAGTGCCAGATAGGCTTGTTATTGCATACCATTATATATTTGTGTCTCTGTGAGAGAGAGTATGTGTGTGTGATGAATGTCATCATCACAGTTCTAGGGATTTACATTTTGTCCTGCTTCCATCCAGCATAGGTCTAGTGGTTTGCCTTTTCTTACATTCATTTTTCAGATGATATCATCTCAGGGATACACACAGTCTTCTACATCGCCATGGATGTTTGTGGTTTTGTTTTTAATACTGCCTACCAAAAAATTGCTCCTACGTCATAACAGCTTATTTTTGACAATGTTAGGTCAGAGATTGTGCTTATGTCTTGAACTTCAGGGAGGAACCCTTTCTGTACGGATTGATCCTTGTGCAGCTTGTGGAAGATTTTCACCTCTTTCTCAAGCCTTTTTCTGGTTACTACTTCTGAGTGCACGCTGTGTAGAATGTACTCACGGTCGCCCTCATCTCTGTTGACTGTAATGTAAGTATGGCTATTCTTGACAGTCTCTTTTCCTAGTTCTCTCGGGTAAATTTTTGATTGCTCTGCATTTTTACTAGCTGCTGTAGTATCAAGGAGCTGTAAATGCACTCTTTATTTATCTCACTGTTTTTGACAATAACTTTACACATTAAAGTGTTCGTGTTCTATTCCAAATAAAGTTAGTTCTCTTAGGGCAACTCTAAACCCAAACCAAACCCACTCCCATTAAGTTGACTCCAACTCATAACACCTGCATCGGACAGAGTAGAAATGCCTCATAGAGTTTCCAAAGAGTGCCTGGTAGATTCAAACTGCCAACCTTTTGCTTAGCAGCCATAGTACTTAACCACTATGCTACCAGTCCAGCTCTACAAACATTAATGTTTATAGCTTGGCTCTTTACTTGGCAGAACCTCCGTACCACTGCCCACCATAACTGAGGGTAGGAATTGAAGCTTCTTTCTCCCAGGGTAATATTCATACTCTATGAGTGGGTACCTCATATTCTTGGCTTTGTCTTCCCAACTCGGTACCTCTACTCTTCATGCCAGCTGGGGTGGACCCATTATTTCCAATCTGTCAGATCTGAGATAGAACTTCTGCCCACCAAGTGGAGGACGGGTAGAGAAAGATAGCCCCGATCCTCTCAGCTGTGCCTGTCAATCATTGAGTTTCTGCAGCACAGGGCAGATGTAACTGAGACACACCAGCAGCCTGCCTCACCTGGCATGAAACTGTGATTTTAGACTGGAAGTACCAGGCAAGTGAATCCTGACTTCCTAACTCCATCCATCTGTACTAAAACTCCCGGGAAAATGAAGCTGCCCATGGCTCAAATGTCACATACTTTTGTTGGTTAGATTTAACAGGTGTTTTTTTTTTTTTGGATGTGTCCTCATTTGCTGTATACTCCTAAGCAGTTCTGGTTGCATGGTGATTCAGAGCTATAACTGCTAACCAAAAAGTTATCATTCTGAATCCACCAGGAGATTCTTGGAAACCCTATGGGGCAGCTTTACTAAGTCCCATAGGATTACTGTGGTCAAAATTGACAGTGAGTTGGGTGTACTCCTGAGAGAAATTTTAAAATGCATGTGTGTGTATGTGTGTGTACATACATATGTATGTATATATATATTCCCCCCCCAGTTAAAATATTGTTTGTGAGGGAGAGAATGGTCTGTACCATTCAGAAACCAGTCAAGTAATATTAATAGTATTATTTGGTAACTGCTGACTGCATCCCAAATCCTAGCATATTTGTTGGAGTGTTCTATAGGTATGGAGACCATTGATACTGGATCCGTGAGTAGACTGTGAGAGAAATACATTGAAAAATTGTGTCAGGTGTGAATGAAGGGTAGAGAAAAAGTGGGCCAGGAATATCATGTGCAAAACAGAATACTATTATAATCTACTGCTAAAAAGACTAAATCAAAAAACAAACAAAAAAATAAACAAGAAAGTAGTCTTTCCCACATTATTGTAAAATCTCTTTTATTCACAGTGTTAATACAATTAATAAATAAAATTATGTATAAATATTTAATGTAACTTTGTTAAAACCTCTGCCCATATCTCTTGAGCACTATTAAACCATTTATAAAATTCATGTGAATTATGCCTTAAATATCAAATTATATCGAGATTTTAAAATGTATTTCCTATAGCTTCAAAGAAATGTAAACTTCCTTTGGTCCCACTCTTCGTGCATATTAAATAGTGGTTTGGAATATTCTTCAGTTGATAGTTCACTCTTCCTGAAATATTGCCTCTAGAGAAACGCCTTAATGACAACCACTCCTCTAAGCGCTTTATTACAACCGCTTATCAATTAATTAATGAACAGAGGGATATCTTTAATGAAGCTTCTCACCTTTTTAGGAAGGCCAAATTAAAATCAGAAATCCCCTCTAGTGTGAAATAACAATTTTCCACTCTAAGTTAAACGATGTTATCAAATCAAAGTACCAACTGGTGTATTTCCATTTTTTGGCTAATTTTCCACTGTCCACCATTTGCCAAACTGAAAGCATCATGCATGTACCATTGATTTAAACACCATTTCTATAAATTGCTGGAGTTCAGACACAAATCAGAGAGCAAGTGAGCATGACTTATTTTATTTTTATCTAACCAGGATATCAACAATTTGGTATTTAATCAAAATAAATTTTGGTTACTTTAGAATCCAAAGTACTGTTTAGATATTTGTGCAAGGAAATATAGCATGAACTTTCCAGTATCTTATTTGCGTAGATAAATAATAATGGTATTGTCAGTACGGCTTTTAATATCCATCCAAATGTAATTTCTCATTAAAGATGAATCCACTTTTAAAGGAGCCTTCCAAATCTCTAAATTAGGGACAAAGTTGTTAAAATATGCACAGATATTTAACAGCCATTTATACCTCTCAGTTCCTGAGTGGCAAACTATTAAGTACTCAGCTTTTACTGCAATGGTTGGTAGTTCAAACCCACCCAGAGGTGTTATGGAAGAAAGGGCTGGCAATCTGCTTTTAAAAGGTCACAGCCATCAAGATCTTGTGGAGCCCAGTTTTATTTCAATATACATAGTATGGCCATGAATCAAAATTGATTTTTGTTTGGTGTGTAAATCTATTGAAAACTTGTTGCCTTCAAGTTGATTCCAACTCGTAGTACAGAGTAGAACTGACCTATAAGGTTTCCAGGGACCACCTGGTAGATTCAAACTGCTGACTCTATGGTTAGAAGCTATAGAACTTAACTCTATGTCACCAGGATTTCCTTTTGGTATGTAGTAGCTAATACATGGCAGGTGCTTTTACAAGAGGTTTATTAACATTAATTCATTTAATCTGTTTATCAATGCCATAAGATAGGTGTTACCGCTATTCACCTTAACACAGAGATGAACTGTGACAAAAGATGGCACCAGAAGGCATGAATCAGGCAAATAAATGAGCTGTGTGTCTATACAGAGAGCACATCTTAGTACTTTCAATGTGTGTCACTAACAATACTCTCCACACATTTCCCAGACATGCAAAGAAATTCCCATCTCTATTCTTCTTATTTTAGTTTCAACACATGAAGCATATTTTTTTCTGAGGCTAATCAAAGAATGGAGATGCTCAAATGTCGTGTGGGAGAGTTCAAAAACTATTCAAAAGAAACTAGAACTCCTTAAATATATTTTGTCTTCACAGGAATAAGAAACAATGTTTTCATATTGTGTTTTTTGTAAATTATAGTATTAAGAAAATATAGTTAAAAATCACTCTAAAATGAAATATAAAACTACGTTTTGGGGAACTTGGCTCATTCTTTCAAAGGAGTGAAAAGCCAAAGCAGTGAATATACTAAGCACAAGTATAATCTGACTTATTTTAAAATACTTGAAATTTCCTTCTGGTAAGAATTATTTTTCTTATGTTACTTCATGTTTTTTTTTTTTTTAAATATGCACATACAACAATAAACCTTGTTCAATATAAAATATTTTTTAAACATGGCATACTTTTGTATCAGACAATGATTATCTGTGAATTACAAACACCAAAAGTATTGCTTATATTTATTTGAAATACTTTGAGAAAGTATCAGGAAACCATCGAATTTATTAAAAAAAAAATGGGGGGGGAGTTCAGTTTCTTAAGATTTCAGCGAGCTATTTATTTGAAGAATCAGATTTTCAAACTATATTCTCATTGAATATTCTGTCTGGAAAATAAATGTCTGGAGACTCTTCTTAAGGACACACATTTCTCCTGGTGGTATACCGGTTAAGAGCTATGGCTGCTAATCAAAGGAACAGCTGTTCAAATCTGGCGGGTGCTCCTTGGAAACTCTATGGGGTAGTGTTACTATTTCCGTAGAGTTGCCATGAGTCAGAATCCACTGGACAGCAATGTGAATACTTAACTGGAACATCTTTGAAGGAAGAACGTATGACTAAATGATTTTTTACAGAACAACTTGCATGGCATCATCCAATACTGTAATGAAATACTTTTGTAGCCTCTCATAGTTTCTATTGTTTATAAGTGTGTGTTTGAGGGAGGTGGGGAGGAAGGGCACATCTTCAGTTAGACTACGTATCAACGCAGAAGTTTTAATCCTATCAATATCATCACTGAAATAATGCATTCTTTCTCTGCCTTTATTACCTTCTCACAGAACTGGAAGTTTTGAAAACAGTGGTTGAAGATGCTGCTTTGTGCTGTCGAGTCAACTCCTACTCACAGCGACCCTCTACAACGGAGAGAACGACCCGTGGGGTTTCCAGGAAGTGGCTGGCGCATTCCTGCTGCAACCTTGTGATCACCAGCCGGAGCTCTTTATCGCTTTACCGTCAGGTCGCCTATTCTGAGTTCCCCTTATCCCCATCTCATTTAGATAATTGTTTTAAAGGACTGCATATTTTACCCAGGTTGTACCTTTTGAAGCCTAAATTTATTTAAACCAGCTTTACAAGAAATGTTTAAGAAAAAAAAAAAAGGTGTCTTTCTCTTCTGACTAGCTCGGGTTTCGGCTACCCATTAATGACCGTGAGATCTTTGAATCCTTCCTTTGTGGACTTGGTTTTTTAGTTTTAAAAAATCTCAATATCTCATAGAATACCTATTAAAATTAAATAAGAATTAGGCAAACAGTAATATGTACATATATAGCATCATTAGCCTAGTAAGTAAATTACTCTTAAATGCTTAATAAATGTTTATTTCCCTGATATTCTTTAATCATTCAATTATTCATTTATCCATACATTTACATATTCAACCAGCTCATGAAATCTTTAATATGTTCCATTCTGTGTAATTTTAGAATATGCAGATAAATAAGAATTATTCTTGGTCCCCACAAAACACACGAACTAATGGGAAGACATAAAGGTAATTAATTACAATAATTAAGTAAATGCGATAAATGCACCAAAAGTCATTTGCTCAGAGAAAGTATTTTTTATATGTAATACAAAATTATGTGCTTTCTTTCTAAAATTCTATTTTTCACACTTTATTTTCACAAGCCCATGTGTAAGTTAAATATTTATTAATGAAATACATCCTTCACTGTTTCACTTTTTTTTTCTGTCTTTTAAAAATAAACTCTGATTTTTCATGACATTATATAGGAAAAGACACACATTACACATTTGATTTCTGGTATACATTTGAGCTTCTGACTTTTCCTTTCAGCTTAGTAGTATTTAAATACATTATTTTCCTGGTTCTATTTGTAATAACAATAAATTCTCCATTGAAATTAATGAAATTCAATCAACAAAAAATGCTCCACTGAAATGAACTGGTTTTAGTAGCCATTCACCCTACCGAAATGTATGGTATTTATAACTTATAGATCACATAGTTAAAGAAAGAAGTCTATTAGATCACTAATCCTAAGTTGTCTGCTTAGATAGTAAACAGTCCCCAAATAGAGGATAGAACACTTGATACTAGCCAAAAGGCCATGAACAAAAGCTATTTTAATTTATTGCAATTAAAATGAATGGGATTCAATCTAACACATTTATGAGGATGCGATAACTATCGAATCGCATTCATTTCAGTGGGGTGTGTTAGTCATCCAATTCTATTCATTTCCATGGGGATCCATTATTTATCGAATCACATTTATTTAAATGGGGATTCATTAGCTAAAAAATCTAATTAGTTTCCATGTGCATGCATTAGCTATCATGTCATCCTTCCTTTCAAAGACAATTCTCTAGTTATCAAATCCTATGCATTTATGTTTGGATTGGATTCTAGAGTTTGAAAAAGCTGTTACTCTTAATTAAATGGTTGCAATAAACTGTTATCGTTATTATACTGTTGCATATTTAATAGTATTTTCCAAATATCCAAAGACTTAGTCTCTCCTGTTTTCAATGGCTAAATTAAATGATCTCTCAAACAATAAAACATTTAATTTAGCAGATGTCCATAGGACTGATACGATTTTTAAAATACAAGAGTGATATTACATTTGAGACCAGGCTGTATCATTTTTTTCACCAAAGCCTAATCACTAGGTGAAGTTTTCACATACAGAGAGCTTTTGAAAATAAGAAAAAGAAGTGTAAAATAATGACTGAAAGGCCATAATAATTATACCCTTAGATTTATGAGTAATGTACACTAAGCTAATTCAGTAGTATGTGTGTCACTAGAATCATAATTGGATGTATTCCACAGTCATTTCTCAGACACAATTACAAATCTTAAAAAAAATCTATATTTTGGCAAAACCAGAGTTTGATTTTGCTTGTGTGTTTTTAACGCCAGATTTGCGTTAGTACCAATTCAAATAGAGATCTGGATGTTAGTCATTTTTGAGGTAGATTAAGCAGCAAATGTAGATATTTTAAAGCAATGTATGTAACTTTCTTAAACTTCTGTGATGTGTACCAAATTTATGTAGATAATCACAGCTTTTGCAGGCCTTAAAAGAAATTGTCTTTTGAGACCTAAAGTGATTTAAGTCACTTTAGCTTATGAAAAGTCAGGAGTATAGTATAATGTGAAAATATTATATTGGTAGTATTTCAAGGCTGTGCTGACACAAGTGTTTGGATTAATGTGTAGTTGATATTTGATATTTTGACATGGTTGTGTAGTTATTTAGCTCTTTTTTCAATATCACTGTCACATTTCATGGGTTAGATGGCTATAAAAACTGTATTTCCTTTACTCTGAGTTTAATAATGACATTTGCATGTGTGCGTGTGTGTGTATGAATGAATTCTTTTAGAGAAATAGCTCAAAGATGGAAGAAACATATTTAAGTACTTCTTCACAGCAGTATAAATAAACAAAATTCTATAAACTAACTGCAAATCATTATAGATTGCTTTTAAAATTAAATCTTTTTAGAGTTAAGAAAAGTATAATACTTTTCCAGTATTCTTCTAATACTTGAATTTTTGCAATCATTATGGTCATAAATTAAAAAAAATAACAAAAAGAAAACTAAATATTCAAAAAACTAAATTTATAGTGATGTATTATAGTACAAATGCATAGAACTGAATTTCACTGATGTGCTACCTAAGATCTTGGTAAACTTACTTGATTTTCTAATGTATAAATTTCTTCACCTATAAACTGAAGGATAAAATCAAAGTTAACTCATATGATGCTGTGAGAATTTTAAAATCCTTGTAAACTCCTCCCTGTAATAACTGCATGAACTTGTAATACACGTATGATTTTAGTGTGTGGCCAGTATTAATGATCTATTATTAATATCACTTTTTGTAAAATGAGAAAAATCAATTAATAATAAGCCATCATCCTCAGAGGATTTTTTTTTGTTAGTTTGTTTTTTTAGTAAGAGCAGCTATATAAAAATACAGTTATTTGTTTAAAATGTCTATTTATCACTAAAGAAAGAATCAAACAACAACAAAAACCAGTAGTTTTCAGCAGGTTACATTCTACAACTAGTTTGGAACTTAGGACTCATTCTTCCATAGATACAAAATTCAACTTCACAGCTGCAGACTTCATTAGTCACATCTGGTGTAGATAGGGGGCTGGCAAGGAAATGTAGAAAGCAGCTAGACAGGTGAGCACGTGAAAAGTGTCAAATTAGCACTGACTTTTTCACATGCCTTTGGGAGGAAACATGGAGATTCTGAGAAGGCTAAGAAACAACCCAAAATCTGGGCATGAAGTGGAAAGACCCTTTTTTCATTGTCTTAGTTATACTATGCTATTGTAACAAAAGTGACCACAAGTGACTTTAAAGAACAGTGATTTATTTTGAAACAAATCTCAGTTGTAGAAGTCCATCCAGATTCAGAGCTTGGGTCTAGAGAGAGGCTCTGTCTTGACCATTTTAGCTTTTTGTAGCTGCCAGGAATTTTTGGAGTTCTTGGGCTTATAGTTCTTGGGCTTTGTCTGCAACTCTTGTTCATCCTTCTGCTAGGTCTTCCCTATGCATGTCTCTGTGTCTAGTCTATTCTTTAAAACAACAAGAAAAAACTCAGAAGTGGTTAGCTTTAAGATTCACTGTACTTTGATATGACCTCACTAACATAAGAAAGGAAGACGTCTATTTCCAAATGGGTTCATAGTCACAGATACAAGGGTATCTGTGACACTTAGTTAAGTTGTGCTTTAGGTGACAGTTTAAGAAGCAAATTAGTTTCCCGCTAAACAATCAATAGGCATATTGTTTTGTGATACTGGTTGTCAATGCTGAAACATGTCAACACTCCACTTGTCAACTTCAGGTTCTCCATTTCCATTTCTCCAGCTTTCCTGTCCTCTCTTACCTTTCCCCCAGGCTGGTGAGCCAATTTAGTCTGGGACACATGGCTGCACTATGTGCAGTATCGTTTCTTTTATAAAACCCACTGACATCCTATAGGAAATGATGGAACTACTTCATAGTTTCCAAGGAGCACCTGTGATTTGAACTGCTGACCTTCAGTTATCAGCTGTAGCGCTTAATCACTACACCACCAGGATTTCCTGTTTGTCTATAGGCCTGCCTAATCTTTGGCTGAAAGGTGAACCTCAGAAGTGATTTTAGCATTGAGTTAAAAAGGTGATATGGGGGCCATACTCTCGGAGTTTCTCCACTCTCTCCCAGGCCAGTAATTTTTTGATGGGGGGACGGGTGTTAAATTTTGTTTTACATTTTTCTCCTGCTCTGTCCTAAGATCCTCTATTGTGATTCCTGTCAAAGCAGTCAGTGGTGGTAGCCAGGTTCCATCTAGTTATTCTTAATTCAGTCCGGTGGAAGCTGTGGTCCGTTAGTCCTTTGGCTTAACCTTCCCCCTGTGTCTTTGATTTTCCCCATTCTTTCTTGCTCTAGACAAGGTGGCACCAGTAGATGTATCTTAGATGGCCACTCACAAGCTATTAAGACTCTAGACACTGCTCATCAAAATAGGATCTAGAACATGTTCTTTGTAAAGTACTTATGCCAATTGGGCCAGATAACATTCTCTTTTTTTTTCCCCAAGTATTGTTCAGCCATTTAAGGAGGTGATATATGATCAAGAGCTGAAGATATGAAAGGAGAAGTTTAAGCTGCAATGAAAGAATTGGTTAAAAAAAAAGCACCAGAAATTGGCAGTATACCAACTGAGAAGTCTGAATACATAGAAGCAATCCCAGAAGCACTCCTCACCTATGCCAAGAAATCTGGAAGGCAGTTACCTAGTCAACATACTAAAAAAGATCCATATTCATGCCTCCTCCAAAGAAAGTAGATCCAACAGAATGCAGAAATTATCAAACAATATCATTAATGACACGTATAAGTAAAATCATTCTTGAAGATAATTCAAAAACAGTTTCTGAAATATATTAACAAGAAACTGCAAAAAATACAAAGTAAATTCAGAAGAGGACCTGGAGTGAGGGATATCACTGACGATGTTAGATAGATCTTGGTTTACAGCAGAGTATACTAGAAATATATTTACCTGTGTATTACCGACTATGCAAACACGTTAAACTGTGTGGATCATAACAAATTATGGGTAACATTTTGAAGAGTAGGAATTCCAGAAAACTCAATAGTGCTTATGGAAACTCTACTCAGATCATAAGACAGTTGTTCAAAGATAACAAGGTGACACTGCATACTTTAAAACAAACAAACAAAGGATACATTGTGTTGTTTTCTTTCATACTACTTATTCAAGCTGTATGTTGAACAAACAATCTGAGAACCGGCCTACGTGAACAAAAGCATGGATACAACTGGAAAAAGATGAATTAACAACCTGCAATGTATAGCTGACATAATTTTTCTTGTTGACAGCACAGGGGACTTAAAGAATTTATGAAAATCAGAGACTGTAGCTTTCAATATGGATTACATTTCAACATAAAGAAAACAAAACTCCTCACAAATGGACCAATAAACAATATCATGGTAAGCAGAGAAAAAAACAAAGTTGCCAAAGATTTAACTTTATCTGGGTCCACAATTGACACTCATGAAAGAAGCAGTCAAGAAATAGAACAAGGTACTGCGCTGGGCAAAACTGCAGCAAAATACCTCTTTAACATAGTGAAAACACACCTTGAGTACACCACCTTGATGCCTGAGGTGAGCATGAGTAAACCATGATATTTTCAATTGCCTCAGACGCATGCAAAAACTGGACAAGGAATAAGGACAACTGAGGAATTAATATCTTTGAGTTACGGTGTTGGTGAACAATCTGGAAGGTCACTTGGGTTACCAGAACAAACAACAGATCTGTCTTGGAAGAAATATGACCCAAATGCTGTTTATAAGTGAGGACAGGGAGACTTCATCGTATATACTTTGGCCATCTTATCAGAAGGGACTAGTCCTGGGAGAAGAACATCATGCTTTGTTATCTAGAGGATAAGAGAGAGAGAGAGAGAGAAGAAAAGAAGGAAGGAGGGAAGGAAGGGAGGGAGGAAGGGAGGGAAGGAGGGAGGGAGGGAGGGAGGGAGGGAGGGAGGGAGGGAGGGAGGGAGGGAGGGAGGGAGGGAGGGAGGGAGGGAGGGAGGGAGGGAGGGAGGGAGGGAGGATGGAAGGAAAGAACAGAGGGAGGAAGGAAGGAAGGAAGGAAGGAAGGAAGGAAGGAAGGAAGGAAGGAAGGAAGGAAGGAAGGAAGACAGACAGACAGACAGACAGACAGACAGACAGACAGACAGACAGACAGACAGACAGACAGACAGACAGACAGACAGAGGTAGCCAAACAGACTCAGTGAGGCTGACTGACATAGTGGCTGCAACCATGGGTGCAAACACTGTATCAGCTCTGTCTCAGGATGGTGCAGGACCACTGTCATGGATTGAACTCTGTCCCCCTAAAAATTTATGTAGCCGTTTGGCTGGGCCATGATTCCCCACAGTCTATGATTATCCTCCATTTCGTGATTTCCCTATGTCATATGTTAAAGAGGATTAGGGTGCAACCGTAAATCTCTCCCTAAGGTCACCTCCCTGCCCCACTGTAAAGGCAGCTTCCCGGGATTGTAGCTTGCACTACCTTTTATCCTTTTATCTTACAAGAGGTAAATGGAAAGGGAAACAAGCAGAGAGTTGGCAACTTCATACCATCAGGAAAGCAGCACCAGGAGGAGAGTGCCTTCTTCAGAGCTGAGGCTCCTGCCCCAGCATGCTCCCTGACCAAAGACTAACGAAGCACAGGGACTTTCTTTCAGAGTTGATAAAGAGGGAAAGTTGTCTCCTGGAGCAGACATCTTGAATTTGGACTTGTAGCTTACTGGGCTGTGTAAGGATAAGCATTTCTCTTTTTAAATCCATCCACTTGTTGTATTGCTGTTAAAAGAGCACCAGATAGCTCCAACAACCAAGTGACATTTTATTCTACTGCACTTGGCTTTGTTAAGAGTCAGATCCGACTCAATAGCACCTAACAACAATATTGATATAGACATTTTTATCAATTGCTTATGTGGTGGCTATGATCAAGATAAAATCTTTAACATACTTTTAGCTAATGTGTGGTAAAAGCAGATAGAAATTAAATAGAGCTGCTTAAAATAGGCAACTTTTTATAGCTGATCTCAAAGTTCACAGAATCAGTGCACTCCTCAGATACCTTCTACTAAACACCGTTCTGAACTTTGTACTTGTCAACAGGTAGTAGCCAATGGCTGTTCTCTCTGTAATAGGAGGACCCATGGACATCTCTACTTCAGATCTTGGTCTTAAATGTTAACATGTAACTTAAAAAATCAAACCTGCAAACAAGCAAGAAAGAAAGAGAAAATGAATGATAAAAAAGTACAGTTTCACTTTCATCTTAAACAAAGGGTTTCCAAAATCCTCATTTTTCTGTTCCAACAATGGGAACTTGTCAGGCAATCTTCTAAGAATGACTGACAGTGGTAAGACGTGTCTACTTAATCTCTAGGATCATATTTCATATAGAGTTCCTAACAAGACAGGTCATAATCATAGAATAACCAGACATCAAACCATTTAACAACATTTAGGTTTCTTATCATTGAATACTATGGGGCACAGAACTTCCTTCAGTCTAGACTGGATTGGTAAGACAGGTCTAACACCTTCCTGTGTTCTTAAGTGGTCTGATGCCACCTTCCTTAGATTAGTCTTTTGGCCAACCATTTCTCAAACATCACCAGACTTACAATAGGTTCTTTACATTTTCATAGTCCAAACATCCATGAAAGTGATTTTCCCCAAAATAAAGACATATACCAAAAAATGAAACAAAACAACAACAATAACAACAAAAACTATTACCATTGAAGAAATCTCAGTACATTAATGATTAAGTGCAGCAAAGCTAACCAGCGGGTCAGCAGTTCAAATCTTCTGGGTGCTCCTTGGAAAATCTGTGGAGAAGTTCTACTCTATCCTGTAGGGTCACTATGAGTCAGCATTGACTCAACAGCAGTGTTTTGTTTTGGTTTTATTTATTTATCGGTTACCATGGATTTGATTCTGACCTATAGTGACCCTATAGGGTAGAGTAGAACTGCCCCATAGGAGTTCCGAGGATGCTAATCTTTAGAGAAGCTGACTGCTGAATCTTTCTCCCATAAAGCCTTTCTGTTAGCAGCAGAGAGCTTTACCACTCCATATAGTAATGGTGGTGGCCTCTGACCATTAATTTCATGAGAGAGAGAGAATTAAAATCATCAGCCCAAGGCTGAATGCTATGAGACCTAGAAAATTTTCACATGTAAAACCATGCACACTGACCCAGAACTTCTGAGGAAAAAGATTTGCATTTGAAGGAAGGAACTCCAGGGGAAAAAAAAAAGCTCAGCTTTTTGAATTTTAAGCAAATAGGTTTGCTTTGGGTGCATTGCATCAGTGTACATCAGAAGAAGCCCCTTCTAGGACTAAAAGTTAGAAGAAGCTGACAAACAGACAGCATGGAATGCCCATGTGAGGTGACCACCTGGATCTGCTGGGTGAGTGCAATCAGGGAGGCACAGCAATGAAGAGACTGGGTGAATTTGGACATGTTCCTTTAGTACCTGTTGACCTAGCCCACAGGCCTAGAGATGAGAAAGAGAGAAGAAAGGCTGGCTGTTCCGAAATGCAGAGAGGCATGGTGGACTCCTGAGTCTATGGCTTGTATCCGCTGATTAGTTGACGGGAGCTATAGGTGACCTGATTGGAATAAAGAGAAAGTGAGAGATACTTGGCACCGTGAGCTGGTATAGACTGTTGCAATCTGATGGCTTATTCCAGACTGGACTTTGCTTATGGATACAGATATTCTAAGTTCCAAATGGAACGGAAGCTTTCTTCAGATCAAAGAAAATGCTTATCTCCTCAAAGTTCTGGTTTCATAGGGCTGGGCAACTTAAACATTGACTACCCAAAATGGGAGGATGGATAAATGAATGAAGCGGCTGACTTACACAGTTTTATGAGTGTGCCTACATTAAACGAGAGGGATGGAGTGGATTCCACTGGGTAGTTTCCTCTGTTCCTGATGGTTCTGGTTAACAGAGGGTATGGGGAGATGTTGACAGGATTATATGATTTAGTTGTGAGAGCTGATTGTTAAAAGGTTAATTGTGATTGTATAAAATTGTAATTGTAGAAGCTGTAACTATAAAAGTATAGACTAAGAAGAAGCCATGGTTGGAAAGGAGTACAGTGGCCAAACCTAAAGTCCCTTAAAGATTTAGCTATGCTGTTACCTTATGAGGCTCAGAGCAAGAAATAATCTCTCAGATAAATTTCATCTGAGGCCACAAAGGGTGAAGACAAGATGGCTTTTTGAGAAACTGAACAGACCAGATGAATAACTCCAGCAAACCTGAAATGGCTGAGACCTGAATAACCTCACCTCAAGGACTCTTTGCCCTACTGAAGGACTAATTATTCACATTGATTTAGACTGCAGAATCATGGCAAGGGGTTACTTATCCTCCATCTGTGAAAGACCTCCAGCTGAAAAAGCTAGAGGAGGGTCTGCAGAGTGATGGAAGGCTTTTATACAACTTTGTCATCATACTCATATACCTCCTACTACGTAACTCCGTAGAACTATGCCAATAAAGTGCTTCTGGTCCATCAGGGGGACTGGATAGTGTGTTAGTCATCTAGTGCTACTGCAACAGAAAGACAAGTGAACAGATGTAACAAAGAGAAATTTATTTGCTCACAGAAAAGCAGGCTAAAAGTCAAATGGTCCCAACTCAGCAGGAATGTATGCCAACCGAGGACTAAAATGACATGGGGAAAAGACAACCCGGAAGGTAGAGAGACCCACATGAGTGGGTGCTTACATCGACTTGGGACCGGAAGAACTGAACGGTGCCCGGCCACCACCAGTGACAACCACAGTGGAGCTCACAAAGCTGAGTCTCACTGGCAACACAAGAATAAAAAGGGGTGCACCCTGAGTTCTCCACTAAAAGACCGCAATTGACGGTCCAGCCGCTTCGGGATTCCCCTGGGAGCATGGCCCCTGGCCCTGATGCTGCCCTTGCCCATAAATTGTAATGAAGGTCCACTCTTTGCACTGGAATGGATTGGACTTGGGGACACAGGGTGACCATATATTCGATGCACTTTAAGTTTCTATGCATCTATAGGATATTGTCCTGCTGACCTCTGGGTGGAGGAAGAGGAAGGGGTGGAGAGGAGGGGAAAGGAGACTGTTGGGAGGATGAGTCATGTATGGAGCAGAGAGGAATATCATGCTGTTACCGGGCAGGGAGAGCAGTGGAAGCTTCATACAGGTGGGCATGTAAATTTATATGGGAATGTACATTTTCACTCAGTCATAATAAAAAAAGAAAAAGAAAATAAAAGAAAAGCAGGCTAAAAGTCCAAATTCAGGGCATTGGCTCCAGGATAAGTCTTTCTCTGTTGGTTCTAGAGGAAGGTCCTTGATATGAGTTTCCTCCTGGACCAGGAGCTTCTGGGGTGCAGGGAACCTGGGTCCTTCCCAAAGGATGTGCTCTGATCCTGACAGTGCTTTTGGGTGGTATAAGGTCCCCAAATGTCTCTGTTAGCTTCTTTCTTTGAATCTCATGAGATTGCCTCAACACATAACACAATCTTACACAACTGAGCCCTGTCCCCACCAACACAACTGCTTCCCATCCTCCCTCATTGGCATCATTGAGGGAGGTTACAGCATATAGGAACATCACGCAATATGCACATTGTTCGGTGGACAAAATTCCATTCATGATGGATAGCTTTCTAATACTGCAAAGAAGGTGCATAGTCCTCTTGTGGGGGCAAAACCATGCAAATAAGGTGTATGGAATGCAATTAGGGTGATTAGGGAGTTTTGCCAATTCACTGATCTTAAAAGAGACCCAATCACAGAGCAAAGAGAATGTTATTACCTTCAGAGAAAGGAGACAAGAGTGGAGAATGTCCTTTGGACCCAGGGTCTCTGTGCTAGAAAAGTCAGAGACCTTGGAGACAGAGAGAGAGAGAGAGCTCTTAACACTGGAGATGTCACAGATAACTAGAAGGAGTGACAGAGTAGGGAAGGCAGCGGAACAAGATTAACGCTAGATAGTACATTGGGCTTTCCAGCCTTTGGAATAACTTGATTATAGTGGGTATGCCAAAGCACACAGCCCAAGGTCTGAGAGTCTTTAGGCAAGAGGTCTCCTGGCAGAGTGGGGTGCCCCTGGACAGTTATTGGTGGAGCTAAAGAGCCTTGTGACACTTGCCAGAGCAGGACAAAGTTCAGGCTACAGGGTCCAGGACTGGAGACAAGAAAATGTGGGGACTGAGGGCTGAGATGTCTAGGGCTGAAGGAGAAGCCTGCCTCTATGATGAGCTCTCCTGACTGAAGAACTGTATCCTGAGTACTACTGAACGTGTTGTTATAACCTGTTACTTCCCTAATAAATCCCATAATTGTGAGTACTCTCTGTGAATTACGTGTGGTTACTGTACTTCATTATGGAACCCAGCAAAGAAGAATGGCACAGGAGGGATGGTTGGTAAAACAAGAAGTCTGGAGAGAGGAGCTGTGTCTCATCTCCACCTGGTAGTGATTAGCCTTGGGCTGTCGATCATGATTCTCTCACTCTCTCCAGAAATTAGAGAAGGTCAGATGTCACCACTGTGTCATTATTACACAGACTGGTAAAGCTTTGGGCTGCTAACCCAAAGCCCAGTAGTTCAAACTCCCCAGCAGCTCTGTGGGAGACAGATGCAGCAATCTGCTTTGTAAAGAATGACAGCCTTGGAATCCCTATAAGGCAGTTCCACTCTGTCCTACAGGGACTCCAGGAGTTAGAATTTTACTGAAGAGTGATGTGTCTTTATGTGTTGAAAACCTACTCATTAGCACCCACGACAGCAATGACAACACTCAGTAGGTGCCCAGTAATTGATAGTTTCCTCTTTATCATCCCGTCTAATGTCACAATAAAAATGTCTGTCAATAGAAAAGAATTATCTAATTTGTGGCCTGTGAATTAGGTAAACAGAGCTTTCTTGTATGTTTTCTATGCCTCAGAAATTCCACTTATATTTTCATCTTTGAAGAGTAACTGGAGTTCTTATTGTCACACTCTATTGTGGCTGAAACATTGCAGTTGTAACCGCTCAAGGAATTTGCTATTCAATTTGTGAAAGTCTCCACCGTGAGGTCCAGTAAAACATCCTTCAGTCTTAAGTCAGGGTTATAAGGGGCCATTTATATCATTTTGCTATTTGAAAAGTGACAGACTTCATGCTCCTCTGGAATTTTTGTCACCAGACTTTAAGTCACTAGGTAGAAATAAAATGTACAGTTGTAAAAATTAAGTGTATTCAGCAATTTTTGGAAATTGCCTCTAGTTGGTAGTATCTCTTCACTGAAAAAGACATTAACTAAACATACATATGTTTTACTATTGAATAAGGGAGAAAGAACACCTTGAGAAAACAAGCAATGGCCTGAAACCTCAAATCCAAACTGTTTATAGAATATAGTCATAAACTGTTAGATGATCGCAGGAATAATTTATGATTGGCAAGACAAGTATGCCCAACCTATGTCTTAAGTTATGGAAAAAAAAAGTAATCATTTGATGTGTTTTGGTTATGATGCATTTGGTAATAAATTCAACTGATTCTTATTTTAGGAAAGGAAGTGTATGTTAGTGTCTGTGTATGTGTCTCTGTTACACAATTTCATGGAAGAAAGGAAAACAAATTCATTGTCACCCAGTTGTTTCCAACGCATACTTATTCCGTAGGACTGAGCAGAACTGTCCCATAGGATTTCCAAAGGTGTAATCCTTACTGTAGCGAGTGCTGCGTCTTTTCCTGAGAGTCTGAACTGCCAGCCTTTCAGTTGGCAGCTGAGGGCTTTAACTGTTGTACCACTCTGGCTCCTTATATAGGATCAATTAACCATTAAAAAAAGTGGGGGAACTGTTGCCCTTCAGTGGGCTCAAACTTGTAACGATTGTGTGTTAGAGTAGAATTGTGCTCCGTAGTGTTTCCTCAGGCTAATTTGTCAGAAGTAGACCAGTGGGCCGTTCTATCAAGGTGTGTCTGGGTGAACCTGAACCTTCAGTTCTTCCGTTAGCAACCAGGCATTTAACGGCACCACCCAGAGACTCCCGGCTGAATATTCCATGCTGGTAATTGTGGCTTTTAATTTTAAAATAAAATAATGAAATTCATTTACCAATAAACATTTATTAAATATCTACTAAATTTAAAACAATAAATGACAATTTCATGGGCAAAGAACAGTGAAAGAATCTGTAATACAGCATCATTCCTCGTAGACCGTGTTAACGTATACACTATTATAGAAAGTAAAGGGTATGAGATTACTGTTTTATTCTTCAGACATTTTAATAAGGGTGTTTTTCATAATGGAATGGTAACACATACACACTAATAGATGAGTATGCAAAAAATAGATCTTAGTGTTAAGGTTACAATACTCTGGCTTTCAGCAGTAACTCTTAGTTTCAAAATAACTGTAACTTAGATCTAAATTCTCAAAGACAGAACAATATGAAGTATAATTTTATGTGTTTTTAATTAACAGTTTTTAATACCTCAAACTGCAGTGATGAGTTTTTTATGCTGGAACATCCTCTCCTTTTTCGAGTCCTGAGAAGGTATACTATGTATCATATGACTGACTCTTGGCACCTTAATTTTAACCACCTTGGTTTTGAAAAGACAGCTGAACACCCGGAGTTTCTATTTTGCTGTGATGGTAACAGCTATTTAAGATATGCAGTAGGATACACTGTGCATTTCAGATCTTTCTTTAAATCATTGTGCCTTCTGGGGGCTCATCAGTTCTGTTAGTAGACTCAAGACATTGAAACATTTGTGCAGCCGTTGCATCTGCAGTCAAACCCATGCATGAGTTCTACCTAGCACAAGGATGTTTGGTCATGTGTCCTAGTGCACCTTCTTTCCAGTATCACTTATTATACATTAAATGAGACAAAATATTGTTTTCACTTACTAGGGTGCTAAAATACAACACTTATATTTGGGGGCTGAACTACCTAGACACAGTTACCTCTGAAATAAGATCCATTGAATGGCTACGTTGTCCAGTGCCTAATGATTAACAAGGTACTCAGAAAGAACTTTTTGTCTTCAGAAACAGTGATATTTTAACAAGAAATCGACACTAGAAAGTTATGAGTTGTAGAGTCGCCATGAGTCAGATCCGACTCGACGGCTCTTGGCTTGGCAAGAGTTGTCTTGACAAACATCATTTTCATAACAGCGGAATTCTCACCTATTTTTTAAACGACAAAGAGCAACTAAGAAATTCTAGTGATACTTTGACTAATTTTAGAGGAATTCTTATTACTTTTCTGACATAAAATAACAATAGTCATCAAAATAACTGCTTGTGCCACTAAGAAAATTCTTTTCTAAACATAGATCACCACATCACTCTACAGTCTATGTCTAGAAACAATATTTGTCAACTATTTTTTTTCTTTACCCCCTCAAGTAGTTAGGGAAATAATTGAGGTGAAAAAAAAAAAATCAAGGTACAAAATGTTTTGCACTTTACATTTTCAGCCAACTGAAAATTTGTATTAATTGAGAAAGACAACAGATTTTGTTATTGTTAGTTTTTTTTTTTTGAAAATATTATCTTCCAAAAGACAAAGTAGTTTCCAGAAAGATTCCCTGACATTGTTGTTTCTTCATGAAGCAGCAATGACAATGTCTTTTGGCACATTTTATTTTAGGAAAATACACATTTTAAAAATCTAAGTTTATGACTAATAGAAACATTAAAATACATGTGAGGTGTTAGAAGTTTTCAAATACTGCATCTATTTTCCCATCCCTGTCAGTTTTATTTCCTCTTGAAGGATACTACTAAAACCTTGTACTTATTTGGTGATGTAATTGTCTATGATTTAATTAAATTGCGTGAATGGAAGATGGCTAATGTGAAACTATATTTTATTGTACCAGAAAAGACTTTTCACCATAGGTGTCAAAACGAGGAAAGAAAGGGGGGAAAAAAAAGGTTGGAGGCGGGGAGAAAAGGCAACGTTCTTAGTCTATACTGCTGAAACTGGTGAAAAAATATTCACTTAGGAAAGTGTATAATTATGATACATCCAGGAACAACGAGACAGAAAATAAAGGTCAAAATCAGGAACAATAGCAAAACAAAAGCAACATTTTTAATTTCTTTCCAGCAGAGCAGAATCTAGTCTTCAAGGATGCTCAAGTCAAGTCATTAAATCATAAGGTAGTTTTTTTTTTTCTTTTTCTTTTTTTTTTTTTTTTTGTTTGAGAAGATGTGCAGGATATCCAATATAATTAGATAGTAGGCCCTGGAGGATTTACAGGATTTAGAATTTTTGTAAGAGTCAAAGAACTAAGCAGCCTGATTCTGAAAAACCTACCCCTGATATAAGTAAATGCCACATTTGTAAGCTGTTTGGGAATTCTGCTTTGAACCTTGGGAGGTACTGGAACTCAACGGCCCCTTTTCTTCCACTGGTTGCTTCCATTTTTAGCTGCATACTAGGCTATTTTATATCTCTTTTCTTTCTCTTCTCTTCGGAATTCAACTCTTCTTTATTTTTAAGTGGATCTCTGTCCTTCAGATCATTTAAATCAAGTGCTAAAATATTTTCATGACACAAATGTTATTTTTAAATACTCCATTTTAAATAACAGGAATTTTGCACTGTTCTTTAATTTCTGATGTTGCAAGATGGAATAGTATGCATTTGTAATAAAACTGAACTCTCTATAGCAGTGACATTTTCCAAAGTAGTCATAATAAACTCTTAATTTAGAAAAGAAAAATAAATGAACCAACATGATTCCTCATGTTATAGGGAATTTTATAGACAGAAAATTCAATATCTGACCAAACTATGTTTTGTACTCTGATAGGCAGTCCAAGGCATTGTTTAGATTTATTACATTTCCCACCAGTTCAATCTTGTCTTGTAGCTTTTTTTGTCTCCCACGGGCCCGTTTCTCTTGGTTTGCTTTGTCTTTGGTGTCTAAATCTAGAAATCTCCTTTCTTCACTCTCCTTCATTCTTCCTTATAAAAAAGGCTTATGGATGTAAGCACTTTCCAGTCATTTTAATTTATCAAACAAATAAAAGAGAGCTTCATGCACTTATTAATACATTTTTAATAGCCGCTACTGACAGACAGGGCATTTTCTTGGTATTGTTTTGAATTGCTATTATCTTAAAAGAGTTTTATTTTTTTATCAGTATCTACTGTGACATCCAGCTAAATGACAGAGACTCCCATGATGGGCAAACTGAAGAAACGCTTTAGTTCACAGAATAAAACACTGAGACTGCCTGTAGAGATTTTTTTCCCCTCCTCATTTTTGTTCATATTCTATTGATGCTTCAAATATGAAAAACCAAATCCGTTGCTGTGAAGCCGATCCCAGTCCATAGTGGCTTCTAGGACAGAGCAGAACTGCTTCCATAGGATTTCCAAGGTTGTGATCTTTATGGAAACAGACTGCCATATCTAGTTTCTGTGGCCAAGTACTTAACCACTGCACCACCAAGCCTCCTTTCATTGATGGCATAACCCAAACCCAAACTAAAGCCACTGCCATCGAGTCAATTCTGACTCATAGCGATCTTGTAGGAGAGAATAGAACTGCCCTGTAGAGTTTTCAAGGAGTGCCTGGTGGGTTTGAACTGCTGGCTTTTTGGTTAGTAGCCATAGCACTTAACCACTATACAACCAGGGTTTCTATTGATAGCATAGTTTTTCTTAAATAATTTTTAACTGCTATTTAGAGAACATGGTATTTCGTATACAGAGAACTTTCTCACAGGGTCTGCTGTAAAACGAGGTGAGATTTGGTATGTTGCTGCCATCTATGGACAAGAAATGAATACTAATTTTAACCTTAAACTGTACATATTAATGAAATTATCACATATACTTACATTATCTTTTATAAAACTCTAAGGACTCGACGGCACTTGGCTTAAGGAATTATTGTTCACTTATGAATACAAATACAGATTACCTACCTATTAACATCTATTAAAACTCTGAAGGGAATCAGTTTAAGATAAATGAATTCGGAAAGCACAGGTGGCAACACATGAGCACTGTAAGGACGCAATATACAGTTTCTTACAATTGCCAACGTATTTTCCCATACTCACCTTCCAAAACTACTGTTACCATTGTCAGTGTTTGATAGTTGAGTCAGCTCCGACACAAGCAAGCCTTATGTAAAACAAAACATTGCCAGGTCCTGTGTTCTCTTCAAAATCATTGGTATGTTGGAGTCTATTGTGATGACTGTGCCTGTTCATTTTATTGAGGGAGTCCTCACTTCGGCTGACCCTTTGCTTTAGCAAACATGATGATGTTTACTATCTACTGGTAATATACTACGGCATTAGCCTCATTTGACAGCTAAAGATTAGGCTAGAAGAATGTAAGAGCCAAGCAACTGAGCTGATGGTGAGAGCTGGGACTCGATCCCAGGCCCTCTGATTCCACTCTGTGGGATCGCTTTCCTGTGCTTTGCAGGGCTTGGACTTTCGCAACACTTGTTTCTCAACCTTTGCTTAAGTGAGTCGTTGTGTATTAGCAGCTGCTTCCTTATCAAATCTCTGCTCATTCATTCTTTCACCAAATACTTGGGGGATCTACTCAGTACCAAGAACTGCTTTAGGTATAGAACAGAATTTAAAATAAAACAAAACAAACAACTGCTGGAATCAAGGAAGATAAGGTCCCTGCAGGCTTTAAGCTCACATTCTGGTAAAGGGGGATACACTAACATAAATAAATGGGTGAGCAAGACCAGTTCAGAGAGTGTTAAGAGCAATGGTGAATGTATAATGGAGTTTAGGGCACTGTCAACCATACAGAGAAAACCCTGCTGGTGAAGTGGTTTAAGAGCTGTGGCTGCTAACTAAAAGATCAGCAGTTTGAATTCACCCAGCACTTCTTGGAAACCCTATGGGGCAGTTCCACTCTGTCTCATAGGACCACCAACAGTCAGGAGTGACTCAGCTGCAGTGGATTTTGAGCACATGAAAATATCAAAGAAGCAAGCTATACAATTAGTGCTTTCAGAAATTCAGAGCCTGGCTGAGAAGATGGGACAAATGATGTTCAGTACAAAATAATGAAGCAGGCATCAGGGAATGCTGATATAAAATAGCACTTTACTGTGCTTGTATCTCATGCTCTGTGAGCTTGAGGAGCACAGCGTCAGTACAGTTCAGTACTGACCAAAGCGGTAAAGGGTGCTTTCCAAATGGACACAAGGGATGGTTTTAACAAGGCCTGGCTAAGAGAGGACTCAATTCTGTAAAGACAGCACTGAGTCAGAGGAAGTATTTTAGCAGAGACACAATTGTGGGGAATAATATGAACTCTCCTCTCATAGGTTTTTAGCACCACCTCAAGCCTTGCTAGATGTTGCACTTTTGCACTTCTGGACATTTTCTGGTTCTCTCTTTTTTTTTTGGCCTTTGCTGTGTGTCTAAAACCACATTCCTATAATAATCCTATTCTGATCTCATGAGGTTTCTTAAAAACAAAAGAAAACAACAACAAAATTAATAACACCATAATCTGGATGATTTTTACATTTATTCTTAATACCATGTCTGACATATTTATTAAAATCGTAAGTAAATTGCCATATCGACTTAGAAAAATCTAGCAAATACATAGTCACTAATCTATGATATCTTTGTTATCTAGTACTGCTACAAGAGAAATATCACAGGTGGGTGGCTTTAACAAACAGAAATTTGTCGTCTCACAGTTTAGAAGGCTAGAAGTCTGAATTCAGGGTGCCCACCACGTGGAAAGGCTTTCTGTCTTGAAAAACTCCACAAGAAGCTCCTTGTTCCTCGGTGCCTTGGTGATCTTCATACAGCAACACCTGTCTTCCTCCATTGCTGCTGTTTCTCTGTGTTGAATATGCTTTTTTGTATCTCAGGAGACGTTGACTTAAAATACACCTGACTTTAGTAATCTAATTACAAGCAATTAAGACTCGCGAGCGCGTGCACACACACATACACACACACGCACACGCACGCACACACACACAAATTTCTGAATGGTTTTAGAACTACTGGTGTGGAGGTGAGGATTGACAACATATATTTTGGGGTGACACAATTCAATCCACAGCATTTGATGTTCTTGGGACAATGTAAGAATTTCTTATTGAAACATTCTCTCCCACAACAATATTTCTAATTGAACCTAACATTTTAAGATACATCATGAAATATTTTACCCTTAGAAAAAGTAAATTTAACTTAAATTCTAATAGATAATTTGTTGCTTAAAGAAGGTGTACACATGATACCATATGCCTGTTTTTTTTTTCTTCTTTTTGTGCCATCCAGTCAGTTTCAACTCCCAATGTCATAGTGACCTTTTGTACAACTAGAAGCCAACACAGTTTGGAAGCACCAGCATGATATATAAAATTCATAGTTTCTTAATTTCAAAAAAAAAAATCTAATTCCTTGTTATAAAGGACTCCTTATTCTAAAGTATATCGTTAAGCAAAGCACCACCTACCTAAATAACAATATCTCAGATCAAGAAGACATAATTAAAAACTACATGGTAATTTTCTTTCTCATATGTTAGTTGTAGACTTAGCAAAACAGAAGTTTGAGACAGAGAGAGACTTTTGAAATAATTTGTAGGTGTATATTTAATTCTAGGTTATATCTACAGCATGGAGATTTATCACTAAATAGGTGAATTTCGTTAGGGTAAATAACACCCCATTTTGAATCTGAAACTAAAAGTGGCTCTTTGGATGTGTCATTGAGTCAGTGAATTGTCACCTCTCCGTGTTATTTGGTTGCACTTGACTCTCCATATAAAGGCAACGATGCTAATTGCAAGCACAAGTACACTTTAGCTGTTATTCAGACAAGACACACATTAATACACCCAATTTCCTAGTTTTATTCATCTATCATGAATAATGCTATTACTACGAAATGCATTATGAAAGCTCTGTTCTATTTTCTTCCCAAATGACACGAAATGAAATCTGAACGGCTTATTTTTACAGCACACACTGCAATGAGCATTTCTGATTCAAGTCCTTTTAATGTTTTTTGCCCTGCTTCTGAAAACTGTCATTTCTTAAAGCACCATTACTAACTTAAAATGATTGACATCATTAAGGAAAGGACTGTAATAAACTGCCTTGGACCTTTTTCATTTAAGTGTTACTGTAAGTAATTGCAGGCATGACAGCCAAGCATGGATAACACCTCTTTCAATTCAGTTTCTAATTTAAAGATCAAGCACCTGGAGATCCTCTGCATTTGTTTCTCCACTTGAGCTTTGTGCCTATAGTTTCCAATATTTGTAAATTTCTGATCCTTTTGTCCTCCTGAATATGCTATTGAAGACAATATTTAAATGCTACTTTCTATTGCTTTTGTTTTATTATAATTTTTATTTGTCTGCAGACATATATACTTACGGAGTCCATGAATGATACAAATGGTTAATGTGCCCAGCTGCTAATCAGAAGTTTGGAAGGTTGAGATATTCCTTGGAGGAAAGACCTTGTGATTTACTTCCAAAACAATGCACCCTTGAACACCCTGTGGAGTATAGTTATACTCTGAGACACATGGAGTCCCCATGAGTCATAGCTGACTTGATGGCTAGCAGTACTGGTACATTCAGGGAAACCAATAGATACCTAATTTAAGTCACCGTAAGAGTAAGGAGGTGAATTTCTGCTCCGTTTTTGAGATGATGTAGTCCAGCATGTGGAGGATAAAGCTGTGCAGTGAGGATGAGTATTCCAGGAAGAGAAATGAGAAAGTGAATTTTGCAAAAATACGAGATACATGTAAACAAAAAACAAAAGCAAACCCAGTGATTTTGACTCAGTTGTGACTCATAGTGACCCTACAGGATGGAATAGAACTGCCCCATAAAGTTTCCAAGAACACCTGGTAGATTTGAACCATTGACCTTTTGGTTAGCAGGGGTAGCACCTAACAACTATGTGACCAGGGTTTCCTTTAAGCTCAAGGTATTTAGAGCCTCAGATGTCTAAGGAAAAGCAAAGAAACTTGAGTCTAAGTAAAAGGTAGGAGCTGGATCACAAAAGTCATTGTCTGATATGCTAAGGATTTTAGTTTATCATTTTGTAATGGGATGGACAGGAGAGAAAGAGAAGTTGTTTGAAGTATTTTATTTAAATTGAGGAATAATAACATGATTAGATTCTACTTCAGAAAAATCATTTAACTAGAATGTGGAGGGTGGATTGGGCTGGGGATCTGGATGAAGCCAAGCTGATCAGTAGCCCAGGCTGTGTTACTGCAGACGATATCAACTGTTTAGACTCACATGCAGGGTTCTTGTTCTCTTCTGAGTGAGAATAATCAGGAGAGAATTTATACTTTTCCACACTAGCAAAGATTTACTAGAAAGGACCTTTCAAGCGGAGATGAGAAGAACCTAGGCAATGCTTACCCTCATCTCTCTGAAAAAAAAAAAAAAAAAAAGCTTTCCTGGGGCTCATAAATGAGTTTAGGTGGTAAGAATCTCATGTTTTATTCATTACCAGGTGGGAAAAACGTGGGGTGAGGATAACGAAGTGTGTGCACAAGCAGACTTTAAGATGGCTTCTGCAACTAGGGCTTCTGGGACAGGTAGCAGGACTTATTATGGGGTAGCGAACCTGCATAGTTCCTTGTTCCCCAAGTTCAATTCTACGTGTCTGGTTGTAGCTCTCTGGTGGCCGAAGGTGGAAGAACAGACAGCAGTCACCTCTGTTGTATTTGTGCATGACTCTGAATTGGGTCTAGATTGGCTTTTCAGAAAAGCAACTTTAGGGATGATGAAAGCAACTTGTCCTTGGGCGGGGGTGACAAAACAAGTTGCTTATCCCTGCAGAATGTTCCAAGGTATGGTTAGGTTAGCCCTTCATGTCCTGTCTCAGTTACTGATTGCCTAGGGTATAAAAAAGGAGGCAGAAAAGTGGAACATCTAGATGATACAATCACCAGGATCTGCTAACTAAGAAAACATGTGAACTGAAGAAGAGCTGAGAGTCTAGGATGACTCATGTGTTCTGCCATGAACAAGTGTGAACGGTGATGGCTTTAATTATAATTAAGAATAGGAGAGGGGGCAGATTCGATGGGAAAATCATGAATTCAATTTGCTCTTTTTTATTGTTGAGTGGTATTAACTGGTATGAATGTCCAGCAGTGTGTTTAATCATTTACTCAAACAAGAACATGTAGGTTGTTTCTAGACTTTGAATGTCACAAGTAAAGCCACAGTAAACATTTAGCTGCTGGTCTTTGAGTCAACGCATACCTTCATTTCTCCAAGCAAATGCCCAGGAACACAACTGTTGAGCTGCATGGTATTTGTTTGTTTAGTTTTAATACTATCAAACTATTTTCTAGATTACTGTATGATTTTATATCCCCAGTAGCAATGAATGAGTACATGCGTTATTCCATTTTTCAGCATCCTTGCCGGAATTTGACAGTTTTACAACTTTTTGTCTTAGCTTTCTGATAGATGTGTAGTGCTATGTTATCGTTTTAATTTGTATTTTCCTGATGGCAAATTCTGTTAAACATCTTTTCGAGAACTTGTCTTCTCTTCAACTGCTTGAAAACTCTACAGAGCAGTCTTGTTCTGTCCTGCAGGGTTGCTCTGAGTCGAACTGACTCAGTAGTAGTGGATTGGGGGATTTGTCTCCTTCAGTAAAATTCCTGCTCAAGTATGGGAAGTTTCTGACATGATAAAAATTAGGATGCCAGTGTAGAAAAGAAGATGGAAAAGAAGGGAAGAAGATGGAAGTCCCTTCTAAAAAATTGTTGGGGAGTGAGGTTCAAGAGTTAAAGTCAAGAGAACTTTAAGGACTGGTTGTTTGGAGATGTGGAGGTAGAGATGAGGAAACCCATGGGTACTACCAGGTGTCATCCGGCTCCTGACCTGGCAATTTGTTCCACATTGAATGACCAGTTCACTCGGTCAAAGAGAAAATCAAAACGAATGAGTAGCTTAAGCAAGAGGCATGTTTTGAAGAACTTTGAGGTAGCTATAAATAGAAGTAGATGATGCTCGTGATTTAAGAGCTCTAAACATTGCTGACTCATGGCACTTGGCTTGGCTTTTAAACATTGCTGAAGGAGACCTGGCTGCACAGCCATTGAGCATTTGGTTACTAAATTAAAGGTCAGTGATTCTAACAACCAGCCACTTTGAGGATAAAAGACCTGGTGATCTGCTCTGCCCTAGAAAACTCTATGGGGCGGTTTTACTGTTCCGTAGGTTATTATGAGTTGGACTGGACTCTGTGGCACCTAACAACAACAACAAACATCACTGGAGTTTGTAATTAAATTTGTTTATTTGGTTAGGTCATTTTAGCTTATCAGTAAAATGTGATAGCCATCAAATTGATTACTTTATCCTGGAATACTGATTTTTAGATGGAAAAGAAATGATTGCCTATGAAGCATGAAAACATCCGTCATATAGGAACATTTGAAAGAAAAAAAATGCGCAGGAAATTTTCTTTTATCCTTTCTACTAGTGGAGTAATCTGATGATCAATAGAGATCAATAGAGACTCCTGTGTTTATTATATTAATTATTAAATAGTTATAATCCTTCTTCAAACACATACACAAACACACACACACAACTTGAATAATGCTCCCACAAATACAATGCTTGATTAAATGGAACATATTTCTTTACAGTTTTGTATGTATAATTTAAATAACAGTAGGGACTTTGGTGTCACATTGCCTAGGAAATTGCAACGATTCTATGTAACAGACGGAAAGATTAACATCTTCTGTATAAGAAAAGTGGGACACCACAAAAATTTAGTGTAACCTTGGTATGTAAGAGGATGCAATTTTGATTCATGAATCACAGGAAAATAAACTGTACATGAATAGATTGTGGACTGTGAAAGCCAAACAAACATTTTCATAGGTAAATACTTCCGGAAAGGCAGCACATGATAAGCGTTCAATTAACGTTAACTTGATGAGACCGAGTAAATGATTGTGCTCAGGAGGAGGCCGATAAGGTGAAGGGCTAATGGCCACTGGCATGTGCACACATCATATTTACATAGGCATCAATTCCCGTTATGAAGAATTGTTCCAGGGAGACGAGCCTTGCTAGTCACCATCCACCAAGCTTCATACTAGACCAGAAAAAGAGGGCAGAGTGTCATAAAGAATGACAGTACCAGATTCTCTGTAATGAGGTTGGGTAAAATTGTACTTTATGTCTAAAACATATTTCAGAATGAAAACTAAACTCTCTGAAGTGTGGAGGTTCTCTGAATTTGAAAGTATTGGCAGAATCTTGGGGGAAAGATTTAAAAGAGGTAGTACAATAGGAAGAAACTCTGGTGGTATAGTGGTCTAGTACCACATATGCTAACCAAAAGGTTGGCAGTTCCAATCCACCAAGCACTTCTTGGAAACTGTACAGGGCGGCTCTACTCTGTCCTGCAGTGTTGGTGTGAGTCGGAATCAGCTTGACAACAGTGGTGTTTTTTTGCTTGTTTTTGTTTTTCTTTACTTCCCTTGGCGTATCATGAGAATTAGCTAGGCCTTAAGAACAAGTATGCTCCTTATCAGAGAGAATAACTTATTATTATTATTTTATTTTTTTAAAGAATAGCAGTTACCATTATTTTGCATAAGAATTTGTGTGTGATTATTGAAATATGCTAAGGTAAAGCAATTGGAAAAGGAAAAATCCAAGTTACTATGACACGTTAGTGAAACCATCTTTAATACTTGATAAATATTTAATTTGTTAAAGTTGCTATGTGAATATAATTCTCATGAAGGTACATTACAATGAAACACATTCTAGAAGGTAAAAAAAATAGAAGAACTTATATTTCATAAAACAATTCACAGTAGAGAAATATTTCAATGGTTTCCACTGATACTTGTTTCAAGTTTTTGTATTGTATTCAGTGCATAGCCTCTCTGATCTATGAATGTTTGTAGAAATGTTGAGCTCTTAAGCACTCCTGATTTTCGTTATCCAGGCCCACCCCCAACCAAAAGTTCAGCTAATGACTTTAGAAAGCTTGTTCTCATTTGCATAAAGATATTGCTATGCCAAGTATTTCGCGGATACTGATCTGTCACTCAAAGCCTTTATCTTGAATATAATATCTGACTTCTAGAGTATAGAAAGCTGTCCATTTATCTAAGACAGTCTCAGACAGGCAGGAATATGCCGTCTTGGACTACATCCTTTCCTTAATATATAACCCATGTCTCATGAGTTGTCAGGTAATTTGAAAGGAAAAGTATCACTGTACATCTCTCTCATTCAAATTACATTGTCCATCTCCCTTCTCCTAGCTTCTACCCTTCCTGTATTTCTTGGAACTCTTTCAGCATATAAAATTAACCAGGCAAAAAATAAGGAAGTTATCTAACCAGTCATTGAAATATGAAACTTGAAATTCTCAGTCCAGTTGATTTTCATAGTCTGGCATATTATAAAAATACATAAGCAATGCAAGCATCCATTATTGTACTTTTGAGGAGTTGCAGATTTATATGAGAAATGCTGAGACTTCCATCTCATTGAGCAGAAGATCTCTTGCTTGGTTTGCTGAAAAGGCAGAGCCGGGGGTAGAGAGAGGCGGTCTTGGCAATGAAGATTTGCTCTGAAGTCAGGTGGGAGCAAAGATGTAGGTAATTGCTGGAAGCACTAGCCAAGTGCCGTCGGGTGATTATCAGTATTCCTTTATGTTACAAAATGTGCTACCATAAATGCTTTGCATACTCAGTGTAAATTTCTCTTCTCTCTCTGTCTCTGTCTCTCTGTGCATTTAACACACATGAACACTTGTGTTTTATTTTTTTTTTAATTCAAGGGATAATGTGAAAATGAAAGAGAACCTGAGTAAATTGAGTACATTGGGTATTTATGTATATAGCTAATTGAGGAAATCTTAGATTAAGGGTCTTAATTTGCCTTGAGCTATGGGTAGGTCTTGGAAAATTCTGAGTGGAAGCTTTCCTTGGGGGAAAAATGTCTATAATTTAATGAGCTGTTTGAAGGTTTGTGTGATCCATGATGAGTTAATACTCACTGACTTAGTGTAAATAAGGACCACTTAAAATTATTTTGGACATTTTCTTTGGCGCTTCTGTCCATGAGACATTAATCCCCTTGGGATATTATCTAACAGAACTCAGGAAAGCTGCACCACACACACACAAGCTCAGTGTGACTTAGCTTTGAGGAAGAGCATCATTTCTGAGCTGACCTGATGTTGGAGTTGTATTGCAGGCAGTTTCAGAGTCATTAAGAGAGCAGCAACCACGACTGTCAACTTGACATGTGCAAAGGAAAAAAGGATGAAACAGAGAGTAGAGGTAGCTTATAATCATCTCTGTGTAAGTAAGTCTTTTTCTGATGGGTTACTGTCGTGGTTTGAATTGTGTTCCCGCAAAAATGAGTGTAGCCATATTCTGTAATGTCCCTATATGCTGTAAACCTCGTCGCTATGATGTCAATTAGGGAGGATGGGTGGCCATTGTGTTGGTGGGGCAGGACTCAACGTGTAAGGTTGTTATTATGCCTTGAGACAATCTCTTGGGATGTAAAGAAAAGGCCATAAACAGAGACTTGGGAACCTCATACCACCAGGAAGGTAATGCCTGGGCAGAGCACCTCCTTTGGACTCGAGGTCCCTTTACTTTGAAAGCTCTCAGTCCAGGGGAAGATTGATGACAAGGACCTTCCTTGTCAGAGCCAGCAGAGAAAACCTTCCCCTGGAGCTGATGCCCTGAATTTGGATTTATAATCGACTGGATTGTGACAAAATAAAATTACTCTTTTGAAAGACATTCATTTGTGTTATTTCTGTGATGGAAACAAAAGATGCCTAAGACAATTACTAAATACTTGTCACTTCTTTCAAAGTGCAATGTCAAGGAGATAAACTGTTAATGAAAAGTGGGGGCTCAGCTGCTTTACATGTAAAATGAAGAACTCAAAGTGTCTTTCAGGGTCACGAATATAGGATATAGTTTCACAAGAAAAAAAAAGACATTCAAATTTTCTGTGACTATCATTGACAGGATTACAGATAAGTTTAGGAGAAATTATAATGGATGCTCTTTTGCAATAGTCCAAATTTACACGACAGAATCTTTTCATATTTTTCATTAAATTGATCAAGCTCGAAGACTATTTGCAAACGTGCAACTTAGAATTTTTTGTAAACATAGTAAAGTATGTTTAAACAAAAACACTTGTTTATGAGCCTGATATTGTGCAAATGATTCTTTAAAGTTAAAATATTATCAGATTCACTTAGTTAAGACATTCTAGCAGGCTTTAGAAGAAGATTCCAGGTTTGGGATATACATATTTTTTAATATAAATATATTTTTAGATGATGATTTTTTTAAAGAATATCCACAGTGAAAAGACTGATAAAAAAAAGCACTAGAGAATAAGGTGTATCTCGGAATTTTACAGAAAGAGCAATGATGAGCTCTAGTGGTAAGATGTTATAACGTCAAGCACATCTAAAATTCAGCAATGATAGACAGTCTCTCCCTCATCCACTCAGTAAAGACTTCTCAGTACTCAAAATGAAGATTAATTTGTGGAAATAAGCATTTCTCTAAATTAGGACCTCATTACCATGCACACAGTATTAACTACCTGGGTAGGCTATCCATAATTTATGCATTGCCTATAATTTATCTCTCATCGTTTTTACAAAACAACATCACAGAGATTATTCTATTAACAGTCATATTTTATGCTTGAGATGACATAACTTACACTGCATCTGATCAAGTCATTCTCAAGCTAAACTTGGATTTTAAAAGACTATTGATTTACGTGCTGGGTACTTGATAATATATGTGAGGCATCTCGTCCTGCTGTTTCACCATCTGCTTCCTTCACAAACACAGGCATGATTTTAAAACAGGAAGAATGTTTCTTTCCTTTTTTTCCTAACTGTGACAATGTTGTATTTTCATTCTTCAGTGGAGAGTAGAGGCAAGGTATGGATGTGATTTAATAAAACACATACTGGGTATCAGTTCAAAGCAGAAAAGGCTTAAGGTTTTTTTTTTTTAATATTCTATTTTCACAACTTTATGCAGAAAATGTGTCATAAGCTGTGCTGACAAAAGGTGTACATGCTTTATTAAATTTTCTCTGATTAGCAGGCGTCACTTCATAGATATTATCTCCATTTTGCTGAGAGGAATCACTAGGAAATCTTCAGACCTGGAATTTGAATGGAAATGCTTTCTCTCCAAATCCTGAGTTCTTAATACCATACCCCACTGCCACTGTTTAAGGTCTTTTTTAGACCAAGTTATCACAGTTGCTATAGCCAGCCAAAAAAGCCAAGTGCCGTCAAGTCGGATCCGACTCATGGCGACCCTAGGGGCCAGGGTATAAAAATACTACTATTACAACTCCTAAAAAATACTATGTATATATGTATGTATGTATAAAATATGTATTTATACATAGACACACACATACACATATTATTCTATTTAATCCACTCAGAACAACACCTGCAGGTAAAACAAGACTTTGTATTCTAGCCATAAAGATTTCACTGAGAAATGTCTGATACTCTTAGACAAAGAACATTTCATCTGATCTCAGCTAGCTCATAAAGAACATGGCTTAATGTGTTTATCTGAACAAGAGAAAGGTGAGGAAGGCTTATCTCAAGTATGATATTTTGTTCATCTTTTTCTTATAACACTTCTCATAGCAAGTCTAAATTAGTCAGGGATTTTGATCAGATCTAAACGGAAAGAATGTTGAATGTGGACAGTTGTACCATATGGGATACCAGCATGGGGCATTAGGCAGCCACCTCCCACTGGACAAGAGTGTAGAGAGCTATTTAATACTTGCTAAATACATCAATTAAAAATCCTTACTACTTGTAAAAAAATGCCATTTAAGAATCGTGTTATTTAACAGCTGTTACATTACTTTCCCTGCAGAATTATAGAACTACATACCCTACTTCAGTCAATTCTAGAGAGATTACATGTCATGTTTTACACAACAGCACATTTTATCTCATAGAATATTCTGGGTTAATTTTTTACATTGGCCTCAAGGTCTAAATCAACATATTCACTCAACTTTGTATATTCAAAGTTTCATAAGAAGAAAATAAACGCACAAACAGGGATAACGTTTGCATCTGGAGCTCAGTTAGTCTGGCGGGTTTTGAAAATTTTAGTTCTCATAAAAGCTTCTAAATTCTTTATCTTTCTGTCTATCTTAGTTACTTAGTGCTATTATAACAGAAATACCACATATCAATGGCTTTAACAATCAGAAATTTATTCTGTCACAGTTTAGGATGCTAAAAGTCTGAATTCAGGGAACCAGATTCAGGGAAAGGCTTTGTCTCTCTGTTGGCTGAGGGAAAGTCTTCATTGTCAGTCTTCTAGGAGCATCTAAGCCTAGGGATCCTGACCCTACAGGATGTCTTTGCTTCTGGGACTTCTTTCTGGGTGGAATGAAATCCCTTTCCTTTCTGGAGATTTTCCCTTTTTATGTCTTAGAAGAGACTGGCTCAGCATACAGCCTAGCTCTGTAGATTGAGTTCTGTCTTAGTAACTTAACTGACTCCAATTCTGCCTCATTAACCTCACAGAGGTTAGGATCTACAACACACAGGACAGTCACATCAGATCAGGTAATGCTAGTCAGACACACAATGCTGGGAATCATGTGTTATCCAAGTCAGGACTCATTTGGGGGCACGTGCCTCAATCCATAACATTATCTTCTGTATCTCCTCTTCATTCGGTCTCCATATCACATTATTTCCCTTTCATATCTTGACACTGAGGTACCTGTAACTCAATACACTCATTTACAGTTCATTATTTTTATTTACCAAACTCCAACTTAAATGTTCTACATTTTGTTTCTTCCAAGGACAACTAATACTAGCAATGGTCAAGTATGATTTCATCATTTTTCAGCTCTACAGATCTCCCTTAGTTTCTACAGTAATATTTCATCATTTTTTGTAACTCCTACTGTCAAGGAGATAGGCAGTAAGCTTCTAAAGCTTGTCAAAAATCTTTATTCCTATATTTTTAACCACCAGAATGCTGGTGTTTATCATGGCTATCTCTCAGAAATGCCTTTGCCTGTCAGATGTAGGAACATACTGACATTTCAAGGACCAAAAGTATATAGAGAGTGAAGATTTTTAGAAAACATTGACAATGTCTTTTTAACAAAAATAAGAAAAAAAAAGACATTAATGTTTTATTGTTTTAACAAAGAAGTGTAAAATTATATAAAATACATTTCAACAAATTTCTGTTGCTGGGTACCATTAAGTTGACTCCCACTCACAGCAGCTTCCTTTGACAGAGTAGAACTACCCTGACAGTTATCTTCACTGTAATTTTTATGGAAGGAGACCTGGTAGTACAGTTGTTGCGAGCTCAGTTGTTAACCCAAAGCTCAGCGATTCAAACCTACAAAGACCTACAGAATTGGAAACCCTAGGGGGCAATTCTACCCTGACATACAGAGTCACCATGCATCAGAACAGACCCTACGGCAGTGAGTTTGACTATTGTTATTGTTCTCCTTGTTAATATTCTCAGAAGCGGATTCACAAGTCTTTCTCTTGCAGGGCTGCTGGGTGGCTTTGCACTGTCAACCTTGCAGTTAGTAGCTGAGAGGGTAACTTCTGTATCACCTGGGCTCCTGTCATCAACTGAATTGTGTCCCCCCAAAAAATATGTGTAGCCATGTGGCTGCGTCATGATGCCCCATATTCTATGATTGTCTTGCATTTTGTGGTTAAAGGATGCTGTATGTTAAAGGATGAGGGTGGGACTGTGAATCCCTTCGTATGGTCACCACCCTGCTCAACTGTAAAGGCAGTTTCCCTGGAGTACGGCTTGCAACACTCTTAATCCTTTCATCCTACAAGAGATAAAAGGAAAAGGAAGCAAACAGGGAATTGGGAACCTTACACCATTAAGCAAGCAGTACCAGCAGAAGAGACTGCGGGTCCTTCAGACCCGAGGTGCCTGCGCCAAGATGCTCCCTGGACAAAGAAAGACTGATGAAGCAATACTGAACTTTCCTCCGGAGCCCACAAGTGAGAAGGCCTTCCCCTGGAGTGAACATCCTGAATTTGGACTTGCAGCCTACTGGACTGTGGAAAAGTAAACCTTTCTTTGTTAAGGCCATCTACTCCGTGATATTTCTGTTACAGCAGCACTAGCTGACTAAAAGAGTTCCTTTAATAAATTATTATAAAATGATAATATATATCTTGCTACTTAGATAGCAAAACAGGTGAGGTGATTAGATATTCAACAAATTTTCACTCACTTACAATAAATCTGTCAGGATTCAATTTATTCACACAGAATAAAACCAGTGATTCAAACCAGTTACTCTGTTCTCTCTTTGGCTAACACAATGCTTTAATCAGAAACAAGTTTCCTAAGTGCTCTGACCCACAAATTAATACCAGAATGCATCTCTTCAGAGCTCTGAATCTTGAGGAATGATCTACTGCTTTTTTCTTTTTGAAACTCTAAAGAATTCTTCAGATAAGTATATTCAGACACTGGAAACATGTTATTGTAATTAATCAGAAGTTAATACCACAGCAGCTCATTTGTCCCTCAATTCTCTATTATCAAAAAAAAGAAACAACTGTGTATCATCTCACAGTTCTTGGACAAAAAGCAAGATCTAAAAATGGACAAGATCAAAATTCTAGACGCAGGAAAACAGCACATGACTTATGTTCCTTTACATCTTAAATTTTTTCTTTAAGTTTGGATGGAAATAACTGAGACAAGTCTTAGGGAACTACAGCATTAGTAATTGAGAAATACACATGGTGCAAGTAGTGACATATTGAGCAATAAAAATATGGCAATTTGTATTAACTAATACCTTCTAGGAAACAATGGTGGCATAGTGGTTAAGTGCCATGTCTGCTAATCAAAAGGTTGGCAGTTCAAACATACCAGGTGCTCCCTGGAAACCACTATAGGGTTGCAGTAGGGTCCCTATGAGTAGGCATTGACTTGACAGCAGTGGGTTTGGCTTGGTTATTGTTAACATCTTCTAACACACTGTCTCAGGGCATCATTCATAGTTTGTACCACCTTTTAGCCAGAACATATGATTGGGTCATTAAGATTTAAAAGCTTGATTTTTTTTTTTTTTTTTTTTGGTAATCTTAGAAGAGATCCATGAAGATTCATTCACTGAAGGGTAAAAAAAAAAATCTACTAATACATTTCACAGAAATAACAGGTGCAGAACTGTCATTAGTGAAGTTGAATTTTAGAATAAACCAGGAGACTTTTTTTTGTTTGTTTTGTTTCAAGATATTATATACTAAAATCTAAAAGGTCTTTTTCTGTTGGAATTGTTCTACAAACTCCAGAAGTTTCAATAGCAAATAGGGTGCTTAATTGTCAGGATACCCTAGAGGAAGACCCCCCAAGAGATGGATTGACTTAGTGACTACAACCATGGGCCCAAACAAAGCGACCACTGAGAGGCTGATGCAGGACTGGCCATGAGGTTGCCTATGAGTTACAGTTGACTTGATGGCACCTAAGAATAACAACACTTATCTTGACTTTTATAAAGCTGGTGCTATTTGCACAACTAATTTAAGGTCAAGGAACAAAGCTTCTTCCCAAAGAGCTCATGTGAACAGTTCCTGGACTGGACACATTGAGTACCTCAGATCAACATGAAATTGTCATCCTAACATTACATTAATGTCTCAGAATAGTTTTCATTTCTTTGTGTACTTTAAATACTTATTACCAACTTCATACTCTATACAATATTTCCATTTTAGGAAATGGCTCATTCTGAAATCACATGCAGTTGCTCATGCGCTCTGATTGGCCTAAAGTGACGGGTCGTAGTAAACTTGCAACATAACTTCCAGGAGTGTTGACCCAGCATAGTCTGAGAATGTCAGTGGCAGATGGCTCAGGGAGTCTGCCTGAGCTATTGTTCCCCTAGGCTTTGAGACAGGTGTTTGGTCATAAGTATTGAACAAAAATAATTCCACACTGCATATATAGTACTGCTATTAAGATCTGAGGACTATTCTTAGAATTCTCAAGTAAAATTATCATCAGTTCATGCTAGAGGTCACTGAAATATGTGCTGTCTTTTAAAGAAAAAATCAGACATAATTAATCTTAGATGTGGCAATGCTTGATAATACCAAGATTTTCATCCTAGAAGAGAAAACATCTCCCATGCCTGTCATTGGTCTTTAGTAGAATACAGAAAGTTGATGTCTTCAAAATGGCTCTAGGGACTAGTTGAATAAAAGCAAATTTTGACGCAGAAGTGAAATACTCGATGATGAATCTTGAATATTTATTGTTAACCTTAGAACCATCTGTTTTATCTTTTAAATTTCATGGCTTTGTTATCTGTAAAGTAGCCAAATCATGTGTTTTTCTGAGGATTATGATTAAAGAAAAAGACATATGGAAGGACTTAGAAGAGTGCTTGTTGTAGAAAAAAGTAGTAAATATTCGTTTAGCTTCAAAAAATATTATTATAATTTTATATTTCCAACATATTCAAAGTGTTCTTTCAGTTTAATGCAATGAGGAAGTTGTATTCATTTATTTTTAATTCCACAAAAAATTTAAGGCTACTGTACAAGTATATCATGTTTAAAATTTTTTTATGTAAGTTGGATAATCAGGAATCAGATAAAACAGATAAGATTGGTATATAGATATGTACACACCCTGACCCAGAACATCATTAGAGCAGAGCCATGAATTTCACTCTTAAACTTTGTAACCCTTTAGTAGTTAAAGAATAAAATAATCTCAAAACTTAGAATGTGCATTTATAAAAAAAATGGGTGCTGCTAGAATAATTTATCACTAATATTTATGATGTCAATATAAAAGCTCTACCATTAGAAGAAAGTCTTAAACCAAACAAAATCGATCTCTATCTACAAGTCATTTGCCACCAAATGGTATCTTCTCAAAATTCCTACCATAAATGCAATTTGAATTTCAAGTTTGTGTATTAATATTAATTGGTTAAGTAGCAAGCCGGCCAAGTGCCGTTGAGTCAGATCCAACTCATGGTGACCCTAGGGGCCAGGGTAGAACTGACCCCCGGAGTATTCAAGGAGCGCCTGGTGCATTTGAACTGCCGACCTTGTGGTTAGCATACTTTTAGGATATAGGCCAAGCCAAGTGCCATCGGTCGGGAAGCATAACTAAAATATACAAAAAAAAAAAAATCCCAAAATTTCATATTTAAAAAAAGCATATTTAAAAATAATATTCAATAGAATGCCTGACACTTTCTCCTTACACATAAGAAAATTTAGAAGTTAGTCTCTAGCCTTGGATCTTTTTATTTTACCTCCTAACCAGTTCTACTTCAGCTTTGCTTTTTCTAAACATCTTTTTAACACAAGAAATATATATTATTAAGATGAGTGTAGATATTAAAGAATTTAAAATTTAACAGCAACAAAACATCATCTCTCATTGCTCCCTTCTCTCTCATTGTCTAGATATATATGCACTTAATACTTTAGCCACTGAAGGTACATAATTAACAATCCACCAAAAACAAAGAAGTCAGTATTTTCTTTGTAACTGTGTTTTTTGGTTATTCCACATTTGATCAGATCTTACATTCAGACCTGTGAAAAGGAAGTTATTAATACTGAGGTTCAATTACTCAAATATCCAGGAATAGCTATAGTTTAATTTCTGGTTTGAACCCATAATACTGAAATGAGTTTATGAGCACCTAAAAATATCATTCTCTTTCAATCTTTCATGAATGGCAACAAGACCGATGTTACCTGTGTAACAGCCTTCTTTGTGACATCAAGAAACTTCAGTCATCTTTACAGCCAACCACGTTAACGAAGTCATTGACAGCAAACTCAGTGACACAGCTTTATTATGCTACATAAGCATCATTGTAGGTGGGGAAGTAGCTTTCTCCTGCGTTCTTTGGACTCATAAAGATAGCAAACTGCCCTTTCCTTTCTCAGTTTAATAATTTTTGACCAAGTGAATCTTCAGGGCTTCTATCTCTATACAACCAGACTAAGTATTAAACAATCAGCTACACTGTTGACTCCATTAAGACAGAGAACAACATGATCTCGTTTCAGGAACTACTTTTACACTCCAGCTGCAAACACTTTGTCATTTTTATACTGATCATCTTAACAGAAAAATAAAATATAGCTCTCTAGGCAGAAATCCTCTTACAAAGTGCATAGACCTTGTGTACCCAGTGACAACACAGATGACAAATATGAAACAGGCTTGGGAGAAAAATCTCCCAGCTTTCCTGCACCAGTGTATCCATTATGCTGGCATATAAAAAAGGCCACACACTCTGGAAAGTGAAATCTAAATGATCCATTCTTTATCACGCCGCCCATCCTTCATAGGTCATGTGAATATTATTCTAACAACGAAATGGCAAGTTTTAAATGTACATTTAAAAAATTCAATTTGACAGGCACTTATTGGACACACACTATATAAAAGAAACCGTGCCACTTTCAAAGGGTTATAGAGATGAACAATACAGGAGCTTTTTAGACATGCATTTGCAAATATTTTAGAAATGAGATGAAAGTGATATTTTCGGTTACCTAGAAAAGACAGAATTCTTCAGTCCTAATGTGGAAACCAAATTCTTATAATCTGAATATCATTAGCCTTGTTAATGTATAAATTTTTTCACTGTAAAGACATGCTTAATAACCATCATTCTTTCTCTCCTACATACGGGTGTGTATGCACTTCTGTCAGTAAATTATTCCATTCTTAGAATTTTTAATGTTTCTAAACATATGATCAATTTATTGTAGAATAGATGAGAAAAATATTTAATTATATTAATCCTTAAATTTTACTTTGTGCTTTTATAAGAACATTAAACAATTCCTAATTTTAAGTCTTCAAAAATTCCCCTATTTTGTTGGCAGTTTTTATGTCTAAATATAAATAGTCATTTAAATTTAGGAAAAAGAAAACTTTTCTTTTATATTTTTAGCTGACCAAAATAAAAGAAGGCATTATGGCCATTCACAGATGGCCATAAATGACTGATAATGTACAACAGCTTGGACAGAACATAAACTTTCCTTACAGTGTATAATATTATACCATGCTAAAAAGTGTAGCCTAAAAATGCATTGCACACATGGTGAAATATCTTACAGGAAGCAATTATTCAGTGTTTCACCTTGGAATTACATCACTTCCATTCACACTGATGTCACAAATCTGTCATGAATTTGTGGCTCCTTAAAAAAAACTCAAGATTTTATAATTTCTGAATATAAAAGATTTCAAAGAATTTTTGTGAAAAGTTAGAAAAAAAGAAAGGATCAATGATTTTGCCATATTATTTTGCAAGATTAAAGTAATGCAGGAGAGGAAACTCTGGGCTTAACTAGAAGGTATAAATCTTAGTCTTATCTTTAGTCTTGTCTGTGATAATAGGTAAACAATTTCATCTTTGACATATCCTATGTTCTTATTTTAATTTCAATATTTTCTAGGAATCTTTTAAAAATTTTCTATAGGAATTCTACAGTATACCCACCCCTCACCTATCAGTATGGCTAGGTTTCAAAATCCAGGTCCTTGTGAGAAAACCAGCATTATGTGAAAATAGAGGATGACTAATCAGACACAAAGTATTATGTGGGTAATACATGGCCCTCTGGATCCAAGAGGTGGAAAATATAGATGGGCACTGTCGGTCCCACTAATTATGAAAAGGTTACTCATCAATGCTCAAAACAGTCAAATAATAGTTTTTTTTTAACTATTGTTATAAACATAAAATATCAGATAATGAGATAACTAGTAAGTGAGAAGTAGGTACACATAGTTTTTAAAAGGAAATAAAGAAAACATAATGTGACAAAATTTTGCTCTAAGAAAACCCTTTCACTGTTTTGTATAGAAACCCGTAGGTCTCAAGTCTTCCTGTGGTTAAATCCTTTTCAAAATAATGCTCAAACATTATTCACCTTCTCCGCTGGCTTGTATTTCCTCTAATGGTAAAAATGTAATCATAGGTAAAAATGCTTAGCTTTTTGGGTAAAAATACCCTTAGCAGGAACCAGGATAGTGATACCAATCTAAACTAGTGGTCACTGTATTCTTCACTAGCACACATTCAGAATTACATAAACAAACAGACAGACAAACTTCACTGAAGGATGTCTTCAAATGAAGCAGTGAAAGTCTTTCACATTTAAAAATCTTGACTTAAATACAACACTTTTTAATATTTTGTGTGATGAAGTGGGAAGTACAAACCAAATCTTTCTGCTGCTTAGCTAACTGCAAATGATTATCTTGCATAAAAGATGTTTTTATGTTTGAAAACTGAACTAACCACTTACTCATTAAAAAAGATGTTTTTGCTTGAGAGGGAAAGAAGAACTGACGGACTATACATATTTAAACTTAGAAATTTGGCAGCTGCTTTCTCTACAATTAATAGAGCAAGCTTGTCACCTTAAGGAAAAAATAAGATTACTTTTTCAAAGATTTTAAGTGAAAATTAGACTTCTCAAAACTTAGTATCCTACCATGTGAGCTTGCTATTGTCCTTCCACTAAAGACCTGTTTTTACAAGATTGGTGGTAATATCAACAAATAGAATTTTTGAATTAAAATGTGCCAGAAGTGGTGGATACATCTAACTCAGTGAACCCGTACAGCGAATCCCCAGGTTACGAACATTTGATTTACAACAGGTAGTTACAAACCAACCCCAGCAAAGCTTATCAGAAAAAAATGGACTCAGTGTTCACGGCTGTGTCCTACAAAAGGCTTGGTTTCTTCTGCCTGTGCGGGTACTACAGTAGGTCTTTGGGTAGCCATCGGTGCTGGACAGGACCATCGGGACGTGTGGTGCCCAGCCGTGACCTAAAGAGCAATGGGAGGGCCTGTCTGCACACTAACCCCCGGAGTTTAGAAGGCACAATCTAGTCATCCAAGTGATCAAGGCACCGTCCCAGTGCTCTGCACGTTGGTCCCACAGCTGAACGCTGGCCCTGTGATCTCGGAGTTCCTCTAGCACAGTCGGTCAGGACCCGGCAGCACTCCCTTACCCTGCTCCACCCCATCCCATCCTGCAGGGACCTCGGTGCTGTGCAGCCCATGGCCACCACATTAGTTCTCTGGGCTTTTGTTTCCCCTACCTTGTTTGTGGGATTTCACTGCTAAGGCTATTCTTTGCCTGTTTTGGGCTGTCTGTCGGGAAAGAGTAGTCTTGGATTTCTCACTTCCGTACGTCCCTGCGTTTTCCGGGACTCTGTATGGAAACTTAAAATTGGGTTTCCCTAAGCATCCGCTCCCCAGTGCTTAAGCCCCAGGTTTGCTCTTCACACACCCTGAACAAGACTTTTTCTCCTGTTCCCTGAAGCCTAGCCCCATAGCTCAGGATAGACTGTTGAGCCTGGTGAGGAGGTGATGGAGGAATGATCAGTACGTTCCAGCACAGTCCCACCTATGCCCCCAAGCAGAGGTGTCATGAGGGACAGAATGGTGCATTGCTCTAAGGCATGACTCCAAGGGTGTGCCAGATAAAATACATAATGACACAAAGTGAACGCCCAAAGGGGTGCCAGACATCTGGGATGACATCTCAAAGAACCACAAACAGGAAAGACACCTGACTGAGGCAGCCACACAAGAAAAGGGTAGGTTTCTGCTGCTGTGTTCCAGCAATAAACGTCTCTTGGTCTCCAAAGTGGCAGGAGAGTACAATTTAAAACTGGCTTCCAGCTTCTGGGACTGAGGAAGTGCGCAATTTAGAGTTTGCCCCAGGGGCAACTGTTATCTTCTCTGCATCTCGGCCTGGCCCTTCCTGCGTTTTCTGTGATATGACAAACCCCGCAGACATGAGGCCCAAGGGCACAAAGCAGACTTCGTGTTTCAGAATCTACAAGGAAGTACCTGATTGGTCGCAAAGATTTTACACAACAGAATCTTCTGAAGATTTGGGGTAATATATTCCTATAGGTATCTCTTCAAATATAAAAAATAAATGGCTTATAATAAAAATAACTGCTTCTTTGAGATATACACTGAAACTTTATTGTCAGTGTGCTATTATAAGAAAGGTGTTTTATTATGTATTATTTAGTGTACCGAGAAGTGTCTCTTTAGTGTTTTGTTTTTTTTTAATGCATAGAAAAGTGTACATACAAAAGAAAACATTTGACTGATGCTGGATACACACTATACATAACTCTTCCAGTTTACATACAAATTATACATAAAGACAGATTTTTAAGAATGGTTCTTATTTGTAATCCAGAGATTCTTGATATTTTTCAAAGACCATTACTTGATGTTGTAAAATTATATATGAGTAAAAGATACATTCAAAGGACAAAACAGAATATTGAGTTAAGGCAGAAAAACAAAAGATTCATTAATTTGGTTTCAGATTCCTCATTGCTATTAACATTTAAGAAAGTATGAATAGTCCAAGTATCCAATAGTCCAGGATAAGAATATCTATAACAACTTGAAAAGACTTTTAAAATATTCCCATTTAAAAAAAAAAATGTATCTTTCTGAGGTTAAAATCTTTACAGAAATATCTGAACTAAAACATACATCACAATAATTAAGTGCAGAAGAAGACAGAATAAATCCACCTGCTTTTTATTTTTTAATCTCATAATTTTGCTGCTATTGTTGAAAGCGTACAGAACAAAACCATTTAACAATTTCTACAACTACCGATGGTTGACACTGATTACATTCTTGGAGTGGTGCAACCATTCTCATCCATTTTTTCTAAGTAGTTCATCTCTTATTAATGTAAATTCAGTGTCCCTTAAGGTTCATATTTAATCTTTAAAGTTCCTGTTGTCAATTTGATTCAGTATAAACTGTTTTTAAAAGACCCTGTTGCTTAAGGCAGACCTGTTTTACCAGCTAGGCTAAATTATTTTTCAGTTTTAAAAAGACTTGAGGGGATATTTTTAGTTTCAAGATTACCTCAGGGCAATAGTTCCAGGAGTTCATTCAGTCTCCATGGCTCCAGAAAACATGGAGACCATGAGAATGGAAAATTCTGTTCTGCATTTTCCCCTTTTTAATCAGGATTCTTCTATAGACTCTTTGATCATATCCAGTAGTGGTAGCCAGGCATCACCTGGTTCTTCTGGTCTCACAACTAAGAAGCTATTTGTTCATGGAAGCAGTTAGCCAAGTGTTCTAGGTCTTCCTCCTGTTCCTGACTCTCCTTCCTCTACTGCTCTAGGTCAGTACAGGCCAATTTTCCATGCCTTGGATGGCACCTTGCAAGCTTTTAATATGCTAAATGTTTGTAAACAATGTGCCCCAAATTTAAAACTGATACAGTTGTTTTCCATAATTTTGGTTAAGTTGGCTTCAATTCATAGGGATCTTTTATATAAAATATAAAGAAATCTTTGCCAGGTGGCAGTCAACTTTACATACGTCTTTGAGATATCATTCAGTGAACAAAAGAAAGGAAATTTTGAACCATAAGAAGACATGGATGAATCTTAAATTTTTCATAAATACATTATTTATGTTAACATGTAATAGATTCACGCTGTTTGTAAGTGAACTAATATTTTCAAATATCTTGATAATTTTAATGTCATAAAAATTGCTAGATAGAACCCAAAAAGAAAAAAATAAAATAAAATAAAATGGATCAAAGACCTAAATATCAAACCTAAAATGATAAAGATTATAGAAGAAAAAAAAGTAGAGACAACAATAGAAGTTCTAATGCATGACTTAGTAAGACTACAAAATCTTACCAACAGCGCACAAACAACAGAAGAGAAAATAGATAAATGGAAACTATAAAAAAATCAAATACTTATGCCCATCCAAAGACTTTATCAAGACAATTAAAAGACTTTCTATAGAATGGGGAAAAAAAATATTTGATAACTACATATCAGATTATAATTTCCATAACCTACAAAGTCCTGGAAAATATCAACACAAAAAAGACAAATAACCCAATTAAACAATGGACAAAGGACATGGAGAGACATGTTATGAAAGATGACTTCCTGGCAGCTGAAAGACACATGAGGAAGTATTCATGATCATTAGTTATTAGAAAAATCCAGATCAGAACTACTATGAGATACCATCTCACCCCAAAGAGGTTGACAATAATACAGAAAACACAAAACTATGAATTCTGGAGAGGATGTAGAGAGATAGGAAGTCCCCTATACTACTGGTGGGAATGCAAAATGTACAACCTCTTTGGAAAGAAATTTGGTGATTTCTTAAAAAGCTAGAAACAGAAATACTTTACGATCCTGCAATCAAACTGCTTGGAATATGTCCCACAGAAATAATTACTGTCACACAAAAAGATACATGCACAGGAATGTTTATTGCAGCATTGTCTGCAAATACCAAAAAGATGGAATCAACCTAGGTGGCCATAAACAAATAAATAGATAAGCAAACTGTGGTGTATATACACAAAGGAACACTATACAATGATAAAGAACAATGATGATTTTAGGAAGCATCTCATAACCTGGTATCAGTGGCAAAAGAACAAGTATTGTACAAGACCACTATTATAAGGACTTAAAAATAGGGCTCATGCACAGAAGAAAAGACTCTTTGATGGTTACAAGGGGTGGAGGGAGGAGGAAGAGGGTTGTTTGTAGATTAGATGGTCCATGGGAATTCCATTACATGAAGGGAGTGATAGCACTTAGCAGAAAGCAAGTAAGCATAATTGGGACATACCATAAACTAAAAGGTTTCCTAACTTCAATCCAACATTTCAGAGGATAGAGTGCAAGGGACAGGGACCCGGGGACCGTGTTTTTAGGGGACACTGAGGTCAATTGGCATAACTAATCTTTTGCTAAGAGAATCTTCTGACCTCATATTGGCAAGTGGTATCTGGGGTCTTTAAAAGCCAGTAAGCTGCCACCTGAGGAGCATCAACTGGTCCCAACCCACTTGGAACAGATGATGACCAAGAACACCAAAGACATGAGGAAAAATGAGCCCATGAGACAGAAAGACCCATTTGATTGTGAAAATACATCAGCGTGAGAGCAGAAGAACCCGATGGTGCCCAGCCATCACCAAAGACAGCCTTGATAGAGGACACATTGTGGAGTCCCTGATGTAGCACAAGAAAAAGAGGTGTGCAGACCGAGAACTCTACAAGACCAGAATTGGTGATCTGACAACTTGGAGGGTCCCCTGGGAACACAGCCCCTAAACTTGCTGCTGCCCTAGACCTGAAACCAGTACTGAGATCAACACTTTGGACAAAGAATGGACTAGGCTCAGGTACACAGAATGAGCATGTGATGTGTGTACCTTATGATTTTTGACATATATAGGAGGCTGTCCTACTAGATTCTTCATAGATGGGAAAGGAGACGGTGGAGAGGGGACAGGTGTTCACTGGGAGAATACTAGAGGAGTGAAGAGGCAGAGTGTCATGTCATAGGGTGAGGGGAACAGGTAGAGTCGCAGAGAGGCAGGCATGAAAAATTAACTTGCATGGTATATTTTCAGTTAACCATAATGATAAAAAAGGGGGTTCTCAATACTTCCTTACATAAACTTTATTTTTTAGAGGAGTTTTAGGTTTGAGGAAAAACTGTGCAAAAAGTAGAGTTGCCTTGTCTCTTCCTACCTTCTGCACGTTGTTCCTATCTCTACCAGAATTGCAAATATATCTCCAATTTTGTGTCTCATCTTTTCATTCACTTTAAAATTCTAACTTTGCAATTGGACACTTTCAGCCCTGTCCTTGCTCAGATTTCAGCAACTGGAAGCTTATCTTTTCTTCCAGCACTAAGTTCCTCCTTTTTGGTCCACGACAACTAAAGAGGTAATGGATTTTTTTTTTTTTTTCTTTCCAGTCATGACAACAGCAGGTCGACTTTCCAAGAGAAACCTGCAAGACTTCAGTTTTTCTGGCTATCCTAGACAGATAAGAAGAATTAGGATACCCTTGCTCCAAAGCTTAAATGTACATGGTTAGGAGTGCATTTCACAGCCAGATGCCCTGGCATCCTGTGCAGCTATGAGGGCCAGGAAAATTACATAGGTGGTGACAGCCAAACTTTACTAACTTATCAACTGGCTCTTTTTCAAGCTTTTGGTTAGATGCTGTATCCCTTTGACTAGATTCCAGAGTTCTGAATCTGTTAGGATCTTGATTTGTTTATTTGGTGACTGTTGTACTTTTTGTGGGAGGGTGAAGCATTCAGCTGAATATGATGTCATCTTGCCTCAGAGCTCATTTTTCATCCGCTTGACATTGTCATTTAGGGGCCTCAAATTTTAATTAAAAATGTGTCCAATTTATTAATTATTTTTCTTTTATGAATTGTGCTTGTGATGTTGTATCTAAAACAGTGGCTAAACCCTAGGTCATCCTGATTATCTGATATGTTATCTTCCAGATGTTGTACAGTTTTTGCATCTTGCATTTAGGTCTATGATCCATTCTGAGTTAGTTGTTGTGAAAGATTTCTTTTCTGGCATGTGGACATGTAGTTGAAAGACTATCATTTACTCATCAAATTCTCTTTGGTTCTTTGTCTAAACTCAGTTGACTGTATTTGCGTGTGTCTCTCTATTCTGTTGCACTGATCTTTTTGTCTTTTCCTTTATTAATACCACACTGTCTTTATAACTGAAGCTCTACAATAAGTCTGCTGTTATTCATAATGTTTTTACTGGCTGAGATTTTTAGAAATAGATAACCAAGTCCTTCTTTCTAGTCTTAGTCTGGAAGCTCTGAGGAAACCTATCCACCATGGGTGACTCTTCTTATATATGACATAGCAATAGCATAGCTTCCAGCATCACAGCTGGATTACACATCAATCTAAAGGAAAAAAAATCCATGCAACTGGACAACTAAGCAGCAGCATCATAAAGGGAGAAAATACTGAAGTTGTCAAGGGTTTCATTTTACTTGAATACACAATCAACACCCATGAGAGCAGCAGCCAAGAAATCAAACAACATATTGCATTGGGCAAGCCTTCTAAAAAGAACTCCTTTAAAGTGTTAAAAATTAGCAAGGATGTCACTTTAAGGACTCAGAGTCACCTGACTCAAGCCATGGTGTTTTTAATCAATGCGTGTAAAAGCTGGACAATTGATAAGACAACTGAATAAGAAGTGACACATTTGAATTAAGATGTTAATCAATAATCTTGCGATTCGGCACTTGCCTTGGCGAGCAATCTTGAATATACTGTGGGCTACCAGAAGAACAAACAACTCTATCTTTGAAGAAATACAGCCAAAATTCTGCTTACAAGAAAAGATGGCAACACTTGGTTATGCCACTGGGACGTATTATCAGGTGAGGCCAGTCCTGGATATGTTATTAGGAAAGATCAGTCCCTGGAGGATACTGTGCTTGGTAAAGTAGAGGATCAATGAAGAAGAGGAAGCTTCTCTAGATAATCAATTGACACAGTGGCTACAGCAACAGGCTCAAACATAACAAGGATTGTGAGAAAGGCATAGGACTAGCATTATTTCAGTCTGTTTTACACAGGATCACTACATGAATCGATTTGGAGGCACCTAACAACAGTGTACATTATGTCAGCCAATCCTCCCTCCAACAAACATAACTAGGAGCTATAGATTCTCCTAAATTACGAGAAAGGAATTGAACATAGACACTTTAAGTAGGTTTCCCTGAGTCTCACAACAAATCGTGTTAGAGTCAGGACTTATTTTTCATCAATATGGCTTCAGAGGCTGAATTCTTATCTTCTAAATCTGGAGGCCAGTAGAGATACACTGTGTCTCACACAACGAGATTTTATGGCGGCCCAGTGAAAATAGCCTCCACAGTAAAAATCTTTCTTCTGCTTGGAGTTATCACTTCTTGTTTTTTATTTGCTTCTCATAATTCAGCTCAAGAAACCATTATATTCAGGTGTTGTTATGCTGAGTTTTAGAACTAAAATGATGTGGACTAGACTGTGACTAAACATTCCACTATTAGCTGCAGGGCTGGCAGTTGGAATCCAAATAGATGTTCTTCTAAAGACAGGTCTGGTTAACTGTCTTAGGGACATCACACCTTCTAAAACCTCATGGAAAACAGTTCTCCTCTGACATAGGTAGAGTCATCACGAGTCAGAATTCACTCAACGGCAATTAACAACGATAACAACAACAGACGTGTTGCCTAAGAACCTGGGTGGAGCAAGCCCTTAGCAATTGGCTGCCAACCAAAGAACGGCACTCAAACCCACTGTGGTGGTCAGGATTCTGTCAACTTGGCTACTACCTATTTGGCTGCTGTATTAAGTGGCAGGGCGGGGTTTGTGGTGGCTCCCTGCCCCTCGGCTCTCACCTCTCAACCTTGGACTACGGCTGCTGATAGCTCACGTGGCCAGGAGCTCCTGCTCTCTTCTTCCAGCGTCTGGTTCCAGGACTTGAGCTAGCAGCTGTTGGGCTCATCAGTCCTTACAGTCGGCACTTGAGAGTCCTGCTCCCTGACCTGCCAATCCTGGGCTCGCCAGCCTCTGTCGCTTCGTCTCGCCACCGGCTTGGGATCCACTGACCTACACAACCGGTGATCTGCAACTCTGGTCTCTGACTTGCTGATCTTGGGTTCCTCAGCTTCTGTGGACACATGAGGCTTGTGCCAGAGCTTGGGACATTCAGCTTCTGTGATTACGTGAGCTGTTTCCTATATTTGTATCTGTCTATATATATATATTATAAATCTTTCCTTGTACCTACACGTGTTACTGGTTTTGCTTCCCTAGAAAATCCAGCCTAAGACACCCACTGAGAGGCTCTGGGTCATACTGGCCTGGCAAGACGCTTCCACAAAGACTGCAACCCAGAAAAAGCAATGATGCAGTTCTGCTCTGTAAAACATGGAGTTACCATGAGTGGGGGGCTGATTTGATGGCAGCTAACAACAAATAAGCCCTGATGGCCCAGTGGCTAAGTGCTATGTCTACCACCCGAAAGGTCGGAAGTTCGAAGCCACCACGCACTTCTGGGAAACTCTATGAAGCTGTTCCACTCTTTCCAACAGGAGCGCTAGGAGGTGAAATAGACTCTACAGCTGTGGGAGTATGTTAATAGCAACAAAAACTGGGAGGTACAATGAACTCAGAAGTGGGAGTTAAAGGCTTTTCTGGGAAAATCCTTGAAAACAAGTCAAATTTCCTAGCCCAAACTGTTATGTTTTCACAGAACTTATTATCTTCTGCTACCCGGCGCAGAATATTTAAAGCTCAGATTACCTAGTTACTTATTTTTGGCAAATTTATAGAGATGTGATGGGATATAAATTGCTGTTTCTTAAAAAATAAGAACTATTTTTAATGTCTCATGTGAAGGATGTGAGGCACACAGAAGCAGCCCCAAACAAGCCTTGGAATTGTGCTGCTCCGATGACTGAAGCCCATGATCATTCTCCATTCTGTGTTGCTACTGGTAGCTGCTCTGAGCCTATTTCCTTATCTTTAATAAGCAAGTTGCTTGAGTTGTCTGAGATAAGTTCAAGTTCCATCATTTATTTACTGAGCTAAGAAAAATAAACAATTTTACATGATACGAAATACATCAGAACAAGTAGAACGTACATTTCGATTTTAAATATTCAGAAAACACACTGCTTGTGAACATTCTAAGGGAATTAGGACACTCTTCAATTTCTACAGGGATTTTGTCTCACCAACTGTTTGCCTAGAGATTATAAACTATTCTCTGTGAGATTGTGCGTAGACTCTCATGTACTTTCTGAATTCCTCTTATTCCTAGACTTATTCTCAGAGTAGACCTTAATGATGGTGTCAATGCCATTTATATGCTTCCGTGCCTGCAAAGTTGGGAAAAAATCACTGCATTCCTTCCACTTTATAATAATGAGGTTTATGACTGAATAAGAACCCTTCATAACACAATGATTAATTACTTTGAAGCTAACCAAAAAGTTGTCAGTTCAAATCTACCAAGTTGCTCTGTGGGAGAAATATGTCACTCTCGTCTTCCTGAAAGACTTCCTCTAGGAAACATAGGGGGCAGCTCTACTCTGTCCTATCAGGTTGCTATGAGTTGGAGTCAACTTCACGGCAACAGGTTTGGTTTGGTTTTATAAAGGGTTACTATAAGTTGGAATTGACTTGATGGCCACAGATGTGACACTATGGGCTCAAGGAGTTACATGGAGGTGACTGAATTAGTTTACAAAGCACAGGCTTAAAGACAAAACAAACAATAAGTAAAAAGCCTGTGATTTTAAAATTGATTTTATTATGCCATTCTGGACAAATTACAGAATATAGTTTATTCATCTTTCAAAATAAAAATGATGAAATTGAGAAATAAATAGACCACAGAACATTTCTCACAGCTGTCTAGTAAATAGCAAGGTGCAATAACTGTTAATTGTAATATTAATCTTATAGAAGAAAAATTACCTTTTATTTACTCATCCTTTGGTTCTCCTATGTGTTCAGCTTCTGATGATCAAAATAAATTCTGTGAAGATTATCCTAGGATCTGGACTTTAGAATACTGAGATGGAAAAGGACAACATTAATTCTAAACATTGAGGTTACTTGAAAATTACCTATGATGACCAAACCCACAGTCATTGAGTCGGGTCCGACTCATAGAGGCCCTTGAAGTCATAGCAGAACTGCCCCATAGAGTTTCCAAGGAGCATCTGGTGGATTTGAACTGCCAACCTTTAGGTTAACAGACGTAGCACTTAACCCACTACGCCACCAGGTTTCCTTATGATGATATTCCAAGAAAAAGTCCATACAAACCAAAAGGACATTCTTTAGCTATATTGCTGTATGAAGAATTAGATAGTGTAATACTCCTTATAGATATACAATTACTGTTGGGAAATTTAATATATTGCTATTGAGTCAATTCCTACTCATAATGACCATACAGGGCAGAGCAGAACTGTTCCATAGGATTATCTAAGAAGCACCTGGTGTATTTGAACTCCTGACTTTTGGGTTAGCAGCTGTAGCAGTTAGCTTCTACACCACCAGGGTTTCCATTAAGAATCTTAGCAAGCAGCTATTCGTCTCCTCACCAATTAAGAGCAATAATTTATTTATTTATTTTTTTAAAGGAAACTATTCTATTAAATACAGAACTAGGTAAAATTCATGATGGATTTCCTTCTTAAAAACATTAATTGTATTCAGATGAAAAATTTCAAGACTCGGAAATTTAATGTGTTTTTGACACAGAACAGATTAGAATTAGCAAAATGTAAAATTAAGATTAACACATAAGGATTTAAAATTTATCTCAAAAAGTATAGTATCAATGGAAAATAATAAAAGTTTCAAAGAAGACAAGGATTTATCTTAAGAATATCAAATCTGACTGTTATGTGTGTATTTTTTTATTTTTTTCTTGTACAGACTATAAAAATATATATTTGATTTGTAAGAAGATAAATTAACAGTAGCAAAATGTGGCAGCATTAACATTTACACACATACAATATGTAATACTGTGTAGGGCAAAATTTTAATTAATACTTAATTAATACTTCATGAGTTTAATAGAAATTATAATTTATGCTGACATCAGTATTCCTGCAGAGAAATCCATTAGTTTTGACTTTTTTTTCCCATGCTTCTACCTATAGGTTTCTCTGCTACCATTTTGAATTAAACCAATTTATTGTGGTTATTGACTCTGTATTTCAATTTACCATTTTAAAACACACTGGATGGTTAGCAATGGTTTCATAGCCTCAATTCTTTTCACCATCACATATCTTTTCTTAAAGATTTCTATCGTTAATCTGCTTATTTAGATTTGTCCTAGTGGGAGGGATTTAGTTTCTTCCAAGATAAAAAAAATCTGGGAGTTGCTTACTCATTTTGCTCTTGGCACACTTTATATACCTCAGATTACCGTCATAAGTAGGCTGGAGCTTTTTAAGGTCCCAACCATGGCTACTCTTCCTGGTGTTTGCCCAGACCTTGACACAGAGCTGTTTATTCACATATTTCATGCTCTGTAGGCTGGGCTGACTGGCTTTGTGTTAAGAACTGAGCAGAGATAAAAGACAAAAATCCCTGCCCCAAGATGCTCATTCTAGTGTTTGGTGGAAAAATTAGCATGCATTTAAATGAAATACGATCAGTGCCTTGATAAAAACTGCAAATTTGTATGAAAGTAAAAGACAAACGCCCAGGTACAAAACCATTGATGTTTCTCCGCCCCCCTCATCTTTCATATGGTTGGAAAAAGCTTTCCAATGGGGAAAATTTCATTAAAAACTGGGTGTTCATTCCCACATTGGTGAGTGGTGTCCAGGGTTTTAAAAGCTGCCAAGCTGCCATCTGAGGGTACAGCAAATGGTCTCAACTCAGCAGGAACGGATGATCACCAAGGACCAAAATGACATGGGGAAAAGAGAACCCAGAAGACAGACCCACGTGAATGGGTGACTACATCGACTTGTGACCAGAAGAACCAGATGGTGCCTGGCCACCACCAGTGATAGCTAAGATGGATCTCACGAAGTTGAGTCTCACTGGCAACACAAGAACAAAAAGGGGTGCACCCTGCGATCTCCACTAAAAGACCGCAACTGATGGTCCAGGGACCTCGAAGTTCCCCTGGGAGCACGGCCCCTGGCCCTGATGCTGCTCCTGTCCGTAAATCATAATGGAGGTTGACTCTTTGGACAGGAATGGATTGGATTTGGAGACACAGAGTGACCATATCATGTGTGAACTTTATAGTTCTATGCATCTATATGATGTTGTCCTGCTGACCTCTTAGTGGGGGAAGGGGAGTGGATGGACAGAAGGGGATAGGAGTTTGTTAGGAGAATAAGACAGGTATGGAGCAGTGAGGAAGAGTGTGCTGTCACCAGGCAGGGAGAACAGTGGGAGCTGCATATACGTGGGCATGAAAATTTATACAGAAATGGGAATGTACATTTTCATTCATTCACTTAAAAAAACAAAAAACAAAAAATTGGCTGTTTACGACAAAATTTTATTAGGATAGTGGCAATCTTCACATTTCAGAACTTTTTTTTTTGGTCTTTAAATGCTTATCTCTATAGGCTGCATAATATCAAAAGTGATGCAGTCATTTTTCATATTCTAATAGAAATATTTTTAGTGTTAGTAAAAATGTGTTAGACACAATTAGCCAACCTAAAGATTAACTTGGATTTGTTGTTTATTGAGTGAAAATAAAAGTTGACTTTTATTGCTCTATTTTTTGAGTCTATGAAAAGGAATTGTACTCACTGACATTTTTGTTAGGTGTCATGAGTCTGTTTCCACTCGTGGCGACCCTATCAACAACAGTCCCGTACCATCCAGAGGGTGTTCCCTCTCGATAATATGGCTGAAGTATTGAGAAGATGTCTTTTCATTCTTCCTTCTAAAGAACATTATGACTATATTTCTTTCAAGACAGATTTAATCATTCTTCTGATTATTCAAGGAATATTCAAAATTCTTCACCAACATCATAATTTCAAAGCATTTTCAATCTTCTTTATTCATTGTGGTAGTCTTGCATGCATAGGAGGCTATGAAAAACACCATGCTTTGGGGTCAGGGGCTCTCAGTCTTTAAAGAGAAATTGCTACTAATTTTTAACAATTGAAAGAAGTCCTTTGCAGAAGATTTGCCCCGTACAATACATCTTTTGATTTTTTGATTCCTGCTGCTTGTATGGGCATTGACTCTGAATCCAAGTAAAACAAATTCCTGGACAACTTCAATATTTTATCTGTTTATTCCGTTATTTTTATTGGTTCAGTTGTGTGCCCTTATGTTTTCTTTGTGTTGAGGTGTAATCCATCTGTGATGCTGGAATCGATGCTGCTGTATTCTGTTGGATCATCCTTCTTTGGAATGCACAGAAATGTGGATCTCTTCCAGTCAGTCAAATAGCTGTCTTTCAAATTTCTTAGCATAGGCTAATAAACACTTCCAGCACTGCAATCATTTGTTGAAATATTTCAATTGATACTTCATAAATTCCTTGCATCTTCAGTGCAGCTTGGACTTTTTCCTTTAGTATCACTGTTTTTTCAAAACATTCTATCTTCTGAAATGATTGAAATTTAATCAGTTCTTTTTGGTAGAATGACTCTCTGTATTCCTTCCATCTTCTTTTGATGCTTCCTGTGTCATTCAGTAAGTTGTCCACAGAATTCTTCAGTATTGCAATTTTAGACTTGATTTTTTTTCTTCGGTTCTTTGTGCTTGAGAAATACCAAGTATGTTCTTCACTTTTTGGTTTTGCTCTTTCCAGCTCTTTCAGCATGTCATTATAACACTGTATCTTGTCTTCTCAAACCATGCTTTAAAATTTTATGTTCAAATCTACTTTACAGTCATTTTCATTTACTTTAGCTATCTGATGTTTATGAACAAGTTTCAAGGTTTCTTCTGAATCCATGTTAGTCTTTTTTCTTTTTTTCCTCTTTCTAAATGATAATCATATTTTTCTCATGTATGATGTGCTTGGTGCCATCCCATGACTACTTTGATCTTCGGTCATTAGCATTCAGCAAGTCAAATCTATTCTGGAGACAGTCTCTAAATTTAGGTGGAATATGTTCAAGATTGTACTCTGCCTTTTATGGACATTTTCCAATTGTCATCATCTTCACCTTGAACTTGCATATGAGCAATGGATGATCTGTTCCACAGTTGGATCCTAGACTTGTTCTGACTGATACACTGAACTTTGTCATCCTTACTTTCCACCAATGAAAAGTCCACATGTACAGCTGCTATTTATATTATTGGAAAAAGGTATTGACAATAAAGAAGTAGTTAGTGTTGTGAAATTCTATCATGCAATCTTCTGCACTGATTCAATCACAAAAGCCATATTTTCCATCTACCCATCATTCTTTGCTTCCTGCTTTTTCATTTCAATCACTGGTAGATATGAATGCATCGTGATTGCGTATTTGGTAGATTTCAGTTTGAAGAAGTTGGCAAAAATCTTCAATTTCTTGATCTTTGGCCCGAGCAATCGGTGTGTAAATTTGAGTAGCAGTGTTACTTGTTCTTCTTTGTATGTGTATGGATGCTACTCTATCACCGATGTCATTATACTTCAGGATAGATCTTCAAATGTTCATTTTGACGATGGATGCAACATTACTCCTCTTCAATTTGTTATATCTGGCACAGCAAGCCATAGTTAAAAATAGCTACTACCAATCCGTTCGGCTCACTAATGCCTAGAATGAAAACCCCTGCTATGGTAACGTGCTAACTGAACTAAAAAGCTGCTAACTGAAACGCCGGCCGTTCAAATCCCCCAGGTGCTCCTTGGAAACTCTAGGGGGCAGTTCTACTCTAGCCTATAAGGTGGCTATGGGTTGGAACCTACTCGACGGCACCTAACAACAACAACATGCTGAAGATAGTGACATTCAAGCGTGCCATTTCATTTTTGATGGCTTGCAATATTCCTAGTTTCATACGTCATACATTCCACATTCTGATTACTAACGGATGTTTTCAGCTGTGTCTCCTCATTTTGAGTCAGGCCCATCAGCAAATGAGGGTCCTGAAACCTTGAGTCTGCCCCTGTCATTAAGCTCAGTTCTACTTTGAGGAGGTAGCTCTTCTCCTCTTGTGTTTTCAGTGCCCTCCACCCTAAGAGGGTCATCTTCTGGCATTGTGTGAGACAATGTTCTACTGCCTTTTGTAAGTTTTTCACTGGATAATTATTTTCAGTAGACTACTAAGTCCTTCTTTCTAGTCTGTCTTAGTCTGTAAGCTCAGCTGAAACTTGATATTTGAATATCAGTGGCATAGCTTCTAGCATCACAGCAACATGCAAACCACAATGATATGACAAACTAATAAATATGTGGGGTTGTATTAATTATGTCTATCAAATTATTACTATAATATGTTATACTAAGTGATTTTACAGTGAACTTGAAACAAATCTTATGGAATCATGGTAAGCCATTCTTTTGAGTTTAATGCTAAATTTAGTTTGTTAGTGTTTTATCTAACAGCATTTGCCTCAGTTTAGGTCAGAATGAGATGACTTTATTGTAATATTTATTGTTTTGTATTATCAGTCTTTATATGAGATATAGGATCTTCATACAATTAAAATGCGATTTTTTCATGTTTTAAATTTATTTAGCAATAGATTACTTGATGTGGAAATGATTAGCCCCTTGAAAGTATACATTTGTCTATTCCATTTGGGGCTGCAGTTCTTTAACAGACTACTGACAATGATTTATTTATTGCGTGATTCTACTTTGAGTATTCTATTTTTATTTGAATTAATTTGATAATTTTGTAGAAAAGTTATTTTTCAAGTTCTTCATAGTGTCATTGAATTTAATATTTATATATTGCTACATCTACTTGGAAATTCTGTGGGGACAGTTCTACTCTCTTATAAGTTCACTATCAGTCAGAATTGACTCGACAGCAACAGATTTGTTTGTTTTTAATATCTGCTTTATAATTTTTATTTTTCATTTTTCATTGAATAAGATTAAATTAAACTTCTCTGTTATATAATTCATTTTATTTTATCAACCTACATCTTATTAATGCATGAATTTTATGAATTATTTTCCTTCTCTTAATACTTTTGTTAAATTTATCTTATTCATTTACTTCAACATATTGCTGAGTTAAGGAATTATTTATGTTGACTTTTTTGTTGATGACCAATACGTGTTTATGCTGTGTTAAATTTCAGTAACAAATGTATCTCATTGGTTTGCACATATTTTCTTTTTTGCTTTTATTTTCTTCTTCATTCAAAGGTGATTTGAGACAGTATTCTAGGTTTCCATTTGTTTGTAGGTGATCATTTATTTATGCTGAGTAATGTTACCATTGCATGAATTTACAGTGTTAATTACTAAAAACAAAATATGAGTGTTTTCTAATTTGGGAAATGTGCCATAATTTTTTTTTAATACTCATGTGTATGTATTTGATTTGTTTTATTTCAAAATATTTTGATAATTTAGAACAACATAGAAAGAAGACATATCTTCTGCTTATAACACAGATTAAAAGATGCTTACCTATTGAATACATTTCATTAATTTGATTTTTAAAATTTGCAATCATGCCTTTTTAATGACTTTTTTTCTGAAAACTGAGTTGTTAATATTATAATATCCCTTGAATTTATACATTTTGAAGCTATAGCATTTCTTATGCTGCTATGTACCAAGCACTAATGCTTCAGAAAATAATTTCCCTTTACTGAATTAAATTACAATTTTCAATTCATTCTGGAAGATCTTACAAGATGTTTAGTGAGCACTACGTGTTGTTGTAAACTTTGTCTTCTAAACATAAAATTTTGTTTTGTTTAAGTGTTTTCTTTGCTTTTTAGGAAAAAATTTGTTCTATTGGTTTATTGATTTATATATTATTTATTTACTTACTTATTTGAAGGCCATATTCGATGGTCCATCAGACTGGAGGGTCCCCTGAGGACACAGATTGCAAACTCTCTGTTAAACCAGAGCTGAAACAGCACCAAAACCAACTCTTCAGACAAAGGTTGGACTGGACTTTAAGACAACGAGTTATGCTGGTAAAGAACACGCTTCTTGGCCTAAATATATACCTGATGCTGCCTGAGCTGCTCCTTTCTTGAGGTAAGATGAGCGAGTTGAAGGGGACAGGAGTTTGCTGAATAGTTACAGAAAGTACAAGGTGGAAAGGAGTAGTGTGATGTCACAGGAGTAGTGTGGGAAGAGAGCAGTTACAGTAGCGTAGTGGCATGTGTTCAGGTTTGATTTGGGTTGTAAACTGTTATGTAGAGCACAATAAAATATTTGGAAAAAAGTTTAATAAGTACTCACGTAGAGAACATTAAAAACACACATTAGGAAAAAAGATTTATCATGTACTTACATATGCCTTTTCCTACATTGATAGCTTATAGAAATTTATAAATATGAGGGCAACAAGGCAGAAAAAATATTAGAAAGTAGATTAAAAATGAGCGAAAAATGCCCTGTGCTTACCATAATGCCAAAGCCATGTGCCGTCGAGTCGTAGCCTTTGTAATATATCTGAGCCATTAGTTTTGTTCTTTGTTCATTAACAGCTAGTGTAGAAAAGGAAGTCTTTTCAGGTACTCACGTAACTGTTTTTGGTTAAACACCAACATACCAAAAATAAAAAAAATAAAAGAAAACCCTCCTTGCTCAGGAGAATTAAAGCTGTCCTTTGTACTTGCACAGGAGGGGAATTTATTTTACCCTAACTGAACAAACACCTCATGAGTGTGTGAGAAATATTTACAGTAAATTTTATAAAACTTTTATAGAGCAGCCTTCGATATAATCTGATGACTTTGAATCTAAGGGCAAATCAGTAAAAGCAGTTTTACAAGAGACCTATATACAAATGTGGTATGTGAGTGCCCAAGGGTGTATAATGGTCAAGCAAGGTACTCACCAGTTGGAGTCATGATGTAGAACTGACAGAACTTGATTTCCCAGCGGCGGATGAGCGCTGAGGCTTTCAAAGTCACCTTCCCTAGACTCTCCCTTCGGGTAACCTTGCTACAGAACCTAGCCACACCGCGAGATATGAAGGTTGCATTCCGTTCCTTCCCAATGGAATAAACAATTCTGGAGTTCAGTGACATTGGTGCAAGTGAGTTGTACTGCTCCATCTGTGGAGGGCCTATCTGACGAGACTCCAGAAAGAGGGAAATTTACTAGAAAAAGACAGTCAGGCAGGGTAGTTGACTGCTCCTTGCTTGACTTGTATTAAATAGCAGATTACTTTCTAAAGTGAGATTCACTCCTAAAAGCTTTGTTACACTGAATTTCAGGTAAGGCACAATTCTTAGTTTCTGAAGAAAGCACCTCCTTAGTGAATTCCTGCCAAAGATGCATCTTACGTAGTCTTGCGGAATGGAAAATTACTGTTATAATTATAAGCAGTGTTTTCCAAATTTCTATAAGAACATATGGTTGCCAACTGTTTCATGTTCATATGTATGTAAATGTATTTGTTGGACTGGAATGACCCAAACGAAGGTCAGATTAGCAGGATGAAATCTAGTGACGGCGGTGCGGGGATTTTATGGCTCGCAGAGCCTGGTACGGCGCTGCCCTCGGTCGTTGCTATGGTTGCAGCCATTGTGTTAATCTATCTCTTCGAAGGTCTTCTTTGTCATTGACCCTCTACTTTTCCACTTCCGATGTTTTTCTTCAGGGACTAGTCCTTCCTTATAACAGGTCCAAAGTATACATTTTCTCACCATTTTCTAAGTAGCATTCTGCCTGTACTTCTTCCAAGATAGATTTGTTCATCCTTCTGGTATGCCATAATGTTTTTAATATTTTTCACCAGCATTTCAATTCAAAAGTGTCAATTCTTCTGTGGTCTTCCTTATTCAGTATCAAGTTTTCACATGCCTATGAGAAGATTGAAAATAGCATGGCTCTGGTCAGGAACATCTAATTCCTCAAAGTGACATCATTGCTTTGCAGCACTTCAAAGAGGTCTTTTACAGCAGATTATCCAATTATTGTAATATGTTTGATTTCGTGACTGACGCTTCCGTGGTTTGATTGTGGATATAAGTAAGATGAAATTATTTAACAGTCTAGTATTTTCTCAGTTCATCATGATATTATGTACTTGGTCCAGAGTGAGGCTTTTTGTTTTCTTTATGATGAAGTGTAATTCTTACTGAAGATTGTGGCCTTTGACCTTCGTGAGTAAATGCCTCAAGTCCTCTTCACTTTCCGCAGAGTTCTGTCATTTGTCTAGCTCAGGTAGTTGAGGAGTAGTTTGCCAGTCCCAAGGTCTCGTTCTTCTTCATATAGTCCAGATTCTCAGATTATTCACTCAGCCTACGGATTGTCATGTCACTCCAATAAATGGAATTTTACCTTGAAGAAAATGGGCAAGTCAATTTTTGTCAGTAGCTCAAGCCACCAATGGCCTGCACCGTGCCATCCAAACTGTGTGTAGCATAGTTGATTCTGACATCATGTGTGTATTTGGTCAACCAGAGCAGGAATCTTTCTGATTCAATGTATTAAATAATAATAATAATAATAAAAATGCAAACACTTTGCCTAGCCATTTAAACCTTTTTATAGTAGTGTGATGTCCTCTCCAGATTCTCAAGTTCAGAAAGGACGCACTCATTGTTTCGGAAGTTGGGAGTACTGACCATCAATTTTGGTGTACATTTATTATGACAACTACAAAAATTCAGCTATCATTCTAAGTGATGCTTTGTTTAAGATAACACATCATCCTCTGCCCCACCGTAGCTGCTTTTAAGTTTTCCTTTTCATTTCATTCATTTTACCATATATGTAGTTACGTGTAATCTAAAAAGATTCTTATTTACATTTTTAAGTTGATAGGAATTTTTGAGAATGTGACTTCATCTTTCATTTTCCACTGGTTTTTCAATGTTTTCATTTATTGTTCTATCAAATATTTCCTGTATTTCCTTCACTTTGATCCCTTTTTCCTAAGATTTCTACTATTTAAATGTTAGTCCTTCTCCTAGTATCTTCTATGTCTGTTACTGTCTCTTCCATACTTTGTATCTTTTGTCCACTGTGTGCCACATTGTGAATATTTTATTTCAAATTCTCCTTTACTATAATAAATTTTTAGTTAATAATAAATAATCTCAAGCACACCCATTGTCTTCTTAGCCTTGATTGTTGTATGCTTTCATTTGTTTTATAATACCCGTCATCATGTGTGCATCCTTCATAGTCTAGTTTAATGTTGATATCTTTCATACTACTTTAACTTACTTTAATATAGTAAGCATATCTGTTTTCAAATTTGTGGTTTAAAATTGTAATGTAAGAAAATCTTGGGTGTGTTTCTACTGTTTTTTGTTTCAGATTGCTTTTCCTTGTAATTTTTCTTTCCTCTTCACCACGTCAAACATTCAAGGATAATGTAGCAGTAATTGAAGCCTAATCTCTTCCTATTAACTTCAAGAAATCACTCTCTGTCCTCCATGTTTGAAAAGACAAAAAAAAAAAAAAAAAAAAAAAAAAGTTGGAGAAAAAGCACATACAAAGTTGATTTTACCTGTCTTTAACTTTGTCTTCTTTTGGAACCTGGTCTGGAAATATTTACCTACCTGAACTATCCGACAGCTTTAAGCAGAATGTGAACACAATCTTAGTCATCTAGTTCTGCTGTAACAGACTACCACAACTGGGTGGCTTTAAAAATATAATTTTTTGTGTAGTCACAGCCCAGTAAGCTAAAATTTCAAGTTGAGGGTGTCAGCTCCGGGGTAAGCCTTTCTCTGTTGCCTCTGGGGGAAGGTCTTTGTCATCAGTCTTCCCCTGAACTGCAAGTTTCTGAGGCTCAGTGTCATGGATAGAATTGTATTCCCCCCAAAATATGTGTAGCTGTGTATCTGGTCCATGATTCTCAATGTTCTGTGATTGTCCCCCATTTTGTGATTTTCCTGTGCTGTATTTTAAAGGATTAGGGTGAGACTGTAGTCCCTTCATAGGATCACCTCCCTGCTCCACTGTAAAAGGAGTTTTCCTGGACTATTTCTTGCCCCACCCTTAATCCTCTCATCCTACAAGAGATAAAAGGAAAGAGAAGCAAGCACAGAATGGGGAACCTCACAGCAGCAAGCAAGCAGCATCAGGAGAACAGGGCATCCTTCAGACTTGAGGATCCTGCACCAAGATGCTCCCTGGACAAAAACTCATGCAATACTGGATTTTCCTCCAGAGCTGACAATGGAAAAGTCTTCTCCTGGAGTGGACATCCTGAATTTGGACTTGTAGCCTACCAGACTGGTAAGAATAAACTTTCCTTTGTTAAAGCCATCCACTCTGTGATATTTCTGTTAGACCAGCCCTAGCTGACTAAAATACTCATGGACCCAGGTACTTTCCAAAGGATGTGCACAGCTCTCAGTACCCCTTTCTTTCTTGGTAGCATGAGATCTCCATCTCTCTCTGCTAGCTTCTTTATGTCTCAAGAGACTGCTTCAATGCACAAAACAATCTTATGCATGGAGCCTAGCGCCACCAACCAACTAACACCAGTCCTCCCTCACTAACGTCAAAGGAGCAAGGTTTACAATGTAAAGGAACAGTCACTCACATTTGAAGTCATGGCCCAGCCAAACAGCCACACACATTTTGGAGGGAACACAGTTCAGTCCATGACAAATACGCACACAGCAATTTTGATGTGCATATGTGCAGTGTTGCTGTGAGTCAGAATCAACTTTACAGTAATTGATTTGGTTTGGGGGTTTATGTGTATGTTGTATGTATGTGTTTTGGTGGTTTTTTCACAGTCAGTCTCTTCAATCATCTTTAGCAGGATGGTTCACTTGAATTTTCAAGATTGCTGTTGCCAGAGTATATTTTATTATAAAACATTCTCTAAAATCCTATCCTTGATAACCTACTAGCATGCCCCAAAATTTTAAGTTTTTGGAAAGATCTCCAAAGTGTGATACTAATCTCCACAGTATTATTTAAACCTTTTATTTATGTATGTATTTATTTATTGGTCATTTTGCCTTCTCTCTGAGAAGCTTAAGACTACTTTTTTCCCCTATCTTGGAAAACTAAATCAATTCCTTGACTAAAGAGAAAGGAAATATCCTCTAATTTTTCTCATATCAATCTTCAGGTGTTATCTTTTCTTGATTCTAAGTTGCTTTCACAGTGTGTTGTTTCCTAAAGCGAAATATAGAATTCATTTTTAGCATTGTTTGTAGACTTTATTTAACCTGTAATAAAATATAAACTCAGCTGTATCTGTACAACTACCCAAGGAATGCTAATTTTTATCTCACTATTTGGCATTTATACACATCTATATTGCCATTTCTTTTGCAAATGTAATCACATGTTGTTGATCCAGAACACTGGGATTTTTTCATTTTATTCCTGTACTCACATATTGCTAAACATCTCTTTCTAGTATTTTCAGTTTTTCTTTTGCAGATATATTATTTGCTTATTTTGTTTTTAGGTTTGCTGTTTATTATTGTCTCACAAGTATATTAAGCTATTTCCTAAGGATCCCTTCTAATGACCTATAAACTTGAAGGCCATCAGGCACTAAAATACAACAGTCACTCTCTCTTTTATCTGGCCAGGGACTGTATTGTTAACTATCAAGTCTGTACAATAATTGACAGGTTTTTATTTTTTATGCTCCCTTAGTTTGGCACTGATTAGCAGCTTTGTTAAAAAAGGGAATACAGTGTCTTCTGGTATGTGGGAAAGAGTGAAAATTATGGTATTGATTTTGTTGTAATCACAAAGACTTTTCAAGGAATGAGAGATTTACTTAATACAAACACCAATAGTAGTATGTTCAAGTGAAGTGATTTATTTGTATTAGTGTTACTTTGTCACAATGTAATTACTCAAAGTGTAATCCATACATAAATCAGGTTAATTAATATCATAAAACAATAGCTGTAACAATTCTATTTTTTTCAGCTATCTTAATCAATAATATGAAAATGAGAAAGCAAATAAAAGCACAAAATCAGCCTCTGTCAAAATGAAGTAAACACAATTTACAAAAATCAATTACCATGTAAACTTGATTTATTCAGTCAGTAACATTCTATTATTATATTTGCTTAACTATATAAAATTAGTAGTATTAGAGTATAATTTAATTATAAAAATAAGAAATGTAAGTGTTATGATAGATTGCTGTCTAAGTTCTCAACTGTCTCTTGGAGAAAAACAGAGGCATGAATGAGAACTCACTAAGATGTTAGAGGAATTCTGCATGTTTATATAAACTAGTTTGAGTTGAACTATTGGGGAGCTTACTTTTTTTTTATTCTGACTGAGTGAAAAAGTACATTCCCATATAAATTTACATGCCCACCTCTATGCAGCTTCCACTGCTCTCCCTGCCCAGTGATAACACACTATTCCTCTCTGCTCAGTATATGTCTCATCCTCCCAGCAGTCTTCTTTCCCCTCCTCTACCACTCTCCTTCCTCCAGCCAGAAGTCAGCAGGATGATATCCTATAGATGCATAGAACCATAAAGTGCATCCAATATGTGGTCACTCTGCATCACCAAGTTGGGGAGCTTACTTTTTTAAGTTTTCCTCAGAATTACTAGTAAATTTGTAATGTAGAATAATAATAAATGTTTACCCATGTGATCTAATGATCTATCTATATTTCTACTTGTTAGAGTATACCAATGACTCCTCAATTTAAGAATAGTATTTAATCTGGATAAATAGATCCACCCAGCCTTTGGATAAAATTCTCTTATTTAGATATGCAAGCCAAAGTCAGCCAAGTGCCGTGGAGTCAGATCCGACTCATGGTGACCCTAGGGTCCAGGGTAGAACTGACCCTCAGAGTATTCAAGGAGCGCCTGGTGGATTAAGGGGGAAATTTTATCTAGTTACTTTGGTTTTAAACTTAGTCCAAAATTGTCAGTCTCCAAAATATCTCTCTTAAAAAGTTTCATCCATAGGAGATGTTATTATCAAATATATGTCAATTATTGTTTTGTTCGTAAGTGGAGACTTTCCTTGTCCAGCCAAGTGTGTCCTACTCTAATCCAGTCTGAGGTACCCTAGTTGGCAGAAATAGGAATTCATCTTCGTTAAATTGCTAAAGGAAACCCTAGTGCCCTAGTAGTTAAATGCAACAGTTGTTCAAAAAAAAAAAACTCTGTACTCTTTATTTTATTTCATCTAAATTACTTAGGCCAGTTATTTTTATCTTTGCCTGGGGAAAATATTCTAGAGTTAAAAAAAATGCTAATTTTGAATGATTGCTTTGTTAAAGATGGAAAACCACCACTGCTGTCAGTAGATGAAATCCCATTTGAGACTGTAATTTGCGTTTCTGAATGTGTTCAGATAGACTTGGAAAGGAGATCTGTGTTTGTTTTTGACTTTAAATAAAGTCCAGATTTCCAGAAAGTTAATGCTTTACTAAATGAAAGATATAGCAAGTAAATACTCTAGGTTTTTGAATGAGAAAGATGATACTTCCACCTGGGATGTTATGTAAAACACTTGAGAAAGGCAAAATCTGAGATTCTCAGAGAGAATTTGGATCAGATATGGCTTATTTTTTCAACCAGATGGTTGATTTTCCAATGGAATCTCGGGAACCAGACTTGGGCTGGGAATCCCAACTCCAAAAATGTTTGTCACTAATCTGTTCTCATTGCTGATGTCCAATAGATCCTGGCTGAAAGCAGAAATACCCAAAAGATATTTACCTGTGTTTTCATGGGTTCATCTAGGCTATGGGGCTCCAAAAAATCCATGAGAAGTTGATATGTGATTTTATATATATATATTTTCATTTCAATAGTGTTATAGAAATAGAATCTTCGAAAATATGTGATTTCTGAGGTTAGATTTTTTCCACTCAGCATGTATCTCTGAATATTCACTAAAGTTGTTTATGCTTATCACTGACTAGAGTTTCATGGTGTGGATATACCACAGTTTGTTTAACCATTCACCCATTGAAGGGCATCAGGTCCACTTTCAGTTTTTGAATATTGTGAGTAAAGCTGCTAGAAAAAATCATATGTAACTTTGGTGTCAACACTTGTCTTCCTTTCTCTGGAATAAATGTCCAGAAGGGCATAAAGTAGTTTCATGGTAAGGTTTACAAGACACTGTCAAAGAGATTTCCTGAGAGACTGTACTAGTAAACATTCCCACCCAGTGTATCAGGGGTTTTTGATTTTCACATCCCTGATGGAATTTGATAACATCACCCTTTTTAGTTCATCCATTCTGAAAGGTGAGCAGTAGCCAATATCTTTCAAAAACAAATACAGACATCTTTAATGCAGTATTAGCAAATGAAATCTAGAAATACAAAAATATAAATGAGCCTATTAGCAAGATGATAGGATAAAAAGTTAACACAAAATTAATCCTGTATCTATATTCAAACAAAGAACAATTGGAAATCAAAATTTGAAAAACACACCTAATAAAACACATAAAGTCACAGAAAGTTTAAATAAATGAAGAGGCATATTTTGGAAGACTCAAAATAGCAAATATGATAATTCTTCTCAAAGTGATCTTTAGGTTTAATGTAATGAGTATTAAAACCATCACAGAATTTATTTGTAGATGTAAACAAGCTGGGCCTAAAATTTATTTGGAAAGGCAAAAGAACTAGAATAGAGGCAGTAATTCTCAAAAGGATGAAGTGTATTGTGAGAAACACATTGTATGTTTTGAAGAATTATTATAAAGCTACAGCAATCTAAAATTTTATGATACTGTAAAAGGAATAGATAAATAAAAGAATAGAGCACAAAAGAATCAAGAAGTAGACCAACACAAATATGTCCACATGATCTTTAGCAATGGTGAAAATTTAAATAAACATTAGAACACTTATTTTAATCTTCCACGTGATCATACAAGATTAAAATATGAAGTCCATTGTCAGTGTCCAACTTGTTACTTATTGGTCAATAGATGTCTCTAGAGATGGTCCTGAATAGTCATTCTGTATCATCAGTAGTCCATGTTGAACATTCAACCGGTACAGATATTCCCATGTGTCCCCTAGAGGGAACTGGATTGGAATAGCCTTGAATTTGAGATCAAGAGATTCCAATTTGGGAAACTTCTTGAATGAAGATTCCATCAAGGTTGACATGCTCAGTAATAACTGTGATAGCAGTTGCCCTCAGGTTAGGCAGGACTCGCCACACTTGGATGGTAACTCACGACATGCGGGAATACAGTGGCATAAAGCTCATCACAGCAGAGGCAAGCAGTGACCTGGAAAAGAGTAACCATACCTCTATGAACCTTCAAAAAATTCTCCTGAGTTCAAATGGTATCTTGGGGATGGATGGACACCAGCATGGTTCAGGGAGAGTACCTTTCCCTGCAGGGAAGAAAAACACTGGTAAATGTATAGTTTATGGGAGTATCCTCACTACTGCTATATGTATCTCTTTCCCAAAGGTTGTGAGGAGTCAAATAAACCATGGTGCTGTTATATGTGTTTGTGGAAATCCTGGTGGTATAGTGGTTAAGTGTTACCACTAGCCACCATACGGTCAGCCGTTCAAATCAGCCAGGAGCTCCTTGGAAATCTTACGAGAAAGTTGAACTCTGTCTATAGAGTTGCTATGAGTTGGTACCAACTTGATGACAGCGGAAACCCTGGTAGCATAGTGTTTAAGTGCCACAGCTGCTAATCAGACAGGTCAGGAGTTCAAATCCACCAGGTGCTCCTTGGAAATTCTGTGGAGCAGTTCAACTCTAACTATTGGGTCTCTATAACCGAGATGGTCTCTAAACTCAGGTGGGATATATTTGGGGTTGTACGTTGGCTCTTGTGAACTTACTCTAATTTAATTCAGTTTCAATTTAACCTTGCGTATGAACAGTGGGTGGTCTGTGCCACAGTCAGTACCTGGTCTTGTTCTCACTGCTGATGTTGGAGAATCTGCTGACATTGGAATTTCGAGGAGAGCTACCTGGCCAACTGACTGGGAGAAATCAATATTTATACTGATTCCCAAGTAAGGTGATCCAAGTGTGAAAATTATGAAACAATATGATTACTATCACACACAAATAAAATTTTGCTAAAGATCATTTAAAAGCAAGTGCAGCAGTATATTGACAGAGAACTGCCAGAAATTCAAGCCAGACTCAGAAGGGAACATGAACCAGGGATATTATTGCTGCTATCAGATTGATCTTGGCTGAGAACAGGGAATAACACAAAGGTGTCCACCTGAGTTTCACTGACTATGCAAAGGCATTCGGCTGTGTGGATCATAGCAAATTATGGATAACATTGCAGAGAATGGGAATTCCAGAACACTTAACTGTGCTCTAAAGAATTTGGATATGGATCAAGAGGAACTCATGTATACAGAACAAGGGGACACTGTGTGGTTTGAAGTCAAGAAAGGTGTGCATAATCATTGTATCCTCTCACTATACCTTTCCTATCTGTATGCTGAGCAAATAATCTGAGAAGCTGGACTCTATCAAGAAGAGTGAGGCATTAGGACACAACCCTGCTTGCTGAAAGTGAAGACAATTTGAAACACTTAATGATGAAAATTAAAGAACACCACCTTCAGTATAAATTGTACCTCAACCTCAAGGGAAAAAAGATTCCCACAACTGAACCGGTAAGCAACATCTTGAGAAGCTGAGAAAGCCTTGAGGTTGTCAAGCATTTCATTTTACTAGGCTCCACAATCAGCAACTATGGAAGTAACAGTGAAGATAGAAAAAGATCCATTGCACTGGGAAAGTCGGCTGCAAAGAACCTTTTTAAAGTACTGAAAAGTAAATATGAAGACTAAGGTGAGCCTGACTCAAGCCATGGTATTTTGAATCACATCATATGCTGCAAAATGTGTACAATGAATAAGGAAGGTGGAAGAAGAATTGATGATACCTTTCAACTGCGGTGTTGCAAAAGAACACTGGCTGTACCACAGACTGCTCGAAGAACAAAGTGACCTGTACTGGAAGAAGTGAAACCAGAATTCTCCTTGGAAGCAAAGATAGAAAGATTGCATCTTACATAGTTTGGATATGTCGTCAGGAGGGATCAGTTCCTTGAGGACATCACACTTGGTAGAATGGAGGGACAGGGAAAAAGAGGGAGACCCTCAACACAATGGATTGACACAGGGGCTGAAACAATGGGCTTGAGCATAAAAACGATTGTGGGCATGGCACAGGACTGGGCAGTGCTTGGTTCTTCTGCACATAGAGTGGCCATTAGTTGGTACCGATTGACGGCACCTAACAACATCCAATTTTTGTAAATAGTGGCCTGCCACAGAATGTTGGTAAGAAATAAAAAACAAGATTTGTGCATGGTTAATGTTCATCGTACATAAAAGGTCTTCTGATAAGGGTGTCCTATCTTTGAACAGGAATAAAGTAAGTTCTGTAAATGATACAGTTTTAATTGTTTTCTTATTTTGAAGTAAATTTGATGGCATTGTGTGTGGAAAGAAGCTCTAGGTAAACAACTGCTGTGGCACCTTCCAAATGGGACCAAGGTAATCAGCTATCACAGTCTGGTATCCTTTGACGTTGACAGTCATTGTCTCTCCTCATTCACCTTGGAGAAAATAGTGATGAATGATTCCACTGGACCAAAATCCACACCAAATGATATATTTGGATGAAGTGGTCATTCTTGAATCGTCATTAGGTTCTCGTGGCTCTAAATGCGACGGTTTTGTTTGTTAACAAAAACATTCATACAAAAATGGGCTTCATCATTGAAGACAATTTTTCAGCCAAAAGTAGGGTCAACTTTCAATTGCTTCAAGTCCAGTCAGCAAAAGTACAGAGCAATCAGTGGTCAGTGGACTTCAGTTCTTGAACCAAAACAACTTTGTAAAGGTAAAGCTTCAAGTCCAGATGTGAAACTCGCCAAATTGGGGTTGATGAAAGGCTCAGTTTTTGTGCTCAGGGAGACATGGATTGGGATGGGTTTTCATGTACGCTCTGACAAAAGGTGGCTGTTTTTTCATGTGCTTTGTTGATGGACAAGTATTGTCTGATGGGCAACAAACCCTGTTGTCCCAAATTTTTTATTAAACCTGGAATTGTTCTCTCAGTGAGACAATTATGCGCATGGTCAATTTCACATTAGGCATGGAATGTTTGCGCAATGGAATGCTCATTCTGATAATAACCTTTAATAATTTCTACTTGTTGCAGAATCATGTAACTTTTCATGGCTATTTGTCAAGACTAAAAACAAGTGATAAGCATAGCCACTCTTTCTTCATAAATACAGCTGCTGTGAGCTGGCAAAAATAGAACATCCTTCTTGGAAGACCCTTGCTATCCTGTAGCCAGTACTCTATTGTATCCATTTTTGTAACTGTAACATAATGAGAACAAAACAAAGAAAAACCCTTTCAAGAATGTGTTTTATTAACTAGACAAGTTATCAAACTATAACACAGTATTTAAAAAAAAAAAAACAGGAAAGTATTCAATAATATGAGGTAACAATTAATTATTTTTTAAATAATGCAAATGCCTTTTATTTACTCATTTTCTCACAGCTAGTTATCCAAGTAATTTTTAAATACATTTTCTAGAAATTGAAAATAGCAAAAAAGGTATAAGGGTAAAAAATATATGCATTTTGAAAAAGAATCACCAAATCAACATAGTTAAAAGATGCTAGCAAATCAAAAATTGTTTGCTTTGAACTTTGTATTAGCTTTCTGTAATAAATAGATAATAAATATTGCTTAGCAGACATGATAACAATAACATTTTTGATTCTTCAGAGCTCTAAGGAAAGAGGTTCAAACAGGAATGGAGAGTATATCCACACAGATTTTAACTTATCAGGGTTAATTTTTCCTTGAAAACTACCCTGACAAGGCCCTATTTTGCATCAAGACCCTATTTCAACATTTGAATAATATTTGAATTTAGAAGAATCTCTATGTAAGTTCACAGTTACGTCATACCACACATCACCACCAGATGGGGGTAGAAGATAAACTAAAATTAAATATTGTTTGTACTTTCAACTGTTTGGCAATTTTTTTTTTTTTTTTAAGTTTTTACTCTGTGAAGCCTTTTACCAACTCGAATGTATTAATTTCCTAACTCTCTACACACAACGGTTTCTTCTATATATATAGAATTGTGGTTGTTAGAACCTGAAAGTTACTGGGGTTGTAAATCAGTAAACAATAGATGGAAAAATGATCATTCATTAGAAAAAAGAAAGAAATGAAGGAAGGGAGGGAGAGAGAAAGAAAGGGGAAGGAGGGAGGGAGGGAAAGAAGGAAGGGAGGAAAGGAGGAAAGAAGGATGGGAGGAAGGGAATTACCAATGAGCAGGAAACAGTAATTAAAAATTAGGCAATTATGTGTTAATTTCTTTCTCATCAAACAATTTTAGGAAAGTATTTACGTATATATCCTGTCATGGGTTGAATTGTGTCACCCCCAAAATAGGTGTGGCCTCTTGGCTGGGCCATGATTCCCAGTATCTTTTGACTGTCCTCCGTTTTGTGGTTTTCCTACTCTGCATGTTACAGGATTAGGGTGGGACTGTACATCTCTTTATAAGACCACCTCCCAGCTCCACTGTAGAGGGAGTTTCCCTGGAGTAAGGCTTGCTCCACTCTTAATCTTTTCATCCTGCAAGAAATAAAAGGAAAGAGAGGAAGGCTGAGAATTGGGAACCTCACAGCATCAAGCAAGCAGCACCGGGAGAACAGCGCATCCTTCAGACGTGAGGTTCCTGTGCCAAGACGCTCCCTGGACAAAGAGTGATGCTATACCGGACTTTCCTCCAGGGCGAACTAGGGGAAAAGCTTTCCCCTGGAGCCGACATCCTAAATTTGGACTTGTAGCCTACCAGACTGTAAGAATAAACCTTCCTTTGCTAAAGCCACTCTGTGACCAAAACCTACCCCAAAGCACACCCATTGCTGTGGAGTTGATTCTGACTCATGTCAACCCTATAGGACAGAGTAGCTCTGCCATATAGAGTTTCCACTGCTCCAAACTGCCACCCTTCTGGTTGATATCCATTGCGCTTAACTACTACACCATCAGTTTCATGAGTACATGCGTATATTTTTAACACTATGTATACATGATTTACCGATGCCTTGCAGTTGGTTCTGAATCCAAGGGATCCAAAGGACAGACTAGAAGTGACCTATAAGGTTTCCAAGAACTGGTGGATTGGAACTGCCAACCTTTTGCTTAGCAGAGGTAGCTCTTAACCACCGCACTGTTTTGGAATTGCTACGAGTCGAAACCCACCATAGAGGAGGGGGTGGGGTGGGAATTACACGCAATATGTAGTGTAACTGTTTATAAATAGAATCAAAAATCTACTGTGTGGAAGTCATTTAAGAAAGTACAAAACGCTTAAATAAACTAATTTAATATGCTGTCTGTGATTCAATTTGTAACATCGCATAAATAATTGAGTCTTACAGAGCAAAGGAGTTAATTGGTTTTCTGGCATTTTTATATGGGTACAATATGCATGAGAGGACTTATAGGGTCCTCAGAGAAGGATACAGAGGGACAAAGAATTACGGGTCAGGCTGACCTTCTTTGGCATGCCATTGTTAGAAGTAAATACAAATTTTATGTTTTCAAGCTTTCCCACTTTTTTCCAGTCATCTCATTTCATTTGATGCATGATCTATAATTCATAATTCACTTCATATTAAATTTTAATTGTCTCCATGCATATGTTCATACAGAATTTTAGAAGCTTAAAATTTTGTACTATGTAAAATCTGAGACCCTTGAGGGTATTTTTTTTCCTTATAAAAAACTTCATAATGTCTTCATTAATCTGATGATTCTCAAGAATAAAATACAAATTAGCATAAGAAGTATTTTTTAAATAAAAGTTAATATCTACTATCACCCACATGAAGTATTTTTTGAGGAAACTGTTCTACTGCATTCTAGAGCAAGTGATAATTTTTTATTCCTTTCTATTTTATTACTTTCAACAAATACTGTATTTCAAATTTGCAAGAAGTTCTTTGTCTTCATTAGGTAGTAAAATAATAGGATGTATGTTGACAGTTTAGTACTCTTATGATGTAACAGTTAAAATTAATTCACATGTTTCCCTGATTTTAATAAGAATATATCTTAATTTTCTTTTACCTCAGATGTTAAACACTAATTTGTCACAGATACATGCATACATGAGCATACAAACATTACTCTACATTTTTGATAAAACCTTCAAGGAAAGAATATTCAAGTATAGTATTCCATTTTAAATACTTAAATGCTTAATTCCTGTATGCATTGTTAGTCTACACACAGACAGGCTTTGCTTCAAATACCCAGGGAGCCAGACGGCCACCAGGAATTGGGCATGCTCGTTCACTGGTGTCATCCATTCCGTGGGTGATGTATTCATTTCAGATCAGACTGAACATACAGGAGACTTAAAAGTGTTTGAAAGTTATTATTATTAAAAGCTATTATTATCTACAGAAAGAAAAAGGTAAACAATAACAACAGATTCTCAAAAATGAAATGTTTATTTTTCCCCAAATTACCCATGTCCATACTTGTCTCTGGGCAGGTGCACTGTGGCTCTGTTCTCATGTCAGATGCTTTCTTTATGACACCACTGTCTCTAGCTATTGCCATACTGCTTGGGGACCTGTGTGACTCCAGTGGCGTATCTAAGGTATGTCAGTTACAGTGTGTGTTCTCAGTACCACTGGGAGTGGGGAGGAGCATTGTACAATTTCTATTAACTTGGTATAATTCAATATTCTTCTTAAAACACAGTAGACCAAAAGGGATAGCAAAGTGGGGAGACTTGACCTTGGGCTTAAATCCAAAAGGTGCAAGACAAGGTGCAGAGTGACATTCTAGGGTGCTACAAATATGAAAGGTAGCTGGAGAAGATAGTGGAAGGCATTTCTAGGGATGTATAACCACTATCGATGTTTAGTCACTCCAAAATTTGGGAGCACAGCTTAGAGATTGTTCCCAGGCACTTGAATTTTTTTTTTTTTTTTCGGTTTTCAAACCTCATTTTTCTTTCTTTCTCTTTCTCTCTCTCTTTCTTTCCTTTCTTCCTTTTCTTTTCTTTCATTTTCTTTCTTTTCCTTCCTTCCTTCCTTTTCTGTGATTAAGTAAAAGTACACAATCCAAATTAAATTTGCATGCCCACCTATCTTCAGCTCCTTCTGCTCTCCTTGCCTGGTGACAGCATGCTCCATCTTTTCATTATATTTATGTTGTATCCTCTTAACAATCTCCTGTCCCTTCCTCTCAAAGCTCTCCTCTCCCTTCTAGTAAGTGGCCAGTAGGACAGCATCCCATGGCTGCATAGTACCATAAGGTACACATACCATGAGGTCACATTGTATCCCCAAGTCCAGTCCATTCCTGTCCAAAGAGATGAGCTCAGTAATGTTTTCTGGTCAGGGGCAGCAGCAGATCTAGGGGACATGTTTTCAGGGGAACCCCTAGACCACTGGACCATCAATTATGGCCTTTTAGTGGGGTTCTGGAGGTGCACCCCACATTGTCATGTGTTCCCGCTGGGACTCACTATTAGCCCTCTCGCAGCGGTCCATGGTGGTGGCTGCAAAACCATCTGGTTCTTCTGATCATATGTTGATACAGTCACCCTTTCACACGAGTCTTTCTGTGTCCTGGGATCTTTTTTCCTTGTGTCTTTGTTTTTCTTGGTGATCATCTGTTCCAGATGAGTTGGGACAATTTGATGTACCTCAGATGGCAGCTTGCTACATTTTAACACCTCCAGTGCCACTTGCCACTATGGGGTGCAGAAGAGTCTCTTGGCAATAGTCTATTTGTTCCAGTTGGTCTTGAAGTCCCTTGAGAGCTTAGTCCCCAGACCCCCGCTACACCAATGGGTACATGCAGAGTTTTCAGTTTATGTTGAAGTCTCTAGTTAAGTTGACCTTCTTTCTACTGTGTGTGGTCACTGCTTTCACCCAACCAATTTTCTATCAACTATCTGATCGGTGACCAGCCCTCACCCTCCCTCCCGACCCTTGGAGCCATCAAAAAGTCTTTTCATCTGTACATAAGTCTGTTTTTAAGTCTTTAGAGTAGGGATCTCATACAATCATTTGTCTGTTTGCTGCTGACTGACTTCACTCAGAATAATGTCTTTCAATTGAAACCACGTTACAAGACACTTCCTAAAATCATCATTATTCTTTGTCATTGCATAGTGTTCCATTGAGTATAAGTACCATAGTTTGTTTACGCATTCATCTGTTGTTGGCCATCTGGGTTGATTCCATTTTTTGTTATTGTGGACTGGGCTGCAATAAACATTCATGTCCATGTATCTGTTCGTGTGATTCTGTAAGATATATTCCAAGAAGTGGGATTACTGGAACAAATGACGTATCCATTTCCAGCTTTTTAAGGAAGTGCCAAATCACTTTCCATATAGGTTGTACCATTTGCAATCTCACAGGCAGTGTAGGAGGATTTCATTCTCCCTAGCATTTGTTGTTTCGTGTTTTTTGCATCATGACCAACCTTGTTGGAGTAAGATGGTATCTTGTAGTTTTGATTTAGATATCTCTAATAGCTAATAATCCTGAGCATTTCCTCATGTATCTTTTGGCTGCCTGGATGTCCTCCTTGGTGAAGTGTTTATTCATCTCCTTTGCCCACCATTTAGTTGGGTTATTTATTTTTTCTTCTTGATATTTTGCAGTACCTTGTATATGATGGAGATCAGACATTGGCCTGACATACATTCACCAAGTATTTTTTCCCATTCTATAGGTGGTCTTTTAATTCTTTTGTTAAAGTTTTTGGATGAGCAAACATGTTTGATTCTTAGTAATTCCCATTTATCTATCTTCTCTTTTGCTGATTGTACTTTGCCACATTTTGAAGTCTGTCTAAGCTGTGTATTAAAACCTCTGTTGTTGATTCTGTATTTTCTTGCATGATCTTTATTGTTTTAGGGTTGATATTTAGGTCTTTGATTCAATTTGAGTTACTTTTTATGTAAGGTGTGATATATGGGTCTTGTTTCAGTTTTTTGCAGATGGATATTCAACTTTGCCAGCACCATTTGTTAAAGAGGTTGCTTTTACTCCAGTTGACAATCTTAGGGTCTTTGTTGAATATCAGTTGTTCAAAAGAGGACAGGAGGATGGTGGGATCTCTGGGGTCTCAACTCTGTTCCATTAGTATGTCTCTTTCTTTCTTTTTTTTTTCTTTCTTTCTTTCTTTTTTTTTTTTTTTTTACCAGTATCAGGCTGTTTTAACTGCTGTGGCAGAGTGACAGGTTCTATAGTTGGGTAATGAGAGGCCTGCTGCTCTATCCTTCTTCTTCAGTAGTGCTTTGCTTATCTGGGATTTCTTCTCTTTCTACAAAAAGTTGGTGATTCATTTCTCCATCTCATTAAAAATGTCACTGAAATTTGTATTGGGATTACACTGTATATGTAGATCACTTTGGGCAAAATAGACGTTTTGATAATGTTAAGTCTTTCCACAAACATGATACATTTCTCTGTTTATGTCTTTTTCTTGCAGTAAGGTCTTGTAGTTCTCTTTGTATAGGTCTCTTATTTCTCCAGTTAGATTTATTCCTAGGTATTTGATCTTCTTTAGGGCTATAGTAAATGGTATTGATTTCATGATTTCTTCACTGATGGTCTCTATGCTGATATAAGGGAATCCTACTGATTTATTTATGTTTATTTTATATCCTGATACCTTGCTGAACTCTCCTATTAGTTTGAGTAATTTCAGCACTTGGCGACTTTGGCTTGGCTTTAGGATTCTCTGTGTATACAATCATATCATCTGCAAATAGGGGACTTTTTCTTCTTCTTTGTTGATGTGGATGCCCTTTATTTCTTTGTCTTGTCTAATTGCTCTGGCCAGAACTTCCAGTACACTGTTGAATAGAAATAGCGAGAGTGGGCAGCCATGTCTAGTTCCCTTTTTTAAGGGAATTGTTTCTGTCTTTCTCCACTTAGTATGATGTCGGAGGTTGGTTTTATATAAATGGCCCTTATTGCACTGAGAAATTTGCCTTCTATTCCTATTTTGCTGAGATTTTTATCATGAATGAGTGTTGGGCTTTATCAAATGTTTTCTGCAGCAATTGACAAAAGCAGGTGGTTCTTGTCTTTTGTGTTGTTTATGTGGTTGATCACATTAATAGTTTTTTCTTATATTGAACCAGCCTTTCAAATTGAGTTCACCTTGGTCGTTATGAACTATTTTTTCTATTGGCAAGTATTTTGTTGAAGATTTTTGCATCTAGGTTCATGAGCGATATTCGTCAGTAGTTCTCCTTTTTTGGTTGGATATTTTCCTGGCTTTTGTATCAGTGTTATGCTGGCTTTATGGAATGAATTTGGGAGTACTCCATCCTTTTCTATCCTGTGAAACAGTCTCAGTAGTATAGGAATTAACTCTTCTCTTAAAGTTTGGTAGCATACTCCAGTGAAGCCATCTGGGCCAGGACTTTTTTTGATGGTAATTTTTTGGTGACTTTTTCAATCTCTTCCTTTCTGATGGGTTTATTAAGTTATTCTACTTCTTGTTGTAATAATTTTGGTAGGTGATATGAATCTAGCAATTTGTCCACTTCCTCTAGGTTTTCAAATCTGTTAAAGTACAGTTTTCATAGTATTCTGTTGCAATATTTTTGATTTCAGTTCTATCTGTCTTGACATCTCCCCTCTCATTTCTGATTCAGGTTATTTATTTCCTCTTCCACTTGTCTTTTGTAAGTTTAGTCAATGGTTTATCAGTTTTCTTTGTTTTTTCAACAACAACAACAAAAATCTTTTGGTTTTGCTAAATCGTTCCAAGTGTGTTTCTGTTCTCTAATTCATTTAGTTCTGCTCTAATTTTTATGATCTGTTTTTATCTGGTGCCTGAGAGATTCCTCTGCAGCTCTTTCCATTTGTTTAACCTATAGGGTTAATTTTTTGGTTTGCATCCTTTTTTCCTTCTGGATGTGTGCAGTGTGCACTTATAGAGATCAATTGACCTCTGAGCTCTGCTTTGGCTTTATCTCATAGATTCTGGTAGGACGTGTTTTCTTTCTCATTTGATTCCACAAATTTCTTTATTTTGTCGTTGATTTTTTCTATAACCCATGAATTTTTGTGCAGAGTGTTGTTCAGTTTCTAAGAGTTCAAATTTTTATCTGTGATTTTGCTATTGATTTCTGCTTTTATGGCTTTGTGCTATAAGAAAATGCCTTGCGATAGTTAAATGGTTTGGATTTTCTTGGGATTTGCTTTATGTCCTAACACATAGTCTACTCTGGAAAAAGTTCCATGTGCATTGGAGAAAAAGGTGTACTTATCTGTTGACAGATAAAAAGTTCTATATATGTCAATGAAGTCTAGTTGGTTAATTGTTGCTATAAGATCTTCTGTGTCTTTATTAAGCTTTTTTCTGGCCATTACTGAGTGTGGAGTGTTGAATTCTCCCACTGTTACTATGGAGTGATCTATCTCAGTTTTGAATGTAGTCAGTGTTTCTTCAGTGTATTTATATGCTCTAGTATTGGGTGCATAAGTATTTAGTAATTTGATGTCCTGCTTTTGTATTGAATCTTTCTGCAGTAAATAGTGACCATCCTTGTCCACACTGGTAGATTTTATATTAAAATCTATTTAATCTGAGTTTAATATTACTACACTTGTTTTTCCTTTGTGTGTTCCTAGCTTGGTATATATTAATCCATCCATTAATTTTTAGTTTGTCTTTTCATTGGAAAGTTCAGTCCATTTACATTCAGTGTAATTATTGGTATGCATATGTTTAGTGCTGTCATTTTCATGTATTTTTTTTTTTGGGTGTGCATGTGTTGATGTTTTCTATGTTGCTGTTAATATTCTGTTCTGTGTCATTCTTTGTGTGTTGAATTTTTCTCTTTTTTAGTGTTGGTTCTTGTGTTTGTTGAGACTCCTGTATTACGTTTCTTGTTTTGATATTTTGCATTGTTACTGTTCTCTGTAGCTACCTCTATGATCCCCCTTAATATTCTAAGTTTAAACCTAATTTAAACTCCTGCATGCCTTTTTAACTTCTTCTCTACCTAAAAGGACTATAACTACTGTAGTGTATCCCTCTTTTTAGTGTGATGGTATCATAGATTTTGTGATATGATCACTGATTCCCTTCTTTTAATATTATAGTTTCAGATGATTTTCTTGAGTTTCCTAATGAGTAGGTATCTGGATGCTGTGTGCTGCATTGCCTCCTTAAATATTAACTTAATGATTTTGTTTTTCTAAACAAAGAGCTTCTTTCAGTATTTCTTGTGGTTTGGGTCTCGTTTTTACAAAGTACCTAAGCTTTCGTTTATCTGTCTTAATTTCATCTTTATTTTTGAGAGACAATTTTTTAGGATACATATTTCTTGGTTGGAAGTTCTTCTCCTTCAAGGCTTTGAAGGTGTCCTCCCACTGCCTCCCTGCCAACATTGTTTCTGCTGAGAGTGAGATAAAAGCCTACAGGGCTTCCCTCTAATGTTAACTTTCCTTTGAGCCTTGCTGCCTTTAAGAGAATCTGTTTATGTTTCATTTTATTACGCTTGATTTTAATATGCCTTGGTGTCTTTCTTTTGAGATCTACTTGTTGTGATGTTCAATACACATCGTGGATATCTAGTTTTCTTCTTTCATAATTTCAGGGAAATTTCTTGTCAGCAACCCAGTAATAACACTGTGTTTTCAACTATCCTGTTCAGGAACTCCAGTTAATCACAGATTATTCCTCTTAATGGAATCCCACATGTTTCTTAATGTGTCTTCATTGTTTTTGTTTCTTCTCTCTGATTTCTCCTCATAAATGCTGGTGTTGTTGCTCCATCCTCAAGGTCACTCAGTCCGACTTTCATCTCCTCAATTCTGCTCTTTTGGCTTTGAATTGAATTGTCTAATTCTGTAATTTTGTTATGATCTGCAGTGTTTCAGATCATTGATGTTCCATCACTTCAAATATCTTGCTTAATTTTTAATGTTGCTCTGCTGCATTTTGTTTAGTCTCTAGGAGGCCTCTTTATATAATTCCTTTGTACTTGATCTCTGATGGTTTCAGAAAGGCTTCTTCATTGGGGATGTTTTTGATTCTTTATTTTGGGAGTTTTTTTCTGGAGCCATGGTGGACTGTTTCTTTAAATTTTAACAATGGTTTGTTGCTGTCAGGTCATCTAGAGGCTGTTTAGTTTCTCTAGTGTTACTTCAACATAAGCTGTGGCATAGTTCTGAGAAGGAATGTGGTCACCAGCCACTTTTGTGTGCTCTACTGACAGGTCTCAGTTGATTCCGTGCAGTGACAGGCTTTGTCTCCAGCTGGCAAAGATGGCACCCTATTTATGGACTCACTAGGGGGCAACAAACTGACCCTATGATGTGGGTAAGTAAAGGCTGGAAGAGATGCCACCTGGCCACTCAGCAGTTATTTCTCTAGGCAGTCTTATTTTTAATAGCTGGGAGCTGTCTGATAGCTTCCAAAATCAGTCAGACTGTCAGGTGCGTCAGGCCCTGTCTTCCAGCTGACAACAGACGCACCCTTCATCCGTCCCCAGATGCTATGATGTAGCTCAAAGTAGGGAGGAGTTGTGGCCTTGCTGTGATCCTCAGCCATTCCCCACCTGTAAGGTGACATTGTGCTAAATACAGCCTTTCTGCTGGAAAGTGCTTTCCATAGTAGCACTGATCTCAGCTTGTGAATTAGACCCTGTCAAGCCCTCTGGCTGGGTGATTCCACCTCCCAGACGACCAAGATGGAGTCCTGATGGAGCTGTCCTTCCCACGGCTTAACAGCAGAATCTCTGGCGGATCTCAGAAAAGAGAGGGTGGAGGGGCAGTGGTGCCCACAATCAGCAGCCAGGCTCTCAAAACTGGCTATTCCATGTACTGCCTCTCTGCTGCACTGCACACTGTTTACTTTAGCATTACAGTTGAGTATACTTGTCAGCTCCTGCCTATCCCCCACCTTCTGGACAACAAATATTCATCAGTACCTGCAGTCCAACCAAACAGTGAGTAAGAGGGGACAGGGTTCAGCATGTGCTGCCTTGTGTTAAAGGTAACTTCCTGTTTGGCAGCACTTAGTTCAAAGTGACAGTCCTATCCTGTATCCAAGGGTTCCCTGGGTGTCCAGAGTGCTCCATTTAATTATCAGTCCAGGCCTTAGTTACTAGAGGGAATTGAGGAGACGTGTGTCTAGTCCTCAGTCTTGGCCTCACCCCTCTGGGCACTTGAATTTGAGGCACAACTTAATATTGCCCTTGAGTGTTGTTACCTTCACTCCAAACCTGCCTGGCTGTTAAGGTTTCAGCACTGCCTCCAGCTGTCACTAGCCTCTCATGTCTCCTGGGCCTTTAGGATCTTTTTGTTGCCATGCTACCTTATCCCTACCTCCCACAGTGGGAGGTGTGCACTTCTGGCATGGAGACACTCAGATATCTCTTGCCCTACACAAGCAAGTGTAACAACTCTTTTAGTTCTTCTGGCAAGCCTCATGCCTAGAGGAAACTGATTCAGTCCAGTTGCTAGAAGATCCATACAAACCCTGCATAAAGATCACTCAGGCCTCCCCTTCCATAGACAAGTGTTACAGCTTGCTTAGCTTCACTGGCAAAGCCCCCTGCCTAAAGGCACTCATGAGCCAGCAAGATGACCGCAGACATCTTGTTCTGTGCCCTGGCAATATCATTATTGCTGTCACATCATCTTCAGGATTCAGTAGTCTTTTCTGGGTCTAGGAAGTTCTCAGCACAGGAGTCCCAGGTCCTTGGTCCAAGTGGTGTGCTATGATCCACAATCTTCATAGTAGTGAAGTCTCCATATGATTGGCACTTACGTCAGAAAATTCATGATTAATTTCAAGGCATGACCCTCCCACTAGAACCACAAGCCAATCAATCCCTCAGTAGAATGAAGTCCTGGATTTGCATATTGCTAGCCAATCACTTTGTGAGAGTTACAAGACCATAACTCAAAAGTTCATATAAAAGCAATTGGTTGCAAAGCCATTATCTAACTCATTGAAGGCTTGCAAAAATATTACATACACAATGACCTATCCTAAACAAGTTGTATCTAGACTTAAGTTATTTGTTATACTACAAAATGTAGGAAAAAAGTAACTGAGATTTATTCGTCATTGGAAATGTACAAGTTCTGACAATTAAGTCTGCAAACTCATCCTAGAAAAAGAGCTACGTGCCTCATTGCTGAACATCATTACTGTCACCTTTATTGTACTCTCCTTGAGAAGCTATGCACTGATGCCAGTGCCTAGTCTACCCTTTGGAGTTCTTTCTCTGGAAAGGCCATGAGAGCTGTTCTCATAAATGTTTGAAATGTAATTTTGTCAGTTCTGTTCTTACTGACCTCAGTGACCTCTCTTCATCAGTCACACTTTCTTTCCCCTTAGGAAAACATTTAATCCATTCATATACCACCATTTTCTTCATGGTATTATCCCATAAGCTTACACTAACATGTCCAAGTGTATTTCATTTCCAATCTTGCCACATTTAACAAGAAATTTGATGTTTGTTCATTGTTCTAATTCAAGCTCTGATATTCTTGTGATGGCACGCCAAAATACTCAATGACAATAATGAACTCCACTTAGCAAGACACTGCCATTTGTCTACATAAGCACAGATGTGAGACATTTATGTAACAAGGTTGTGAAGCCTTACCGAATTGTTTATACAGTGCTACAAGCATAAGCTAACAGTGGCAAGTTCAGGAACTTAATTGTCAGGCCTCATATACCCTTATGCCTAACTCTTTCTGGATTTGTTGTTGTTGTTGTTGTTTTAATTTTGTCTTTCCCCTATCACTACCTTCAGACAGTTTCAAGTTAACAAAATGTTTTAACCCGTACTTGATGTGCAGTGGCGTGGTTCCATGGATCTTTCATCATTTAATTAGTAGTCAAAAATGCAGACCAGTGACCACTGGAATAACTTGAGATCATTTTTTAAAATACTATCCCTTTCCCTTTCTCTCTGTGCACGTATAGTATATACATATAAATCTCAGAAAGCAGAAGCTGGTAGAAATCTTCAATTTCTTCATCTTTGACCTTGGTGGCTGATTTGTAAATTTGACTAACAGTTATATTAACTATCCTCCCTTGCGAGCCTATGAGTATTATCCTATCATTGACAGCACTGAAGTTTAGGACAGATCTTGAATTACTCTTTTTGGCAGTGAATGCAACACCATTTCTCTTCAAATTGTGATTTTCGTCATAGCAGACTATGTGATTGTTCAATTTAAAATGGCCAATACCAATCCATTGCAGCTCACTAATATCTAGGATATTGATGTTTATGCATTCCGTTTTATTTTTAGCCATTTCCAACTTTCCTCATTTCAAACTTTGTACATCCCACTTTCCAATTATTAATGGATGGTTTCAGCTGTTTCCTGTCATTTGGAGTAGCGCCGCATCAGCAAATGAAGATTCTGAAAGCTTGATTCCACCCATATCACTATGGTAGACTCTACTTTGAGGAGACGACTCTTTCTCAGTCATCTTTTGAGTACCTTCCAACCTGGGGGCTTCATTTTCTGTCACAATACCTGACAGTGTACTGCTGCTTTTCATACAGTTTCCATTGACTAATTATTTTCAGAAGTAGATTGCCAAGCTCCTACATCCTAGTCTGTCTTAGTCCAGAAGCTCAGCTGAAACCTGTCCACCACGGGTGACTCAACTGGTATCTGAATGCCAGTGGCATAGCTTCCAGAATTGCAACAACACGCAAGCCCCCACAGTACAACAAACTGACAGATACCTGAGGAGACTGGAATGCACAGTTGGAAACCAAAAAGAAGGATAAGTAGTTGTAAAATACAGCCTTGGTGATAGAAATGCTGCCACAGATCACATCATAGAATTTTACAAGACAAGTAACTTCTTCACTGCCAATTCCTTTCTTCACCAACATAAATGGCAACTATACATAGGGACCTAACCAGATGGGATACCAGGAAACAAGCAGACCACATTTGTGGGAAGAGATGAAGGAAAAGCTCTATATTAGCTGTCAGAACAACATCAGGTGCTGACAGCAGCACACATCATCACTTGCTCAAATGCAAGTTTGAATTGAAACTGAAGAAAGTTGAAAGAAGTCCAGGAGAGCAAAAATATGAATTTGGGTATATCTCACCTGAGTTTTGAGACCATCTCAAGAACAGATTTCATGCATTGTACACTAATGACAAAGAACAGATGAGTCATGGAATAATATCAAAGACATCATACATGAAGAAATCAAGAGGTCATTAAAAAGTTAGGAAAGAAAGAAAAGACCAAATTGGATGTCAGAAGAGACTCTGAAACTTGCTCTTGAACAAATGAGTAGCTAAAGTGAAAGGAAGAAATGTTGAAGTAAAACAACTGAACAGAAGGATTCAAAGGGGAGCTCAAGAAGACAAAATAAGGATCATAATGATGTACAAACAGCTGGAGGTAGAAAATCAAAAGGGAAAAACATGCCCTGCATTTTTCAAGGCAAAAAAAAAATCAAGAAAAAGTTCAAGCTTTGAGATAAAATAGGAAAAGATTCTCCAGTGAAAATATTAAACTACTCATAAAGCATCGAAAGAAGATGGAAGGAATACACAGAGTTATACCAAAAACAACTGGGTTTGCTATGAGTGAGACAATGATTAAGGAAGACCAGAAAGAACTGATACTTTTGAATTGTGGTGTTGGAGAAGAATATTGAATGTGCCACTGACTGCAAAAAGAACAAACGCATCTGTCTTAGAAGAAGTATAACCAAAGTGCTCCTTGGAGGCAAGAGTGGTGACTATGTGTTACATAATGTGGACATATTGTCAGGAGGGCTCAATCCCTAGAGAAACACATCATGCTAGGTAAAATAGAGGTCAATGAAAATGAGGAAGATCCTCAAGAAGATGGATTGACATAGTGGCTACCACCAATGGGCTGAAGCCTAAAAACAATGTGGGCGTGGTGCAGGAGCAGGCGGTGTTTCATTGTGTTGTGCACAGGGTAGCTATGTGTTGGAACCTATTGGACAGCACCTAACAACAGAAACAACGTACATACATACATATAGACAGATAGGTATAGTTGCTGTATGCCATTGATTTAATTTCAAACCATAGTGACCCCATGTAACTGAGTAGAATTGCCCCATATGATTTCCTAGGCTGTAGTCTTTACAGAAGAAGACAACCAGTAGAGCTGCTGATAGGTTTGAGATACCAGCCTTTAATTTACTAGTTGAGCTCTTAATCTTTGTGCAACCAGGGCTCCTAAACGTGAATATTAAAAAAGACTCAGAGCCTGTACTTCTGTGTGGCAGCAGTCATCTTAGAGATGAATGGTAGCTGGCATCTTTAGAGTGGATATGGCTTTGCAGTTCCCCCAAAACTTTGTAAGTACCTTTTGCATTCCCAAAGCTGGTCCTAAGAGTCAGTTACAACTTATTATCCCAGCAATGTCTAATTATTTCCCAGGTGGATTCTTTTTCTGTGTTCATACCTCTCTCGAAAAAGCGGAGGAAAGGAGAGATGTTAAGAGAATACCAAACAAAACAACAAGAACAACAAAAACTTCCATAGAGTCAATTACCACTTATAGAGACCCTATAGTCAGAGTAAAACTGCAGAGAGCTCATAGAGTTTCCAAGCAGTACTTAGTGGATTTGAACTGCCAACCTTTTGATTAGCAACTATAGCACTTAACCACTGTGCCACTGGGGATTCTAAGCAGCAAGGTAAATGTGAGAAAACTTATTAATATTCATGAGTTGACAATAATTTCATTCACCTAATTAATACCCTCTAATTATCTAGACCCTTCAGGAATAGAAATCTGTCCACTTAGCCAACATATTAAACTTTAAAATGTGCTCTTCCAGTTAAAGTAGAGTGCCTGCAATGTCCTTACCTCAAACGGAATATTGTGAGCTGTTTCTAATCGGTTACTTGCAAACTCAGGGATCCCAGAAATATTTCTCTATAGCTCAGTTTTAAGACTCCTAAAGACTGCTATTTTTTCTCTTTTATATTTCTAGTAACATATACGCATTGAAGCAATAGCTTTCTGGAGCAGATTATAGTCAACTAAGTGTAAAACTCAAATGGAAGATTTCAGTTACAATATTATGAGTATGAGACAGCTTACTTAAGAAGAATGAAAAGAAAAGAAAAAAATTTGGTTGCATACGAGACATTCCAACCAGTGTGTCACAGCAAATACGATTCTTTTTCACCTGGTCCTACTTTCTCTCTTCAGATTTTCAAGAGTTTTTCCCCTTATGCTTTCAGAGTTCTTGCTACAGAAGACTGCTAAGTAATCCCCAGCCATGCCAATCATGATGACATTGTCAAGTGTTTGCTTCTCTTGTTCCTAGAATTGGAAACACTTCCGAACTTCTGCACATCTTTCACAATCCAGGTCATAATGTTCCCTCAGTCAAAACTGTTTGGTGTTTCACTTCCCAAAAGTGGTTGTTTTTTTCATGTGTTTGTTCACAGTTCCTTGCACCTAACTCAAATTATGTAATTTTTTGCATTTTGACTACTTATTTAAAGGTATATGTCATATTTCACACTATAATTTTCTAGCCCTGAACATATTATATTGCATATAATAATGCTTCATAAATGTATGCTTTAGTAGAAGGAAACCCTGAGGACACGGTTGTTGACTGATGAAGCAAAATGTTGGCAGTTAGAATCCAGCAGGTGCTTCTTGGAAACTCTACAGGGTAATTGTACTTTATCATATAGTGTCTGTATGAGTCAGAATCCACTTAATGGCACCTAACAACAACAACATAGTAAAATAGCATAAAAATAAAATCACATCCATCAAAATAGATTAGGAGCAAAAAGAAAAGGGACTGAATTATCATGATGCCAGGACACGTGTAATTCTGGTCAAGCTTTTGCTTTTAATGAAGGTATAGCTTTGCTGCCTGGGTCAAAATATTGATCTCTTCACTTTCTAGCCCTATGCTTAGGTAGTTTCTCAGCATGTTGATGTTGTTTTGTCACCATAAAATGAAGATATCAGGTCAATGCCTTGTATGGTTGTGAAAAGGATGAAACAAAACAATTATGTGTAAACAGCTTAGAACTATGTCTTCCAATAATACACACTCTGTGAATATTTACCATTATTATTGATATCGAAAAGACTACATTTTAAGGCATTAGTATTATTTTTGTCCATCTTAAAATATACGTACATGCATATAGAGTTCTTGTACCATATATATAATGTATACATACAGTATGTTAAAGTTAAATTAGTTAGGGTAACATCAGATTACGCTCAGAAATAGAAAGGAACAAATTATTGATACATGCAACAACTTGAATGAATCTGTAGAGACTTAGGCTGAATGAAAACAGTCCTAAAATGATACATACTGTGTGGAGCACTCTGATACATACTATATGGAACATTCTAAAAATGACAAAGGTATCTAAATGGAGAACAAACCAGGGTCAGTTTTTCAAGACGTTAACACTGAGAAAACTGAGTAAATAGTACATGAAATATCTATATATTACTTCTCACAACTTTTAAATCTATAACTACTCCAATAAAATTGAATTAAAAACTATTTAGCATTAGTGGTAGCCTTGGTAGTGTAGTGGTTACTTGCTATGACTGATAACCAAAAGGTTGCCCGTCCAAGGTTACCAGGTAGTCCTTGGAAACTCTACGGAGCAGTTCTAACCTGTGAATCAGAATCAACTCGATGGCTGTGGGTTTTTTGGTTTTAGTGTCAATCTAACTTTGGCTCCAGAATATTTAAGTACTTAATCTAGGTATAGAATTAAATTTAGGAACAAATTCAAATAGAATATATTTACAAAAAATTAGAATAAAAATATTCATTTTATCACCATCTACTCTTATTTTGGTTGTATTTTCATGAACAATAAAAAAGAGAAAGTGGAGAATTCAGCATCTTTAGATATTTCATTCTATTGTGTTATTAATCAGCCAGTAAGAAAAAGCAGTCTTCTTTCCTACAGTTGGCTAGCTGATAAAGTCTTTTTATACATACTTTTATATGAAATATTCTAATCTTTGAAGGATCATAGTTTTACCATCTTAAGTACTGAAGGGAGGAATGACTGAATAAACAAAGAATGGATACTGAAATCCACTACAGACACAAACACTTGTTTAGAATGTAGACCAACCAAAGGTTTTTCTGAGGAAGGAGTGTTTTATTACTGGCATCTTTTAGAAATACCAAGTCATGGTGATAACACGTAGTTGTTAAATGATTTTATTATTTTTAAATTGTGTACAGATAATAACCATTTCCTTCCCATCCTCAATTCCCCACCAGCACCGTTTCCCTGCTCTAACCTTCCTAAGGATTGCTCTTATCCAGTTCCCTGCCATTGACTTGCCATTGCTAACAGATTTAAACAGCAAGAGCACCCTGGAGTCAGCCCAAATGCATCATGGAATATGTAATACATGTTAAATATTTCACTACTTTGTAAAACATGTCAGGACAGGTTCATGAAGGAGGTGGTGATGAGAGAGGGAGAGAGGGAGAGAACCATTTAAAAGTTAAATAAAAGGATTTTTTCAAAAAAGAAAAGTAACCTGAAAACTCTATGTGACATGTAAGCTGCACTGGAATGTTACATATCTTGTATTTTTTGATGATACCCAGTATTTTAAATGAGGCATTTATCTTAAATGACATATACAAGTTCAAAGGCTGATTGACTGCAGTTAATTAATTACAGACTCAACACTTGGACTTAGGTGCCTTGATGACATGATGACTTATATTCTATATTGGTGATTAGCATATGTCTCTCACCAATGAATGCAATTTCACGTACTTTATACATGGTAGAAAAGTACATTAATCAGAACAAAGTGGCTTATCTTTCTTTTATTATTATTTCAGTTATTCTTATTCTTTGAAAAGCATTCCTTGGGAAGATCCATCTTGCTAGTTTATATTCAGAAGATTGACTTCATTTGAGCCAACTCACACATGGACATCTTCCTGTTTAACCCTAATACCTCATTGATTAAGGCTACTAAGTTATTCCTTCTATAAGATGGGTTTAAAAGTGTTAAGATCCAGAATGACATAAATTGGGTGAGTGATTTTCCATGGGGCAGTAAAACAAAAGCCAATTAAGTTTCTGTATTTGCTGACCTTTTGATTCCATATTTTCAGGGAAAGTACACACTCAAGGGGTTTTGGGGCTTCTACGCAGCTACTGAAATGGTGCACTGAAGCTTTTAACACTTCCTTGGAAATTTTTTCTGTCTCTTGATTTTTCTGTGAGTGTATTCTGATGAGTGATATTTAGAAAGGTACATACAAAAGTCCTTTTTCTACTTTAGTTTTTTTTTTTTCTGAAATGTTTTCTCTTGGGTTTGGTAATACATTCAGTTTTCCCTGCCAGACAGAAGGTGTTTTCAAGCTTGAGTGGAGACAGTGTTTCAGAGATGACATAAAGGATCAAGAAAGAGCTAACCTTCATTTACTGACATAAAATATTAAAACCTTTATTTTTAAGCATTAAAATTGAATCAAGATCAGAAGATTCTAGGCAAGATAATTTGAGTTTTATTTGTTTTAGAGAAAAAAAATGTGGCAAAAGAACTCATTAACTGATAGCCTGCCTCCGTTATCCTTTTTTTAAATCACTAAAATCCATGTTTTCAGTTACTTCTTAAAATTTTTATAAAGATGTGGCCATAATTGAAAAATAAAGCATGAATGTTAAAGTCCCACAAAAAGAAATCTTTGGAGAGAAGTGCTGAAAAGCTGGTAAAAGAATATTACTGTTAATTTGCAGACACTATGGAAACAGCTTCAACTTTTATAAAGTCATTTAATGCCATTCTCAACCATGATTGAATGTCCATACCTTTGATCCAGATTCTAATGATCTTCAGAAAATTAGATGGAAGTGTTATGTTTCTAAAAGATAATTCCAGATTTCTTCACTGGATTTTTTCTAGTTATTTCTGTTTCCTTAAATATAGCTATTTCTATTTCCTTAAAATGTTAAACATAACACTATGAATAATTATATTACACAAGTCTGTATCCTGAGATGAAAGATCAATGGTGTAAAATTCAGGAAGGCCTTTGGATTTAGATTGATCCAGGAGAAAACATTTATCCAGGAGAAAACATTTCAAATGCTGTTTTCTTTTTCCCCCGTGTCACATTATCTCGACGGCACTTGACTTGGCGTCACATTATCCATTCTGCTGTTCTTTGAACATTTACAGATGACAGCTATAGAAAAATTTATCTTAAAAGTTTCATGAATTTTCCCATCTATTATGTTATGCCTTTTTTGAATACATGAACTGAAGGTAGATGTTTACTTTTTGTACTATGAAAGTAACTGAGCATGCAAAACATAAGCACAGTCATTTTCTGTGTTGGCACTCATTTATTCTTCCTATTATTCCTTCCTTCCTCCCTTCAGCAATAACATCTTAGATGGCTTTCCCGTGTGACAAACCGCAGCAAGTTCTAGTGCAGCACAGTAAGTTACGTTGCCAAGATCTCTTTTTGGCATGGAGCTTATAAATACAACGGAGAGAAAACTGAACAAGCAAATACTTAGATGAAACTATAGGGAAAAGTGGCCAAGGGACTGGTGGGGGTCGGAAAGGCCGACTTCAAGCTGAGGTCTGATCAGATTAGCAGCTGAAGGGTGAGCAGGATTGTAGGTCACCAAAGAGTGAGAGACTGTTCCAAAGAGAAACAAAACAGAACAAAAGTAGTAATTAGGGGAAAAAAAGGAGTTAAGGGTGACTTAAAGCTGGATTTTGAAAGAGACTTTTTAAGTAAAGGAGCAAGCAGGCCGGATCCTAATTGTTTCATAGGGACTTTAAGACAGGAAAGAGTAACAGAACAAGGAGAAAGCTGAGCGTCTTTTTCATTCAGTAATGGATGTAAACATAGGGTCTTTTGTGTGTATGAAACAGCTACTGCATTAGATATTTTAATTTCATGGTAAGATGGACATAGCACGTGTCCGTCTGTCAGGTATGTCGTTAGGTAGGGTGCAGAGGAACTTCTTCACAGTTACTTCTCCAGAAGCTCAGCTCAGAGCTCAGGGTGATTTTTTTAAAGCTCCAAGTTAGGTTTAGACTTTTAAAGTGAGAAAGATGCAACCACCAGAAGAATACTTAGAAAAACTCGGGCCATGCTAATATAAATATCTAAAATTTTTCTTTCCTATTCATTTGATATTGCTTATTTTCTTTTGAAAGCAAAAAGATAAAAGCAGTTCATCTCCTGGCCTCTATTTTCTCCATTGGACTTTGAACTATATTTACATATACATATATCTACACATAGCATTTAACTGCTGTACCATCAAAGTGTCCATACATACACACTCACACACACACATGCATGCATGTATGTATATGCGTGTGTGTATGTATATACATATATGTACGTGTGTGTGTGTGTGTTGTGGAAACCCTGGTGGTATATCTTTTTACGTACATATGTATATGTATGTATATGTAAATCCCACAGCCATCCAGTTGGATCTAACTTACAGAGACCCTAGAGTTAGGAGTAGAACTGCCCCGTAGAGTTTCCAAGGAGTGCCTGGTGGATTTGAACTCCTGACATTTTGGTTAGCAGATGTAACACTTAGTTCACTACACCACCAAGGTTTCCAATGTGTATGTGTTTGTATGTATGTATATGTAAATGTGTGTATATATATATATATATATACATGTATATATATATGTGGAAATCCTGGTTGTACAGCAGTTCTGTGCTAAGGCTAATCTGAAGGTCAGCAGTTCAAATCTACAAGGACCTCCTTAGAAATTCTGAGGTGTAGTTCTATTCTGTCCTTAGAATCACTGTGAATCAGAAAGGACTCAACAGCAACAGGCTTTTGTTGGTGTATATATGGTAGATGTGCACACACACATGCACACACAGACACACACGTGGTATGACAATTAAGTCATACACTTAATTGCTTAAGTGCTACATACCTAATTGCTGAATATCACTACTGTCACCTTTGAAGTACTTCCCTTGGGAAGCTATGCACTGATGCCAGCGCCTAGTCTACCTGTTAAAGCAATTTTGGAACTCTTTTTGGAATGGCCATTGTGCATGATGGGAAGGTGGTAACTTCATGAACTTAATTGTATAGCTGTCTGTGGGGGAGTTTTTAGCCAGTAAACAAATAACTATATTGGAACACCCTCTTTCCTCACCTGATCTGGTGCCCAGTGACTTTTATTTTTTACCTGAAAATAAAGGAAAGATTGAAAGGAAGACATTTTGATGACATTCAGGACACATCAAGGGTAACACAATGACAGCTCTGATGGCCTTTCCAGAAAAAGAATTCCAAAATTTCTTTGAAGGGTGGGCTAGGCTCTGGTGTGGGTGCATAGCTTCCCAGGGGGAGTACTTTGAAGATGATTGTAGTGACATAAGCCATTGGGTATGTAGCATTTTTTCTCGAACACATTCTGAACTTAACTGACGGTCCTCATATCCACACATATATACACGTTCATATGTATGTTTGCACATGTTACTGTACTTGCTACTGACTAGTCCATTATGACTCATAGGAACCCTGTACACAACAGAACACATACACTGCCCGGTCCTGCGCCATCCTTGTTACCCTTGTGCTTGAACACATTGTTGAACCAGTGTGTCAGTCCATCTTCTTAAAGGTCTGCCCCCTTTTCCAGACTCTCTACTTACTCACCATGCATTATTACCTTTTCCAGGGACTGGTTTCTACTCATAGCATGCACAAACTATGTGAGAGAAATAGAGAGAAATAGCATGTCCAAAATATGTGAGAGACTATCTTGCCATTCCTCCTCCTATGGGGCATTCTGGATGTAATTCTTCCAAGACAGATTGCTCATTCTTTGCAGACCATGGTATACCTTCAATAATCTTTGCCAACAAGACAAATCAAAAGCATCAGTTATTCTTCTGTCTTCCTTATTCATTGTTTAGCTTTAGTATATATAAGAGGCAATTGATAACATCACGACTTGGGTGAGGTGTACTGTATTCAGAGTGACCTCTTTGCTTTTTAATACTTTAAAGATGTCTTTTGCAGCAGCTTTGCCCAATGGAATGCATATATAAATACTCTCTACATATGTATATACTATGCTCTCTCTCTGCATACACACACACACACACACACATGAAAGGTAATCCACTAAGGAAAAATCTGTAATTTGAATTATCTCATGGGAAATAAAGTTTATTATTGAATAGAAATTTTAATTATGCTTTCAGGGCATAAACTATACTTTTAAACATTTATCTGCTTGTTCTTGTTTAGAAGTTCTTAAGTACAATTACTCAAATTTACTTGCAATGATGTATCAGTGTTAATCACAGTCCAAATGTTAATTACAGTCCATCTACTTTCAGATGGTGGTTTTTATGGTATTTTTAAGAGTTACTTTATGTTATAACTTATTAGGGCCATTGTCCGGTATTTTTTGGATTCACCTAAAGCTGCTTATAACCTATGCTTGCAAGGCATCTGGAATTAGATAATTAACAACATTAGTATAGTTGATGGTCTTGTCTGTAGGAATGGTAATAGGCTTCAGAAGATTAATAGTGTGAGTAGGGTTTTATAATGGAACATCTGCAGAATAACCATTAAGAGTATTTGTCATGGCAATTTTATTTCTAGCTCCTCTAAAGGAATGGTTAGTAACCAGGCAATAGTTTAAATTCAGCAAACATCAATTTGAAAGCCTGGTTCCCTCATAGATCTGTGCTATAAAATATATCTGTTTGTATTTGGGCTACGACTAATTGAAATAAGACATAAAGGACACTTATATCACCTGTATTGTATCTTGAGCTGAATATTCACTAGAAACCTATGAACTAGGTAATTAACACCTCCCACCAAAAAGAAATTATGTCAACACACTAGTATAAATATTAACCAACACTTGAAATTTTCCTGTGTTTTTAGTAAAAGAAGCAATGCATTCAAGACGAATTGTTTATTTTTTCTTTCCAAGTTGAAAATATTAACACAGGTAGATAATAGCCACATTTGTTGTAAGGATACTTGCAGCACGAATGATCCTCTCAAGGTCAGAGGGAAACAACAAAGCATGCTACCACAGCATGACAAACAAAAGCCTCTATTTGTGTCTATCTTGAGTACTCTGTGATGAATCCTTGCATAAATTCATTTGTAGATGAAAGGTCTGTCTTCTCCTAAATCCATTTTCTCTTTTTCAGTTCACCAGATTGTAAATTTCTATTGAAACAAGCAGAGAAAATTACTATGGGAGTAGGCAAATTTTCATGTGTTAATGAAAATTTTTAACATTAGTCTGACCTTGCTTTAATTTTTATTTTTTATTATGCTTGTATAAATTTGCATGCCCACCTATATGCAGCTCCCACTGCACTGCCTGCCCGGTGACACCACACTCTTTCTCTCTGCTCCATACATCTTATCCTCCCAACAATCTTCTGTCTCCTCCTCTCCACCTACTCCACAACTGCCAGTAAGAGGTCAACAGGATGACGTCCTATAGATTCACAGAACCATAAAGTGTTCACATTATATGTGAGCCAAGTCCAACCCATTCCTGTCCGAACAGTAGACCTCCGTTATGATTTATGGACAGGGGCGGCACCAGGGCCAGGGGCCATGCTCTCAGGGGAACTCGGAGGCCCCCAGACCACCAGTTGCGTCTTTTGGTGGAGATCTCAGAGTGCACACTTTTACTTCTTGTGTTGCCGTCATACTCAACTTTGTGAGTTCCATCACAGCTATCACTGGTGCGGGCCGGGCATTTCCTGGTTCTTCTGGTCACAAGTCAATATAGTCAGCTCCTCATGCAGGTCTCTCTGTCTTCTGGGTTCTCTTTCCCCCATGTCGTTTTGGTCCTTGGTGATCATCTGTTCCTGCTGAGTTGGGACCATTTGCTGAACCCTCAGATGGCAGCTTGGCATGTTTTAAGATCCCAGACTCCACTCAGCAATGTGGGGTGCAGAAGAGTCTCTGAGCAAAATACTGGTTGTGCCAATTGGCCTCAATTTCCCCCTGAGAACACAGTCCCCGGCTCCCCACCCTAGCTACTCTATCCTTGCAATATCGTGCTAAGATAGAAGGAGTAATCATGCTGTGTTGAAGTCCAGTTAATATTGATCTTCTTTCTAATGTGGGCTGTCACTGATTTCAGCCAACCAAATTTCTGTCACCTATCTAATCTAAAGGCTCCACCCTTGCTCTCTTTCCCTCCCCACCCTTGCAGCCATCAAATATTCTTTTCTTCTATGCATGAGTCTGTTTTTAAGCTCTTATCCTAGGGGTCTCATATAATATTTGTCCTTTTGTCACTGACTATTTACTCTTAGTATAATGTCCTCCAACTGAAACCAGGTTATGAGATGTTTCCAAAAATCATTGTTGTTCTTTATCACTGCATAGTGTTATGTTGAATATATATGCCATAGTTTACCTATCCATTCCTCTGTTGTTGGGCATCTGGGTTGATTCCATCTTTTTGCTATTGTGTGCTGTGCTGTGATAAATATTTGTGTGCATATATCAGTTGGTGTGAATGGCCTTGATTCTGTAGGATATATTCCAAACAGTGGAATTACTGTGTCAAACAGTATATCTTGATCCAACTTTCTAAGGAGGCACCAGATTGCTTTCCAAAGAGGTTGGTTGCACTATTTTGCAATCCCACCAGCAGTGTAGAAGAGTTCCGCTTTCTCCGTAACCTCTCCAGCATTTGTTGTTTTACATTTATTTGTATCATGGCCAGCTTTGTTGGGATGACATGGTATGTAATTGTAGTTTTGATTTGAATTTCTTTAATAGCTAATGATTGTGAACATCTCTGCATGTGGTTTTTGGCTGCCTGGATCTCCTCTTTAGAGAAGTGACTGTCCACCTTCTTTGTCCACCACTTAATTTGATTATTTATCTTTTTCTTATTGATATTTTGTAGACTTTATAGATTATGGAGATCAGGTGTCAGTCTGACACACAGTTGCCAAATATGTTTTCCCATTCTGCAGGTGGTCTTTTAATTCCTTTGTAAAGTCTTTGGATGAGCAAAAGTATTCGACTCTTAGTAGTGCCCATTTACCTATCTTTTCTTCTGTTGTTAGTGGTTTGTTTGACAGATTTTGTGTATTAAAACTTCTATTGTTGATCCTACTTTTTCTTGGATGAGCTCTATCATTTTAGATTTGATTTTAGGTCTTTTATCCAGTTTGAGTTGGTTTTTGTATAAGGTGTGGGATATGGGTCTTGTTTCAATTTATTGCAGATGGATATCCAATTTTGCCAGCACCATTTTTGAAGAGATTGCTTTTCCCCCAGTTTAATGTCTCAGGGTCTTTGTTGAATATCAACTGTTCATAGGCAACTGGTGTCATCTCTAGGGTCTCAATTCTGTTCCACTGATCTAACTGTATCTTTTTGTACCAGTACCAGGCTGTTTTGACTACTGTGGCAGTGTAATAGTTTATAAAGTCAGGTAATGAGAGGCCTCCTAGTGTGTTTTTCTTTACTTATGTGGGGCTTCTTCCCTTTCCAAAGTTGATGATTTGTTTCTCCATCTCATTAAATTTGTATTAGCCAAGTGCCAAGTGCCGTCGAGTCGGTTGTATTGGATTTGCATTATATAAGTAGATTGCTTTGGGTAAAATAGACATTTTCACAGTGTTAAGTCTTCAATAAGCACGATAGGCTTCTCCGTTTATCTAAGTCTCTCTTATTTCTTGTAGTAGAGACTTGTAGTTCTCTTTGTAAGGGTCTGTTATTTCTCTGGTTGGATTTATTCCTCAGTACTTTATCTTCTTTGGGGCTATAGTAAATGGTATTGATTTTTCATTAATAATCTCATTGTTTGTATAAAGGAATCTTAGTGATTTACTTACGTTTATTTTGCATCCTAAGACTTTGCTGAGCTCTTCTATCAGTTTGAGTAGTTTACTTATGGATTGTCTAGGATTCTCTGCATATACAATTATATGCATCTGCAAATAGAGAGATGTTTTACTTCGTCTTTGCCTATGCAGATGTCCTTTATTTCTTGGTCTTGTGTAATTGCTCTGGATAGAACTTCTAGTACAATGTTGAATAGGAGAGTTGAAAGTGGGCATCCTTGTCTAGTTCCCTTTCTCAAGGGAAATTGTTTCAGTCTCTATCCATTCAGGATGACATAGGCAGTTGGCTTTGTATAAATGGCCCTTACTGCATTGAGGAATTGACCATCTATTCCTATTTTGCTGAGCGTTTTTAGCATGAATGAGTGTTGGGCTTTACCAAATGCCTCTTCCACATCAAAGGACAAAATCAGGTGCTTCTTATCTTTTGCATTATTTATGTGGTTGATCACATTAATTGTTTTTCTGATGTTGAACCAGCCTTGCATCCTTTGTACAAATCCAACTTGGTTATGATGGGTTATCTTTTGGTTATGTTGTATTCCATTGGCTAGAATTTTGTTGAAGATTTTTTGCATCTACATTTATGAATGATATTGGTTTGTAGTTTTCCTTTTTTGTTGAGTCTTTCCCTGGCTTTGGTACCAGGGTTATGCTAGCTTCCTAGAATGAATTCGGGAGTATTTCATCCCTTTCTATACTGTGAAATACTCAGTAGTATTGGAGCCAACTCTTCTCTAAAAACTTGGTAGAATTCTGTGGTGAAGCCATCTGGGCCAGGGCTATTTTTCATTGGTAGTTTTTGGAAGATTTTTTCAATCTCTTCTTTTGTGATAGGTTTATTAAGTTGATCTGCTTCGCCTTGTGATAATTTGGGTAGGTGATATGAACCAAGGAATTTGTCCATTTCCTCTAGGTTATCAAATTTGTTACAGTACAGTATTTCACAGTATTCTGCTATGATATCTTTTATTTCTGTTAGATCTGTTAAGACAACTCTCTTTCATTTCTTATTTAGATTATTTGTTTCCTTTTCTGTTTTCTTTAGTGAGTTTAGCCAATGGTTTGCATTTTCATTGATCTTTTAAAAAAAATCAGCTTTTGGTCTTTTGAATTTTTTCAGTTGTTCTTCTATTCTCTAATGCATTGAGTTCTGCTCTAATCTTTATGGCCTGTTTTCTCCTATGCCTGAGGGGTTCCTCTGCTGTTCTGTCTCTACTTGTTCAAGCTGTAGAATTAGTCCTTTGGTTTGCTTTCTTTCTTCCTTCCAGATGTGTGCATTTATGAAGATAAACTGACCTCTGAGCACTGCTTTGGCAGTATCCCATAGATTCTAGTAGGAAGTGTTTTCATTCTCTTTGGAATCCATGAATTTCTTTATTTCTTCCTTGATTTCTTCTATAACCCATGACTTTCTGAGCAAGTGTTGTTCAGTGTCCATGAGTTCCACTTTCTATTTATGTTTCTTTTGGTATTGATTTGACTTTTATTGCTTTATAATATGAGAAGATGCTTTGCATTAATTCAATGGTATGGATTTTGTTAAGATTTGCTTTATTTACTAACACATGGTCTATTCTGGAGAATGTTCCATGTGCACCAGAAAAGAAGGTGTAGTTGTCTGTTGATGGATAGAAAGTTCTGTATATGTTGATGAGGTCCTGTTGGTTAATTGTGGCAATGAGGTCTTCTGTGTCTTTACTGAGCTTTTTTCTAGATGATCTGTCCAGTATTGAGAGTGGAGTGTTGAAGTTTCCTACTATTATGGTGGAGTGATCTATTTCCTTTTTGAGTGTAGTCAATGTTTCCTCGATTAGGTGCTCTAATACTAGGTGTATAAATATTTAATATTGTTACGTCCTGCTTGTGTATTCAAACTTTCAGCAATAGTGTCCATCCTTGTCCATGATGGTGAGTTTTAAATTAAAATCTGTTTTTTCTGAGATTAGAGTTGCCACACCTGATCTTCTTTGTTCATTGTTAGCTTGATATATATTCTTCCTTCCTTTAGTTTCCAGTTTGTTCCTATCTTTAAGTCTGAGGTGAGTTTCTTGTAGGCAATATATTGACGGATCATGTCTTTTGATCCAAGATGTTACTCGATGTCTCTTTACTGGAACGTTCAGTCCATTCACATTCAATGTCATTAGTGTTAGGCATAGGTTTAGTGCTGTCATTGTGACAAATTTAATTTTGTGTTGCTCTTTTCTCTGTTGTTCTTATTAATCTGCTCTGGGGCATTATTCTTTGTGAGTTGATTTTTCACCTTTTTTATGGTTGGTTTTGGAGTTGTTGAGACTTCTGTATTACATTTCTTGATTGATATGTTGCATCTTTATTGTGTTTTACAGCTGCCCCTATGATACCCCTTAATAAACTGTGTGTAAACGCAATTTTAATTACTACCAGTCTTACTAACTTCCTCTCCATCTGGAAGAACTATAACAACTGTAGTATATCCCTCTTTGTAATATGATGACATTGTAGTTTTCATGATGTGATCACTGGATCACTTCTTTCAATATTAGAGCTTTGATTGAGTTTGGAGCCTTCCCTAACTGAGTAGGTTTCTGGGTGATGCATCCTGTATTTGCTTCTAAATATAAAGTTAGTGGTTTTGTTCTTCTAAGCCAAGAGATTCTTTCAGTATTTCTTGTAGCTTTGGTTTGATTTTTTCAAAGTCTCTGAGTTTCTGTTTGTCTGTGAATGTCTTAATTTTTTTCATATTTGAAAAGTAGTTTTGCAGGATATATAATTCTTGGTGGGAAGTTCTTCTCCTTCAAGGCTTTAAATGTGTCATGCCACTGTCTCCATGCCAGCATTGTTTCTGCTGAGAAATCTGATGAAAACGTACAGGGTTTGCCTCCAAATGTTAGCTGTGCTTTGAGTCTTGCTGCCTGTAAGAGTTTCTACTTAAGTTTCGTTTTGTTAAGCTTGATTATAAAGTTCTTGGATTATAAAGACTCTTTGAGCCTTTTGAGATCTATACTGAGTGGTGTTCGATACATATCTTGGATATATATATTTTCTTCTTTGATAATTTCTGGGAAGTTTTCTGTCAGCAGCTCAACCACCACAATGCTCTCTGTGTTTTCAGGTGTCTCACCCTGTTCAGAAATTTCAATTAATTGTAGATTGTTCCTTTTAATAGAGTCCCACATACTTCTTTATGCTTCTTCATTTTTCTTGTTTCTTTTTTCTAATTTTTACTCATAGATGCTGGAGTCAGTAACTCTGCCTTCCAAGTAAAAAAGTCTATTTTCCATTTGTTCCATTCTGTTTTCTTGGCTTTGAATCATAGTTTCTATGCCTTTGATTTCATTCTTGATCTGTTGGATTTCAGAGTACTGGTGTTCCATGAGATCAAACAACTTGCTTAATATTTCATTTTGCTCTGCTGCATTTTGTATAAGATCTAGGAGGGCTCTACATAGAACCTCTTTGTATTCACCTTTTGACTGTTTCAGAAAGTTTTCTTTATCTGGGAAGTTCTTTGGTTCATTCTTCTGGAGGCCTTCTGAAGCCATGGGTGATTTCTTGGTTATGTTTTTATCCAGAGTTTGTTGCTTTTGGGGCATCATGTGACTCAATAGAGCCTGGGAGAGATGCGGTGAAGATGGACTGCAGTTGTTTCTCTCAGTCATCTTAAAAAAAAAAAAATCAAAAAACAAAACTCAATGCTGTCGAGTAGGATCCGACAAATAAAAGGTAAAATGTATCTGACAACTTCCAAAGTCTGTCAGGATTTCAGGTGTACAGGTCTCTCTTCCCAGCTGGCAAAGTAAGCACTTGTGTATCCAACCCCAGATGTTACAAACTAGTTCAAAATACAGAGAGGCCACTGACCAGCTGGTGTCTGCTTTTGGGCCCCAGCTGTGGTGACATTGTGTAGAATACTGCTTTTCTACCAGAAAAGTGCTCTCCTCAGGTCAGGTGCAGCCTCCCAACCTAGGAATTAGGTCTGGCTGAGGTCTCTGTATGGGTAATTCACCTCCCAATGGAACAAGACGGCCTCCAGCACAAGCTCCCCACCTGCCTCAGGCTACTCAATGGTGGAGATGCAAAGAGAGGACAAACGTGCTGAGATGCACAGAGTCCAATGTTGGACTCTTGAAATACAGCAATTTCACCTGCCGATCCTGCCAGCAGTGCATCTGAGATTAGCTGCTAGTCAAGTCCCGGCTCCATCCACCAGCCAAGACAGAGGAAAAAAGGTTAAAATGGTGAGTTACTTTCTGTCTGTGAAACCCAGTACTCACCAAGAGCATATGTTAGCAAAAGAGAGGAAGTTTTCTATTCAGTGATATGAAGTCCAAATTAACAGCCCTATGCCATGTCCCAGGGCTCCCTAGGTTTCCAGAAGGCTCCATTTAATTATCACTTCAGGTCTTGGTTTCCATAGGAATTTAGGGAGACGTGTGTTTAGTCCTCCATCTTGACTCTACCATTGGATCTTGCCTTGTGTTGATATTTATGGTAACTCAGTGAGATTCCATAACATTTTCAAATATCATCTTAATGTTCTCTATTGAGTCATAAAATGTGCTTCATGGAGTTGTTTTTTTTTAACTAGAAAGACACACTGGAGCTGGATTAATACAGCAATGATAAATCCAGAGTCAGACAGTCCTCTGTAGTTTTGTGGGCTGGTGTAGAGCTCAGCCTGGTAAATGCATGGAAGATTAAATAGAGGCTGATGGTATATTGAGAGATTAAGAAAGAGAGATGAACAGAGTTTAGATCATGAACATTTTCAGTATTAACATTTTGGTATTAACATGAAAATAATAAAATTAAGTATAAAATAAAATACCATTCTGGTGGCCTTACGAGAAACAGCTTAGACTGAGAAAGGATCAATAACTGATAGACATATTAGGAAACTTACAATCAATGTAAGACTATGAACATGAGATAGTGAGGGTCAATGAAGCAATAGGAATGAAGAGAAGTTTCTACAGCTCTTACTGAGTTAGAATAGACAGGATTTGATGATGGACAGTGGAAAATATCAGTGAGAAAACAGAATCTAAGATGTTGCTAGTGTTTCCAATTTAGAAGACAGTCATGATCACTGACTTAATATACTGAGATACAAGTTGAAGAAAATGCTTAAGTGAAAGATAAATGAGTTTTGTTTTGGATTTCACTTTGAAATATAAAACCAAACTCAACTGCCATCAAGTCAATGCTGACTCACAGTGACCATATAGGTCAGTATAGAATTTCCCCAACAGAGTTTCCAGAGTGCCTGGCAGATTTGAACTGTCAGTTTTTTGGTTAGTAGCTGTAGCACTTAACCACTACACCACCAGTGTTTCCAGGAGTACCTACAGAACTTTTAAATAAATAAAAACTGTTGATCCTATAAGGGAACAATATTTGGGATAGAGTTTGAGGATCTAAAGATAACAGCCACAATCATGGAAATGTATGTCACGATTCCAGAAGAAAAAAATGATGTGAAAACGAAAGTGTTAAAAACACTTATTCTGTCTGCATGCTGAGCAACTATTCTGAGAATAAAGACTATATGGAGGTCAGGACATCAGCACTGAAGGAAGACTCATTAATAGCCTGCATTATGGAGATGATCCAACCTTGCTTGCTGAAAGTGTAGAAGACTGAAGAACTTAGTGATGAAGATTAAAGAACACAGCCTTCAGTAAGAACTATACTTCAACATAAAATAAAATTCTTGTAATGGACCCATGAGCAACATCATCATCAACAGAGAAAATCTGAAGTTGTCAGGATTTCATTTTGCTTGGATTCCTGATCACTACACAGGGAAGTAGCTGCCAAGAAATCAAACAATGCATTGCTTTGAACTGGTTTCTTGCAAAAGACCTCTTCAAAGTGTTAGAAAGCTATGATGTCACATTGAAGACCGAGGTGCATATGACTCAAGGCATGGTGCTTTCAATCACCCTATATGCACCAGAAAGCTGGACAATGAATGAAGAAGATGAATTAAAAATTGACAACTCTGAGTTGTAATGCTGGCAAAGAATAGTGATTATACCATGGACTGCCAGAAAAACAAACAAATCTGTCTTAGAAGATGTACAGCCCAATGTTCGTTAGAAGAGAACATGGTGAAGGTTTGTCTCACAAACTTCAAACATATCATACCATGTCCTAGGGAAGGAAATGGACTGACACAGTAGCTCCAACAATGGGCTCAAATATAGCAATGAATGTAAGGATAGTGCCAGATTGAGCCATGTTTCCTTCTGCTATATATAGGGTCACGATGAGTTGGATTAATTTTCTTCTTAATACAGTCATAAGCACTATTGGGACTCCGAGTTCATTACAGGAAAGGAGTTTGTGTAGACAGTAGAAAGACTACATGGTATTCTTGCTGTTCTTCAATGCATGAGATTCAAGCATTGAACTCTAGGACACTTTGCATTATATTACTTATACTTTAACCTTTGTTGAAACACTTTCCAGTTCCCTATAATTGATTGCTTAGCATATACCTGTAAATCAAGTTCTAGTAAGTTACACCCAATGATAATCATTCATTACTGATCAAAAAATTGGTCAATAAATTTATCTAAATTTTCTTTAAAATAACAAATCTTAAAGTTAGATTACTTTTTAAAAAATGGAATTACAGTGAGAAAACTAATATATAATTTTTATAAAAGTATTTTTCAAAGAATACACATTTGTGCATGTAAATGGAAGCAGTAGTCAGGAAATGAAATGACTTATATTAGACAAATCTGCTGCTAGAGTCCTCTTTAAAGTGTTAAGTGCACCTTAAGCCTACTTTAGGTTAGATGCGCCTAACCCAAAACATGCTAGTTTCAATTGCCTGAAAAGCCTGTGAAATCTGGAATATACCAAAAACCCTAACCAAATCCACTGCTGTGGAGTCAATTTCAACTATAGCAACCGTATAGAGCAGGACTTCTTCATAGAGTTTCCAAAGAGCACCTGGTGATTTTAAACTTCTGACTTCTTGTTAGCAGATATAATACTTAACAACTACGTCACCAGGATTTGCTAACTGAAAGATCAGCAGTTCAAATCTGAAAGGTTCTCCTTGGAAACTCTATGGCATGATTCTACTTTGTCATATAGAGTCTCTATGAGTCACAACCAACTTGGCAGAAATAGTAGAAGAATTTATGCCTTTGCATTACGTTGTTTGTGAAGAATAGTGAACACATCATGGACTGACGGAAGAAAGTACAAGTCTGTTTTGGAAGAAATACAAGCAGTATGCTCCTTGGAAGCAAGAGTGGTGAAATTTTATCTCGTGTACTTTGAACATGTTATCCAGAAGGACTACTCCCTGGAGAAGCCTACTGTGTAGAGGGTCAGCAATAAATGAAGAAATAAATAAGTGAAGACTATTTACATTAAGGACTGACACAGTACTGCAACAACGTGTTCAAGTATACTAATGATTTTGAGGATGATACAGGACTAGGTGATGTTTCCCTTTCTGTGGACGTGGAGTTGCTGTGAGTTAGAGCAGACTCCGTGACACCAACAACAACGTAACATGCTCGCTTCCTTTAAAGATAAGACACAAAGTGTGGTGTCTCAATCAAATATTTAGTCTTTGACTTTTTTCCCATTTATATGCACAAATGTATGTTCCTTGAAAAATACTTTAATAAAAAATATATATTAATTTTCTCACTGTATTCCCATTTATTTTAAAAGTAATCTAACCTTAAGATTTGTCATTTTAAAGCAAATTTAGGTAAATTTATTCACCAATTTTTTGATCAGTAATGAAAGATTATTATTGGATATAATTTACCAGAACTTGATTTATAGATATGTGGAAAAACTCACTGTTGTTGAGTCAATTCTGACCTACAGCAACCTGATAGGACAGAGTAGAACTGCTCCACAGAATTTCCAAGGAGTGTCTGGCAGATTCCAATGGCCAACCTTTTGGTTAGCACTTAACCCACTACATAGCACTTAACCAACTTAGCCCTAATGTTTAAAGATACTGACAAAGTCTTATTTTTATGCCATAGACATAAGGATTTGATCTTCTGGAACGTTCAGCTTCAAAATTCAAATTGAGTTTGTTTAGTTACTGTGTGTTGTCCTTTTATGAACTCAAACCCTTAATAAAATTTAACGCTACAACCTAATCAATGTTTTATTTCTAGAAGAAGTAGAAAAAAGAGTTAAAAACACCCTATCCATTGTATAATAAACAGTTTAAAATAAATTTTAATGAAGAATGAAATGCAAACAACATGAATAGAATCCTTATTTTGGCATACTTTGGAAGATGGCAAGCTCAGCCTTTTGGCATCAATTTGAGACAATGCATTTTCCTTCCTGGTGTTAGTTTCTTGTTGCCACATTGTATACATCAATGGATGTTCTGTGGGGACCAGAAAAAACAAACTCCATGCTTAGATATTTGAAGATCAGTAACATATGTGACATCGTATGTGTTGGTTTATATTTATGTGTAAAAACAAAAATATACCATCTATGGAATCATAATCCTGTGGTGTAGTGGTTAACTGCTACATCACTGTGAGTTGGAATCGACTTGATGTCACTTGGTTTGTGTTTGGGTTTTGGTATGGAATGATGATGTCTAGTCTTAAAATAAACCATAAAGAAAACAAAATAGAATGTTTGATTTTATACGCGGGAGTTTGTTACTCTAAAATCATCTATGAATCAATTACACTTTTTGCTCTTTTGACGGATTGCTAAGCCAGATTATATAGAACAAATAGTTCTTTCACTATGCCTACTCTTCATGTAACTATTTTGCTGTCTAATAGTTCTCATTTATAGAAATAGTAGAAAATCTACTGCTGGACTATTTGCCCATTAAAGATGTATATTTGCAGTAATGAATGCTGCGGTGTGAGGGGGTAGGAACAATGGCCCTGATGTTTACTATCATGTGTCAACTAGACTGGGCCATGATTATCAGCTATTCAACAATTACGAAATGATATAATTTGACAGTCACATGGTGATATTATTTGGTAATAGTTTTGCAGTTATGATGTAATGTAACAGGACAGCTACGTAATGATGTGGTCATCCTCTATTTTTGTGTAACACCAATTATCAACTAATGGCCTATTCTCTGTAAGCTAACCATGTAGACAAATGAGGAATGAATGTGGTGCCATATATTTACAGTATTTAAAGAATTTATGATTTTTCTTTGCCTTATACATGAGTTTATTAACAAATATACATTCATATTAATGCAGTAATTAATGTTTGAGTTAATATAATCCATCAACAATCATTCTACTCAAATTAATATTGTATTCTATGTAAAAAAGAAAAACTTTTGTCTTAAGTTCTGACTAACAAAAGTAATATTCCTTGTTCTTTCTGTTCTATTTATGTTTATATTTATACAGGTGATGAAATCTTTGTTTCAGAGAATCTTGAATGAAAAATATTATGTCCCACTCACATGTAATATTTGAAATAGAACTAGGAGAAGACTACTTTAATAAACTTGTCTCTTTAATACAGATGAGTAATCATGCCATTTTTATTTTATTCTGTAACACTGATTTTTGAAAAATTCAGGCTTGTTTTTCAGCTATTTCTTGTGGGAGATACAGGTTAACCATTCTGACACTGATGCACTTGTATTATAAACTGGAACAAAAAGTAAATGGATGGAAGATGGTGGGAGCCAGATACCTCTCTCTTGGAAGGAGAAGCTAATGATAAGCAAAGGGGGGAGGATAGAAATAACCATATGGTATGAAAGTTGAGACTTTAGGACATTGTGTCTAGCTTAGTTTGTACACATGGATAATTGTAGCTAAAGCTGTGTATGTACCAAACCAACCCAAATCCACTGCCATTGAGCCAATTCCAACTCATAGAGACCCTATGGGACAGAATAGAACTGCTCCATAGAGTTTCCAAGGAGCACCTGGTGGACTCAAACTGCTGACTTCTTGGTTAATAGAGGTAGCACTTAACCATTATGCTACATGGAATATCATATTTAAATATATTTTCTAACTTTGTCATTCTATAGGGTTTAGAAGCAATGACACCCCAGTAGAAATGATCACAGCAAGTACTCATGTCCTGGTTTCTGATAGCAGTCTTCAGTAATTAGAACTGGGTTTCTAGTAGAAATGACCAGTTGCAGGCCTGGGCAGGAAATACACAAAATGAGCCTACTGAAAACTTTGTCTGCAGCTCCCCGTACAAGGCAGAGAATTGGAGAAAATCCAATAGAAAATCACTAAAATGTGATTTATGTTTGGAAAGACTACACTGACTCTTCTGTAGGCTCTAGGGTAGTAAGATCAGAAGCCAACAAACCAGTTAGAAGACATTTGTACTAATCAATATGACAGAACATTGTAAATGCCGTGGGTGAAGTCCAAATTCTAGATGTATTTTGAAGACTAAGTCTAGTATAGTCTAATTAATTAGAAATAAAATGTATATATAGGGGAGGGATATATGTGCTTGTGCATGTAAGAGAGAAAGAAAAAAATTAAATACAATCATAGAAATTTTGGTCTGAGCTATTGTATAAATATGGTTCACTGATTAGAAGTTTCACCTTCTGATCCAGAGATACGGGATCAACTGCTAGCCAATGCATGTCATATGTATCTTTGCCCCTCAGTCAGTAGAAATGTATGTGTTGGAAAGAATGGTGTTGCCATGGAAGAGGTTTCAGCAGAACTTAAAGAAGCAGACAAGCTAGTAAGAAAGGCCTGGCAAACTCTTCCCTAAACAGCCAGTGAAAACCCTATGAGTCACAATGGTTTGATCTGGGACTGGTCATGAGAATGAAGCGGTACCAGGCAGCATTTTATCCCATTATATAAGGGGTTATGTCCTGACTCAATAGTCCTAGCAACAACACCACCATTCATATAGAGTTCTCACACTTCAGAGAGGAGGAAACTGGCAGGAAGGGAGGAAAGGGTCAAGAAGTCAGTTGTTCACATGCTTATTTAGAGTTATCTTCAAGATTCCCGGAGCCCTGGTAGCACTGTTAACTGAAAGGTGAGCAGTTCAAGTCTACCAACTTCTTGGAATATCACGGGGAAGTTGTACTCTGTCCTACAGGGTCTCTATGAGTCAGAATTGACTGAATGGCAATGTTTTTGCTTTCCCCCAAAGGCTGCCTAAGGAGCTCTGGCAGCTCAGTGGTTAAGTGGTTAAGTGTTCAGCTCAGCTGGTTTAGCTTTGCTGAAAAAAGATGTGGCCTCTGTCTCCATAAAGTTTACAATTACAGTCTTGGGAACACTCCCAAGCAGTTCTATTCTGCCCTGTAGGGTAGCTATGAATCCATATAGACTCCAAAGTGAGTGTTTGTTTTGTTTTGTTTTTTAAATAGGCTTCCAAATAGAATCTCCATGGCACTTGGCTTGGCTTGGCATTTTGTTGGCTGATAGTTAAGAACAGAAATTTGAGTGAAAGACACAGATTTGTGAATTGTTAGCATATTGCTGGTATTTAAAACTGGATCAGATTATCAAGTGAGTACACATAGATGAGAATCTTACAACTTACTCTTGGAACACCATTAGCTGTGTTTTAGATCCACAATTCTAAATACAGTAAGATCTAAAATGTAGTTTTAGTTGAGTTGAATTTTAATACCAACTGCCAATGCCATACGAAATACTAAGTGACTGAGCAAGAAGATGTTAGTTCCGATGGAATACTAGTAGGCTTAAATATGGTCAAGTGCTTTTAACAAAAGCTCCTTGAACTTATCACAGGCTTCCAAAAAATTCTGATAATTATAAAAAGTGGATTTGTTACCCCCCATGTGTTTGGAATTTAAAGCAGGTATTTTCTTTCAAACATTCTGATTTTGAAACCAAAACCAAGCCCACTGCCATAGAGCGGATTCTGATGCATTGCAAGCTGTCTGTGACTTTAAGCTGTGGAATTACCCTGAAGTTAGAGCAACGCAAAAAGCAGGGAAGTAGTTAAACATCTTGACAGTTCTGATCAGAAGCCACAGTACAGCCTGCTACAGTGAAGAACTGCCTCACAGAGTTTTCAAAGAGCACGTGGTAGGCTTCAACTGCCAACTGTCTTCTTAGCATAGGCAGCATTTAACCACTATGCCACCATATATATCACATTATATATATATATATATACATATACATATCAATGCAAATTTTTTGTTTGATTTCATGACATGTATTTGTCTTATCATGGCATAAAAACATCCAAGAACTTCTAAAACAATTGATTTCTCGAGAATATATATCAAGCTCAGTCTAGATCTTAAAATATCTCTTTCATGTAACTGACCCTAGGATTTGAGTACTTCACCCTCAGATCAAATACATGAATAACTGTAGGGCTTAGTAATTTAATGCAAAGATTCTGAAGCCTGCTTACTTTGAATCATACTTACTTTGTACATATTTTCATAATCACTTTAAATGTCAGTCATAATCTGTAAAATGGAGTTAAAATTCTTATTACTTATAATTATGTATAACAATAGTTATAATTACATTAATTATATTTATAGTTGATTATAATATATTAATTATATTTTAAATGATACAATGTGATCTGATGTACATTAATATAATTAAACATAAAATTAACTATATTTGTAATTAGTTATAATATCATGTATTATAACAAAATAAAGCTATTCTTGAATTTATTAGTGCTAATCCTTTCATAATGCTTACATGCTTATATGCTTATAATATTGTATTAACTTTTCTTATCATATATAATTAACAATATGTCTGACACTAGGGATCAGTTACAGTGTCACATATTAGGAAATTAATTAATTTGCCTTAAAAATCATCTGACATGTGTATAGTACTCATAGTGTACCTATTCTTCTGATTGTTATTAGTCTTTCATTTCAAAATTCAAAAATTATTTAACCCTAAAAGTCCCCCCCACAAACACCCAAACCTGCTGCCATCGAGTCAGGAAAACACCCAAGCAAAGTGATTTTTAGATCTGCTGTATGATTGATTATTTCAGAACTATTTTTATGTGCAAATATTATAAACAATATCTAAAAATAAATTTTATTTCCCTTATGAAATATAGCTAAGCAAACATCAAACTTGTATAAAAAATGTGAACACTGCTGTTAGAGCTTTCTTTATTTTTTGAATTATGTTCTTATCATTAATAATTTATAGATAATTAGAACTATAATAAAACATGTTTTACATTTGCATTAATAATTTAGTATTTCTTGCATGATTATAATTTCTTTAGTTCAATCCATGCTTCAAAATTTGACATATTTTTTTAAAACAAGAACAAAAGTTGAGATTTACTTTTACAAAATGAGGACAATTGGTTTAAATGTCTGGAAGGGAAATTCACAAATTCAAGTTTTAAATGTTGCTTTGCAAGATTTACCACTCTTTTCCTCTAAGTGTGTTTCATGGTTTTTTTTTTTCTGTCCTTGATATGTGTCTCAAACTTAGAGTATAGGACTGATATCCAAGGACTTGTTCAAATTTATAAAATGTACACAGATAATCAATTGCCGTTTTAGGAATATTTTGCTGCACTGATAGAATCCACTCTACGGCACTTGGCTTGGCTGGATAGAATCCACAAATTAAGATATGCTTCCCCCTTCTGCCTAGTACTGTATGTACTCTTCCATTTAAAAATTTTTGATTAAAAATTGAAAGTTCTTCATTAAATGAGATATCCACATTTCATTCTGGGTGCCAGTGAACAATTCTGCAATGCCACTCAAAGTGGAATGCCACTTGAAGTAGAATGCTCACTCTTGTTTACAAAACATCAGAGGTTTGATTAACAGAACTCAGAGAGTTCAAATAGAGTGAGCAAATGTAACCAGCATAAATATATTAGGGTGTGATAAGCTCCGAATACGAGAGGTATGTGGTATTTAGGTTAGTACACATGATTTGGAATTCAGCAGAAGTGTCTGTTCTTGACCTCGTCATTTATTATTTGATCTTGAGCATATTTAAGTCTCTGAGCCTCATTTTCCCCAACTGAAGAATGGAGACAAAAGTTTGTTGCTGTTGTTAGGAGCCATAGAGTCGGTTCTGACTCATAGTGACCTAACGACCAACAGAACGGAACACTGCCCTGTCTTGCCCCATGTCTACAATTGTTTTTATGCTTAAGCCCATTGTTGTGGCCACTTTGTCAGTCCATCTCGTCAAAGATCTTCCTCTTTTTTGCTGACCTTCCACTCTACAAAGCATGATGTCCTTCTCCAGGGACCGATCGTTCCTGACAACACATCCAAACTATGTAAGACGTAGTCTTGTCATCTTTGCTTCCAAGGAGCATTCTGGTTGGACATCTTCTAGAACAGATATGTTTGTTCTTTTGGCAGTCCATGGTACATTCAACATTCTTCTCCAACACCACAATTCAAAGGCATCAATTCTTCTGTCTTCTTTGTTTATAGATTAGTTTTTGCATGCATATGATACCACTGAAAATACCACAGCTTGGGACGTTTTAGTCTTCAAGATGACATCCTTACTTTTGAATACTTTGTTATGCAGCAGATTTTCCCAGTGTAATACATCTTTTGATTTCTTGACTGCTGCTTCCAAGGACATTGATTGTGGACCTAAGTAAAATGAAAGGAGATAAAAAAAAGTTGGATGGCTTAAAGATTCTTTTTACGTACAGTCTTTCTCTCTCTCTCTCTCTCTCTCTCACACACACACACACACACACACACGGAAAACCAAACCTAGTGCTGTCTCATCTATTTCAACTCATAGTGACCCTACAGGACAAGGTAGAACTGCCACATAGAGCTTCCAAAGAGTGTCTGGCAGATATGAACAGCCAACCATCTGGTTAGCTGCCATAGCACCAAGACACTAGGCCACCAGGGTTTGCGTTCGTGTGCACACACACACACACACACACACAGACCCCTTTCTCCCTCCATCCCTCCCCATCCCTCCGTCCCACCCTCCTGCCCTCTGTCTCTCTCTCTCTTTCTCCCTGTCGATAAAGGAGAAATTATTTTCATAAATGAGTTTTCCTTCTTGGAACTAGCCTTGTTACCACCACAGGCAATGGAACCATTCATCTTAGTAGCTCAGTTGCACACAACGCCTGAGAAAGCCAAGCTAAGTGCTGTCGACGCCTGAGAAAATGCAAACTAAATATATATATATATATACATATATATATATTGAGGAATTTCATCTTTATTATGTTAAGAGAGCAGGTAACAAAATATCCCCCTTAAACTTCACTGTTTCTTACTTCAGGTTGGAGAATCTACCTCCCAGCTGTGCTGTAAGACTGCCTTGTTCACAGGGAAGTATGTGACTAGCAATTGTCTCAATCTGTTCGGCACTCAGGTCAGAATACATTTTCCAGTTCTCTTGAATAGTGTTCTGATAGGTGGTCTTCCTTAACTCTTCCTCTTTTTGGTTGGCAGGGACTCCTTGGAAACTATGGGGCAGTTCTACCTTGTCCTGCAAAGTGGCCATGAGTTGAAATTGACTCTTTAGGACTGGGTTTTTGAACACTTTTTGACTGTTTTTTAATATTTGAGTCCAAATGCTGGTAAAAGGCTTATGTTAATCTGGGTCCATCATGCCGCTCCATCACCATGACCTTGCCCTACAGCTAGGGTGATATCACCACCCTCCTCAGGGTGAGCACTAGCAGAGCTATCAGAACACTGGGGTACTGGGATGGCCTGAACCACAGCCCTGGCCTACTGGTAACTTGAATGGATGCTTACTTCCATAGTCAGGCCTTCCATTTTGCGTCTTTGATTCTTTTTTCCAGCAGTGTTCCTTTCACAGCATAGGTATGATTCGTAGCCTGGATATCTATTGTGACAAGCACTATTAACTTCCCACTTTACACCAGTCATTCCTTCTTTGTCACTACTACAACTCTATTTTGGTCAGCAGAAGGCTTATTCTTGACTGTGAACTTTGATAAGTCTAATTTGATTATGTAATCCTCTTCTTTTTTACTAGTGATCATTCTAAACATGCAAATGCAATCCTGTTTTTAAATTCACAGTTAAAAAGTAAGAAAGATTCTTACCGAGTGATTTCTACAAAGATTATTCTTCCAAATGAAAATAAATCCATGTAAGGAGAAAACACCTTTTTCACTCTTTTGACCACACTTATTTTGAATGTTGCTATGTGAGTAGATCTAAAACCTGTAGCCTAGCCAGTGGTCTTCCAAATATTAGCTGAACAAAACCAACCGAACAGTGCTGTTTTGTCTATTTCGACTCATAATGACCCTAAAGGACAAACTAGAACAGCCCCCTAGAGTTTCCAAGGAGTGCCCAGTATATTCAAACTGCTGATCTTTTGGTTAGCAGCCATAGCATTTAACCACAATTCCCCAGGGTTTCCATTAAGTTACAGCCTGCAGGTAAAAGCCACAATAGTGGTAGAAGAGGAGAAGCAGTCAAGAGTCTAATTCCTGGTTGCTACCACCAAACTATCAAAGACCCAGAGACTGTGTAACTCTAGACTGTGTGCTAAAACCAAAAACCAAACCCACCGCCATCAAGTCAGGCCCTACTCATAGTGACCCTATAGATCAGAGTAGAACTGCTGCATAGTTTCAAAGGAGTGCCTGGCAGATTTGAACTGCTGACCTTTTGGTTAGCAGATGTAGCATTTAACTGACTACCTCACCAGGGTTTCTAGGCTGCCTAACTCATAATTTGGCTTTCAGTTACATTCAGTCAGTGTTGTAACTTATGCAAACATCAGCCATAGAAACAGCCATAGAAACATTTTTGTTTCAACTATATCTGAATTTACATAAATCTTCTTTGCCAAAGAATCTACAGAATCAAAAATGTTTAATTTTTACAAACAATTAAGTTGGAAAAGATAAGTAAAGTCAGATTAGTGCTTTATTTAATTTTATTATACTTCATTTTTACTTGACTCTTAGGAAGGAAAGAAAGGTTATTCATTCATCAATCATTTGTAGTATCTTCAATGTATTGCATGTAATGTCCAAGGCCTATAACAAAGACTTGCTGTTAAGGAGTAGATAATTTATAAGAAGAAGAGAAAAGTTTCTCATAAATCACTACAATAAGAGCCATATATGATGAATAAGCTTTGAATAAGTAAGATGCGGGTTTATTGAAAAGAATAATGATTAATTCCATTAAGTTCCTTCTAACCATCATATCCCAAAGAAGAGAAAAGGGGATTTTGAATCAAGGTTTTGAAAGGGGAAAGATATGACTTTGATTTACAACTGTTTATCAGTTGAACAGTCATGCACAAATTCTTCATTTCAAAATCTATTTGTAAAATGAAGATGATCAAACCTTATTCAGCAGTTGAGTAGATTAATGATGCATATACAGACCCTGGGACATAGTCATTGCTCAATACATTATAATTACCTCCTTCACTTTATGTGTATAGAATAACTATTTTGAAGTAAGGAGAAGGATTATCTTCCTTAATATGTATCCATGGCGGAGGTGGATGGAAGTGGACGTGAACGCTCCCACTTACCCCAGCAAGTAATAGACTGAGCAACAAGTATAATAAGCACAGACTGAGATCTCAGAACACTGTATGGAAGCTGAGATGTTGGAGAGTTGGACAAATCCAGAAAGGAGGAGAGGAGTAGCCCAGACAACACAGAATTGGAAGAACATACCTGCTGACATCAGAAGCACAACTCACTGCAGCCATTGAGGGGCGGGAGTGGGCAACATCCCGAACAGCGAGTACAGAAAGGAACCTAATCTGTGGAAAATCTGTACCCTAATTTTTTTTAAGGTTATCACAGATTGGATGCAAGATTTGTGAGCAGCACACCTGGGAGGCAGTGGGAGGAGATGGTGGCACTTGGAGAGTGTGCTGTTGAGTCTCACTGAGGCCAGACATGAAGAGGCACATTCGAACCAGGACAAACTTCACAGGCAACAGGCAACAGGGAGAGAAATATTTCAGACACACAGACAACAGAGAATGGAATGGCTACCTTCATGCCTACAGTGGGACAACGCAGAAGAGTCCTCGGAGGGGTGCCTGGAAAGGAAAGATGTAGAGAACGTCTGATCTTTGCCACAGAGAATTTAAACCTGACAGCTGATGCCATTGTCTGTGACTCGCTAAACTCTGCATAGCATGAATGAAAATTGGATTCCAGAGATGAAATATCTACAACTCCTGAGTTAACACTGAAAAACTGCTAAGCATGCGAGTGTTTTCTGGTGGTTCCCAGAAGAAGACACGATGCGCACTGCGGCTGGGCCGATTCTGACTCATGGCAACCCTGGGAGACAAATGGAGCTGCCCTCTGTGGTTCCCAGAGATGTGAATCTTTGGGCAAATGGTCAGCTGTATCCTTCTCCAGCAGACTGGCTGGTGGCTGTGGGCCACTCCTGCTGTGCTACCAGGATGCCTAATGAGAAAGTATTCCCATAACTATAATACAAAATTTAAATAAATAAAAATAACAAAATGGCCTAAGTTCAATCAAATATATTAAATATTAAAAACATTACAAAAGAAGAAGGAACAACCAAAAGCAAAACATGAAGAAGAGGAAATTTCACTTACGGAGCCCAGACAAACAGAGAGAATTGATAGTTTTCAGTCTATGGTGCTAAATGTTTTTAAAGAACGCAAAAACTATACACAAAAACTAGCTGAGATCAGGAAAAAGTGAAGAAAAAATGAGAGACTCAAGAAGCACAATGAAAACACCAAATATATATGAGAACTACTGAAACTGAAGAATAAAGCAATTGGATTAGAAAAAGCAAGGGAACAATAATAGAATTGAACGGACAGAAGATAAAGTAGATGAACTAGAAGAAAAAACTAATTGCACTTCTCAAGAAGACCTACCCCATATGCTTTCCAAAAAGTGCCTGATGGATCAAACTACTGAACTTTTGGTTAACACCCGTAGCTCTTGACCACTAGGTCATCAGAGTTTCCAATGCATAAAATATTCTTGAGACTCCACAAGAAAACTGTTGGAAGCAATAGGGTAGTTTAGCAATTAGATCAGTTATATTCCTCTGCACTTGCAAAGAATACTTAAAAATAAATAAATAAATAAAAACATTATCACTTACAATTGTCCCCAAACTAAAAAATACCTAGGTATTGATCTAACCACAAACATCAAAGACCTATACAAAAAAATTATAAAACTCTTTCACGAGATACTGAAGAGATCTACAAAAATTGAAAGATATCTCATGCCCATGGACTGGAAGACTTAATATAGTCAATTCTACTTAAAGTGATCTATAGATAAAATGCAATCCTTATACAAATGTCAGGCTATACAAATCTCAAGAATATTGTTTACTGACGGAAAAAACTAATGAGTAACTTTTTGTTGAAAGGAACCAAAACCAAACCAAACCCATTGCTGTCAAGTCAATTCCGACTCGTAGAAACCCTCCAGGATGGAGTAGAACTGCTCCATAGCATTTCTAAGGAGTGTATGGCAGATTCTAACTGCTGAATTTTTGGTTAGCAGATATGGCACTTACCCACCATACTACCAAGTAGCCATTATAATCAAAAAGCCTGGAATCAGTTCAGTGATACAAATTTAGATCAGTGTATTATGCTTAGAGCACAGAATTAAAACCAAGTATCTACGGACAACAGATTTTGACAAGAGAGCAAATCCATTTAGTGGGGCACAGTCTTTTTAATAAATAGTATTAACAAAACTAGACCTTACCTGCAGAACAATGAAATAGGCTTCACATCTCACACCATCAGCAAAACTAACTCAAAACGGATTGAAGAAATAAATGTTAAACCTAAAACTGTGATGCTCCTTGTAGAAAACACAACAATAAAACTGATACTTAAACTACTGTAAAAATAGAGTAACAAACACAATGGAAGACACAGACATGGATACCCCTCACAGATAATGGAACACCTTTCAAGATTAGTTGTTTGGATTTGAAAGTGTAGTACAGCGAATTCATTAACAGAAACAGACAAAATAGATGAGTGGGATCTGAAAAAAAAAGTAAAAATAATTTATGCTCAATAAAAGTTTTTTTAATTGCAATTAAGTGAAAGTGCACAATCCAAATCAATTTTGCATCCCTACTTATCTGCAGCTCCTTCTGCTCTTATTGTTCCATGGCAGCATACGGCTCCTTTTCATTCTATACTTTTGGTGTCCTCTTAATAAGTGCCTGTCCTCTCCTCTCTACCTTCTTCTCCCCCATCTAGAAAGAGACCAGTAGGACAGCATCCTGTAAATGTATAACATCATAAAGTATATCCACCACATGGTCACATTGTGTCCTCAAGTTCAGTCCATTTTTGTCTGAAGAGTTGATCTCAGCAGTGTTTTCTGGTTCGGGGCAGCAGCATGTCTAGGGGCCGTGCTCCCAGGGGATCCTCCAGGCCATCAGACCATCAATTGTAGTTTTTCAGTAGAGTTCTTGAGCTGCACCCCTCTTTTTCTCATTTTGCCATAAAAACTTTACATTGTGTGCCCTATCACTGCTGTCTTTGGTTGTGGCCAGGCACCATCTGGTTCTTCTGGTCACAAGTTGATACAGTCAACCATTCACATGGGTCCCTGTGTCCCCTGAGCTCTTTTTTCTTTGTGGCTTTGTTGTTCCAATCATCATGGGTTCTGAATGAGTTGGAATCTTTCGGTGTACCTCAGATGGCAACTGGCTAGCTTTTAAGACACTAAATGTAAAAGACTTTTTTAGAGAGTAAATAGACGACCTATGGACTGGAAGAAACCCTTCTCATACCACTTAGCCAACAAGGGTATAGTCTCTACAACCTGTAGAAAACTGCAAAAATTCAACAACAAAAGACCAAAATTCCAGTCACAAAATGGGCAAAAAATATAAGTAGAACCTTCACCAAAGAGGATATTTAAGCACCCAGCAGACATGAAAAGATGTTCACCATCATTAGCCATTAGAGAGATGTAAATCAAAACTATAATGAGACACCTCCTTATGCCAGCTAAAACAGCACTGATAAAAAACAGAGAACCACAAATGTTGACAAGAACGAGGGGAGACTACAACCCTTGTTGAGTGCTGATGGGACTGTAAAACAGTGGAACCATTGTAGATAAAGGTGTGATGCTTTTGCAAATAGCTAGAAATAGAACTACTTTATGATCCAGCAATTCTACTCCAAGATATATAATGTAGAGACCCAAAAATATTGTCACAAAGACACATACAAAAACCTGTGTTAGTTGCTATTTTATTCACAAAATTAACTAAATCAAAATAATCGAATTTCTCATCAGTGAATAAATGGACAAGCAATTTGTGGCACATACATACAATAGAATACTACAGAAACTTAAAGGGAAATGTTGAGTCTGTAAACGATATTATAACACAGATGGGCCTGAAGGTCATACTGTTAACTGAAAAAAGTCCAGCATACAGGGGCAAATATTGTATAGCCCCTATTTTAAAGGAAAACAAAAATAGATATTTTGAGAGAGACCAATGTTCTATTGATGGCTACCAAGGAAAGGAGGAGGGGTGGGAAAAGTATATTTTAGATAGTAAGGACTTGTTATTTTTTGGTGATTGGAAAAATAACATGAATATGGATACAGTGAGCAAAGAACAGTCAAGTAAAAAACAAGTCTTTGAGCACATATGAATAGGAAAAGAAATACTGGAATACAGGTGAGTATAGGTATGGTCGGTGAGAATAGATAAAAGTATCTATGCCAAGCCAGCCAAGTGACAAGTACCTGTAAATATAAACATATTGGTGCAGGCACATGTACTCATCAAAGACACAGATATGGGCACTACTCACACATAATGGAACACCTTTCAAGATTGGTTTTCTAGGTTTGAAGTTTTAGTAACATGGTACCTTGGGACAACTCGGTCAGTTGGCATAACAGAACTCACAAAAGTCATAATCTGCAGCCTAGTGAAGTAAACAGCATCTGGGGTCTGATAAGCTTGTGAGAGGTCATCTAAGACAACTGCAAATCTCTGACTCACCAGGAAAAAAATAGTAAGAAGGTAACTGAAAGCTCAAAGAAGAAATAAGTCTACAGGAATTACAAACTCACCTACTTTTGGACCACAATAACCAGGTAGTGTCTGGCTACTACTACTGACATTCTGTTAGAGACACCCTAGATGGTTCCAGATGTAATGAAAGAAAAATGTGGAGCCGAACTCAAATTCTTTAAAAAAAATAAATAAAACTAGCTAGACAAACTCGAAAAGTAAATAACAGAATCACCTGAGATTATCACACTGGAGCACTCCTTAAACCTAGAACTAAACCTGTCCTCTGAGATTACCTTCTAGTGAAACAGGAGAATAACACACAAAAGATATTACCCATCAGACTGATGGTCTACTTAAAAAACATCTGTGTTAGACCAAAGGTCAACAATTACTCAAAAGCAAAGATAAATTACAGGACTAAGGAAGCTATAGCACTAGAAATGGAACAAGCAAACACAATTCAAGAAAATGCTGGCACATTGGGATAAATGTAAATAATATCACTAAATAATTTGTTCAGAAATTGTCAAATGGGAACCTAACCTTACTGTGTAAATTTTTAAAAACTGAAGTTAACAAAAATGGATATTCTTATTCATTCATTGAAGTGTTTCTTAAATACCCCTAAAATGCAAGCAGTAGTGTTAGCATTATCTGTACTTCTAGAGACAAATACTTAGGTACTGGGTTACATTGTGAAAAGAACATTAAATAAGATTCAGTTTAGGACCTGGTGTCCCTTCAACAGCTCAACTGTAAGAGTGTAAGACTGTAGAAAGGACATCTGTCAATCTCTCAAGGCTATTGTTTTGATTCCAGTTTGAAGGAAGCACCTGACATTCAGAAGCCATGATTCCGTAGTGGTTAAGTGCTATGACGACTGATAACCAAAAGATCAGCATTTCAGCTCTACCAGGTGCTCCTTGGAAACTCTATGGGATAGATTTACTCAGTCCTATAGGGTTGCTATGAGTTAAAATTGACTTGATGACAATAAATACGTAAACAGGTAGGTGTGACCTGAGTTCTAGACTTATTTGTTCAGTTACATGATCAGCGACCTTAAGTGTGTCATGTAGCCTCTCATGCCCAAACTTAACTCTTTATAAAATAGAAATATTCACTGCATAAACTCTAATACACATACAACTCTTTGATTGATAAAATGATACAGCCTTCAAGAACACAAAAGCCAGAATTTGAACTAATGTACTTTGATTCTGAGTTCAATGTTCTTTCCTGTATTATTGTTACTGTTTTTAGGTGCCACTGAGTCAGTTCTGACTTACAGTGATCCCACGTGTAACACAATCAAACACTGCCTGGTCCTGTGCTATGCTCATGATCCTAGTTATGCTTGAGCTCATTTTTGCAGGGACGCTTATCAGTCCATCCCACTGAGAATCTTCTCTCTGTCTCAGACTCTTTACCAAGCATGATGCTCTCCAGTGACTGGTTTCTTCTGACGAGACATCCAAAGTATGTGAGAAGAAACCTGGCCATATTGTCTTCTAAGGAATATTGTGGTTGTACTTCTTCCAAGACAGATTTATTCCATAGCAATCCATGGTATATTCAATATTCTTCTCCAACACCACAATTCAAAAACATAAATTCTTCTTTCTTTCTTATTCATTGTCCAGCTTTCACATGCATATGAGGTGACTGAAAACACCATGGCTTAGATCAAGTATATCTTAGTCTTGACAATGACATCCTTGTTTTTTAATACTTTTAAGAGGTTTCTTGCAGCAGCTATATCTCCACGCATTTATCAGTTTGTCGTACTGTGGGGGCTTGTGTGCAGCTGTGATGCTGGAAGCTATGTTACCAGTATTCAAGTACCAATAGAGGCACTCACGGTAGATAGATTTTAGCTGAGCTTTCAGACTAAGACTGACTAGGAAGATGGACCTGGTAGTCTACTTCTGAAAAGAAATTAGTCAGTGAAAACTTTGAGTAGTAGTTTAACATTTTTTCATATATCTCACACTAATTACAGCTGAAATAACTTAATCTAAAATGATCTAAACTGTAGAAAACATAGTGTAATTTCACTTTCCACTTCTAATGTCTCTATTCTGTCATTGCTGTTGACTTTGACTGATTGAGACCTTGTAATACACATTAATTAATCCTCTGTCACTTGCAATTTCCAATTCACTGTCATATTAAAAAACAAACAACAAAAACAAAAAAAATAAAAAACTATTAATTTGATTTAAATCCGTCAATGACAATTTAAAAAAAAAGGATTGAGAAAAACCAGCAGCTGGATCTTGGATCCTTCTGTGGAAATGGCTCTTTTAAGGACTGACTGCTTTAGAACTTGACAGGTAAAATAAAAGTTGAGATTGTAGAGACAGAAAATAAGAAACTCCTTCAAAACAGCAAGGCAGGGACATGTCAAAGGAATACAGAGATAATCCTGAAAATGCTTACAGTGGTCAAAGGTAGAAAAAAAATTGCAACAAGATAAATAAGATAAATACCCATGAGCTCATACTGATATAAATAAATTATTCTACAAATGAATAAGCATGGTAAGAGACATGTTTACTTACAGAAGTATTCTGAATAATTTATGTAGAAACTCCTCCTCCCAGTAGTTCTGAAGTATTCCATCTGTACTTTGCCAGCAAAGATTGCACGTAGGGAATTTTTTTTCTCAAGAACGGACTTTATAAAGGAGAGATGTGTGAAGAGGAAATTAGCGTTAACTTTACAGTGGAGAAACCTAACTGGCTTCTCTACACTACCTGGGCCAGGTGATCAAGTTTTACGTCAAACGTGGTATCATATCATCTTATCTAGTTATGATACAACACAATTAGTGGTTCACTTTATTTCTGTCGTGTTCTATCCCCTTCAGCCATAAAGAAAATTTCATTCCGACCTAAACTGAACAGTTTACAAAATGTCTCAGGAGTGTTGCTCCTCAAAATATCCATTTGGTGAAAAATAAGGAAGTGCTGAACAACTGTCAAGGATCCGAAACTCTCCTGGCTGTTACTGCTGTTAGATTCTGTTGAGCTGATTACAACTCAGAGAGGCTCTGTGTACAACAAAACAAAACACTGCTCAGTGCCGCAGCATCCTCACAATCACTGCCACGTTTGAGTCTGTTGTTGCTGCCATGGCGTCAATCTGTATATTTGAGAGTCTTGCTCTTTTTCACTAACCTTCTTCTTGACCAAATATGGTGTTCTTCTCCAAGGACTGATTCCTCCTAATAGAATGTCCATAGTACATAGGATTAAGTCTCATTATCCATTCTCTTAGGGCACATTCTGGTTGTACTTCATTAAAATCAGAACTTTTCATTCTTGTGGCAACTGGTATGCTCAATATTCTTCACCAGCACCATAATTCAAAGGCATAAATTCTTTTTCAGTCTTTGGTGTTCATTGTCCAGCTTTTGCACGCAGTATACCACAGCTTGGTCAGGGCAGGTACACGTAGTCATGAGGGTGACAATTTCTATTTGTAGTACATTAAGAAGATGCTTTGAAGCAGATTGACTATCTGGCATTTGATTTCTTGACTGCCCCTTCTATGGACATTGATTGTGGATCCAATGAACTGAAATCCTTCACAACCTCAGCATTTTCTCTGTTTATCATGGTATTGCTTATTAGCTCAGTTGTGAGGATTTTTTCTCTTTTTTTTATGTTGAGTTATAATCCACACCGAAGACAGTATTCTTTGATCATCTACAGTAAGTACTTCAAATCCTCTTCACTTTGAGTAAGCAAGGCTATGTCCTCTGCATGTAGCATGCTGTTAATGAGTCTTCCTACAATCCTACAATTCCATACAATTCAGTTTCTCAAGTTATTTGCCTATTATTTGCTTGAACTACTTATCATGACTAAAAGCATAATAGTTAAGTGCTATGGCTGCTAAGAGGAAAGGAGACTGTTGGGAGGATGAGACATGTACAGAGCAGAGAGGAATAGTGTGCTGTTACCAGGCAGGGAGAGCAGTGGAGGTTGCATATAGGTGGGCATGCAAATTTATACGGGAATGTACATTTTCACTCAGTCATAATAAAAAATAAAAATAAAAAATAAACAAACTGTCAGCTGTTTGAATCGACCAGGTGATACTTGGAAACTCTATAGGACAGTTCTAGCCTGCCCTGTAGGGTTGCTATGAGTCAGAATCAACTTGACAGAAATGGGTTAAATGCAATATTAAATCTTCAAAATATTCTTGCATAGAAAAACAACATGAATAGACAAGCAAAACTTAAAAGGTAGTATGGAATTGGCCAGTTCTGACAACTGTACCATGGTAATGTAAGACAAAAACAGCAAGGTAAAGTAGGTGAGGTGTATGCAGAAAGACTCTATGCTAATTTAGCAATGTTTTTCTAAATCTAAAGTTATTCTAAAATTAAAAGTTTATTATGACAAAGGAGATTTTAGAGCCATTATACATATCATCACTTTTATTTCTTATATTTTAATTTATTGACATAAATACTGCAGATGAAATTGACTGCAAAACATGAGAAAATGTGCACTCTACTTTTAATAAATTACCTTCATGGAAGAGTAATTTTATTCTTTTTAGTTCAAAATGTGGATTGCATATGTGTGTGCATGTCTGTATGTGTGTGAAAGAGAGAGAATTTTAATATTCACATATTTTAATTGTAACCCTGAAGATTTTCTGGTCCTAGTGTCATAGCTTAGCAATTTTAAAATTACAATGCATTAACGATTAAAATATTATGGCTGACAGAATTTATGACATGAGTTCTTACTAACGATGCTTTTTTTCTTACCAATATAATTAGTTTGAAAAATGACAATTTCTCAAAAAGTTATTCTACGCAAAATGAAAAATTGTCAAAAGGATGTCTACATAACAAGTGTATAGCAAAAGGCTTATGAAAATGCCCTGATTCTTCTGCATCCCTTGGTGTTGATGGGAACCCACAACCAATTTGTCATAGTATAACTTCATTTTCTTTACATCACATGCAGGGTAATATCCTAGACTTGTTCTAGGAGACTGGTTTACACCCTTATTATCTTGGGTGTGGGCAACAGTGGCTTTTCAGATGGAAGGAAGCAGTCTAAGCTTGCGTACAATCTGCCTGGGAAATTCACCAGTACTTGGCACGCCAGCTGCCTGATGCTGCTCGTTCATTCAATTTGCAGAAGTATTGACTATGCATAGCCTTCCATTGAAGGAAGAACTGCTATTTCTACTAACTGCTGTTATCAGACATTGAGAAGTCTACTGATTCCTCAATAGCTAGCTTAACTTGTTTTCATTTCACTACATTTATAAGTTGTTTCAAATGTCTGTGCTATTATAGGCTAAATAGGATTTTAGAAAAAAAAAATGTGGAGCATGGTGTTACAGGATCTAGGTTTGAATCCTGGCTGTTCAAATAGGAAAGCTGGTGGTGCAGTGGTTAAATCCCTTGGCTTCGAGTTGAAAGGTTGGCAGTCCTAATTTACCAGCCACTCTGTGGGAGATAGATGCAGCAGTCTGCTTCTGTAAAGATTACCAAAACCAAATCTATCACTGCTGAGTTAATGCTGACTCTTAAGGCACTTGGCCTGGCTAAGTACTTCTGAAGGCAGAGCAGAACTGTTCCATAGGCTGCAATCTTTACAAAAAGAGCTGGTTGTCCAGTGTTTAAGCACTCAACTGCTGAAAAGTCAGCTATTTGAATCAACCATCTGTTCTTTTTCCACAGAGAAAACTCTACAGGGCCATTCTACTCTGTCATATAGGGTTGCTATGAGTTGGAGTAGACTCAGGGTCAGTGGTTTTGGTCTGGGTTTAATTTTTCCAGAAGCAGACTCGACAATGGCTTTCTCCAGATGGGAATTTATATACATCATCTATAGACACTCTGAGACTTCATTACCTTCTCTGGAAAAATAAGGCCATTCATTCACGCTTACCTCAAATAACTATCTGTTATGGATTGAATTACATTTAGTCAAAATCTGTAGCAATTTGGCTGGGCCATGATTCCTGGTGTTGTGTGATGGCCTTCCTATTTATTTTAAATCTTGCCTCATATGTAAATCCTAATGTAAATTCTGTTTGGTCTTGTAAATCTTATCCTATAAATATCCTATAATGTTAATGAGGGTGAATGGACTGCAGTTGAGTTGGTGAGGCAGGACTTAATGCGTGGGATTGTATGTGGCCTGGAGTGGCCTCTTGGGATATAAAAGAAAAGGAAGCAAGCTGAGATTTGGGGGGATCTCCTACCTACAAGGAAGAAAGCAGTGCAAGGATCTGAACACATCCTTTGGAAAGGACCAGGATCCTTTTGCCTCAGGAGCTTCCACTCTAGTGCAAAATTGATGACAAGGACTTTCCTCCAATGCCAGCAAAGAAAACTTTCACCTGGAGCTTACACCCTGAATTTCTTCTTGTAGCCTATTGGACTGAAACAAATAAAATTTCTCTTTTTAAAGACATGTACTTGTGGCAACTCTGTTAAAGCAGCACTAACTAGCTAAAATAGTATCTAATTATAAAAAAATGTGATGAAACACACATTTGCATGACAGAAAATAAGAACTTAAATTTAGGTTCAAGTAAAATGGAGTCAGTAGCTTCTAATTGGCTTCAAACAATGCTCCTTAATCATAATTAGAATATTTACTCACCTGAGAAGAGTGGGATGACATGGTTTAGGAAAAAGACACAAGTAAAAAAGTTTTGTCTTGAAGGAAATAAGTGTATGACACACAAAGATCTGATAATTAAGTTGGTGAACCGTTCCTAGAAAAAGGGCTACATACCTCACTGCTGAATATCAGTGCAGTCATCTTTGAAGTGCTTGCGTGGGGAAGCTACGCAGTGACACCAGTGCCTAGTCCACCCATCAGAGTGATTTTGGAGCTCTTTTATCTGGAATGGCCATTCAAGTGTCATCATATTACCTTTGATGTCCTGAAGGTCATCAAAATCTCTTCCTGTCAATGTTTCCTGTATCTTCCAGTAAATTGAAATGTCCTTAGGGGCCAGATGAGGGAGTAGGGAGGGTGTTTCAAATAGTTATTTGTTTACTGGCTAAAACCTGCCTCACAGACAACTATGCAATTAAATTCAAGAACTTATATCACGCCACCTTGTTCAACGACCATTCCAGAAGACGTTCCAAAACAGCTTCGAAGGGTAGGCTAGTCACTATCTTCGGTGCATAGCTTCCCAAGGGATGAACTTTGAAGGTGATTATAGTGATAGTCACCAGCGAGGTATGTGGACTTAAAGCAATTGAGTTTGCAGACTTACTTGTCATATCTCATATGTAAGTCTATCTGAACACTCAGATGAGATGACTTCTTCATTGTCTGTAACTGAACACAATCCTTGTCTCCATTTTACATACTTCAGATATAATGCAAATAATGCAATCTTTGTGGGGACCTCTTGGCTGAGATCACATTAAATTTTGGGTAATAAGTTGATGTGGGTCTAAGGAAGAGGCACATCAACTAGTGTAACGGTTATCATAAGTGTTAATACAGTTATTAAGCATGTTTAAGTCTGACATTTTATATTCTATACACTCATTTTGCAAGAATTCCTTGCAGGACAACATAGATTTTTCTTTCGAGTTCTCTCCTCCTAATGGTGCCGCCCAGCTTCACAGTCCAGCAACGATGCTAAAACATTCAAAAGCATCTCTATCTCTGTGTATCTAATCTTAATGATCTCTTTTGTAGCCCATCAGGAATAAAGTAAAAATATGGGAATAGGCTTCCTGTTTCTTTAAAGATGTTCATCTATGCCCAAATATTCTTTTACCTTATTTTTTATTCCTTTAAAAATTTCTTAACATACACTGAGAATTAGCTTCTTTCAAAGTTATCTTTGTTGGCAGTGCCTTTGAGTTGGTATCTGACTCATTGCAACCCCTTGTGGCAGAGTAAGACTGCCCCCATTGAGTTTCTACACCTGTAATCTTTATAGAAGCAGGGTGCGAGACCTTTCTTCCATAAACAATCTAGTGGGTTCAAACTGAAAGAAGTTCAGTATATCCCAGTTTCAAGTCTTGTTTCAAGCTTTTACTATAAAGCTTAGAAATTGTGGTCAGTTTGAGAGGTGACAAAGGACTAAGAAATGCAGCAAGGAAAGGAAAAAGCCAAACAATTATATGTGTGAATTTTGCTTATTTATATGCCAAAAAATCTTGTAGAAAGAACCTAAAGCAGCATTCCAGAAAAAAAAGGGCTAAAAAATATTGTACAATTTACTGGAAAAAAATGACATCCAAGGAATAGAGATAAACTTCATTTTTTGTCATATATGGTATGAATCAGTGTGTAAAAATAACAAATACTTTTACAATAAATAATAATATCTTCATATTTAAGAAGCAGGAGTTTGGAAAAATGACATGATATTTTAGAGTAAAAATGAATACTTTCTACTGTTAAATCTAATAGCAAATGCTGATTTGAAGAAACTTGATTGAATAGATCATTTCCTCATTTTGTGGTTCAGGAGAGGTGCAATAAAATCTACCACCATGAAAGAGTAAGGTTGAGTTACTGACAAGAGCTGTAATTAAACAAGAATCTAATATTACTTCTGTGAACGAGAAAAATGAACAAAAAATTAACACTCTAGGATTCCGTATGACACATGAATAAATATCTATGGAACAAAACATATCTGCATTGTAAATTACTGGCAGAGGAAGAAACACAATATGACAATTAAATTGGGTGAGGGCGTTTAAAATGCGTGGAAAGCATAAGAAAGGGAATACTGACTAATCGCGGGAACCGGAAATACTGGCAATAAGTAAGTGTTCTCTAGGGAAAATATTGGGAGGTTATTTCCTTGAAATGGAAATTTGAAAATCAGAAGCCAAATTGCTCAACCCAAATTGTCAAGGTTTACCAGTTAGGATGTGGACAGTGAAAGCAAGATTGCATTTGACAATTCAGAGGTTGTTAGTGTACCTTGAGAGCAATTGCGGTGCAGATTTTAAAAAGAAGAAGGTGTCAGTGAGCGAGAAGGAAGAAGCCACAAGGAGCAGTAGAGTGATGCAGCAGTATGCTTGTACAGGAATACCTTGTTTAATTGCACTTACCTTATTGATCTTTTCAGAATATTGCATTTTTTTGAAAATTGAAGTTTAATGGACATAATGCATCCTGTAAGTCTGTCAGCACCATTTTTCTGACAGCATGTGGTCACTTCATGTCTCTGTGTCACATTTAACAAGCTCCTGTCCTCTCTTCTCTATCCTCTTGTCCCCCATCTAGAAAGAGATCAGTGGGACAGCCTCCTATAAATGCACAAAACCATGAAGTACACACAGCATGTGGTCACACTGTGTGCCCAAGTCCAATCCAGTTTTTTCCAAAGAGTTGACCTCACTCATGTTTTCTGGTCAGTGGTGGCAGCATGTCTAAGAGCCATGCTCCCAGGGGACCTCCAAGGTCAATGGGCCATTAGGCATGTACTGTGTTTCCTAGGCCTAATATTATTGTTCATTGTATACAGCTGTGTAGTGTAAACATTATACGCACTTGGAAAGCAAATATGTATATATATGTGTATATATATATATATATATATATGTGGCTTATTTTACTGTGATACTCACTTTATTGAAGTGGTCTAAAACCAAATCTGCATTATCTCTGAGGTATGCCTATACTTCTCTTTAGTTATAAAGGAAAGGAGAGCCTTCATAGCTTGTGGGTAACAAAGGATGAAACCTATTGTCATCAAATTATTTCCAACTCATAATGACCCTGAAAGACAGCATAGAACTGACCCATAGGTTTTCCAATGCTGTTGTCTTTGCTGAAGCAGACTGCCAATATTTCTCTTGTGAAGTATCCAGTGGGTTTGAACTACCAGCTTCTCATGGTTAGCAGGCAAGCAGTTAAGCACTATACCACCAGGACTCCATTAATAAAAGTTTAAAGTTAGATATGTCTGAAGATGGCTATCAAGTGGGAGAAAGGTCAGTGTCAAGATAAAAAGAATGCAAATAGGAAATCGGAGAACAGTGATGTAGGTAATAGCCAAGCAGAAGTAGGATGGGAGGAGAAACAGGAACCGGTGTCCAGGGGTTGCTTTTGAAAGAGTAAATGATAAACTTAAGAGACTTGCGTGGAGATTCTTCCAGTGGCTAAGACGACTAACAGGGAAATTTTAGTCAGCATGACTTCTGTATTTTCCTAGAATTGATTGTGTGGGCACATGTGCTCATTTGCAACAGAGAATCTAGCTATAATCTTTTAAAGAAAAAAAAGTGTAAATATTGACAAATGTTTAAGAACTGAATATTTGAAAAGTCTCAGAATCTTGATCTTCAGCAACCTTAGTTTCTTCTGGAGGAATAGTTATATCATTCTAGAATTGTTTTGTATCAGAAACTGAAATAGAAATATTGTGAATGAAAATTTAATTTTCTTGTTTACTAAAAATGTCTCTGAGATGGTATGGTCTTACATTTCAAAAAGTAGCTCATATAGATAGGAAAAGCAGTGTGATATGAAATCTGCACGCTATTACAGTTAGATTTCTTTTCTAAGCAATACTGGAATGAAAAAATTGCACATGGAAATGAATTGCATAGCAACATTACAAGTAAGCACCAGCTTACAAAAGCCAATAGTTTCACTGAAGGAAAGGTCATAGAGTACAAAATGATAAGATTTCTCAGTATATAGAGAAAAGTAATAACCAAGATTATGAAATTTGCTTTTCCTTTTGATTAAAAGTTTCTACAGCTTATTGAATACACACACATACAAAAGTGTGTGTGTATATACTTAATTTAACTTTATGCTTTAATGTCTACTTTCAAATCAAACTAATGAAAAGTAACAGGAGTTTCAGATCATCACAAATGATGAGGGATGAACATAGCTAAGAGTTTAGAAAGCCAGAGAAAAGTAGTGTTAGATAAAAAGAAAAAAAAAAATTCCTGTGGAATCAATTCCAATTCATGGCAACACTACAGAAGGAGTAGAACTACCCCACAGAGTTTCCAAGAAGCACTTGGTGCACTCCAACTGTTGAGCTTTTGGTTAGCAACTATAGATCTTAACCACTACACCACCAGGGTTAAAACTCAAAATTGTATACATTTTATATGTTAATTTTTCATTAGACTTTCACATTAAAATAAAACAACATAAAATTAAACTTCAGTCTAAGCAAGTAATATTAAAATAAGTAGTAGACATTATTTTTGTTACCACATCTGAGAACATGCATGCGTAGAATTTACCCATGTCATTGAGGTTAGGTGTGATCAGGTGATTTTCCTTTTCCATAAAGTGCATGTGGAATAGATACTCATACCTAGACACACTTCAGAGCCAGCCAGTGGTTTTTTAGTCTATTTCATTCCATGGGTGATCCTTGAAACACTGGACGTCACAGAGTCCAAGTATCCTGGCGAACCAATAGACAGCTGCAGGACCTTGCGAGAATAAAAAATAAATATTTTATATAATAAATTGGTGTGATGTAGGGATTGTTTATTACTGTAGAATATCCTAGCATCATCTTAATATGGGTGATATTCAAATTTTTATCAAGCAGGTTGATGTCAAATCCATAAAACTGTAATATTATTGAGATTACATAAAATAACATACAAGACAGTCTGGTGTATAGTAAATTCTAAATAAATTCTAATTGCTTTCCTCTGTAGTCACTGAATTTTTTTGAAAGAAAGTTTAATTTTACAAAATTTATTTTTTGTGTTATCACTACTCTTTAATTGCAGTATGATTTCTATTGATATTTTCTAATATTCTCATAAATTATAGTAAAGGAACATTAAGTTATGAAGCTTTTTTAAGGCAAGAGGGATAATATTAATTTGCAATAATTAGCATATTTTTCTTATACTTTACACAATATTATCAAGTAACACATTAGTATAATTTCAACTTGTACTTCAGTTCTACTCTGGTCCCTAGGGTCGCCATGAGCCAGATCCGACTCGACAGCACTTGGCTTGGCTCACTTCAGTGGAATAACCAACAAAATGCTTTTCAGTAATTAATTACTAAATTAAGTAATTGCTTTTTTGGTAATTACATTAGAAAGCTGATTGTTTGAAAGAGATATGATATAAACATAATCTATCATTACCTAACTCATACTGTTTATCGTATATTCACAGTATGTGTTCTTAGACCCACTTCACATGCCTCACAGTGTAAACAAATTTTTTTATTGCCTGAAATCCAGTATCATCATTTTCATCTTCACATGTAAGAAAAGATTATTAGACTAGCCAGCCAACTGCCGTCGATTCGGATAGAGTAATGTAAAAAAAAAAAAAAAAAAAAAAATTGATTAACACAGAAAAATGATGAAAGCTACTCCATCAAATTAACATATGACTATATGTTGAAACACAAGTGCTCAAGGCCAATGATACAGATTGGAGATTCTGTCTGATCCTGTAATGACAAGTACAGCTGATGTAATCATAACAGGTTTATTTGCGCCAAGGCTTGAGGCAGGTACAACATTTGGTGTGCAGCAGGCAGGTGGCCCATGTACTTAACAATGGGCAGCAGCCAGCAACCAGGCAGTGCTTTGTGGCACAGGGACCTTGTATACCAGTTTTACACAAAGGTGGCTGGCTGTCAGATTTGAGCCCTCAAGGCCAAGCTGGGCATAAACAGGGTATATCATACTGCTGAATCACTTTTAAGCAGAAGGCCTGTGCAGAGTCAGAACTCCTGAGCAAAACAACCTTCCATGCTGTCCCCATGCTATATTACTATATTTCATTTAGAAACCCTGATGACATAGTAGTTAATTGCTATGGCTGCTAGCCAAAAGGGTGATAGTTCAAATCTATCAGGAACTCCTTGAAAACTCTAGGGGGAATTCTAATCTGTCCTATAGGATAGCTATGAGTGGGAATTAACTCCATGGCAGCAGGCTTGGTTTTGGTTATATTTCAATTGAATATTGCTGGAGATTCAAGATGAACTCAGACAGGACATGGAACAAAGGATATCATCATTAGTGTCAGTGAGATCTTGGCTGTAAAAGAAAATATCAGAAAGATGTTTATCTGTGCTTTATTGAGGATGCAGAGATATTTTTACATGTGAATCATAATAAATTATGAATAACTGCATGAAAATGGAAATTTTAGAACATTCAGTTGTGATCATGTGGAACCTGTACATAGAACAAGAGGCAGTTATTGGAACAGAACAAGAGAATGCTGATTGGTTTGCAATCAGGAAAGATGTTATTCAGACAGTATTCTGAACAAATAATGTGAGAAGTCAGACTATGTGAAGAAAATCATTGCCTCAGGATTGGAGGAAGACTAATTAACAACCTGTGTTATGCAGGTGATGCAATCTTGCTTGCTGAAAGTGAAAAGGACTTGAAGTAATTACTGATGAAGACTAAAGACTGCAGCCTTTGTTGTGGGTTATACCTGATCATTGGGGAAAACAAACAAGCAAATAAAAAAACAGCTCACAGCTGGACCAATAAGCACCATCATGATAAATGGAGAAAAGATTGATGTAAAGGAATGCATTTACCTGTCTCCAAAATCAACGCCTGTGGGAGCACAGCCAAGAAATCACGTGGCATATTGCATGGCAAGAATCTACCGCCCCACAAAAAAAACCATACACACACACTTGAAAAACATTACAAACCAAAGATGTCGCTTTGAGCACTAATATGTGCCTGAGCACTAATACGTGCCTGAGCCAAGCTATGGTATTTTCAGTCACCTCATATGCACTGGAAAGCTGAACAATGAATAAGGAAGAACAGAGAGGAGTTGACGCCTTTGAATTAAGATGCTGGTGAAAAATACTGAATATATCATGGACTGGCAGAAAAACTAACAACGCTGTCCTGGTATAAATACAGCCAGAACGTTCTCTAGAAGCAAGGATGGTAAAACTTCGTATCATGTACTCTGTACATGTTATCAGGGGGAATCAGAACTTGCAGACACACGTTGTGCTTGATAAAGTAGAGGGTCGGTGAAAAAAAAGCCGCTGACACATGGCTGCAACAATGTGCACAGGGATAACAACCGTTGTGAGGCGAGCACAGGGCCAAGTGGTGTTTTGTGCCGATATACACACGGTCACTATGAGTTAGAAATGACTCAAAGGCTTCTAACAACAGCAACGACAACAACACACTTTAATTACTATAAGCTTAAATAAATCACAATATGCCTGAAATGTTGTAATGTATAGTGTAAACTATGAATAATTTCGTAGTATTAATGTTCAGACAGAAAAAGTTACACAGAGAGAAACCAATTCATTGTAGATACCCTGTTTCTTCTTTGAAGATAGAAAATCGTTTATTCAGTTCATTGCATGATAATTTCTGTAAGAATTTTGAAAAGCCTAAACTCTGTCAGGAGTTGATTTCAGTTTCCCTTACCCCTAAATACAAATAACTGATACTGATACAATTTAGTAAATTGTAACACCAGTTTGTTAGACACATGAAAGAAAATAATTAGATTTCAAATATCAATTTTACTCCCATTCAGTTGCTTTGCCACTGTGGTGCCTCCTACTGCAAGGTAGACACGAGTCACGGAAAGTATAAGAGAAATTTGCTAATATATAAAACAAAGGTCATGTCCTTTCACAAATAACTGATTCACCTCCAGTTTCTCCTTGTCGCCTTCATCTAAACTTTCTTTAAAGTTCACTGTAAGAATACCATTGTATCTTTGCCAGTTCCCAGGAAGTGCAAATGGTTTGCACTTAACTGCTAATGTCAAGGCCAGGGGTTCAAACCCGCCCAATGGCATCATGGAAGAACAGACTGTCAATCTGCTTTTATAAAGATTAAAAATAAGTAAACGAAGGTGGCTATCTAGTCAATTCTAACTCACAGCGACCCTAGAGGAGAACATAATTGCACCATAGAATTTCCAGTGCTATAAATATTTAAGAAAGCAGATTGCTAAATATTTCACCCACAGAGTGCCTGCCAGGTTTGAACTGCCAACATTTTGTTTAGCAACTGAGAGCTTAACAATTACACCACTAGGGTTCCTTTTGTAAGGATTATAACTGCAAAAGACATACAGAGGTTAAATTCTGTACTATGTTGGATAACCATCAGTCAGAATTGACAGAAATGTTGTTTATTGATTGATTGATTTATAATTATCTTAACCAAATGCAAGAAACTTAAGTAAATAAATAAATAGGATCAGAAATAGTTACCACATTTACGATTCCTTAACGTTAACTTGGTGAATAATTGTGAAGCTTGTGTTGAACTTTTCATAGACCCTCCCAAATACCTACTTCCCTCATCACAAGAATTTTAAATAGAAACTGTGACAACCAAAGCACTGTCTTCAAGGACTATAGAGAGTATTGGAGTGGAGGGAAGGGCAGGTCGGGCAAACACAGTAAATGATGATACGACGAAGTCTTGATAGGAAGACTTGTATGCGATGACAACTGAACACAGAGAAAGGACATCTTCCTCAGTCTGGGCAGTGAATAAAAGCTTCTCCAAAGAGGCAGTACTTTTCCCGAATCCTGGAAGTCAAAAAGGTGTTAATCAAATGGCAGAGGAAAGAAAGAATTGCTAGTTAGAGAGTAGTTTTAGGTAAAACCACTTGACATGAAAAGAACACAGAATATTTAGGAAACTCTAAAGAATAGTAATACATGAGGGTCATGGGATGGGATAGAGGTCATTGACAGGGTAATAGCACAGCAAGCCAGAAGAGAGGTCAATTGTAGGTTATGACAAGCACTGTATGCCATGAAAACAACTTGGACTTTTACCCCCATGAAACATATAGAATGTAGTTTCTACACATTAAGTGCTAGAAAAGCTGTAAATTTTTTATAACAATTAGTTGAATTACATGCATATCTATGTATTTGTGTATGAATTGAATTCATTTTAGTGTTCTCTTTTTGTAAGCTATTTTCTACTAAGTATCTCATTTTCTTTTTATTGAAAAGAAAACCAATGTAGTTCAAAGTGTTTGAATAGTTGAGAACTCTCCAATCAATTTCAACTTACCTATGGAATATCTATTACATAATGTAAAGCTGACAGTGTTTTAAATATTTACCTCTGTTGCCATAGGTAAAAGTGAAAATCAGTGCATGAATACAGCAATGTGATGAGTATTCTGTCACTATGAAATATGATTATTAGAAGAGGTGGGAGGATAAATATGAAGTCTCAATTCCTTAAGGGCAATAGCTGAACAGATTTTAAATTCATGAGGTCCTATGGATATTATGTTGCTTGGAAATATTTATGTGAGTATTATAGTGTCCAAGTTCCATGATAAGTGGCTACTGAACAGCTGAGTTGCACCTCTAGCCAGTTTTTGGTTTCTGACTATATTAATCCTGAATGCAGGGCTATATTAATCCTTCCTACACTCTTCTCAGCAAAAATAAGAAACGTGTCATCCTTATCCTCAAAACAAGCCCCTAAACAAGTCGGCATGCCATTTGAAAGCATATTAACATAAACAAGGAAGAGCACAAGAAAAATGAGTCCTTGCAGAATTCTAAGATTTATTATGACAGGAGGAGAAGTTAAGGCAGTGAGAGAAACGAGTTGCTCCTTTCCTGTTTGTGTAAATAAAACATTGTTCTGCAAGATTCATTTTGTAGAGTTGATATGGGTTGGAAATTAGTATCTCATGTCAAGGCCTGCTGTGTAAGAGATCCTTTACCTCTACAATATATTTTATATACTCTTAGTTAAAAAGCTGGATAAATTTTAATGAAATATATATATCTTACAGCTGTGGAATATCAATATATTTTTTTAAAAAAACTAACTTTGGAACATGAGAAAACTCTTGCAGAAAGAACTTGAAAAGGGCCATCAAGTAGTAACATTAATATTTAGGTATTATGTTAGTAAACTTAAGGGGATTTTAGGACAGTCTATATAAGGTGTTAGGAGAAATTATTTTAGTATATTTGTTTATCAAGTTTACTGTATGAGAGTAATATTTGTTTCACTTTTGTCACTTTCAAATATTTAACTTTCCAGACCTTAAAAAAAAATGTAATTGAAGTTCAGGCCCACTGTTGCTACTGTAGAAAACCTGTAGGTATAGCAGTCGTGGGCTATGTCTGCTAACCAAACGGCAATTGGCATCCTCCAGGTACTCCCTGGAAACTCTGTGGGGCAGTTCTACTCTGTCCTCTAGTATTGCTATGAGTTGAAAATCAGCTCTACAGCAATGGGCTTGGTATCAGTTTGGTTATCAGTGGCTGTGTTATACTAGAGATTTATACAGTAAAGTTGAAGTTTTACATTTATTTTCTAACGCACAGAATTCACTGCCTTTGAGTCTGTCTGACTCTTAGCAATCCTAGAGGTCAGAGTAGACCTTCTCTGTAGAGTTTCCAAGGAGTGCCTGGAGGATTTGAACTGATGATTGTTTTGTTAGTAGATGTAGCACTTAACCCACTATGCCACCAATACACAGAATGGATTCCTTAAATGATTTCAAAAACATACTGAGTATTGTTGTATTGCAAACACTTTTCTACATTGTTGTTGTTAGGTACTGTTGAGCTGGTTGCAATAAAACAATGACTCTATGCACAACATAACAGACTGATGCCTGGTCACGTGCCGTCCTTAGAATTTTGCTGTTTGATCCCCTTCTTACAGCCACTGGGTCAATCCATCTCACTGGAAGTCTCCCTCCTTTTGCTGACCATTCTTTACCAAGAATGACGTCTTTTTCCTGGGAAAGGTTTCTCTTGATAACATATTCAAAGCAAAGAAGATAAAGTTTCTCTACCACTGGAGTTTCCCAAACACAGGGAGCATCCACCTGAGTGTACTTCCTCCAGTACATGTATTTTTGTTCTCCTGGCAGTCCACAGTATATACAATATTCTTTACCAGTATATAATTCACACTTGTCAGTTCTCTAGTCTTTGTTTTTCATCATCTAGATTTCACATTCATATAAGTCAAATGAAACTACGTGACTTATCCAGATATGAAGCCAGCACTGAAGCCAATACTTCAGAAAAAGAATGGACTGGACTTGGGAACACACAGTGTTGCAAGTGTTGTGTGTCCTTCACCATTTACATGAGGGTGTCATACTGGTTTCTTTTTTAGAGGGTAGAGGAGAGGGTGTAGAGGAGGGGACAAGTGTTGGATGAGTGGATTCTGGAAGTAAAATGTGGAAAAGAAGAGTGTGCTGTCACACGGTGAGGAGAGTAACTAGAGTTAGACAGAGGCAGGCACTTGGGATTTTATAGGGAAAATTGACTTAGATTTTAAATTTTCACTTAATCCAACAGGAGAAAAAAGAGAAAAAGAAAATACATGGCTTGAATCAGGGGCATCTTAGTCCTCAAAGTGACATCTTTGCTTTCTAAGATGTCTGTGTTAGCCATGTAAACTTTTACAAAACAGAGTATTTATCATGTTGCATCAGTTTTAGTAGAGGATGACTGATTGACTATAAAAATACATATTTTTATTCATCTGGTGGTAAAACTATACAGAAAAACAAAGCACACCTTTCTGATCCAGTAACGTTTATAGATACTGTCAGTGTCCCTTGGCAAAAAAGTTTAAAATACAACTATCATAAAATGTGTATAAGTAGTCTGCAACTTATAAGCAACTAAGGTCTTGAAGTAAGTCAAATATCTCATTTTTCTTTAGTTTTTATTATTACTGCTTTTATTATCAGTATCTTTATAAATTTAATCAGTACATGCAACTTTACACACATGATGTCATCTGCAAATTACAAACATTATATGTAGTTATATATTAATAATGATAATACATACCAAAAAAAAAGGACAGTTGTGTGGTTCACCATAAATTGAATATAAGTTGGTAACTACCCATAATTAGAAGTCTTGGTGTCATAGTGGTTAAAAACTCACTCACTGAACAGTTCAAATCTGCCAGCTAGTCTTTGGAAATCCTAGGGAGGAAGTTCTACTCTGTCCCATCTGTGAGTTAGAACCTGCTCATTGGCACCTAACAACGACACCTAAATCGACTTGTGTCAAAGGATTTATTCAACTTATTAATTAGTGAGAGAGTCCAGATAATAAAGTTGGTTTCAAAATAAATACTTTGAAAAGTAGCTTTTTACAGGCTTTTTGAAAAAAAATGAAATTTTAGAATAAAATTTGTAAGTTAGAAAAATGACAGGGGTCAACATATGATAGGACAATAAAATGCAACCTTTATGGTCACCTAGGTTTGAATAGGATGCTACAAGTTAACATGCAACATAATTTTGTATTGGCTTTAATCAGGTAGTAAATATCAAAGCCAAACAATTACAGCAAATTGAATAATCCTTAGGTGAACTTGTTAAACAACAATGCCCCAATCGGATGTTAAAAGGGTATGCAGACGTTCAACACGTTTTGTTATCAATGTTCTACAAACAGTTAATTTTTCCCTTCTGTTTCCTCTGTGTCAGGCCACATGACTGTCTCTGGCTAACAAAATATGAGTAAAGATTATAATACCTCCATTTTATGCTGAAGTAGTATAAAGCTTGTCCATGACACTTCATTATCTTTCCTTGCTATGCCATCCAAATAAGTAATATGTTCTGTATTCTATACATTACTGGATCCTCCACGAGCCTACATTCCTCAGTGACCTGTGTAGTAGAGACACCTCCCCTGTGTTTAGACTCCAGTACTCAAATAAAGATTATCTTGTAAAATAAAGAAAATACAAATCTTTTTGGTGTGAATACACTGAAGTGTGGGTACTAATTTACTACTTCAGCATAATTGTAATTGCCAGTACCACCATAGATCGGCCCGTAATCACTGTGGCAGCTAATATAAATAGCTTCAAGTGTGATCATCCACATTATACAGAGCGAAATATTTACTAAGAGTTTTTCTGAGTTTGCTTGGAAGACAGATCATGTACACAATGAAATTTTACTTCTAGGGAAAGAAATTGAAAAATTGAATCTTACTCATAAATGATGGTTCCTATTAACCGCATTTGTAAAGAATGACAAAAAAACATACAGGCACCTTTCAACCTCGATTTTTGTAACGCATATGTCTTAGGAACCGTCTTCTTCCAAGCAGCACTCTGGTTGTAAGGAGTGCCTGACCCAAGCCATGGTGTTTTCAATCACATCATAGTCAGGCACTTCTTAATTTTCAATGTGACATGAAGATTATATCTAAGGCTGAGAAAGGAGATCATGTACACTACTCGTTATGGCCCACGAAGATAAGGAGCCAAAGAGGAAACTCGAGGAGGACAGTGCTAAGGTTTGTAGTTAACAGTGGAAAAGGTATCTACTCCAGGGATCGCCATCAACGTCTAATTAAAAATAGCTCACATCCTTATGGTACCGCGTCTCTCACAACGGCTCGAGCAGTTGTTACATGTCTCTCAGTCTTCCCTTGTTCAAACGTGGCTTTTGTTTGTTGGTATTGTCTATCCCCAATTCCTTTCTCATTATTTGGGACTGAGGAAATGAAATTTTGTTGTTGTTGTTGTTTAGTTTACAAAGGATCACACTGTATTGGACCTAGAAATTACCATGTACCTCTGTCTTGGTTTAGTGTCAGAATAGTCTTTTGGTTTTTGTCCTTTGAGGAGGAGTTAAGTAATCCAAATGTAAATAAAATGAAGCAAAGGAATGTTTGGTGAATATGTAAGAAGATTTTGTAAGAAATAACAATGTTAACAATTAATTTATTATGCACCTACGTTTCAATCCTTAATACATAGGTGAGAGCAGATGATGAGTCTTTGTTAGGTGCCATGGAGTTTTTTCCAGCTCATAGAGACCCTATGCGAAATAGAACAAAACATTGCCCAGTCTTGCCCCATGACCACGATCGTTTTTACACGTAAGCCCGCTATTGCAGCCACTTTGTCAAATCCATCTCGTCGAGGGTCTTTCACTTTGTTGCTGACCCTCCACTCTACCAACCATCGGATGTCCTATCAAGCATGATGCCTTTCTCCAGGAACTGATCTCTCCTGGCAACGTGTCCAAAGTGTGTAAGATACAGCTTTGCCATCTGTGCTTCCAAGGAACACTGTGGTTATACTTCTTCCAGAACAGATCTGTTTGCCCCTGTGGCAGTTCATGGGACATTCGGTGTTCTTCTTCAGCATCACAATTTAAAGACATCAATTCTCCGTCTGTCATTCTTATTCATTGTTCAGCTTTCATATACATGTGATAAGACTGAAAATAACGTGACTTGGGTCGGACACACCTGAATTTTCAATGTGACACCTTTACTTTCAACACTTTAAAGAAGTACTTTTCAGCAGATTTTATCAATGCAACATGTCTTTTGATTTCTTGACTGCTGTTTCCATGGGCACTGACTGTGGACCAAAGTAAAAAGAAACCTTTAACAACTTCAATCCTTTCTCCATTTATGATGATGTTGTTTACTGGTCCACTTGTTTTTTGTTTTCTTGATGTTGAGATGCAATCCATACTGAAGGCTGTGGTCCTTGATCTTCAACATTAAGTGTTTTATATCTTCTTCAATTCCAGCAAGTAAGGTGGTGGTGTCTGCATAACACAGGTTGTTAATGGGTTGGCCTCCAATCCCAATGCCTTGTTCTTCTTCAGATAGTCCAGTTTCTTGGATTATGCTCAGCATAGAGATTGAAAGAGTATGGTAAAAGGATACAGCCTTAATGCACACCTTTTCTGATTTTAAGCCAAGCAGTTTCTCCTTGTTCTATTTGCCTCACTGTCTCTTGATCCATATAAATTCCTTAAGAGCATAATTAAGTGCTCTGGTGTCCCCATTCTCTGCAATGCTAGCCTTAACTTGCTATGATTCACACAGTTGAATGCTTTCACATAGTCAGTGAAACACAGATAAACATCTTTCTGGTGTTATCTGCTTTCAACCAAGAACCATCTGACATCAGCAAGGATACCTCTGGTTCCGCATCTGCTTCTGAATCCATCAGTTTGTGACCCAGCAATCTGTAGATATTTTCCTTGGGTAGTGCTTCCCAGCTTCTAGTTGGTGCTGATGAATCCACTTCTAAGATGAATTCTTAATACATATATATGCTGCCTTAGTGCTGATTTGCCTTTCTCTTATATGGCACGTCCTCCATCAGTCTCTCTGTTGTTCACACTTCTCAGAGCATGATGACCTCTTTAATTCAAGTTGAGAATGATAAGATAATGAAGCTTTCAGTCACCATCAATCAAGGAAGTCAGAAGCAAAATCAGGAAGAAAGATTCAGATGATATACAAATACATGAACCTTTCAAACTTACTCGAGCTTGTTATTTCCCTTACCTCTGTCTGTTCTCCTGTAGTAAATAACAAAAGACATTTCAAATAGAAATATATTCTTGTATGAGCTATCAAAGCAGGGACATACAGAGAGACTATACTTCAATGTGCAGTTTTGGGGGGGACAGTACATGGAAAGCAATACATTTAAAATGAAGAGAAAAATAATAAGAAGAAAAAGACTGCAGTCCTAGAGTTTGTGGGTTGGTGAAAAGGTAGCACAATGAGAGTATTCAGCAGATTTTCTAGGTATTTAGCCTTCAGAGCACTTTTACAGGTTTTCCACATCTGCACAGGGAAATTGCTTTTAAGCTTAGGAAATATTTACAAGGCCTTTCTTTATAGCATCCTATAGTGGCTTACTGGTCAAAGTGCTGTAGCTGCTAACCAAAAGGTCAGCAGCCCAAATCTACCAGGCGCTTCTTGGAAACTCTATAGGACAGTTTGACTCTCTTCTATAGACTTGCTATGAGTTGGAGTTGACTCAATGGCAATTGGTTTATTTATTTTTGTTTATATCATTTTTATTACGAAAGGAAAAAGAAAGATCACACAGTACACATGGAATGGTTTCTCATAGCTTTCTTTGATATTTAATTTAGTAAGTCACCTGTTTAGAAGCCTGAAAATAACTTTTAGTAGGGAAATAATGACTTTACTGACAAAATACTCTGGGAGGGTTGCTCAGGTTTCTTATGAAAGGAAGCATGTACTTTATACAGTGTACGAAGATAGAGAGACTCTAAATTCAGGGTTTGGGAGAAAAAAACTTCACTAAAACAGCTCTACTGAGAAGTCTTAGATGAATTGTTATGATCTGTGCTATGTGATCTTCTCCCAGATACCACCAGAGCCTCTCCCTAGCAACTGAACATCTAAGAGAATTACCCAGTTAAATTTTGCTTAATATAATTTGATTTACAGTGGAGGCTCAAACAGTGGTGAGTTTCTACCAACCTCGGTACTGGTCGGAAAGACAATTGACTGTAAAACTGGCGTCTTACTGACATCTGACTGACACTGAACAAGTAGCAGAGAAAGGATGGAAGGGTTTAATCAATAAATTACTACAAGCAGGTGTCAACTACTTCTCAATTTTGATTTTTAAAGAGATTTTCTTAGTTGTAGAAAATTATAAGAAATATAAAACACAAGATTTATATAAGGATTAACAACAAGATTTTATATTAGAATGTCTATTTCCTAATTAGGAAAGTCAGACTATTTTCTAAAGTACATGAGGACAGGAACATTTGTGAAAGAAGCATGAGTCGTTTATCTGCAAGTTTAGGTCCAACCACAAGTCAGACAAGGCTTTCCAAAACATGCCTGTAGATTACTTTTATTTCCTATTAAGAAGATCGAGTAGATAATCCAGGGACAGAGTGGTGGCTTTGCAGTGATTATGCTACCATGTTTCCTCTTTCATGCTGTCTGCTACTCTGAGCACAGGCATATCTCAGCCTCCCGTTGTTGTATGTTTCTGATCTTTTCTGTATTGTATGCCAGCATCTTTACTGATGTATTTTTAACCTATGTTTAATCATATCTATTCAACACTTTCTGCTGTTTTTAATACACCTTTCATATCTTTAAACTTTTTTTTTCCTTTTTAAATTTTCCCTTCAGCTTAGACTTCTTCCCTACACAACATTTCATTTTATTCGGAAATTGTTTTTGTCATCTAGTACTGTTTGAATCCACCAGGTGCTCCTTGGAAACCCTGTGGGTCAGTTCTGTTCTGTCCTTCAGAGTCGCTATGAGTAGGAATTGACTCGACAGCAGTGAGTGAGTTACTTTGGGGCATGTATAAGTCTTCTGCAAGACACAAATTCTTGTAATCACGGAATATCTATGATGAAATTTTGGGATCACTATTTTATTTCTTCACCGTATTTCCCTTCAAAGAATTTCTGTAGGCTAGCAATTAAGGAATAAATCAACTTGTCCAAAATAGCACAATTCAAACTGTTGGCAGTGAAAATAGAAACTAAGCCAAAATTCCTAATACAATTGTATTAGAGACAATTGTATAGAAATACATTTCTATACAAACTGATGTATTAGGAACTGATGTATTTCTATTAGGAAATAAATAGAAATACATCAGTTCCTGTCATGGTTTGAATTGTGTCCCCCCAAAAATGTGTGCAGCCACGTGGCTGGGATATGGTTCCCAGTATCTTGGGACTGTCCTCCATTGTGTGGTTTTGCTAACCTGTATGTTAAAGGATTAGGGTGGGGCTGTGAATTCCTGCTATGGGGGAAGTTTCCCTGGAGTATGGCTTGCCCCACCCTTAATGCTTTTAGCTTGCAAGGAATAAAAGGAAAAAGAACCAAGGACAATTTGAGAACCTCGCTACCATCAAGCAAGCAGCACCGGGAGCAGAGCGTGTCATTCAGACCAGAGGTTCTTGCGTTAGGACACTCCCTGGACAATGACTAATGCAATACTGGACTTTCCTCCAGAGCCGACAAGGGGAAAGTCTTTCCCTGGAGCGGACACCCTGAATATGGACTTGCAACCTACCGGACTGTGTAAGAATAAATCTTTCTTTGTTAAAGCCATCCACTCTGTGGTATTTCTGTTAGAGCAGCCCTAGCTGACTAAAACAGTTCCTAATAGAAAATCAAGAAAGACAAAAAAAAAAAAAAAAAAAAGATTTACTTGCTCTTAAAAATACTTTAAGAGATGTAAGACTGTCGATTAATTAAAAGTTTGTTTTTGAAGACTAACAACTTGGCAATAAATATGAAAATATAAAGAAAAATTGATGCATTTGAATTATGATGTTGGTGACATATATTGAATATGCCATGAAATATCAGGAAAACAAATGAATCTGTCTTAGAAGAAATACAGCCAGAATGCCCCTTAGAAGGTAGGACAATGAGACTATGTCTTATATACTTTTTATATGTTATCAGGAGGCTCCAGGCCTTCAAGAAAAATTTCATAATTTGTAAAAAGGAAGGTCAAAATAAAGAGAAAGAGAGAAAGTCCCTCAGTGAGACAGCCCGACACAGTGTCTGTAACAACGAGCTCAAACATAGCGATGACTGTTAAGTTGGCTCAGGATTGGGCAGTGTCTCATTGTACTGTACACAGGGTCCCTAGGACTCAGAAACAACTGGACAGAACCTGATAACAGCTTCACCACCAAACTGTTCCAATAAACAGCTTGTTCACTGAGGAAAATAAACAAAAAAATGTAAGCAAGGGTTAATTCTGATTGACTCACGGGTGTTGCAGTTGAATTGTGCTTCATGAAGTCCTCAATGGCTGATTTCTTTTGAAAGATGATCACAAAACCTTTCTTCTAGGCAAAACTTCAGTTAGCTGCAAAGCAATCAGCTGCACAAGTGAGGGCTTCCAGCTTGCTCTCTGTCATTGTTAGGTGCCATGAAGCCCTTTCTGACTTGTAGCATCCCTATGTACAACAGAGCAAAACAGTCAGGTCCTATATCATGCCCACAACTGTCGTTATGCAGGAACCCACTGTCGCAGCCACTGTGTCAGTCCATCTCTTTGAGAGGCTTCCTCTTTTTCACTGACCCTCTACTTTACCAAGCATGATGTTCTTTGCCAGGGACTGATCCCCCTTGACCACATGTCCAAAATAGGCAAGATGTAGTCTTGCCATCCTTGTTTCTAAAGAGCATGCTAGTCGTCCTTCTTCTAAGACAGATGTTTGTTCTTTCGGCAGCCCATGGTATATTCAATATTCTTCAACACCACAATTCAAAAGTGTCAGTTCTCCTTCTGCCTCCTTTATTCTTTATCCAGTTTCCACACGCATAGCATGCAGTTGAAATACCATGACTTGGATCAGGCACATCTTAGTTTTCAAGCTGGAATCTTTGCTTTTCAATACTTTAAAGATGTCTTTTGTTGCGGGTTTGCCCACTGCAATGTGTTATTTGGTTTTATGATTGTTGCTTGCATGCGTGTTGATTGTGGATCCAAGTAGACCAAATCCTTGACAACCTTGACCCTTCGTCCATTTGTCATGATGTTGCTTATAGCTCCAAGGATTTTTGTTTTCTTGGTGTTAAGGTGCAATCTATACAGAAGGCTGTGGTTTTTGATCATCTCTTTGAATGAGCAAAGTTGTGTTATTTGTATAATGAAGGTTATTAGTGAGTCTTCCTCCAATCCTGAAATCCCATTCTTCTTTACATAGGTCATCTTCTCAGATTATTTGCTTAACATACAGATTAAACAGGTATAGTGAAAAGATACAACTGTGGCACACACCTTTCCCAACTTTAGACTATGCAGTGTCTCTTGTTCTGTTCAAGCAACTACATCTCGATCCATGTACAGAGTCCCCATGGGCCCAATTAAGTGTTTCAAAATTCCCATTTTCTGCAATGTTTCCTGTAATTTGGGATGATCCATATAGTAAAATGCCTTTGCATAGTCAACAAAACATAGGCTAACATCTTAATGGTATTTTCTGCTTTCAGCCAAGATCCATCTGATATCAGCAGTGATATCCCTGATGACGTGTCCTTTTCTGGATCTGGCCTGCATTTCTAACAGCTCCTTGTCACTATACTTTTGTAGCCATTTTTGAATGACTTGAGTAAGTTTTACTTGAGTGTGATGTTCTTGACAATGTTCTATAATTTCCACATGTAGTTGAATCCACTTCCTCCTTAAAGATTCTTGGCTTTTTTCTGCCCACAGATTCAACACAATTATATCATAAACTCTGTACCTAGTAACATTATCCTGCCCCAAATCTAAACTCCTACAAATATTCTTCCTTCTTTATAAAACTCTGTCAAAATGGTGTTCTCTTGTGCTATAGAAGCTTAATAGATTGTTTGCTAGATTAATATCCCTTTATAACAGCATATTTTGAAGTTTGACAGTTTAAGTCCTGCTTCATTCTCATCCAGTTTGTATCATCCTCTCTCTCTGATTTCACACTGACTGCTGTAAGTCCCCACCTTCCCTTTACGACCAACGACAAGGCTTGGAAGTTGTCTTAAGTTGTACCCAGGTATTTAAACGTAGTCTATGATTTTGATTTGTTAAGGAATTAGGATGTGGTGGTCACCTTTTTTGACTGTTGATTATTCCACAAACACTTTTCTGCAATGCATGTCTTTGTAGAAAATCATAAAGTGTTATTTATATTCTGAGACTATGGTCTCCTTTCCAACAGCAAGGTCAGGGATACTTTGATATGACTTCTCCTTCACTTTCACCTCCCCTGAAATTTAATGGAGTAGAACTGAGCCTCCCAATGATAGTTTCTTCTTTATGGCCTACTAACATTCTTAGAACTCTGCACTCTGCTTAAGTATCTTGCATATCTCTTTGGGAATAGTAGAACTTCATGTTAGAGTTCTGATCAAGGTCTAAGGAGTTACTTGTAAACTTTCAAATTCTTTTTTTTTCTTCTTTCCCTTTTTATAATATATATGTTTCCATATATACTATATACATGTTATATAATATACATTATATGTGTCATATATGATGTATATACTATATGTACTTATGCATATAGAGACATGGGAGTGCAATTGGTAACAGCTCCGTTGTTAATCAAAGGATTAACGGTTCAAATCCACCAGCTGCTCCTTGCAAACCGTATGGGACAGTTCTACTCCATCCCATAGGCTTGCTATGAGTTACAATTGATTTGATGGCTAGAGAATATATGTGTGTGTGTACACACACACACACACACACACACACACACACACACATCCCCCACTAGATTTGTGTTCTAAATAAAATGTAGTCTTAAAAGTGACCTCAGAATCTTATTGTGCATCTCCATCATTTTACAGATAAGAAAATTATGGTTAAGGTTGCATTGTAATTGCATCTTTTTCACAGTTTTATTTCCAGCAGCCCTGAGGGTATGAGTTTTGGTGTTCAGCCAATTTGCTTATTCCAGTGGCTGCAGTTCCTGGAAACCAGCCGGAGAAACTAATTTCCACAGCAGCAATTTGTCCCTGGTAACTGTCCCTTGGCTGATGAAGGCTATCGCTGCCCAAGTTCCATCCCTATCCTAATTGGTTTCACACATCACCAGGACTTTATTTTCTCCTTGAGTCAAAAATGGAAGTACATGGAATTTCTGTGCATCAAGCGTTATGCTTGTTTTCTTCATATTAGAAAACAGATCACCTAAAAGCTGGGTATTTCTCATGACGTCTTAATTTATTCTTCCTACTTTAGTTAGTTAGATGCCACCCAGTTGGTTTCGAGTCACAGTGAACCTGTGTACAACAGAATGAAACACCACCTGCTCCTGTATCATCCTCACAATCATTGTTATACCTGAGCCCACTGTTGTATTTTCTGTGTCAGTCTATCTCCTTGAGGGTCTTTACCACTTTGCTGACCCTCTACTTTGACAATCATGAGATCCTTCTCCCCAAACTGATCCTTCCTCATAACATGTCTAACGCACATGACATGGAGTCTTGCCATGCTCTCTGCTAAGGAACATTCTGGCTGTATTTCTTACAAATATATCTGCTCATTTTTCTGGCAGTCCATGGTATATTAAATATTCTTTGCTAACGCCGCTATTGAAAGGTATCAATTTTCTTCATCCTTATTCATTGTCCAGCTTTCACATTCATATGAAATTACCACAACTTGGGTCAGATGCTCATAATCATCAAGATAACATCTTTGCTTTTTAACACTTTGAAGAGGTTTTTTTGTTTGTTTGTTTGTTTTCAAGCAGATTTACCCAATGTAATATGTCACTTGATTCTTGATTGCTACTTCCATGAATATTTGTTGTGGATTCAATTGTTTATGTAATTAAAATATGTAGATGGAAGGTTATGAAGAGGGAACATAAAAGTCTTGAAAAGGAACACTTACATTTATGAATCAGTTATTTACAATAAACATACAATCAGCTTTTGGACAGATAACTAATTCTGACTACTCAACAATAACAGAAAAGAAAGCAGAGTAAGTTACAAATCTGGATATTTTTAGCATAATATAAACTCAAATCTTCCCGGATCTGAAATTAGTTCAAAATAAATGTGAGATGCTTCCCAGGTGATTCTTTTCTCATCTTTTTTTTTTTTTTTAAACTGTGTTATTATAAAACACAGAGCAAAATGCCAGAATGATATGCAAAATACACACTATCTTTTTATTGTGTGTTATCATGATGATTTTATGTCAAAAATCTAGCTTTAAGCTGCGTTTAGTATAAGCTACTAAAGTGATTATGTACTGTTACATTCGTTATGGAATAGCTTGTGATGTGAAATATTCCGGATGGAATCAGATTACAGCTACCATCATTGGATTTGGGGAGGGAAACAACAAGGACAAATGAAGAGTAAACCAATTTTTTTTTTTTTTTCTATGAGACTGACTTAATTTTTCTAAATCTGCAATGACACTAGAATATATACAAAAATAAAGTGACATTTATCCTTTTTAAGGATTAAAATACGGGATAACCTTGTTTTTGTCTGCCTATTGCCCTGAACTGAACTTTGTATCCACCCACATAAATGCATTGTGTGTGGGAGATGAATTACAGCTGTAAGTGACTTTGAGTTAAACTATAGGAAATAGGATCTTAAGTAGCAAGGTGATGCTTCGGAGGTATTCAGCGGCATATTTAATAGAAAATGACATAATTGCTCACTATGTTATGCTAGAATATTTTTAACTGTCAGTGAATCTGATGTAATGGTGGTTTATATAAGACAGAATTTTCTCCTTTGTGTAGTAAGTCAAGATATGTGGGCCAGGGCTAATATGGTGATTCATGGTATCATAAAATCAGCCTCTTTCTATTTTTTTTTTCTTTCATTACCAAATTATGACTTCATCTGAAATAAATGATCTAAGTCTAGGCATCATGATCACATTCTATGCCAGCAGGAAACAGAAGAGGAAAAAAAAAAAGAAAAAGAAACTCCCCAGAAGGAGCACATTCTACTTATATGGTAGTCCTCCCTTATTCCTGGGAATGTATTCGTAGATCCTAGTAGATGTCTTAAACCATGGATAGTGCCAAATATTATATAAGCTGTTGTTCCTATACACATATACTCATGATAAAGTTTAATTTATACAGTAGAAACAGTAACAGATCATCAACAATAACTAAAATTAGAAGCACTTTAAATTTCTCTTTCTTGTGGTGGCTGTTAGGTGTCCTCAAGTAGGTTCCAACTCATAAGGATCCCATGTAAAATAGAAAGATACAATGTCTTTGTCCTACACTGTCCTCAAAAGCACTGTTAGGCTTCAAGGTATTGTAACCACTGTGTCAGTTCATCCCACTGAGGATCTTCTGTGCTTTATCAAGCATGATGTCCTTCTCCAGAAACTGGTCCCTCCTGAAGTCTTGCTATTTTTGCCTCCAAGGAGCATTCTGACTGTATTTCTTGCAAGATAGATTTGTTCTTTCAACTAATAGTTCAGTAGATACTGCAGGCTGATATTACAGAGGCTAAGAACCAATAAAACGAGTTCTACCAGGCTTTCCATAGGCTTTCACACTTTTCAGTAGAGATGTCTCTCTTATTTCCTACAGAAGCAAGAATCTGGGAATCGAAGGGAACTCTGGAACCTGAATTGCACACTCACTGTGGTAAAATGTCCTTGATGCTAACTCCAGTATACTAATCTGCACACTAGTTTTGTCTTGGCTTGGCTATTGTCACTGAGGACTTGGGTAACACAGAAATTTTCTCATGTTATGAACTATCTTATAATCTAAAGAAAAAAAATAGCTGGATTGTGTTTGGAATGACATCTTGAGGAAAGGCCACTGCTAATGTTAAATACATGCTTTTTTTCTGGCATAAACTCTTTATATTTTGTATTCTTCTCCATAATGAACACTAGATTATTCTTTTCTTGTGTGAACAGTCCACAAACAGGAACTCTCATATATTATCACTCCACATTATATGCATGTTCCCCTTTCACAGGCTAATTCTATACGTACTTCCTGTGATACATGTCTATTCCTCTGTCTAGATATTTTTGGAAAGATTCAGGGAAGTACTGTATTCACGGAGCATAAAAACACTTCTTACAAAGGCAAAATAGAAACGCCAATAACTAATTTCTTTGAGAAATAGTTTATTTATTTATTTTAAAACCCACATCTCTCTCTCTATATATATATCTACTAAACCTCAAAGTCATAGTGTTCTATTATAGATTTAAGGGCAATATTCACATTCTGAAAACAAAATGCCTTCCATTTGGCCATGGAAGGGATCCAGGAGTCGGGGTATTTTGCTGCGACTCTAAGAGAACTGCACCAGCATAAATCACCAAGCAGTAACACTGCCAGTCTATTCCTGCTGGATCCCTGGGTACTGCAAAGTTTGTTCCTGACTGCTAACCTAAAATGATCTGAAACTACACAGTAACATCATGGAAGAAAGACCTGGTGATTAGCTTCCATAAAGATTACAACCAAGAAACTCTGTGAAGCAGCTTCGTCCTGTAACACAGGGGGCTTGCCGTGAATCTTAGTGCACCTAACAGCAGTTAGGTTTGTTTTTTGTTTTATTCCAGATGAGACAACTATTCACAGTCTGAGAGGTATTTATTCCAGCAATGCTGTATTCCTGGCAATTTGTGCATCTTTCATTGGGGATTTCACACCTTACTTGTTCAGGAGAAAAATAAAAAGAGTCATAGCTATGTGATCTTACATCTTTTTCAGCATGGTGGAAAGAGGAAAAAGGAAAGAAAATATCTCCTTGGAAATACACATATGGGGTTGTTCGTTTGTTTTTCCCCATCTCTTCTAGCTGCTGCATGTTTCTTACTAGCTCCCTATAGAAAGGCAGATAAAGTTTTCTGGGCCTCAGATAAGAGTAATTCTAACGTGACACGGATCACTCCCAAATGAAAAAAAAAAAAAAAAAAAAGCCCACGTGAACGCTTGTCACTATCAGTACTGTTGGGGCACGCTCTATAGATCTTAAAAAAAACTGTGTCACTGTACAACTGCCAGTATTTATTTTTCAAAATAAAATAACTTGAGTTTTTCCTGATATAAGTTAAATATGCCTTTTGCAAAAGAAAAACAAAGTAAGAGACAATAAAGGCACAAAGAAATAAAAACCTCCTATTGCCTGAACATAAGCACTATTCGTTAATCTCTGAAAGCACATCCTTTCAAGTTTTTCTCTATATGCATACATATTGGTACTAGGCATGTTTTTTTAATATGTATTTTTTCATGTTACCATATTGTGATTATTTTTCTGTTTAAATAATTACCAACCGGTAGCTCTGTTTTGGAAAGCCTGGTGGTGTAGTGGTTAAGTGCTATGTCTGCTAACCAAAAGACCAAAAGGTCAGCAGTTCAAATCTGCCAGATGCTCCTTGGAAACTCTATGGGCAGTTCTACTCTGTCTATAGGGTCACTGTGAGTCAGAATCAAATTCAAGAGCAGTAGGTTATCTCTGTTTTAATGATATTTTTCTGTAGTTCCCATCAAATCAGCTCTGCAGATGCTCTCTAAACTCAGGTGGAATATAGTGAAGGTTGTACTTTGACTCTTGCAGATGCGTTCTAATTTTTTTCAGTTTCAGCTTGAACTAGTATATGAGCAACTGATGATCTGTTCAGCAATAGGCACCTGGTCTTGTTTTGGCTGGTGACACTGAGCTCTTCCATTGTCTCTTTCCACATAATGTAGTTAATTTGATTTATTTGTATTCCATCTGGTGAGGTCCATTTGTAGAGTCACTGTTTATGTTGGTGAAAAAGGTATTTGCAATGAAGAAGTCATCGGTCTTGAAAAATTTTATCATGTGATCTCCTGCCGGTTTCTATCACCAAGACCATATTTTCTAACATCAGATCATTGTTTCCAACTTTCACTTTCAAGTCACTAATAATGACCAATGCATCTTGACTGCATATTTGCTCAGTTTCTGATTGCAGGTGTTGGTAAAAAATCTTCAATTTCTTCTTCTTTGGCCTTAGTGATTGGCACGTGAATTTCAATAATAGTCATCTTAATTGCTCTTCTTTGTAGGCATGATGATATTCTCCTATCCCTGACAGCATTGTGCTTTGGGCTAGGTCTTGAAATTTTCATTGGGACAATGAATGCAACATCATTCTTCTTCAAGTTGTCATTTCCAGAATAGTAGACAGTACAGTTGTCCAATTCAAAATGGAGAATATCAGTCCATTCAGCTCACTAATTGATTGAATCTTGATGTTCATGCCTTCTATTTCATTTTGTACTATATTCAGTTTTCCTAGATTCATACTTCCTACATTCCAAGTTATGATTATTAACGGTTATCTGCAGTTGTTTTCTCTCATTTTGAGTCATGCCATATCAACAAATGAAAGTCCCATAAGCTTGACCCCATTCACGTCACTAAAGTTGTCTCTATTTTGAGGAGACAGCTGTTCCTTGGTCGTCATTTGAATGTCTTCTTACCTGGAGGACTTATCTTCCAGGACTGTATCAGACAACATTTCACTGCTAGTCATAAAATTTTCACTGACTAATCTTTTCAGAAGTATGTTGCCAGTCTTTCTTCCTAGTCTGTTTTAGTCCATAAGCTCAGCTGAAATGCGTCCAACATGGGTAACACTGCTGGCATCTAAATATTGGCGACATCGCTCTCAGCACCATTGCACGGTGCAAGCCCCCATAGTATGACAAACTGACAGATACATTTCAACAAACAGATGAAACACTGGAAGTGCTTGTTTTTCCATGCTGATAAATTTGCAATACAACTACCTGGCCAGCTGACTTAAAGACATCCATGTATATGTCTGTTTCCAAGAAAGGTTATCCAACTGAATGTAGAAATTATCAAACAATATCATTAATATCATACACAGGTAAATTTTTGTTAAAGATCTTTCAAAAGTGGCAATAGCAATACATTGACAGAGTACTGCCAGAAATTCAGGCTGGATTAAGAAGACAGCTTGGAACCAGCGAAGTCATTACTGATGTCAGATGAATCTCGGCTGAAAGCAGCAAATGCCATAAAAATACTAAACTGTGTTTTATTGGTTATGTAAAGGCATTCAGCTATGTAGATTGTAATAAATTATAGATAACATTAAGAGAATGAGAATTCTAGCATACAACTGTGCTTATGAAGACTGTACATGGATTAAAAGGCAATCATTTGAACAGAACAAGGGGACACTGCATGGTTTAAACTTAAGAAATGTGTGAGTTGGAGTTGTATCCTTTCATCATATGAATACGAATAAGACATCAAGGTTGGTGGAAGACTCATTAATATCCTGTATTATGCAGACAACACAGCCATGCTTGCTGAAAGTGAAGAGGATTTATTTATTTATTTTTTTAACCTTTTTTTTTTTTTTTAAATTGTGATTGAATGAAAGTGTACAATCTGGTTTAAATTCACCAGCCTGCCTATGTGCAGCTCCCACTGCTCTCCTTGCCAAGTGACAGCACACTCCTCCTGTCTATTCTATACCAGTCATATGCTCTTCACAATCTCCTGCCCCTCTTCTCCACCCTCTCCACTCTCCTCTGGTAAGAGTCCAGTAGGACAACATCCTATAGATGCATAGAACCATGTCATGCACACACGATATGTTCATTCTGTGTCACCGAGTCCACTTTATTTCTGTCCGAGGAGTTGACCTCAGTAATGATTTATGATCAGGTGGAGAATCAGGTCTTGGGGCCGTGCTCCCAAGGGAACCTCCAGGCCTTCAAACCATCAATTGCAGTCTTTTAGTGGAGTTCTCAGAGTGCACCCCTTCTTATTCTTGTATTGCCACTGGGACTCAGCTTTGTAAGCTCCATCATGGCTGTCACTGGATGTGGCTGGGCACCATCTGGTTCTTCGGGTGACATGTTGATGTAGTCACCCATTCATGTGGGTCTTTCTGTCTTCTGGGTTCCTTTTCCCCAATGTCATTTTGGTCCTTGGACATCATCTGTTCCTGATGAGTTGGAACCATTTGGAGTATCTCAGATAACAGCCTGCTAGGTTTTAAGAACCCAGATGCTACTCACTGATATGGGGTGGAAAAGATTCCCTTAGCAATAGGCTAGTTATGCCAATTGGCGTCGATGTCCCTTGAAAGCATGGCCCCCGGCCCCCTGCCCCAGCCACTCTGTCCTTGCACTATTGGGTTAAGGTTAGAAAAGTTTTCAGGTTACGTTGAAGTTCAGTTAAACTGAAGTTTTATCTAATGTGTGCTGTCACTGATTTCACCCAATTGAATTTCTACCAACTATCTAATCTATAACCAGCCCTCTCCCTCCCTCTCTCACCACCTCTTGCAGACATCAAAGAGTATTTTCTACTGTACATGAGTCTATTTTTAAGTCTTTATCATAGGAGTCTCTTACAAAATTGTTCCTGTGTCATTGACTGACTTCACTCAGCATAATGTCTTCCAATTGAAACCAGGTTATGAGATGCTTCCTAAAATCATCATTGCTCTTGATCATTGGATAGTGCTCCATTGAGTGTATATACCATAGTTTACCTATCCATTCCTCTGTAGTTGGGCATCTGGGTTGAATCTGTCTTTCTGCTATTGTGGACCATGCTGCAATGAACATTCATGTGCACATGTCTGGTCGTGTGACTGCCCTTGCATCTGTAGGATATGTTGCAGGCAGTGGGATTACTGGGTCAAATGGTGTGTGCATTTCTATCTTTTTAAAGAGTGCAAGATTGCTTTCCAAAGAGGTTACATCATTTTGCAATCCCACCAACAGTGTGGGAGAGTTTAGATTTCTCCACAGCCTCTCCAACATTTGTTGTTCTGTGTTTTTTGGATCATGGCCAACCTTGTTGGGGTGAGACGATATCTCATCATAGTTGGGTGTGAATTTCTTTAATAGTTAATGACAGTGAGCATTTCCACATGTGTCTTTTAGCTGCCTGGTTATCTTCTTCAGAGAAGTGTCTGTCCATCTCCTTCACCCATCGCTTAACTGGATTATTTATCCTTTTCTTGTTGATGTTTGTAGTACCTTGTAGATTATGGAGATCAGACATTGATCTGACAGGTGCCAAATATTTTTTCCTGTTCTGTAGGTGGTCTTTTAATTCTTTTGATAAAGTCTGTGGATGAGCAAAGTGTTTGATTCTCAGTAGTTTCCATTTATCTATTTTCTATTCTCTTGCTTGTGGTTTCTCAGAATTTGAAGTATGTCTGTGTTATGTGTTAAAACTTCCATTGTTGATCCTATGTTTTCTTGGATGAGCTTTAGTGTTTTAGATATTTAGGTCTTTTATCCAGTTTGATTTGGTTTTTGTATAAGGTGTGAGATAAGGGTTCAATTTTTTTGCATATAAATATTTCATTTTGCCAGTACTATTTACTAAAGAGACTGTTTTTACACATTTAAAATCTCAGGGCCTTTGTCAAATATCAACTGTTCATAGGAGGATGGTGGCATCTCTGAGGTCTCTACTCTGCTCCATTGGTCTATGTGTCTCTTTTTGTACCAGTAGAGACAGATTTGACAACTGTGGCAGTATAATGGGTTCTAAAGTTGGGTAGGGACAGGCCTCCCAGTATGTTCTTTTTTCTTTAGGAGTGCTTTACTTATCTGAGGTTTTTTTCCTTTCTAAACAAAGGTGGTGGTTTGTTTCTCCACCTCATTAAAAAATGTCATTGATATTTGTACTGGGATTGCATTGTATATGCAGATTGCTTTGGGTTAAATAGTCATTTTCACAATGTTAAGTCTTCCTATCCATGAGCAGGGTATGTTTCTCCATTTATGTAAGTCTCTCTTAGTTTCTTGTAGTAATGCCTTGAAATTCTCTTTGTAAAAGTCTCTTATTTCTCTAGTTAGATTTATTCCAGGTGTTCGATATTCTTAAGAGCTATAGTAAATGGTACTGATTTGATGATTTCTTCTTTAATAATCTCTTAGTCGTTATAAAGGAATCCTATCAATTTACTTATGTTTCTCTTGTATCCTATACTTTACTGAACTCTTCTATCAGTTTGAGTAGTTTACTTATGGATTCTTTAGGATTTTCTGTGTATACAATCATATCGTCTGCAAATAGAGTGATTTTTACTTCTTCTCTGCTGATGGAAACGTCTTTTATTTCTTTGTATTGTCTAATTGTTTGGGCCAAAACTTCTAGTACAATGTTGAACAGGAGAGGTGAGAATGGGAATCCTTGCCTAGTTCCTGTTCTCAAGGAGAATTGTCTCAGTCTCACTCAATTCAGGATGATGTAGACGGCTGACTTTGCATAGATGCCCCTTATTGCATTGAGGAATTTGCCTTCTATTCCTATTTTGCTGAGGATTTTTAGCATGAATGGGTATTGGACTTTGTTGAATTCATTTTCAGCATCAATTGACAAAATCAGCTGATTTTTATCCTTTGTGTTTTTATGTGGTTGATCACATTAATTATTTTTCTGATGCTGAACCAGCCTTGCATCCCTGGTATGAATCCAACTTGGTTGCGATCAATTATTTCTTTGATACATTGTTGAATTCTGTTGACAAAAATTTTGTTGAAGATTTTTGCATCTAGTTTCATGAGTGATATTGATCTGTAGATTTCCATTTTTGAGTCTTTCCCTGGCTTTGGTACCAGAGTTGTGCTGGCTTCCTAGAGTGAATTTGGGAGTATTCCACCCCTTTCTATGCTGTGAAATAATCTCAGTAGTATTGGAGTTAACTCTTCTCTAAAACTTGGTAGAGTTCCGTAGTGAAGCCATCTGGGCCAGGGCTTCTTTTGGTTGGTAGTTTTTGGATGACTTTTTCAATCTCTTCCTTTGTGATGGGTTTATTAAGTTATTCTGCTTCACCTTGTGATAGTTTTGGTAGATGATAGGAGTCTAGAAATTTGTCCATTTCCTGTAGGTTTTCAAATCTGTTAGAGTCTTTCATAGTATTCTGTTATGATGTTTTTGATTTCTGTTGAATCTGTTGTGACATCACCCATCTCATTTCTTATTTGGGTTGTTTTTTTCCTTTCCTGGTTTTCTCTGGTAAGTTTAGCCAATGGTTTGTCAATTTTGCTGATCTTTTCAAAAAATCAGCTTTTGGTCTTTTCAGTTTTTTCAGTTGTTCTTCTATTCTCTAATTCTTTGAGTTCTGCTCTAAACTTTATGGTCTATTTTCCTCTGGTGCCTGAAAGGTTCCTCTGCTGCTCTCTTTTCTACTTATTCAAGCTATGGGGTTAATTCTTTGGTTTGGGTTCTTTCTTCCTTCTGGATGTGTGCATTTATAAATTGACCTCTGAGCACTGCTTTGGCTGTATCCCATAGATTCTGGTAGAAAGTGTTTTCATTCTCATTGGAACCCATCAATTTCTTTGTTTCTCCCTTGATTTCTTCTAGAACCCATGGCTTTTTGAGCAAGCTGTTGTTCGGTTTCCATGAGTTCCACTTTGTATCTATGTTTTTTTTTCCTGCTATTGATTTTGACTTTTGTGGTTTCATGGTCTGAGAAGATGCTTTGCAATAATTCATTGGTTTTATTGAGATTTGCTTTGTGTCCTATCACATGGTTTATTGTGGAAAATGTTCCATGTGCACTGGAGAAGAAGATATAGTTATCTGCTGATGGCCAGAAAGTTCTGTATATGCCGATGAGGTATAGCTGGTTCATGGTCTCAATAAGATCTTCTGTGTCTTTATTGAGCTTTTTTACTAGAAGATCTGTCAAATACCGAAAAGGAGTGTTGAAGTCTCCAGCTATTTTTGTGGAGTGGTCTATCTCATTTTTTCAGTGTTGTCAGTGTTTGTTTGATGTGTTTAGATGCTCTGGTATTGGGTATATAAATATTTAATATTGTTAAACTCTGCTTCTGATTGAACCCTTCAGCAATAGTGTCCATCCTTGTCCACAATGGTGGATTTCATAGTAAAATCTATTTTATCAGAGATTAGTATTGCCACACCTGCTCTTCTTTATATATTGTTAGCTTGGTATATATGATTCTATCCTTTAATTTTCAGTTGTTTCTCTCTTTAAGTGTAAGCTGAGTTTCTTGTAAGTAACATTGACAGTCAAATCTTTTGATCCAAGATGTTACTCAGTGTCTCTTCCTGGAGCATTCAGTTCATTCATATTCAATGTAACTATTGATATGTATGTGTTTAGTGCTGTCATTTTGATGTATTTATTTTTGTGTTGATGTTTTCTCTGTTGTTCTTACTGTACTTTTCTGGGACATTCTTCTTTATGGGTTGAGTTTTCACCCTTTTCAGTGTTGGTTTGTGTTTATTGAGAGTTCTGTATTGCATTTCTTGTTTTGATATGTCACATCTTTATTCTGCTTTGTGGCTACCCTTATGATCCCCATTAATACTCTATGTTTAAATTTGATTTTAACTTTCTACATATCTTATTAACTTCCCCTCCACCTGGAAGGACAATAACTACTGCAGTATATCCCTCTTTTGGCTTATTATAGTTTTTATGACATGATTACTGGATCACTTCTTTTAATATCATAGCATTGGTTGGGTTTTGTGCCTTCCCTAACTGAGAAGGTTTCTGGGTGATGTGTCCTGTATTGTCTCCTAAAATATAGAGTTAATGGTTTTGTTCTTCTAAGCCAAGAGCTTCTTTCTTGTAGCTTCAGTTTGGTTTTTACAAAGTCTCTTGAATTTCTGTTTATCTGCAAATGTCTTGATTTCATTTTCATATCTCAAAGACAGCTTTGCAGGATATATAATCCTTGGTTGGAAGTTCTTCTCCTTCAAGGCTTTGAATGTGCCATCCCACTGCCTCCATGCCAACATGGTTTCTGCTGAGAAGTCAGATAAAAACCTACAGGGCTTCCCTCTGAATGTTAGCTTTGCTGTGAGTCTCACTGCTTTTAAGAGTTTCTACTTATATTTCATTTTGTTAAGCTTGATTATAATATGCATTGATGTCTTTCTTTTGGAATCTATATTGTGTGGCATTTGATATGTATCTTGGATATCTATGTTCTCTTCTTTCATAATTTCAGTTAAGTTTTCTGTCAGCAAGTCAACAACAATACTCTCTGTGTTTTCAGGTGCCCCTTCCTATTCAGGAACTCCGATTAATCATAGATTTTTTCCTCGTGATAGACCTCCACATGTTTCTTAATGCTTCTTCATTTTTCTTTTTTCTTTTCACTGACTTGTCCTCATAAAAGCTGGTGTCAGTTGTTCTGTCTGCCAAGTCAGAAAGTCTGTTTTTCATTTGCTGAATTCTGTTCTTTTGGTTTTGAATTGAGTTTTCTAATTCTTTAATTTTGTTATTGATCTGTCAGATTTCAGAATGCTGGAGTTCCATCAGTTTGAACAGCTTGCTTAATTTTTCATTTTGCTCTGCTGAATTGTATAATGTCTAGGAGGGGTCTCTATATAATTCTTTTGTACTCGTCCTCCACAAGTTTCAGAAAGGCTTCTTCATCAGGGAAGTTCTTTGATTTTTTCTTTTTGGACCTTTCTGCAGCCATGGTTGGATTTTTCCTTAAGTTTCAGGCCAAGGTTTGTTGCTTTTTGGGCATCTAGAGGTTGTTTAGTTTCTCTGATGATACCTTAACAGAAGCTGAAGCAGAAGTTGATCACCAGTTACCTCTACATACTCCAGTGACTGGGCCCAGTGGAATTTCTGGGGTAGCAGGCTCCACCTCCTGACTGGCAAAGACATGTCCCTACTTATGGAGTCACTGGGGGGGCATCAGCTGACCCTATGTTATGGGTCAGCCAGGGCTGGAAGAGATACTGTTTGGCTATATCACAGTTATTTCTCTAAGTAGTCTTATTTTGAAAGGTAAATGCTATCTGATAGCTTCCATAAACAGACTCAGGTGTGCAAGCCCCTCTTTCCAGCTGGCAATGGCGGCACCTCTATATCTGTCCCCAGATGCTGTGATCTAGTTTAAAGTACAGACAGTCTACTACCCTTCTGTCATTAGCTGCCTAGCTCCACCCATAAAGCTACATTGTGCTAAACATAGCTTTCCTGCTGGGAAAGGACTCCCAAGGCTGAAACTACCTCCCAGCCTGGGAATTAGCCACTGCTGAGACTCCATTTTGGTAACTCCACCTCCCAGTCAAACAAGACGCTGATCCACACAAGCTGTCCTGCCCATTGCAAAACAGCCACATCAATGTGGTGGTGGTTGAGAAAGAGAGGGTAGAGGGGCCGTGGTATTCTAAGCACAGAGCCAGGGTCTCAAAGTGTGTCTATTCCACCTGCTGATCACCTCAGCAGTGTGGCTGAACTTTGCTGCCAGTTAAGCCCAATCACTGCTGCCAGCTAACAAAAAGAAAAAAACAAAGTAAAAAACAGCAGTTACCTTCAGTCAGCGAGAGTCATCCATTCAACAAGGGCGAGGGTCAACAAAAGAGAAGTTTCCTGTTCGGTGCCATTTAGTTCAAATTGACAGCCTATACCATGTCCTAGGGCTCACTGTGTGCCCAGAAGTCTCTGTTTAATTATCAATCCAGCCCTTAGTTTTCAGAGGGAATTAAGAAGACGTGCATCTATTCTACCATCTTGACTCTGCCCCAGAAATTTAAAGAGGATTTGACACGCTTACAGATGAAAGTCAAAGATCACAGCTTTCTGTATAGATTACATCTAAATATAAAGAGAACAAAAATCCTTACAATGAGACCAATAACAACATCATGATAAATGAAGAAAAGACTGAAAATTTCAAGGATTTCATTTTAATTGTATCCACAATCAATGCCTGTTTAAGCATATGTCAAGAAGTAGAAAGACATACTGCTTTGGGCAAATCTGTACCACAGACCTTTTAAATGTGTTGAAAAGCAAAAGTGTCACCTTGAAGACTAAGGTACACCTGAAAACTAAAGTATGCCATGCTGTGGTCTTTTCAGTTGTATGCATGCAAAAGCTGGATAATGAATAAGGAAGATGGGAGAAGAACTGAAACCTTTGAATTGTGATGATGGAAAAGAATGAATATACCATGAACTGTCAAAAGAATGAACAGATCTGTCCTGGAATATGTGTAACTAGAGTGCTCCTTAGAAGCAAGAATGATGAGACTATGTCTTACGTACTTTGGACATGTTGTCAGGAGCAATAAGTTTCTGGAGGACTTTTTGCTTGGTAGACAGTCAGTGAAAAAGAAGAAGACCTTCCACAAGGTGGATTGACACAATGGCTGCAACAATGGCCTCACGCATAGCAGTGATTGTGGGCATGGCACAGGCTCAGGCAGTGTTTCATTCTGTTGCAAGTAGGGTCACTATAAATCCTATCATGCTCTATACCTAACGACAACAACAATATGACTATTTTTACTAAGTTTGTATAGAATTCACTGTGTATACCACATAATTAGACCTTAAAATTAAAATGTTAATGGGCAAACTTATTTACTAACTTATGAACAAAGACAGAGAGTAGTTCTGGGTTATTTTCTCTGCCATATGAAACTGAGATGACTTATTTCACTTTCAGGTAAAGGACACATAATCATGAGACACAGGACACATACGCAACAGCAGCATATGCCCAATTTTTCTACTCTGTCATAGGATTTTAGCAAATAGCTATTTCTAGAAGCAAACATTGTCATCAGAATCATTGTCAACAGAATCATCATCACTGTTTCCTTCTGTTAAGGAAAGTGTATACACACACACACACACACACACACACACACATATTGACAGAGAGAGATGTGAAATCCCTGGGTAGCATAAATGGTTAAATGCTCTATTATGCACAGAAAAGCTTTCACAGGGTTTGCAAGGCTGTGGCATTTTGTAAGTATATTGCCACGCCTGTCTGACAAGGTGCCTGTCAGTGGGTTTGAACTATTAAACTTTAGCTAGTAGTAGAGCAGGACACAAAGGGACCACTACATATATATGGATATACGAGGTTGTATAGTGATAGATAGATAGAAAGACATAGATATGTGTGTGCATAAATATATATGCATGCATGTATATGTATTGTATATTATATAGATAGTATACACACATACATAGTTTTTATTCAGTGTATTCATATAGAGTTTCTTCCATCCATTTGCATAGGATTGTTCTTCATACAATAAATATTTAGAAATACTGTTCCTGCCATGCCGTAATTCTACATTCTCAGCTGTAATGTGCTATGAAAAATATGACCTGAATAACTATAATTATTGTTATTCATTCTGAGTGCATTTCTTTTCCTGATACTTGATTAAATGCTTTATATGTACACCACTGTCTACCTTTCCAGCGCTTGTAGTGTCTCTCTCTCAGTTGATCCTGTACCTTCTCTCTTCAAGCAAACAGAAGGAATTTCTTCTATTTGCCTCTTGCACATTATCTGTTAAGACCCAGAAGGCCAGGAAATATGGCTCAGTGAGATGAAAGATGTGAAGAAGGAGATGACATTCTCAAATTGTGATCAGATAAAATCTAAGTTTTAGTAGTGGTCGTATTACAAAAATCAAAACCAAACCCACTGCTGCTGAAGTTAATTCTGACTCATAGCAACCCTACAGACAGAGTAGAACTGTCCCATAGAGTTTCCAAGGAGCATCTGGTGGATTTGGATTTGAACTGCTGATATTCTGGTTAGCAGCCATAGCACTTAACCACCACAGCACCAAAATATTACAATACAGAGTCAAATTAACATAATAGGATTACAGTAAAATATGATTGCAATACTATAACAGAGTATGTCTTGAAGATTAAAATCCCTATGTGTTAATAATCAGGTTACACTAATGTTCAATCATGGACTAGTTTAGAATACAGATTGGAAAGCTGTGAGCATGTAAACTTAAGTCAGCTTATGGATATTCATGAACATATCAAATGTGATTTCAAAACCTGGCTGGCAAAATGGATAACATAACTAATGGCACAAAAAGGCAAATTGCAATTTCATAGAAAACCCCACTTCTGAAAAGAATGTGAAAACCATGAAAGCACTCTGTGGTATTTAAATACAAGCACTGTCATATTTCCCTAAATTAATCAATGAAACAGTAAGCTATCATCTGCCAGATAAAGTAACAGGTGACACGACTGCAGACGTTTGGGAAACAGATAGCCAACCCAAGTGCCATCGAGTTGGAAACAGATAAGGGACTAGTAAAAAATGTCCTGTCATTTGGCATGCACCTTTTCCAGAAGATTAAGCAGTAGCTAATGTTTGGAGAAGAAGCCTTTCATGGAGCAGTAGTTAAACAGTTGGCTGCTAACTAGGAAGCTGAGGATTGAAATCCCCCAGTTGCTTTGTGGAAGAAGATGGAGCAGTCTGCTTGCCTCTGCTACTGTAAAGACGACAGCCTTGGAAACCCTATGGACAGTTCTACTCAGTCCTACAGAGTTTCTATGAGTAGAAATTGACTCGATGGCAGCAGGTTTGTTTTTTTGGTTCTTATATTTGAGCAAAGCTACTTGGTTTCAATCTATGTTGGTCACAATTTCTGTTTATATTGGTGCTGTTAAGCCAAGTCCGCATAGTTCATTTTGAAGGCAATTTGAAGGAAAGGGACCATTACAGCCCAGGGCATAGGGAGATTTACTGAAGGCTCCTGGCTAGTACCTTGTTCAGTACAACAAACTTGACTTCCTCTTCTCTCTTCACACAAATAAAATCAAGAAAGTTTTATGCAAGTATGCGAGTAGCATTGACATTTCTATTACTCTTGCTAAAACTTCATTTTACAAACTCAGTATTGTGTTCCTTCTCTCAGGGAGCCTATATTTTCTGCAGGATTTGCTCATTTCTGCCTTCCTGAGGCTGCACCAGCACTTTTTCCCTCCTTAGATGGCTACCCTCCTCCCCCAACAGCAGGTTACGGTTGCACACTTGTCTCACTTGACAGGGTGTAATGTCTGTTGTCACTCTTGCAAAACAAAAGCTGTGAGGCCAGTCTGAGGCCAGAGAACAGATCTTCAGGATTTCAAGTAACAATCTGCGTTTGGGCGAGGGGCAGGGAAAAATATTTGTCGTTCACAGTAGATTATCCAGCGCTAAGAGAACAAAATGACTAAAGGACCACTCAGTGAATTGTCCTGCCAAACGAGGACAAGACAGAGATACATTTAGGGACAGAAATGTTGAGAGTGTTGTACTGAAACAAGAGTATCTAAATAGACAGGGGATTATGACAAGAAAAGTTAAAAGCGTGTCTCAGTTCTATATCAAAACCCCAGCAATCCAGGGATCCATAGAGCTTAACTGGTCTGCAGCAGCTGCAGTGTGTGGAAGTGAATTTTGGTAGCAAGACAGAGAGTCAGTGCAACAAAAAGACTTCCAGTACATAGGGAGAAATCTTCAAAATCATTCTCAGTTTAGGCATTTCTATCTTTTAGTCAAAGCTGAGCAATATATAAAATCTCTGTTGTTGAAGGAGAACTAGGAAAAGCATTCTGCCCTAGGTTTACAGAGCTTATTCCTACGGGTATGTCACCCAAATTTCAGGCAGTTTCTGGATTTGCACCAGTATTTGCCCTGGTTAATACGAGCAGAAGTAGAACAATAGGTTCATGACACATTTATTCTAAATACTGTCTATTAAGTAAATACAGAGGAGTGAGAACTTTTCAAATCAACCAGACACTCCTTAGAAACACTATGGGGCAGTTCTACTCTGTCCTGTAGGGTGTTTGTGAATCAGAATCAACTCAACAGCAATGGATTTGGTTTTTTGGTATAATATAAATCCACAGAAAAATTTTTGCTGAAGTAACTCACCAATCATAAGCATATAACAGAAATTATTTAATCAATACTGATTGATAGAATATTTACTGAGAGTGCCACTTCCTTGACTAAGTCCTTTGTCTCTTACAGAATGTGACTACTAATGAATGTTTGGACAATTATTAGTTATGAAGAAGTTCAAGATTTTTGAGTACAGTGAAATCTAGCATTTACAGAAATAGAATAAAGGAGGAAAATGAGAGAAGAAATACATGCCGTTTTTGATTAATGAAAAGTATTTTAATTTTATTACAATGCTAACCTCATGCCGGGTGTTTTGAGTCTATAGTCTTTAGTTAACAGTTTGTACTTGTAGAGTGTAATTGCTGGAAGGAGGGGGAATGGCAGGCAGTTATGGAAGGGGGAGAATCCAAAGGATGCCACAAGTGCTGAGATTTCTAATTACTCACTTAAAATCCTGTACACTTTGCATTTGACTCTATCTTATATATAACAGCATTTTTTATAATATTGCTTTAAAATTCTTTGCCATTTGGTAAAATTGACATTCTAAGAAAATCCTGCCAAGATACTCTTTTAGTTATAGCCTGTCCAACATATCCCTGCTAATAAGCAGGATTTATGCCCCAGTTTGAAAAACACAAGGTTATTCAGAAACATGGAGATTTTTGCCATGTTCTTAAGATAGTGCTTTTAATACTTAGATATGGGCACTCAGATAGGGAAATTCTAGGCTTTTTGGCAGAGATATTGTCCCAATCCACCCATTTTTAGAAATAGCCTTAGTTATTTGAGCTTCTTTTCTCTAAACAGCTAACTGGATCATACCCTGGATTTATGTCTAGTGAGCCAAAGTTGGCAAATATTCAAATACTGTAGTTCTTTAAGACCATAAAGAAACCACATTGCTAGGGAAAACATGTAGAACAACCAAAAAGGCATTTCTGAAAGCAGCGATGAGATATAAAAGAGGCAAAGCAATCATTCATTAGATAATCTGAATTTTCTGTGTAAAGAGGTGAAAACTATAGCCATGTTCTTTTATACAAAATTTAAATGATTAAATGACACTAGAAAAAATATAATTCCTGAATTGAACAAGCATGTATAATTTTATTTCTTTCAGCTAAACTGTTTAAATAGAAACCCAGGTGGCCTAGTGACTAAGGTCCTTGGCTGATACCTGGAAGATCAGTAGTTCAAATCTGCCAAGTGAAGTACTCCTGGTAAACTCTGTGGAGCATTTCTATGGAAAATTCTGGTGGTATAGTGGTTAAGCGTTATGGCTGCTAACCGAAAGATTGGCAGTTCGTGCTCCTTGGAAACCATATGGGGCAGTTCTACTCTGACCCATAAGGCTGCTGTGAGTCATATTGATTTTCACAAAATAAAGACACAATTGGCTGCATTTCCAGAGGAGACCTTTATTAAGCAAAAATGGAAGGAAAAGAAACACGGGCACATTTGAATTGACCAGGACAATGTTTCAATAAATTAGAGGTGTTGATTATAATAAAAAAAAATTAATCTGAATTCTACAAGCTTGTTATTCCAAAGTTGTATAACTCAAGCTAGTGTAGTAAAAAACTGAGAACCCTGGACTTGACACATTTACTGTTTTCTCTTCTTGCATATAGACTTTAATGTTACTTGGAAGTTACTCAGAAACATGGAGTAGATTTTTGCCATATTCTTAAGATGGTGCTTTTAATATTTAGATATTGACACTCAAACAGGGAAATTCTATGCATTTTGGGAGAGATGTGCTCCCAATCTACCCATTTTTTAAAATAGCCTTAAATATTTGGGCCTCTTTTCTCTAAACAACTAACTGGATGATACCCTGAATTTATGCCTAGTGAGCCGAAAGGTAACAAATACTCAAATATTGTGGTTCTTCAAGACCGCATTGCTAGGGAAAACGTGCAAGGAAAAAGAAAAAGCATTTCTTATATCTATTTCTATCCAACACATTGTTTGAAGAGAAGGATATATAACATTAGTTTTAATATTAACAAGGCGGGGTAAGTTTTCTCCAAAAAAAATAATTGCAGATAACAGAAAATCAATTCTAAAATAAATTATATTTACAGTTCTACTTGCTGTGGTAGTTGCATTGCTTTTGATGTACAAACACACTGATTATTGCTGGTCATCATTCCTTTCTGTGTCACTAGATTTCTCCACATTGTTTGTCACTTGCTAAAATTCTATTGATTTATATGAGCTTAGAAATTTGGAACAATATTTTCTGCTTTGAGTAATGGAATTAGTTCATCTAACCAGGAAGAGAAAAAAGGTCACTCAATTAGACCTACAAGCTTAATGATCTGGTTATCTGTCTATGAATCAATGAGAAGGAGTAATGCAAGAGTTTATCATTCAACCTTTAGGATATAGAAAACCCAGCAAGCAATGTTATGGATGTTTTGCACAGATACATTAGTCAGCTAACTCCCAAGCCCTGAGCTGATTTTTTTAATATAAAATCAAAGTTACACTGGGTTTTGTGTCAAAACCTCATGCTCAACCATGAAGAAGAATATGACATGTACTTTCTAGAAGGAACAGAAGGCCCAGAGTATGCCTGTTTGTCCTATAACATATGAAGTGTCCAGTACCAGTGATGTTAGTCACACTGGTCAAATGCTTTCTGATGAGAATATTTACTGAAAAGTTATTTACAGAAAACAACCCAATTGATTCGGGGTGCTGGGGGGAGAATTTAGCTTCCAGACCTGAAGATTTTTAATAGACGTTCAGTGGACATGAAGAAATGAAAAGAGCTATATTACCAAATTTGTAATTTTGAAGACAAGAAGATATGGTCCACCTGGTCTTCTCTTTCTGAATACAATAATATTTCAGAAATGAATCTCTAAAATTTCCCAAGTAAGTCACACAGATCAACAATGAGATAAAAGCAATGTATCACATCTCTCTTTAATTTTTAAATTAATAGATATAATAATGAGACCCTGGCATTTCTGTAGCCATCAAATTTTACATTGCCAAATCACACTGCTGCTACATAAAATATGTCAAAAGTGTTTGTGTCCGCTGGCATGGCAAAGCTACTATGCTATGTAGCTGCCTGCTCGGAGGAACATGCATTGTCAGTCTTGCAAAGGATAGGTTATGGCATTTGGTTTTAGATGCAGAAGCATAAAATTAATTATGAAATGCTTTGTGTTTTATAAAATATAGAACCTATTATTTAGTGAATAATAATTTTTGACAAGAACTAATCAACTTGAAGGAAACCCTAATGCTGTAGTGATCAAGTGCTACAGCTGCAAACCAAAAGGTTGGCAGTTCAAATCCACTGGGTGCTCCTCGGAAACTCTATGAGGCAGTTCTAGTCTTTCCCATATGGTTGTTAAGAATGAGAATTGATTCGACAATAATGGGAATCAACTTGAAAGAGATAAAATTGGACTATTTTGAAGAAAGAAATGTGTTTTTTCCCAGTGGATCCTGGTGTCAAGATTATATACCGATGGCAATATGTTTGTGATTCTTGCTAAAATGAAAAATGAAAGAAAGGGCCTCTGTAAATCTGAAGTACTAGAGTTCAGAGGCTATTAGACAAGCAGTTCTTCCTAGAAAATTGTCATTTTATATAAGAATCACGTTCTCCAACTTTTCTGGGTGACCATTTTTGTTGTTTGTTTTTCATCTTACTGTTTTTAATAAAAGGAAGAGCAAAAGGTTTATGTCTATATCTCAAAAAAAACCTATAAATCAGTTAAAGGATTCTTTGTCAGATAACATAGCAAAATTTCAGTGCAGAAATTTTATATCTAGAGTCCACAGATATGAAATTTATTGTTCTGGGAAGTATCTTACCGAGAGTCAGAGGCCAGTGAAAACAACTGACCTCATATCTGCTTGGGATTTAACTCAAATCTTTTTTTAAGGACTAAACATTTCACTGAGGTAGTTTTCACCTTAAAGATATCAACATTAGCTTTCCAGTAGTCCTCTAAAATGTATATTGTTATTACAGATTATTTAATATTTAATAATCACAGAAACTCTTTACTTTTCCTAAACTTTATGTGCAAAAAAGAAGAAAACACCCACATCCACTGCTATCAAATCGACTCTGACTCATAATAATCCCTTAGAGTGGAGTAAGGACTGCCTCATATAATTACCAAGGATGTTAATCTTTAGAGGCAGAGACTGTCATGATCTTCTCCCACAGAGTAGTTGATGGGTCCGAACTGCTTATCGTTCAATTAGCAGCTGAGCGCTTTAACCATTGTACCAACAGAGCAAATGTTTTCATGAATGTCTAATTTTTCCAAACATATAGGATATTAATGGACATAATTCACTGGTTGTGATAAATACTTTTGAAGTGCCTGACATGTATTATGAACTGCATCAACTACTGGTACCACAGTGATGAGTGAAATATAGTCCTAAGCTTAGGAAGCATACTATATTTGAAACCTATTTACAAACATAATTTTAGCAGGCTAAGTAGGGAGTTATAACATAAAGCATGTAATATACACACACATACACACATACTGTGTGTTTTGTGCCATCAAGCATACTGACCTTGTTTCTGTAGGATAGAACTGCCCCATGGGGTTTTCTTGTCTGTAGTCTCTATGGGATCAGATCACTAGATCTTTCTGCAGAGATACTGAGTGGGTATAAACTGCCAATCACTCAGTTAACATTCAACAGCTTAACCATTGTGCCATGAGGATGTCTGCATGTGTGTGTGTGTGTGTGTGTGTGTGTGTGTATACAAATAAACACACATATATATACATGTAAATATACATATAGACATAATTATATAGATGAGTATGTGTACACATATACACGTGCTCATTCAATAATACATTAATAGAAAGACTGAGATACATTTTAGATTCTCAGGTTAACTTTGTTAATAGTATTAAGATTACTACCCTTTGAGTTTTGATGACAAAAATCCACCTCAATCTTAGTGAAGATTCACATATCATTTTCAAAGGGAGATAATCAAGCTGCAGTGGCTTACTTGTACATTACCTGTTTGGGGAATTCTTGCTTTACTTGTTTTAGGTAGATATTCATACAGACCTCTGCTAGAAATCTCTGAGACTCGCCCCTAGTCCTTGGCTAATAACTAATGTTTAGAACACTAGTGGTAAAGAGGGTGCATATCTTACATCTGACTGGAACATTTTGGAATTTCCAGAGTTGACCATCCACACAATCTTATAATCTCATTGAGATTTTAGTGGACAATACTTAGAAATTTCAAGGTCCTTCTGATTCGGTAATGTCTCACATACTGTCACTATAAGTAAAATTTCAGAAATACTAGTCTGAAGGAATATAAATGCTCTCTTTATTATTCTAATTTGGAAAATATCCACACCACTTAAGTTGAGGTTATTCCCTGAGACCACCAATATACCTCACATGTGGGTGACAGATAGCCTCAAGTGTAAGTTTAGTTTATGGCAAACTTCATTTGACAGAAATTGTTTAGACCCTTTAAAATCTATTTAACTGTTATATAATCTAAGTAAATAAGAGGACAGCAGACGATAAGTTTAAATCATTTTCTCTCTAGCAGAATCACAGAGGACAAAGCACTCCCTTTTCTCACATTGACTTTATTAAGAACACTCCAAGTATGCTTGTAGCAATAGAAACGGCATTTCTCCTGACATTTGTTTTATTGAACAAAATGATTGAATATAAATTTTGAAACTAAATCTCTCAAAAGCACTCTTTCTTAGTAAGTACACATTGTATTTTTTTCAGTTATGCTGGTGTATATGGTTATCAATCTATAAGAACACTGTAGGAGCTTGCAAAGGACTACGCAAGATTTATGCAATGAGCTCACTTCAAAGGAGTCAGTTTTATGAGTTTCCTCGAGAGGTGGAGTGCTGCTCTTATTTATTTAGAGGGACAAAACAATCAACCATTGCATGATACTGTGCCATGATCACTAGTGGGAAAACAGCAGCTATGTTAAAGAGGTGCTTTGCTATATCAAATAATTTGTTCATATATGACGAATGAATTATGTCTTAGGAAATTAGGAGTCCCAGTGGAGTAAAAAATGAACACACTAGAAATTGAATTCCACACGAAACAGGCCTTTAACTACTAGCCTTTGTTCACAAAAAGGTATGTTGTGGTAGCAGTTTTATTAAAACTTACATTATACTAACACTATGCTCTAAATGAGAAACAGCAATAAATGGATAGATCTTATAATGTTGCCTGTTGCTGACCAAGGACTAATTTATAATCTTTTTTACTCTCATAGAAAACCAAATTTATGCATTCCTGAGGAGTATAAAATAGCAACACATATAAATAACTGTTTTGGGAGTCGTAACGCAAGTCAGTTCTGGTCTGTAAGAAGGGTATGCACTGCTGGCATTACTGTAGGTGTGAAGTTAGTGGAACAAAGCCTGTATGAGACTTTAAAATATTAATTCTAGTTCTACTCTCTGCCCTTTAATATCTAAAGCCATGTACTTGCTGATTTAGTCTCCAGGAAAAATGGTTTCCTTATTCACCAAAAAATGGCCTAGCAACCTGGAAGCTACCTGAAATTATCTTGACAAGAATACATGGAACAAGAAAAGGTGTATGCAAATTCAGAGACTTCCCATCCTGACAAAACTGCTTTATAGATATTTAAATGTATCTATAAATGAATATTTGTATAGTTTAATATTTTCTTGCCTAATTATTCCGTGCAAAACTGATAATGGTACCATAAAGATGAAATATATTGGAGCAAGTTTTCTTTTTAAAGTTAGTGGAAAATACTCAAAATCTATCAAGTATAGAAAATGAAACAGAAAGGATGACAATGTAGTCAGGTGACTCATATTAACTAATAACTCTTCTTTTGAATTCAGTAAAGGTTTATGAAATGAATGGCTTATTTACTGTGAGTTGTGATTGTGCAGTGGTTTAAAGGCTTGGTGACTAATTAAGAGGTTGGCAGTTCAAACCAACCAGTTGCTCTTTGAGAGAAACATGGGTAGCCCCTGTCCATAAAGATTTACAGACTTGGGAACACTCTAGGACAGTTCTGCTCTGCCCTATGGGGTCACCATTCTTCTTCTTCTTCTTCTTTTTTTTTTTTTTTTTGGTAATCTGTTTCTCAACTTCTGTTAGTGTATCTTTTTTTGGTACGTATTGACAGCTATATAGAAATGTATGATGGAACAATAATTTTTCTGAGCTCTTTCAGACTCATGCAGACCCGATATACGGCAGAGTGAAGTTTGCTTGTCAGGGCTTTCAACAGCTAGTTTCTGAAGTAGATTTCCAGGCCTTTCTTTTAAAGCATCTCTGGCTGAACTCATACTGACAACATTTTGGTCATCAGCTAAGCATGGAACTATCTGCATCACTCAGGGATTCCTATTGAATGTGTTTCTGTAGCAATATAACTTTCAAAAGCTTTGGTAGATTTGTCTTGAATGCAGATGAGGAATTAGCCCCTGATGTCTTCTGGTCCTCTAAATTTCCCTTGATTCCAACTTCTTACATAACCCTTTTTCAAGTTCATTTCTGTTCTAAGATTGCTGTCCTGGTATTTTGCTTATACAAGCTGCTGCAATACATTTCCAACTTGATTTCCAGAAGCTGGCTGACTCTCTTCATATTCGTCCTCAGAGTTTCTGAAAGAGTGATCATTTAAAAGCTGAATCTTCTCATAAAATGCCTCTGTTTAAAAGTTCTATTGAGTATATTCATAAAAAAGGGTTAGTGTCCCTAATTCAAACCTCTTACAATGTGAATCATTGTATAGCCTCAGAAACAAAAACAAATAAGGTTCTACCCCCATTCTCAACAGAGAGTGAAATAGGTGAATGACTTATTGCTTTTTTCAGAATTTTTTTCCAAGAAAAAGAAGAACCCTCCTTACGATATTTGATAATCTAAGAGTTTTCATCCTCTTTCTATCTCTTCTGATGCAAAAAAAAAACTATCATAATCATAAAGATTCTCTATGTTCCTTTGCATCTTTTTCTCTTTTCCTTCCCTTCTCACCCACTACTTTTTTCATTTTTCTTTCACTTTTCCTATCCTCATCTCTCTGTTTTCCCTAAGGTAATTAACATACAATCTTTTAGCTACTTGACCAGTGGGTTAAAGAAAAGATAATCTTGAGGAAAAAGAGTTCTGGTCTATATCAAATAAATACTTTCCTGCAAGTCTGCTGATGTAGAACAGAATCCAGAAGTAACATCTGATTAAAAGAAGTGAGGCACAAATCACAAAATAATAAAACTTGCTTAGATAAAACCAAAAAACCAAACCCACTGCCACTGAGTCAATTCTGACTTGTAGTGACTCTGTAGGACGGAGTAGAAGTACTCCATAGAGTTTCCAAGGAGCACCAGCCCGATACAAACTGTTGACCTCTTGTTGAGCAGAAATAGCACTTAACCACTGTGCTACCAGGTATTATTACTTATATAAAGCTAATAAATTCACATTCTGCTCATTTCAGAGCCCTAATAATCCTAAAATTATCTTCTGTGTTATTAGAAAATATCATATATGCTTAGATTAACAAAAATTGTGTCTGGGGAGAAAAAAGATTAAGGAAAAAGCTAGAGGTAAACAAACAAAAAAGGTAGAGCAATTAAAACATATGGAATAAGTGAGATTATGAAAGGTTATTAAGAAAGACTATGGCTATATTCTGCTGCGTAATGTATTAAACCCACAGTAGGTCAACCAGAGTTTGCTCCATGGATCCAGGCAGAAAGTTGAGCCTAAACTGTAAATGTATATATACTCAAGTATATATCTGGATGCTTAGACTCTGTAACTAGTAAATGTTTTTCATGTGTTTTGTTAAGTGGAGAGTGGAACTTGAAATGTCCACTCATTTCAATCTTTTCATCTTTTGCAGACTCATCTTTCTTTCAGTTCAGCAATAATATGCCATATAATGTCATTCTAGAAGCTTTACAATAATGTTATTAATGTTCACTGTTAACTGAGAGGCAAAAGGACAGAGACAGGGGAACCTGTGGCGAAAACAACAGAATTATCCAGATGATAACCATCACTTTAGCATTATGGTTATATGCATACATTTAATCAATTTAGCTATTCATTTAACCATGTATTTAGCATCTACTGTATGTTACTGGTAGTATACTTGTTAAGTGCTGTGGTTTACTTACCAAAAGGTCAGGAGTTCAAATCCACCGGGCACTCCTTGGAAATTATATGGGGCAGTTCTGCTCTGTCCTATTGAGTAGCTGAGTCAGAATTAACTTGATGGAAGTGCGTTAGTGGGTGGGTATGTCCAGTATAATGCCAGACATCAGAGAATCAAGGACAAGAAAAATACAACCTAACAACCTTGACTCACCTCACAAACTACAAGTGTGACATACTTACAAAAAAAAAAAAAGTTATACACTATTATAATAAAAATTAGCAAGTATAGCCAGCCAGCCAGGTCAGCAGTTCAAATCCACCAGGCTGTCCTTGAATAGTTAGTATAAAGATTCTGAAATATTTGACAACTGATTTCAATGAGCTCTTCTGACTTTTCTACTTACCCCAGAGTCAGAATTTTCCTCTACTCATCTTGTGCTTTGCTGCAAAGTTGAGCATTTTATCTGATGAACCAAGTTGAATGGTTAAACACTTGGACCCAGAAGTAAAAAGCAAACAATATAACAACATAAAACTGGCTTAAAATATTAAAAAGTATCTATTTGATAAGTATTATTCCTCACCTGTAAAAATAAAACAGCCCACCTAGTATAATAACTTTGAAGATTGAAAAAGGTAATACCCTTAATGTTTAGAAGAGTCTTGATTCATAATGGATGCCCGTATATATTACTTTCTGTCTCATTCCTTATTAAGTGGTTCAGGAGTGTATTTATCCTGGGGAGGTCAGAAAGATTCTGTAAAAAGAAATTACATTTAATCTAAATATCACTATTTCATCTCCTTCAAACAGAGTTTTAAACCTGCTCTATTTTGTTTTTATAAAACAGTTTCCTGATTATTAGAACATGATATATGCCTCAGGCAAAAATTCAAGTTATAGAGACAAGTGATCATAATAACATGAAGAGGTAATATTGATTGAGAGTAAGTTAGCTGCTGACTTGGATGTCTTCAGCTTTGCCACTGCACTGAGGTTTCACATTGATTCTGTTATTGGATTCTCAAAACAATCTTATGAGGTGTTAGTAGTATCACAATTTGAAAGATGAGAAAGCTGAAGGACACAGAAGAGTTGTGCAAAAGAAGAAATAAAAAATCAGGCAAAATCCTAGTATAGAGAAAACAATCAGTGGTTAACATAAAGTTACACTTAGACTAAAAGGTAGCCAAGGCCAAGCGCCATCGAGTCTAAGTAAATGGGTTGTTCTGATAATGAAGCTCTCTCTTCCATATTTTTCTGTCAGTAGGACTGCCAGAGATACTTTAAAATTTTAATATTGTAAGTATACAGTCACAATTTTAGACACTTGATAATTTTCCACTGTACATACAACTCATTTACTTTACCAGTTCCTAGTGAGAGAAATTCATTTTTTCCACATTTTCACCATGAAGACTAAAGTGCGCCTGACCCAAGCCATGGTATTTTCAATTGCATCATAGGCATGCAAAAGCTAGACAGTGAACACAAAAGACAGAAGAAGAATCAACATCTTTGCATTGTGGTGCTGGAGAAGAAGGTTGAATGTTCTGTGGACTACCAAAAAAACAAACAAATCTCTTCTGGAAAAAGTACCGACAGCGGGCTCCTTGGAAGCAAAGATGGCAAGACTGCCTCTTGCTTAGTTTGGACATGTTGTCTGGAGGAATCAGTCCCTGGAGAAGGACATCATGCTCGGTACAGTAAAGAGTCAGAGAAAAAGAGGCAGACCCTCGACAAGATGGACTGACACAGTGGCTGCAACAACGGGCTTAAGCATAAAAACAATTGTGGACCTGGTGCAAGACCGGGCAGTGTTCTGTTCTGTTGTTCACAGGGTCTCTGTGAGTTGGGACCCGCTCATCCACACCTAACACCAATACATATGTGCATGTGTATGTATATATAAACACTGGTATGAATATCTAGTTTCAATATATTTTCAATACCTTTCCTTCACCATTTCTGAAGTACAATTTGCTGTGCAAAGTGTTTTGGTATGTTTACTTAACGTGCTAATCAATTTAGAAGAGTATTTCAAAATAGTCAGTCAACATATTTTAGCCAAGTCTCCGTATTTACTTCAGAGAAACAAATAAATTAGCCTTGGAGGAAGTACAGCCAGAATACTGCTAAGAAAAGAAGATTTTGTTATCTATGAATATGTCTAAAAGATATAAACAGCTAATTTCCTTGTTTTCTTACTGCCCATCCCAAATCCATTGCCACTGTATTGATTTTGGCTCACAGTGACAGTGCAGAACAGAGGAGAGCCGCCCCACCGGGTTGCTGAGGAGTAGCTGGTGGGCTTGAACTGCCGACCTTCTGGTGAACTGCAAACTCTTAACCACTACACAGCCAAGTTTCCATATTGCGTATCTGAAGTATGCTAACTGGTTTATTATTCCATTAACTATAGATGTTTGACCATTGACAGTTTTCTTAACCTCACCTTCTTTTCCAGACTGCCCCAACCAACAAACCAAGAACTTGCTGGCCGTCTCCTGTCTGTGAGCAGAAGTAGACATTTCAGATAGCACATCCCCTAACCAGTCAGCAGCAACTGCCTACCCAGTTTCCACCTCCTCCTCACAACAAAAGCCCTAAACCACACTCAAGGTGCGGTTCTTTGATCAAGTCTCTGCATGAGCTCGTCACTTTGTGAGAATCCCCATGTATTGTATGAAATGCAATGATCGCTAGTGAGTGTTGTCTTGTCATGTCTCAATACCCACATAAGTGTGGGATGAGGGATCATGCCTCATTCCAGAGAGACTGATGAAAACAATGGCTTGTAACTCAGAACTACCAGGGAGGAATCCCATTTCCTCCGGAGCATAGGAGGTATACCTATGTGGCAAGGAATCACAGCTAGCTTTCGGCCACTACCGGAAAGGCAAGCAGTCCAAACTCATTGGATGCTCAGCGGGAGAAAGATGGCTGTTTACTGCCATAAAGATCACAGCCTTAGAAACCCTGAGGGGTGGGTCTCTGTTTTGAAAGTTTGCTGTGAGTTGGGATCAGCTGGACAGTTGTGTGTTTTTAGTCACGAGACTTGGTTCTGCTCAACGGACAGTGATGGAAGAGTTGTATTTGACCTCCAGACCTGGCCAGTGTTTCAAGTACACTCAGAAACATTCTCTTCCTGCGTCAGCTGACTGGATACAGTAACATAGGGTGTAACGATGACTTGACGATGGCAGACTGTTAACTTGGTTCCTTAGCATACGTGCAACACAGCTCACTTCTTATCTCTGATTTCCATTGTTGAACTTTATAAAAGTTAAATTGCTGCAGTTTAGGAGTTTATCTGCTACAGAAGCTAGTTAGTGTTATATTAACTAAAATGATGTTCGTGCTGTATATTAATAAAACGTGACAAATAATCTTCAAGACACAGATTTTCCTGAACAGGTTACCGGGAATGTTCCAAGATCAAGTTAATAGAGTAATATGATTATTCATAAAGTAAGGACGTTATACGAGGTAGAGCAGAAGGTCTGCTAAGAAGACAAATACCTTCACCAAGATGAAATGACATAATGACTGGAACAATGGGCTGAAGCCTAGCAACAATTACAAGAACGGCAAAGAACTAGAAAGTATTGTACGCAGTATCACTGATAATAAGAAAAAGATGGAAATGAACTAAATGTCCACCAACAAGTGAATGGATAAACAAATTATGCTGTACACACACAATAGAATCTTACACAATTATAAAGAACAATGATGAATCTGTGAAACATCCCACATCATGAATAAATCTGGAGGGCATCATGCTGAATGAAATAATTCAATCACAAAAGGACAAATATTTTATGATATTACTATTATAAAGATCCAAGAAAAGGTTTACACACAGAAAAAAAATAACTTTGATGGTTATGAGGGACAGAAGCAATGAAGAGGACAAATTACTAACTAGAAAATTGACAAGTGTTACCTTCAGTGAAGGCAAAGACACCATAAAACACAGAGGAAGTCAATGCAAACAGACCAAGGCAAAGTCATAGAAGTTTCCTAGACACATTGAACACCTTGGTGGAACAAGTCAATGGGACAGAGGACTGTGAGTCATGGCTGCAGGGGACATCTACAACAATTGGCATAACATAGTTCAAGAAGAAAACGTTCTATAGATGCTACTAGTAGCATCTATCTGCGGTCTCTAAAGTTTGCAGGCAGCCAGCCATCTGAAATACAACTATTGACCCCATCCCATCCAGAGCAAAGGAGAATGATGAAAGCAAACTACACACACAAAACATTAGTCCAAAGGACAGATAGACCACGGGAACCACAACGTCCATGAGCCTGAGGTCAGATGAACCAGCTGATGTCTAGCTAGCACCACTGACAACTCTGTGATGAGGATCATAGTGCAGCACCCCAGGCAGAGTAGAACAACAACGTATAACAAAGTTCAGATTCCTGTACACACACAAAAAGGACCAGATTTAGTGGTCTGACAGAGAACAAAAGAACCTCTGGGGCTTTGGTCCCTGTACACCCGCCTAACTGGGCGATGAAGCACCTTCTGAAATCTACCTTGCAGGCGAAGGATAGACATCCTAGGAAACAAACAAGAACATCCTCAACGAACTCTACTAGGCCAGATGGGCAACACCTGTCCCAAAGCAAAGACAAGAAGACAGGAAGGCAGTAGGAAAACTGGATAGTGGACACAGAGAACCAGAGAAGGGAACAAAAAGGGGAGAGTGCTGGGGAAATTACAACCAGTATCATGAAATAACTTGTGTATAAGTTTTTCAATGAGAAACTTATTTGTACTGTGAAAGTACTGCAAAGAAAGCATGAAGGAAAAAACAAGATGTTCCAGTGAAAGGAGAAAAAGTAGCATGAAGTTTGAACCTAGTGCCAGTGGTAACCGGTTTGCATTTGACTTGCCAAAAATATGTTATTTGTCTTACAAATTGAACTTTCAACCCTGTGGTGCTCCTCTTCCCAAAGAACCACTTCTACTCCAAAATTTTGTCCTACTACGAAGAGAATTTCCTCGTTAACAGAAGCAAATTAAAAAAATGCAGAGGAATCACATTAATAAAGTTAGTTTTCATCCATCACTATCTTTAATATTTCTGAAGAATTCTGTAATGAAGAATATGTTAAAATGACTATTCCAAAGAAAATAATAACCCTAGGAAGCTTAAATTTTAGGAACTGTTTAAAGGATACTGGATGACAGGATTTTTAAGATAAGTGCTTGCAGGATTTTTGAAACTGTCAGTAACATTGCATGTGACTGTGCATAAAATCTGGGCATAATTCTAGCTCATCTTTTGTTTTAAAAGACTTCAGTATACAATGACAGCTCTTGGTAATCAGTTTTTAGATAAATGTAATTCTGGATATTCTTATTTTCAAATCTTATCAAGGTTATAAAAGTAACAAAAATACTCTATAGTTTTTCAAATTGTCAAAAATCTCCTATGCAGAAATAAAATACGACCACCAGGATTTTAAAATATTAAGGCTTGTTTAAATTTCAAATGTACGAATATGTCAAAACCAAAGAAAAAAAATTAGATAAACAAGCTATTCTGACCCATTCTCAGTCCAAACCTACTTCTCAACTAAAAGACTTAGCTTATTTTTTCAGTGCTGGCATACATATGCATGAAAAATGCAAAGGACCTTGATATTTCACAGATTTTGACCTTTTCGAATATGCCTCATGAATTTATTCCCACATCTTGCCATTTAAGTTTCCTTTCTCATATCTTAAGTCCACATACTTACTGACCATTTAAATTACTTACAAATACTTCTCTACATGAGTGTATTTATGTCTTGGTTTTTGTGCATAACTGACTTTGTGACCACTCCCCCCTGCCCCCCAGAATAAATTATTAGCTGTTCCCTGGGCACGCTTTCCTCTCTGGATTATATTGAAAACCATTTGCTAATGCTTTGAGCATTAGAGTATAGAGTGACCTTTCCTGCTCTCCAATGTTACTCTGAGGTTGGAGATTGTCTTTTTCTTTGGTTCATCAAGGACTTCAAAGTCAGGAGAAAAAAATCTGTTTAATTCTCACCATTGAAATGAGGCTTTTTTAAGCCTTTGGAAATTTCACATAAACTTTCCTTATATGTAAATTATGAATGGCAAGACCTAAATTTTAGGGTAATAAATGACAGGATCACAGTGTTTAACAGCACAGTTGTGTAAACAAAACCCAGCTACAGTTATTCTTAGATTTTTAAATTATTCAACAATATTTTCATTAAAATTACTCCTCAGCCAATGACCCTACTTTGCCACTAGAATTAACACTGAAAACAAAACAAAACAAAAAGATCTACCTTCTTTGCAGCTTTAGGGAGGGAGTGTCTTGATCAGAAAATGGGAAAATCTGCCCTGAAGACGCCTGAATGCCAACGTGAATCTCACCAATTAACCTCGGATAGCGTCAGAGGCAAAAGTCTGTAGTCGTGAAGAATACACGTAAAATACGAATTTATTATTTCATTTACTGATTATGACAACCTAAGCAACTTGGTTATGTGACAATGTTGTTTATTTTTTTTCCACATAATGTTAATGTTGCCATCATTGTTAATTTACAAGCTAAACATCAGTTTGAAAATACATCTGGACTACAGCACCATAAAAAGTAGCTTTTTATTAAGAAGCAATACATCTGAGTTTGTTATTCGAAGGACGGAAGAGCAGGCAGAAGAAGAGAGGCTCGAGAAGAAGTGAATACGGGGCATTTTCCCTGTTCCGTTGGGCACATTCATTTATATGACATCGTCCTCTCAACAATCCTACTACTGCCCATGGTGATAATAGATATTGTCTTCCCATGAACTTGAAAGGCTCCAGAGTTACCATCCATATAGTGAAATCACAAGTCTGTTGCCTAGGAAAGCTAGCTTATGATAATGTAAAAAGTGTCTAAATTACATAGCAAATGCTATTGCCACCACTGTGTTAACAGCGGCATGCCTCATCCCAGAGTCTTGCTCCTGTTCCGAGAAGATAATGTTAGTTATGAGAAGTAGTTTTTTTTAAAAAATGAAAATAATGTAGGTTAAACTGTTTTAATAATCTAAGATACTTGACTTTTTAGACAGCGTTTCTACATATCATCTTGGTGTATATTAAGATTTCATAGCTACTTAAAAACTTACTCAAAACTCGAATATAAGAGTTTTTAAATTATAGTAAACATTTTACTTAAGTTGTAAGATGATTTCAGTTTGATATTATTGTGTTATAGTGTTATTTAAATAGTATACTTTCTTTAAAATGACCTAGAAGCTGTTTTTTCGTTTGTTTTTATTCTGATGCAATTATGTACAGCAAACAGAGTTAGGAATACTTACCGTGGTGTGTGAAAAGAAAAAAATCAAACAGATTTTAAAACTTCCATTAACTTATTCACTAAATGACATAGTACTCTCTGGCAGGGATTTAAAAATCCGGAATATAAGACCAAAATTATTCATCCTTTCTCTTTATATTGAAATAAGAAAAAAATGCTTTTCTTCTAGAGGAAACAACTTCAAGAAATAATCCATGCTTTGTTCTACCTTCCTTTACTTCAATTTTTGTTAATCATTAATAATTTAGTACTCTATTCTTTTTTCCATATTACATCTATATTCTCAGATGCAGTATTCTTTAATTCGTTAATCACAGAGGCTGCTATTAAATTTAAGGTTTTTCAGAATAAAAGCAGTATATTGAGAAAATGTGTCTCATATCAACCTGTACCATAGTGTGGTTTAAAATCGGGAAAGGTATGAGTAAAGGTTGCATCCTCTTACTAAACTAATCCAGTCTGAATAACAAGCTAATAAGTTTAGAAGCTGGATAATGTGAAGAAGAACAAGGCATCAAAATTGGGAAAAGAATCATTAAAACCTAGTGACACGCAGGTGACACAACTTTGCTTGCTGAAAGAGAAGGGGACTTGAAGAACTCATTGATGAAGATCAAAGGCCACAGCCTTCATTATGGACTACACCTCAACACTAAGAACACAAAATCCACACAACTGGACCAATGAGCAGCATCATGAAAAACGGAGAAAACACAGCGGTTGCCTAGGGTTTGACAATAAATCTACATAAAATTAGCAGGTAAGTAACCAAATGAGGCATTCCACTGGGTGAATCTGCTGCAAAGGACTTCTTTGAAGTGTTAAAAAGCTAAGATGTCACTTCGAGTACTAAGGCACAACGGACCAAAGCCGTAGTGTTTTCATTTGCCTCATATGCATGGAAGTTGGACGATGAAAAAGGAAAGTCAAAGAATAATTGATACCTTTGAATTATAGTTGGCTTGGCTTGAATTATAGTATTGGTGAAGAATACTGAGTATGCCTTGGACTGCCAAAAGCACTAAGAAATCTGTCTTGGAAGAAAAACTGAAAATGCTACTTAAAAAGGAGGTTGATGAAACGTCATCTCATTTACTTTGGACATGTTATGAGGAATGACCAGAACCTGTATATCTTGTTTGGTAGAACCTAAGGTCAGGGAAAGAGAGGAAGACAGTCAATGAGATGGACTGACACAGTGGCTGAAACAAGGGGCTCAAACATTACAATGATTATGAGGATGGGTCCGGACTGAGCACGGTTTCATTCTGTTCACAGAGTCACTAGGAATCCGAGTTGGTTCAATGGCACCTGACAACAACAATATGCCCGCTGCTATAATAGGTGCTGTGGTTGTGACACTGAATAAAATACGAAGAGCCCCTGATATCCTGATGATTAAAATCTAGCTGAGTGTTAATTCTGAAGGAATATGTAAGATTACATGTGATATTACAAATCTGATACATGATACATGCATTGAATGAACAGTTACTACCAGTTTGCTCTGAATTTATCTGGTTTATTCCTCTCATTCTGCAGTCTAATTGTTAAAGGAACCTCTTTGATTTTTAAAATGCTTTGACATGAAAAACAAAATATAATAGTCACCCTCACTAACCTGGAAACATCTATTTATTCCTATGTGATGATGTCTTTTTTTTTTTTTTTTTTCCTTTTTTGTTTTTTCTTTTGGATTTGGTTTAACAAGCAGAAATTTATTTTCTCTCAATGAAGAGGCTTGAAGTCTTGATTCAGAATGATGTATAGGAGTAGGCTTTGTCTGCTCTGGGGAAAAATCTTTGTTTCTTTTTTTCAGCTTCTCTTCTTCAATTCCTTGGTGATTTCTGTATGGCACCAATCTTTTTTTTATTGTTATTTAAAAAACTTTCCCATTGAGTTTTAGGTGAAATTTTACACAACAGATTGGGTTTCCATTTAATAATCTATTCATAATCTGTCACATAGTATTTATTGCATTTTGTGTACAGTTTGTTATATAGTGTGTAAATAGGCTGTTATTTCCATTTTTTTAATTTTATTTCCATTGATCTAGCTTTCCTGCTCTTATTTAAATTTTCATCTTTGTTATAGCATAAATGTGAACCATTTGGTCTCATATAGTTGACTAAGATAGCACAGTATTGGTAAAAACCCCAGTGCCATAGTATTAAAGGGCTACAGCTGTTAACCAAAAGGTTAGCAGTTTGAATCCATCAAGTGCTCTTTGGAAAGACTTTGGGGCAGTATTCACGAGTGGCATTGTTTATTTTGGAAACCCCTGTAGCATAGTGGTTAAGTTCTATCACTGGTAACTGAAAGGCTGGCAGCCTGAATTCACCAGGCACTCTTTGGGAACTCTATGGGAAAGTTCTGCTTTGTTTTATAGGGTAACTATGAGTTGGAATCGACTTGACAGCAGTGAAGTTTTGTTGTTGTTGTTCATTTGTTGTTGATTTTATAATCCCTTATACTATTTGGATGAAAAGTGACCACCAGTGGGGATTTCATTTGCTAGTTCAATGGGTGTGTTAGCACAATAGTCTTAAGATTTCTTCTGTTCTCTTATCATTCCAGTAAGTCTGCCCATTTCTTAGGAATTTGAATTTTGTTCTGTCTTTTCCTTCTTGCTTCTGCTGTGTCCCTGGTCACAACAGTCAGTAATGGCAGCCAAGCACCTTATATTTCACCTGGTCTCAGCCTAGGTGAGTCAGGCGTTCATGTGGGCTATTAGTCCTAGGGTCTAGTTTCTTCTTTGAGTCTTTGTTTTCTGTCATTCTCTTTTGTTCTAGATGAGTAGAAACCAAGCTTTTAATCTTGCTAGTTTGCTCACAAGCTTTTAAGACTCTAGATGCTACCCATCAAACCTTGATGTAGAACATTATCTTTATGAATTGACTCAGTTACCCCATGAGACTATGGGCCCGAGCCTTGAAATTCAGTAAGCCTATCACATAAGGTATTTGGTTGTGCCTAGGTAGTATCTGTAACTATGTCCACTATATGGTCTCTTATACATATAAATGTATGTGCAGTGCATATTAACATGCACACATATGTGACTACAGACGTGCTTATGCATACTTACCCATATACTCACACATGCCTTCCTATATGCATACATGTCTACCTATGAGACCATATTCGTATTATTTGGTTGTTATTGTTGTTGCAAAATTGTATGTTATAGCAGTCACTGAAACTGTCCCTTATTCTTGTATACTTCTTAGAGTCTTCATTTACATTGGGCAGGTTGTGTGGAATTCATTCATATAGGATACAGCCTTTCCTTTCACCAAAAACATCTGGTATCTGCTGTCTAGAAGGAGCCATGGAGGTGCAGTGGCTAAGTAGTCTGAATCCACCAGCTGTTCCTTGGAAACCCTATGGGGCAGTGCTCCATTGTCCTAGAGGGTTGCTATGAGTTGTAATCAACTTGATGGCAATGGCTTTGGCTTTTGGGTGGTTACTATCCAGAAAGTGATGACGGCACATTTTTCCTGACATAATGTTGTGCTGTGTTTGCTAATATTTTGCTTACAATTTTGGAATTTAAAATACATAAATAAAGTAGATGTTTAGATTAATTTTTTTCTAATGTCTTAGGAAGTAAGTATTAATGTTTTACTTGATTTTTTTTAATGCTTTCAGTAGCCTGTGTATATTTAGTTTTATTAATTTGATAATATTTTATTGTAAAATCATTATTGGGGATGGAGCTGCTCCTCACTAATATTCTCTGTTTTTTTCCCCTATGGAAATAAATTTCTTAGATTTTCATTTTTGAGATAACATTTCAAAAATTACAGTTTCTTATAAAGTTATTTATTTCATTTAAATTTTGCAGAGTTTATATATTATAATTTTTATATGTATGATATTAACACAAAATATTAGGTGTTCTCATACAGGATTATATAATACATATACTTATTATATAAAAGTAAGTATATAAATATATGTATATATATGTATAAAGACATGACATTAACCTACTAGTTTTAAGATCTTTTCTTCTGTTTATTTTATTCTTCTTATTTTGTATTTTGCTTGAGATTTCTTTTCTTAATTAGCTTAGCTAGTTATTTATACTGCTCTAGTTTGTTATTTATTATTTCTAAGAATGTTTTACTTTCTACTTAAAAAAAAGGGTTTTCTAGTTAGTTTTATATTGCATAGTTATCACCTTCTATTCTCTTTTATTATACTTTGCTGTTCATTTTATAAATTTTTAATTTGAAAGATAAATCATTTCTATAGTTTCATTATTTTGTTTAGATTTATTTTATAATCTAATATTTGGCCAATTTAGACCATGATTTTTTTCCCTTGAGCATCCATGTACAGGCTGATATTTCTGCTATTAAATATGTGCAACTTGAAAGTGTTCTGTGCCTAGTCATTCGTTTACCCTTCCATGAAAGAGCAACCCCTTCATTCTGTCTTCAGAGGGTCCCTTTCCAAGTATCACTGAAAGTGTAATGAAAGACTTCACATTAATAAATTCAGGTACCCAAAAAATCCATAATGCAATTCAGCATCCGGGTTCAATATATAGGAAACAGTACTTTCCAACATAATACTAAAAGCAAAACTTAATTTGGAATGTTTAAACCATGTACAAGGCTGAAAAATCAGATGAACTGGTCAATCAATATCATAATAGCGATTTTCGTTTTTGTTACCTTGGTATCACTGCTACATAGCCTTTCAAAATCTGTGATATTGCTCAGGACAATAATTTACAAGTCAATTCTTATAATCCACTCTCCTGGGGATACAAAGTTCATTCTATCACCACAAACTTCTGTTTCCACCCTCCAGTCACATCTGGAGTAAACTACCTTCATTGCCGTCTTCTTACAGTAATCGCCATCGTTTCTGGCCCGGGTAACCGGCAGTAGACCCTTAACTGATCTCCCTACATTCCCATTTGTCCTATCCAAATCTTTATTTCACAGCAGCCAGAAAAATCGTTATAAATATAATTCAGGTACTTTCATTTTGAAATTTAGAGGTAAATGTGAAATTATCTTGAACTGTAAGGCTTTGTGATAAATATATTTCCATCTCTCCGATTTTATTTTAGTCCACACTTTGCCTCTTTTGCTTTGCGCTTTTTTAATCAGGTCTTCTCACGTGCTAAATTTGAGACCTTGAGCAAATGATTGCTTTTGCTACGTTAATTCCCCTCTCTGCCTCTTCTTCCTATACAAAGTATTGATATCTGTGACGTTTTTATAATTTGTATTATAACTTGCACTTTATAGCGACTTCTTTTTCTGTCACGTAATGCTTGGCTTGGCCAATTTATCAAAGTTGTAATTAAATTTTTAATGCTGTAATTGTCTTCTTTGCTATACTGTTAGTCCGAGTTGCTACAACTGTATCTGTGTTTTTCACCAGTGTGTATCTGGTACCTAGCATAGCGATGAACCTATAACAACAAAAATAAACCTATTGCTATTAGAGTTGATATCTACTCGCAGCAACCCTGTAGGAGAGTGGAACTGCCTCATGGAATTTTCAAAGAATGGCTGGTGGGTTTGAACCGTTGTCGTTTTTGTTAGCTGCGTGAGTTCTGAACCACTTTTCCAGGTAATCCATGCCAAAGCCAAGTGCCCTCGAGTCGGATGGGACTCATGGCGACCCTAGGTAATCCATAGTCATTCAAAAATATCCTTTGACTGCCTGATTGAATATTACTTTCTTTTTAGTAAGTTTATTTTACTTTTACTATCTTTTCATGCCCTTACAGCAAGCACGACTGACAAGTTATTATTATTCATGTGTAACAGACAAGAACATTAAATATTAAAAAGAACTTCGAATCCAGTTGTATAAATTCAGAAGGTAAAGCATTATTAAGTTCCCATTTCCCTTATTGTTTATGGTATTTATTTGTATTCTTGTGATGGGCTATTAAATTGGTCAAATCAAGAAAGCTGTGCCGTTTTGTGGTTGCACTGTCTATTAAAATGACTGTGATTTTGAGAATAATGAGTCCTAAAATACATTATGATCACATTAAATAAAAATTACCTTCTAAATTTTGTTATTAATTTATTAATTATACTGCTACTTCCCAAATAAGGAGATATGAATTAAAAAGAAAAAAATATATGCACAAAGACTGAAGTGTATATACTGATGCAGAGAAAAAAACTACGGAAAATAAGATAGCCTCGAGTATCAATTTAATGTGCAAAATACCTGCTAGAAGTGAGTGATGATTAAAACCGAATTCAAGAGCAACACAGCTGTTCCTGGCACTAGCAATGACTCTCTTGGGTCATCACAGAGAGGCATTATGCCAATTAAAGAGCAACATCCTCGACCACAGCCCTACTGCAAACACAATGAGTTTCAGGGGTATGTATATTCAGCATCCGTCATAAAAGAAAAAGAATAGTTGAGTAAAAGAGTACTGTGTGAGCCTAAAATAATGCAAAACAGCAATCTCTCTGATGGGGTGCTACCACTGGGGTTTTAATCAGATGGCCTGATTTGAACACAGAATGCCCCAATTAAATACAAACAGATTGATGATGATTTTTAAAAATGCATATATTATTCTAAGCCATGGTTTTCTTCTTTTATGGACGGAAGTACTAAGTACTGTATTTAAATAGCTGTTTCTCCTTTCAAGTAAGGAATAGTGGAGTAAGTATCATGAACAACTACCAATAAATGGACCAGAATTGTCCTCAGGAGGTTAATATGTGATATCTAAGATTATTTGGAGAGAAAGTTGTACAAGTTCCATTTTCAGTGTTTGCCTATTGAGCAAATTTATTTATAGCTTGTTTCCTTAGATATAGCCAACCATGCTGAACTTATTCTTGATACATTACAACTCTAAATGGATATTTGAAATATTAACACCACCACTTAACATTAAACTCATGCGAAGATGGCCGTTTGCTTTTCAGGCAAGAGATGTTTATTGCATTGCAAGGTCCAAATTCAAGGTACTTAATATGAAACAAGAAACCCTGATGGCATGGTAGTTAAGTACCAGGCTGCTAACCAAAAGGTCAGGAGTTCAAATGAACCAGGTGTTCCCTGGAAATTCTATGAGGTAACTATATCCTTTCCTGCAGGGTTGCTATGATTTGGAATCAACTCTATGACAGCACGTTTGGTTCTTTTTGTTAATCTGAAGCAATGTAGACTTAATGTTTTGTTTAATTCTTAAATTCTACTGGAAGAGTCTCCCATTACATAAAAAACACAAAACCCACTACTGTCAAGTGGATTCTGACTCACAGCAACCCTGTAAGACAGAGCTGAACTGCCCAACAGAATTTCCAAAGAGCTCCTGGTGGATTTGAACTGTTGACGTTTTGATTAATAATCACAGCACTTAACTACTAGACCACCAGGGTTTCCTTTCAATATATACCAGCAGTCAAATTCATAGGCTCAATTTCACATTAGAAAAAAATTATATTAAGTGACTAACTTGACATATTCTGACTAGACTCATGAATTTACTGGATAAACTTAGGTGACATGCACTATCTGCACAAGCTATAGATTAAAAGATTCAGCAGCTTCATTAGTCTTCATATCAAGGGCACAGAGGCTAATGATCTTACACATATTTAAAAGGAGACAGACAGGAAAGGAAGAGCAGTTCTTTACAATGCTGCTTACCCCGAAGCAATGTACACAATCATTAAGTTCTTATTTATTGATGAGAAATGCTAACAACCCTAGTCTAATTTTATTTATTCCCTCTAGAAATCAGCTTGTTAAATAATCGTGTCTAGTTTTTTTTTTTTTTTTTGTATTGCCTCCTAGAGCCAGACTGCTAAGAGTTGAAGTATTTTCATTTGAATTAGATTGAAATACTTCAAAACTGTTACAACACAGAGTGAAGCTGCTTTTTGGTGTAAGTTATATTTTGGACATTTGCATGTGGTTTAAATAGAATGCTATGTAAGTCTTTAATAAAGATGCGAATGAAAAATCATTTAGAAACCAGGAAACTAAGTTAATGCTAGCTTCCTTTCATCATTTTAAATTATGCTTTCTCGAATAAGAACTATCAAACTAAAACCTTCTGGTGTCTTCTGCAAATGCCCAATAACAATGTTTCCAAGTGTGTTTGCAAACAATAGGTGACTTCTTGTGATCCTACATTCAACAAAGAACAAAATTTGATTTAGTGGTGTATGGTATAAATAGATTTTCTCCTGTCACAGAAGAAAAATAAGTGATTGACAATAGAGTCAATTTATGAACATATGCATGGAAAATTATGATAACTTAGTAATTAAATTGTAAACAAAAGCACATTCCCCTGTGAAAGGCAGCAGGTAATGTTATCAACAGCTTGGTGAAATCATTCAGCTTGACACATTATCCAGAATATGACAAAACAGTGGAGTGAATTTATTCTTTCATACAAGTGAAATTGAGGAAGAGAAACAAAATAACAGAATATTATTAATTATCTATATTATTCATTTTCAGTGATTTAATGACTATTTTCTGCTTCTAACAATGACAGATAAAGAGCATATGTCAAAATGATCCTTATTTTTTCTCTTGAAAGCATGCAGAATAGTTCCATGGCTAGAAAAATTAATTTAATTAGCCAAGATTACTAGTGGAGGCTTGTCAGTACAACTAAAGCGGCTTTGCTTATTATCTAAATGAACTAAAAGAAAGTGGTTTAAACGTCTCTGATCTCCACCCATATTCTAGAGTTGCACTTAAAAAGATATAAAATTATTTTGAAAACTAGGAGTCCACATATTAAAATTTCTGTCACACAATACCATTACTCATTGCTATGGAGCCAGTTTCAACTCATAGCAACCCTATAGGACACAGTAGAACTGCCTCACAGGGATTCCAAGTAATACCTGCTGAATTAGAACTGCTGACCTTTTGGTTAGCAGCTGAACTCTTTATCATGATGCCACCAGGGTTTCCCCATTACGTACAAGTTGCACAGTAATTGCAAAATTCATCTTCTACCATTATTACATACACAAAAAGTACACTGAAAGGATTAGGCAATCAAATTTGTGGTAAAACTAAGGCTAATTTCTTCATTATATCTACAAGGGAATAGTTCCTGACTATATTCCCATTAATTGTTCTCTGATGCAAAATAACACCAAAGAAAATGCAAACAAAGAACCTAAATCAAAGATATTTCTGATTTGGAATCACTCATGCAACTGTTATCCGTGGTCTTTAAAATTCAATCAAATATAATTCCTATGTTTTCTGTGAGTGCAATGTCTTTTGGTCCTTTGAATCCACTCTGTTTGAGAATTTTTTTTAACAGACTTCTTGGAACTTTGAAGAAAGCAGAGTTAGTTCATAAAAATTTGAACTGCACAATGAGTGACATAAATATAATTTTTCCACTAATTGATAAACACAAAATTATTTTATTAATATTTTAATTGCTCTTATCTGACAATAAATTAACCTCATCATTAGAAATTGTATTGACCTATGGGTAATTCCTATTGTAGAATTAAACTTTGTATATACTCTTTGCAAATGAGTCAAGTCCTGCTAATTGTGACCTTATAAGCCAAAAGCCAAGCGCCGTCCGTCAGCTGTGACCTTATAAGACACAGCAGAATTGTCTCATAGGGTTTCCAAGGAACACTTGATGGATTCAAAGTACCAAACATTTGGTTAACAAATGATCTTTTAACCTGTCTATCACCAGAGCTCCCATACATGTACACAAGTGGACACACACACACACACACAAGATATGACAGTTACTTCATTGCTAAATATTACTGTGGTCACTTTCAAAGTAGTCCTCTTGGGAAGCTATGCACCAAAGCCAGCTCCTAGTCTACTCTTCAAAGCAATTTGGAAATTCTTTCTGGAATGGTTATCAGAGCTGACACCCTTGGTGTCCTGAATGTCATCAAAATATCTTCTTTTCAATATTTCCTTTATTTTCAGGTAAATAAAAAAGTCATTGGGGGCCAGGTCAGGTGAGTAGGGAGGGTATCCCAATACAATTACTTTTTTACTGGCTAAAAACTCTTCTCACAGACCGTGCCATGTGAGCTAGTGCTTTGTCTTGATGCAAGAGCCATGAGTTGTTGGTGAAAAGTTCAAGTTGTTTTTGTCTAACTTTTTCATGTGCCTTTTCAGCATTTCCAAATAGTAAACTTGGTTAACTCTTTGTCCAGTTGGTACAGATTCATAATGAACAGCCTCTTTGATATCAAAACAGTTCAGCAACATGATTTTGATTCTTGATTTGGACTGATTGAAATTTTGTTACTGGAGAATTGTCTGGCTTTCATTGCGCATTTTGACTCTTTGTTTCATGATCATATTGGGACAGCCATGTTTCATCACCAGTGATAACAAAGCCCCAAACACTGTCTTGTTCTCCAAAAGGTCTTGGCAAAACTTTGACTCTCTTTTGCTTTTCTTCATAATTCCTTTGGAACCATTTTTCCACACATCTTTCTCATACCAAGATTTTCAGTTAAGATTTTCCTGTTTCACTATCAATTGTTACTTGGTCTGCTATTATTTTCATAGGTAGCTGATGATTTTGACACACAATTTAATGACTTTTAGCAACGTTTTCATCAGTTCTGCTTGGTACTGGCCGCCTTGACCTCTGTTCATCAGTGACACTTTTTCATCCTTCAGAAAAATGTGTAATCCATTTGTAGACTGCTGTTTTCTTTATGGCTTTATCCCCATAAACCTACACTAGCCTATCCATGATATCACTTCCACTCTTACCTAGTTTAATAAGAAATTTAATGTTCGCTTGTTGCTGTAATTCAAGTTATGACATTCTCATGATGACACACAAAAACACACAACAATGACAGTGGACACCACTCGGTAAGACCCGACAGACTTCGAGAGGAACACAGCTTTGATACATTGATGTACTAAGGTTATGAAACCTTACCAAGTTTTTTGTACAGTGATTCAATCGTAAGTGCATAGTGGCGAGTTCATGAACCTAGTTGTCAGACCTCGTGTCTCCATGTGTCTGTCAGTTTGTTACATACTGTAGGGGTTTGTGTATCGCTGAGATGCTAGAAGTCATGTCATCATATTGAGATACCAGCAGCAAGACCCATGGAGGACAAATTTCAGCTGAGATTTCACACTGAGACAGACTTGGAAAAAGATTTGGCAGCCTACCTCTGAAAGAAATTGGTCAGTGAAAACTTTATGAATAGCAGTAGAACCTTGTCTGATATAATGTCAGAAGACAAACTCTCCACATAGGAAGGCCCTCCAAAAAGGGCTGAGGAAGATCTGTATCCACAAAATAGAACTGAGCTTAATGACCTGGATGGAGTAAAGCTTAGAGGATCTTCCTTTGCTGAAGTAGCATGACGCAAAATGAGAAGAAAGAGATGCAAACATTCATTAATAATCAGAAGGTGGAATATACTAAGTAGGAACACATGAAAACTGGAAATCATAAAAAATGAAATGCATCAATACTGTGGGCAGTAGTAAGCTAACATGGACTGCTATTAGTCATTTTGAATCAGACAGTCATGTGATCTCTTGCTAGTAATGACAACTGGAAGAGTAATGATGTTGCATTCATTTGTTAAAAGCAACCTTTCCAGATCTATCCTTAAGTACAATGCTGTCAGTGATAGGCTAATATCCACATACCTTCAAGGAAGAACAGTTAATACAAATACTATTCAAATTTATACAGCAACCCCTAAGACCAAAGATGAAAAAAAACAGAAGATTTTTGCTAGTTTCTGCAGACTGTAATTGATGGAACATGAAATCAGAATGAATTGATAATTACTGGACACTAGAATGTGAAAATTGGAAATAAAGAAGGTACAGTAATTGGAAAATATGAACTTGGTGATAGAAATGATGCTGGAGCGAGTATGATAGAATTTTACAAGACCAGTGACTTCTTCATTGCAAGACCTTTTTTCATCACTATAAACAGCAGCTATACACATGAACTTCACAAGATGGAATGCAATGGAATCAAGTTGACTATATCTGTAGAAAGAGATGATGGGAGAACTCAATATCACCAGTCAGAACAATGCCAGGGCCTGATTGTGTAACAGACCATCAGTTGTTCACAAGCAAGGTCAAACTGAAACTGAAAAAAATTAGAAGTCTATGAGAGCCAAGGAAGACCCTGAGTACATTCCCCCTTAATTAAATGACTATCTTATGAACAGATCTGATGAGTTGAACACTAGTAATCAAAGATCAGATGAGTTGTGGAAGTATATCATACATGAAGAAAACAAGAGGTTGTTAAAAAGACAGGAAAAAAGAAAAGACCAAACTGATGTCACAATAGACTCTGAAACTTAATCTTGAACTTCAAGTAGATAAAGTAAAAGAACTGAACAAAGATTTCAAGGGGTAACTTGAGAAGACAAAGTATTATAATGACATGTGCAATGAGCTTCGTAGAGAAAAGCAAGAGAAGAACATATTCTGCATTCCTCAAACTGAAAGAACTGAAGAAAAAATTAAAGCATTGAGTTGTAATGGTGAAGGATTCTAAGGGTAACCATTAGATGATGCAGAAAGCTTTAAAAGAAGATGGAAGGGATATACAGAATCATTATACCAAAAAGAGTTCACTGACGTTCAGTGATTTCAAGCAGTGTATATGATCAAGAACTCATGGTACTGAAAGAAAAAGTCTGAGCTCCCCTGAAGGCATTGGGGAAAAATAAAGAGCCAGGACTTCATGGAATATCAACAGAGATGTTTCAAAAATAGCTGATCAATTTTCAACCATTTCAGGAGGTAGCATATGATCAGCAACCAATTAAAAAAACAAAAGATTCAGAGCTTTAAGTGCTCACTTATCTAAGCCAAGAAATTTGGAAGAGAGCTACCTGGCCAACTGACTGGAAGAGATACATATTTATATCTATTCCCAAGAAATGTGATCCAATCAAATGTGGAAATTATTGAACAATATCATTTAAATCCCATGCAAGTAAAATTTTGCTACGGATCACTCAAAGTGACTACAGCAGTATATTGACAGGAAACTGACAGAAATACAAGCTGGCTTCAGAAGAAGATGTGAAACCAGGAATATCATTGCTGATGTCAGTTGGATCTTGGCTGAAAGCAGAGACTACCAGAAACATGTTTCCTGTATTTTATTGACTATACAAAGGTATTTGATTTTGTGGATTATAAAGAATTATTGATAATATTGTGGAGAATTGGAATTTCAGAACACTTAATTGTACTCTTAGGGTCTGTACATGGATCAAGAGGCAGTCATTTGGGAAGAGAAAAGTGACACTGAATAGTTTAAACTTAGAAAAGGTATATGTCAGGGTTGTACATTCTTACCATACCTATTCAATCTGTGGACTGATAAATAATACCAGAAACTGATCTATGTGAGGAAGAAAGGGGCCTTAAGATTTGAGGAAGACTCATTAACAACCTGTGTTATACAGATGACACATTTCTTGTATAAACTGAAGAGGGCTTGCATCACCTATTGATGAAGATCGAAGACCACAGCCTTCCGTATGGATTGCACCTCAACATCAAGAAAACAGAAATCCTCCCGTCTTGGCCAGTAATCAAAGTCTTGATAAAAGAAGAAAAGATTGGGGTTGTCAAGCGTTTCATTTTGCTTAGATCAGCAATCAACACCCATGGAAGAATAAGTCAAGAAATCAAAACATGCATTTCATTGAGCAAATCAGCTGCAGAAGACCTCTTTAAAGTGCTGAAAATCAAAGGTGTCTCCCAGAAGACTAAGGTGTGTCTGACCCAAGTCACGTCATTTTCAATCACATCACATGCGTGCAAAAGTTGAACAATGAATACTAAAACAGAAGAATTGATGCCTTTAAATTGTGTTGGAGAAGAACATTGAATATACCATGGACTGCCAAAAGTACAAACATACTTGTATTGGAAGTACAATCAGAGTGTTCCTTAGAGACAAGGATGGTGGGACTGCGTCTTACGTACTTCGTTGTCAGAAAGAATCAGTCCCTGAAAAAGGACATCATGTTTGAGGAAATACAGGGTCAGTGGAAAAAGATGGACTGACACAACAGCTACAAAAATGGTTTGAAACACACCAACCATTGTGGGTGGGACACGGGACTGGGCAGTGTTCAGTTCTGTTTTTCAGAGTGTCCCTGTGAGTCAGAAATGACTTGACAGTACCTAACAACAATAAAAATATATGTATATATACACACACATATATATATGTGAATGTGTATACCTGTAACTGTATGTATATACATATAATATATATAACTACATTTATACTTGAGAGTGCATTTTGTGTTATCATTTTCATTTATGTATGTAATTTATATATAAAACTACATGTATATACTATATGTATATATGTAATTTGTATATACAGGTATACTTAATTGTCTGAGATTAAATTTTGTGTTAACATTTTCGTATGTACAAACATGCTTTCTTTATACATAGAAATTATCACGGTTTTCTTTATATATACTTATTTTTTATATTGTAGGTTGTAGAGCACAAAGTAAATGGAATATAACATTAACATGTTCATATATACAATGAATTTTGCCTTAAATAGTTTTCCTTACTACTTTTTTGTAGTCAGGAGTTGTGTCCTAAAAAATATGCATTATAAATTTTAACCTCTATGCCTGTGGTTGGAAACTCTGATAGCAGAGTAGTTAAAGGCTATGATTCTCAACCAAAATGTTGGCAGTTTCAGTCCATAGGGCCCTTCTTGGACACCCTATGAGGCAGCTTTAGTCTGTCTTGTTTTAGAAACACCCCTCCTCCCCCCTCTCCCTCCCTCCCCCTTCCCGTCCACTTTCTCCTCCTCCTCCTCTTTCTAGAATGAAAGTCAGATTCTTTATCAGCTGCTAATGTGGATAGCCCCAAGTTTTGAACATGTTCATTTGATTTTTTTTATTCTTCCTTGATTTTGGAACTGAGACTATCCATCCAACCACATTTCATTTAACGTGTTGATAAAACCATTAAAAAATTAAGAAGAAACAAAAGAAAAGTCCATCAATATTGACTAGGAATAGCCAAGAAGCGAGTTGAATACTAAAACTAGTAGTTAATCCTGTAGCATACAATTAAAATCATGAATTCATACTAGAAAAAGTGCTATGTAACTCATTGCTCAATGTCATTATGGTCACCTTTGACGCACTCCCTGTTGGAAGCTTTGCACTGACGTCAGGGCCTAATCCATCTTTCAAAGCAATTTGGGAACTCTTTTTCTGGAAACCCTGGTGGTGTAGTGGTCCAGTTCTACCTCTGGTAGTCTACAGATCAACTGTTCAAATCTGGCAGGTGCTCCATGGAAACTCTGTGGAGCAGTTTTACTGTGTCCTAAAGGGTCTCTATGAGTAAGTATGGACTTCACAGCAGTGAGTTTAGTGTTGGGTTTTTTTCTGGAATGGCCGTTTGAGCTGTTACAGTATTACCCTTCATTTCCTCAATGGCATCAAAATGTTTTCCTTACAATATTTCCTTTATCTTCAGGTTAAGAAAAAAGTCAGATCCAGTGCGCACAGAGGGTGTTCCACTACAGTTATGTGTTTACTAGCCAAAAACTCCCTCCCAGACAATTATACAATAAAGTTCGCAAAACCACTACCCTGCCACCGTGTGCAATGGCCGTTTCAGAAACAGTTTCAAGATTGCATTGAAGAGTGGACTAGGCTCTGACATGAGTGCGTAGCTTTTCGAGGGAAATATTTAAAGGTGAGTGTAGTGATAGTCAGCAGGGAGATATGGAGCCCCTAGAACAATCAAGTTCTTGGACTTCATTATAGGACCCCATATACTTTACTTAGCATTATGACAAAGAAGTTCAAACTTAGGCCAGAACACGCCCTCTTCATCATTCCAACTACTAATTAAAGTTACTAAGAATAAAATAAACAGTGGTGTTTTTAATTTCAGTAAATTTTCTGGAACTTATTTTCCTTTTACTTAGCCAAGCCAAGTCGGATCTAAAGGCATGACAATTTTTAGATGAGTTCTAAATTTCCTTCATAGTCCACTCTTCTACAATTCTCTGTGTTTGAGTATCTCAGGTTCAGTCTTACATTTATTAGAAATGAAAATGTGATTTAATGATGCTGTAGGTAGAACCAGTAAGAGCAAAAAGAATTTTCAGATAGTGTTTTATAGAAAACTCAAGAAGAAGAACAAAACTAAAGACTCTGTTTATGAAAGTAAACATGTACTTTACAATGTAACCAGCATGTGTTCCCAAAAAATCCTACCACTATCTTGCAGTTTATTTTTAAGGAAGCTGTATTTTTCAGCTCTATGGATGAAATTCTTATCCTGCCAACCCAGTGAAGTCTACTAGTCTGAAATAATATATACTGGCATTATTATCTGAGGAAATTAATTACTATGAATAAATATTGTGGTTTATACATTACAGAAAAATAAAACAGCAAATAAAATTTGTGTGATATAGATAAAAGCATCTCTTCTAATTTATGTAATTCCAAGGTACTCTGGAGCAGTTATTTTCAAAGTGTTAGAGCTCTGTCTACTTCTGGCTAGAATCATTTTTGCAACTCAATCTTGTTTGTCAATCTTTATTGAAATAGCCAAGCCAAGCGCCGTGGAGTCGGATCCGACTCATGGCGACCCTAGAGGCCAGACTAGAACTGCCCTCTAGAGTATTCAAAGAGCACCTGTGGATTTGAACTGCTGACCTTGTGATTAGCAGTGGTAGCACTTAACCCATCTTCCCTGATAACAAAGTTGTTTTTTTTCCTTATATGCATTTAATTAGATTGTACGCAAGTAAAAATTCCCATATAAATCATATGTTTTCCCCTTATTTGTTTCCTCAGAAAATATGGAGAAATAGGAGATTTGGAAAAGTAATGCTCTTGCTTACAGAAAATACATTTCAATCCTAGTTTTTTCACTGGCTTTAAATTCTTTCTGACACGAAAATCCCTGGGGTCAAAATCCTATTTAAAGTTCACATTTGAGTTTATAATGGTTCTGCTTCTTGCTGATGTAGATTTAATCAGAATAAGAAATAAGAGGAACATATAACCTTTTACATCTAAAACAGATTACATAATGTTTGCAATTAATAAGTATCACTTCATGAGTAAATGGCATTCTGCATAACAATTATATAGCATCATTAATATCACTGGTAAATGTCAAAGTACTCAAATGTCAAAGTATTTTCTTTATTTTACAGATACTCTACTGGGAACAAATGGTGCAACCCCTGTGATTTGATAATAAAATGGCCCTAGGATTGGGGGGAAAAAATCACAAACACAGGGTGAAGGGCTTACTTCAACACCTCCCTGAATATTGGGCTTGAAAAGTTACTCCTTTAGTTGAAGCTGTACTGTCAATTTAGAATCAGTTAGGGTATTGGGATCTTGAAATGCTTGTTTTGGCAGTCAAAAATCAGACCTAGCATTTTGTAGAGTATGGATTTAATTACCCTCTTAAGCTGTGATTATCATAGCTAATGATTTTACTGAGTGAGGACTCCATTGGAAAAGAACCAGAGTAAAACACTCTGTTCAGCATTTTGTGCATTATTTTATATCATTTTAATAACTGAAATTTTATAACTCAAATCCACGTCTCTTTGGGTACCCTCTCATGTAGGCTGTTTGCGGCAAACTTTTCAGGAAGAAAAGCTAGTATTTTCCATGTTCTCCTCTCCTCAATCTCAAAAATGTTTCTGCCATTACAACCCGGAACCCCTGTTGGTGTCCTGGTTAAGGACTGCGGCTGCCAACCAAAAGGTTGACTGAATTCACCAGCAACTCCCTGGCAACCCATGGGGCAGTTCTACTCTGTCAGGATCACTATGAATCAGAATTGACTCGATGGCAACAGGCCTGGTTTGGGGTTTTATCACCACCTAATAAAGTTTATTTTGAAGACTTTTCATGGTATACCAATCCTTTACTTCAGGGGGAACCTTAAAGTCTTTCTTCCTTCTTCCTTCTTCCCTTCCTTGCTTCAGCCTACCTAGCTTCTTTTTTCCCTCTTTCTGCCTACCTACATTCCTTCCTTCTTTTCTTACTTCCTCCATCTGAGTGTGTTACTGTGACATTTCTAAATTGCTACTGTGTTTTAGGTACAGTACCAATTAAGAGGAATAAAGCACTGAATACGAAATAGTCCCTGTTTCCAAGGATATTTTTGTTCTTCAGTCTCTTCCTTGTAGCTGCTTTTGGAAGATTTATCTTTGTTATTGAACTACCATCAAAGACCCTGGTCAGTAGCTTCTTTGATCACTTCAAATTTAGTCATGTCTCTGGCTATTTGATTCCCTTTTTTTTTATGCTCATTATTCATATCCAGGTTTATAATCTTCTTATCTTTGATTAGTTCTTCAAAGTTTATCTCAGATGTTGTTTTCCCATCAAAAGTTTGCTGAATTTTCATCCCAAATGACAACCCCTTTTCTTAAATTCTTTAACATCCTTAAACTCTTTCACATTGTCTGTCTCCTTTATGATATCTGAAACATTTGTTCTATGTCATCTATCCGTGAATACCTTAAAAAGAAAAAGCCACTGCCACTGAGTTGTGTCTGACGCATAGTGACCCTAGAAGTGGGCATAGAACCGCCCCATAGAGTTACCAAGGATATTCTGGAGGATTTGAACTGCCTACCTTTTAGTTAGCAGACATAGAATACCTTAGTTAAACAAATAATCATTAAAAATATCAGACAAATGCTTTATTTTATACTGGTTTTTATACTCATTGTGAACACAAAGATTCACCTAAATTGTCTTTGAATCTTCAGCAATCCCTAACAGATCATCTTGTTAGCTGTTTAATTAATATTTTTCAAGTTGAAATGTGCCTAGCATGTTTTGAACAATACTAGTCACACAGTGGTAAAGAGCTGGGCTGCTAACTGAAAGTTCGGCTGTTTGAATCCATCAGCTACTCCTTGGAAACACATTGGGCCATTCTACTCTGGCCTGGAGAATCTCTCGGAATCAGAATCAACTCTATGGAAATGGGTTTGATTACATGCATATTTATATATGTACAGTTTAGAAACATATATATGTATATATATTTTTTATATAATTAAATTTATATGTATCATTTACATATATGTATTTGGTTTATATGATTATCTGTATAAACCAAATATGTGTTTGGTTTATATATAAATATATTTGTTATTGTTCTTGTTGTGTGCCACTGGGTCAATTCTGACTCACAGTAGCTCTGTACTACAGAGTAGAACTGCCTTATGGGACTATCAGAGAGCAGCTGGTGATATCGACTCCAGATGTTTTGGTTAGCCATATGGGCTTTTAACCACCACTAGGCGTCGCTATAAATATGTTTACATATTAATATATGCCTATGTTTACAAACACATGTCTATATCTAGCTATCTATCTATACAAATACACGTGCATTTGTCATACTATGGTAGTTTGTGTGTCATGATGCCGGAAATTTGTCATCTTGATATACAACAGAAAGAAGCTAGCAGAGAGATTTGGGGACCTCATACTACAAAGAAGCAGTGGGAGTAGAATGCTTTCTTTGTAAAGGACCAGAGTCCCTGTGCCTCAGAAACTTCCAGTCCAGGGGAAGACCAAAAACAAAGACCTTCCTCCAAAGACAGCAGGGAAAGCCTTCTCCTGGAAATGATACCCAGGATTTGCATTCAGTCTACTGGATTGCGACAGAATAAAATTTCTCCTTTTAAAGCCGTCCACTAACGGTATCTCTGTTGTAGCACCTAATGTAACAGCTGAATATCATCAATCCAAACAAGGCCAGGATCCAGCAGTGAAAGAGATCATCAATCTCTTATGTGCAAGTTCAAGTTAAAGCTGAAGAAAACTAAAATAAGTGCATGAGAGCCAAAATAAGACCTTGGGTATATCTCACTTGAATTGGGAGCTTATCTCAAAACTATGTGGTATATGAGGGAAAGAATGATGTTTTCAAGGATTTCATTTCACTTGGGTCTACAACCAATGGGCATGGAATTAAAATTAAACCATGCACTGCATTGGGTTCAAAGAATTGCAAGGTGTTAAGAAGCAAAGCTACCATTTTGAAGACTAGCGTGTGCCTGACCAAGCCATGATACTTTCATTTGTCTTATATGCATGCAAAATCTATTCCATGAATAAAGAAGATTAAGAAGAATTAGTTGCTTTTATTGAGTTTATGGACAGATATTGAATAGATCATAGAATATTAGAAGAACAAACAAATCTGTCTTAAAAAATAAAACACAGCCCCAGTGCTCCTTGGAAGTGAAGAAGGCAAAACTTTGTCTGGCATACATTAGGCATGTTATCAGGAGGTACTAGTCCCTGAAGAAGGACATTGTGCTTGGTACAGAGTCAGCAAAAAGGAGGGACATTTGATACGATGTTTTACACAGTGGCTTCAATAATGGGCCCAAACACAATGATTGTGATGAGGGTACAGGACCTGATTGTTTCCTTCTGTTGTACATAACATTGCAGTGAGTCAGAACAATCATGTGTGTGTGCATCTGTGTGTAATATATCACATGCCATCATACTTAGAAAATAAAATAAATATTAAATCTAATTTGGCTTGGCAATAGTATAACTACTTACATTCAACAAGAGAAGCAGTATTATAATGATGGGAAGAACAGTATCTGATTTTTTCAAATTCTGCTGTCAAGTGTTTCAGATCAATGAACATTGGTTCTGACAGAGTGACAACTCTTTGTATCACATTTGCCCTTTACATGTGTCTGTGCAAGTCCTTGTCCATCACAAAATTTTACCTAGTCCTTTGTGCCTGACACCCTGCTCAGTAATGACTGTCCCTCTTGGCCATTGAAAACCCCAAGATTCATCTTCACAGCTTTTTACTTAAACTATATAAAGTAAATGACTCACAAAGAAAATGAATAAAACCTTTAAAAACAATATCCCTAAGATATACGATAGCTGCCTTCAGAGTTTAGGAAACAGAAAATAAGAAACTTTTAAGCTCCTAGTTCAAGTTAACACACTTTTTTAAAAGGTGGCAATTGGTCTAAAGAATTTTAGTATCGTTGCCTTGTAAAAAAAAATAGGAAGTCTACTGTATGCAATTTTTTAAAAAAAGACATTTCACTCCTAAGGCAGAAAAAAGCATAAAGAAAACATTAGGTCTATTCAAGGTCTTTTGCTAAAGATATATTTTCTCAAGAACTTGATAAACATGCCTTATTATTTTTTGTTTATAGTTATAAATATTCCCATGTAACAGATTAGAGTAGGTTCATTTTCTACTACATTACATTTATATTTCATTTTCTTATATAGCCAAAGCCAAGTGCCATTGAGTCGGACCTGAATTATTAAATTATATTTTTATGTGCAACATCTGACAAATTTTAAGGCAAATACATCCATGCTTTCCCCACTCCAACTTGTCTTTGAGGATAGACTATCACAAGCAAAATTAAGCTGGTGTTTCACTGAGTTTCTAGTGGGCATAGGACCAAGACTCTGCCTTGAGTACTATCTGATTCTTTTGGAAAGGATCCCAGGCACTGCTTTTATTTATCATTAGAACAATGAAGCTTTGAGAAAACTCTGAAGTGATTTTGAAGGGAAGGAAATAAGAAACCACATAAATCTTTTGGTAGTGAAGGTAGCCAACCTGGAACATTAAAATGTTAGTTCTCTAACTTTATAGAAAGATACACCTACGTTAATAGATACTTACAACTAATTTCACAGTATAGCATTGTGCATATGAGAGTAAAAAGTCTTGGTTCCAAACAGCTGGCTATTATTGTCTGCCAACCAACAATAAATAAATATAAATTATTGTAAGTTTATAGTGATTGTGTGACAATAAATTTTAAAAGCTCTTAAAATTATAAAAAGTTATTGGATATTAGAAACAAGTAGTGATTTTAATTGACTGGTATAGGGACCCAACTGCATGGGTCATAACAAATTTTGAATAAATTTACAAATAATAGGCATTCCAGAACACTTACTTGCATTCATGTAGAACCCATACATAAACCAAAAGGCAATTAATTGTTTGTAGAACACAACAGGACTCTGAGGTTTCGGGGATTTTTTAAATCACAAAAGTCATGCTTCAGAGTGTATCCTTTTACCATATTTATTCAATCTGTATTCTGAGAAAATAATCTGATCAGATGGACTAATATTAAGAAAAATGGAGTATCACGATTGGAAAAACATTCATTAACCCCTGCAATATGCAGATGATAAACCTTACTTGTTGAAACTGAAAAGAACTTGAAACATTTACTGATGAAGATGAAAGGCAATGGATTACACCTTAACATAAAGAAAACAAAAATCCTTACAACTGGACCAGTGAACAAGACCATGATAAATAGAGACAAGATTGAAGTTGTCAACGATTTTCTTTTACTTGGATCCATAATCAATGTCAACAGAAGCAGCAGTCAGAAAATCAAGGAATGCACTGCATTGGAAAAGTCTGCTGCAGAAATCTCTTTAAAGTGTTAAAAGGCAAAGATGTAATTTTGTGGACTAAGATCCTCCTGACCTCAAGCCATAGTATTTTCAATTGCCTCATATGCATATGAAAGCTTTTCAGTAAATAAGCAAGACCAAAAAAGAATTGAGGTCTTTAATTATGGTGTTGACAAAGGATACTGAATATACCACAGACTGCCAGAAGAACAAACAAGTCTGTTTATGAAGAAATATAGCCAGCATGCTCCTTAGAAATGAGAATTGTGAGGCTCTGTCTCACCTACTTTAGAGAAACCAATCCCTGGAGAAACATATTGTACTTGGTAAAGAAAATCATCAGCAAAAAAGAGAAAGTCTGTTGACAAGACAGAATGACATAGTGGCTGCAATAATGAGCTCAAGTATAATAACAATTTTGAGGATGATGTAGGACCAGGCAGTGTTTCATTCTGTTGTACGTAAGGTCGCTGTCCCTTCAGTACCAACTCGCTGGCACCTAACAACGGTAATAGCAACAGTATCTCTTACAGCAAGATAAAATACAGAGGTAGATCTTCCATTTACTGCTCTTTTAAGCCATTCTGCCAGTGAGTTAGAAAGATTGTAAGTGGACTTAAATAAACTGAAGGCTGTTAAAAATTCTAACGGATAGACTTTCAGTTTCTGCTTGGAGATAAAGAGAACTGGACAGAGAATCTTTTTGACCTTTATAATAAATCAAAAAGAGTCATACAATCTGAAAGTTCCCAGATTTTCTTGAGCTAATCAGAGAGCTAAGGTTGCAAAATAAACAAGCAACATAAAGTATTTTAAAACACCACATGAAGACAGATACAGTACGTGAACACTTGCTTACTTGGGGCAGAAAGAGCCAGAATACTAAGAAAAATTTATCAAGAATGGTATACTAATTGGTAGAGCCTGTCTGTACTCTGGTGAGAAAACTGTAAAGACCCTGGAGCTGAAAATGTAAAGGGTATTCATTCCTTTTTGCAGACGCTGTCCCCAAGAACCACACTTGGAATGATTTCTGATAAAGCTTCCTTCATAGTGCCTGGGGAAGAAAACAGCCATAGCTAGGGAACTGAAATAAAGCTATATCCAAACTCTTCTTTCTCGTCTCTGTCATAGACAGATATTTCTCTATGAGTCTCTGTTTCTGCAAATTGCATGAGCAGAGGCATGATAATCTTTTGTTCTGGATTAGCTTTCTGAAGACAGTGCACAGCCTTGGAAGATACAATGTCCTTCTTGTAAGCAGAAGCAGGCTTGTTAGCTACCAGTAAAATAAAGATGATCACTCTCCTTGTGACAAAAATTCAGTTGTGCTTGCAAATTTACATAAGTAGCCAGCACTCCCTCAGTTTGTGGTTCCTTAGCAATTGTATCCTCCGAAAATCTGTATTGTAAATCCTAAATCTCTATACCTGTAAAGGTAGTTCCATTTGGGAATAGAGTTTTCCTCAAAACATGAAGGAGACCACATCATTTTAAGGTATATCTTAAGTTAAAAGCCTTTAAGAAAAAAAAAAAAAAACAGAAAAAAAAATTAGGCACAGAAAAGAAAGCACAGATGGAGAAAATAGGTGTTTCATCTCACAGATATATTAAGGAACCAAGAAACAGAGGCTAAAAAGAGACAATAGCCTTGTCAACAAAATGAGATAGTTATCTCCTAGAATTGTTGCTCAGAATTGAGAATTCTAGCCCTGGTGGGGCAATGGCAGTTCTAGTCTGCACACATAGGATCACCATGAGTGGGAATTTGCTTGATAAGCACTAACTGCACATCCATTTTAATTTTCATCTTACTGTTTAATAACTTACTGAGAGAAGTGTTAAAGTCTCTAATCAGAGCAGTATTTGTCTATTTTATCTTTCACTTTTAACAATTGTTGCTTCATGTATTTTGAGGGTTGGTGAGTTTTGGAAGGCGTATCTTCCAAGGTGTCTCTCAATGGGTTGAAGTCACTAACTGTTCAGTTAATAGTTGAGCTGGTACTTAACCATGAGTCAGATCCAACTAGGCGGCACTTGGCTTGGCTGGCAGTACTTAACCATTTCTGCCACATGATGACTCCTCAAATGAAAATAGAAGACCTGAACAACATTATCAATCACATAAGCTAATTGGCACTTACAGAAGACTTCACCCAACAACAGCTTTATTTTCAAGAACATACAGAATACTTTTTACAAGGACACTTAAAGTTCATGTGAATATAGAGTGCTCTGAAACAAAGTAAGACAAAATAAAACCCTGGCAAGCCAAATATAGTAAAAATCACAAGAAATATACTCTCAGAAAATAATTACACTAGAAATCAATAACAGCTACCTGAATCACCCTGAAATGTTTGGAAATTTAACACTCACTTCTAAATAACACATAGATCAGAAAGAAACTGTCAAGGAAAATAAAAAATGCTTTTGAAATAAATGAAAATAAGAATACACAATGTCAAAAACAATATGACACAGCTAAATCAATAATTAATTATAAATTAATAGCATAAAATAAAAAGCCTTAAATCAATCACCTACTCTTTCATGTTAAGAAAATAGAAGAAGCAGAAGAACAAATTAAAGCTAGTTGAAATCTCTCTTAGAAGAAGTATATCCAGAATGCTCTTTAGATGCAAAGATGGCAAGACTTTTCTCACATATGTTGTACACGTTATCAGGAGAAATCAGTTCCTGAAGAAGAACTTCATGATTGGTAAAGCAGAAGGACAGCAAAAAAGAGGAAGTCTTCCTCCCCCAAGAGACAGATTGATACAGTGACTGCAACAGCAGACTCAAGCCTAGCACACTATGAGGATAAAGCACAACACGGCAGAGTGTGTAGAGTCGTTACAAGTTGGAACCAATTGAATGGTACCTGGCAACAACAACAAAAAACTGGTCGAACAACTGAAAAACAATTACTGCAATTCCTCAGTTTAACAAATTGAATATTAAAATATATGATTATCTCAAGACATTTTTAAAAACATTGACAAAACTCAACATCTGTTCATAATAAAAACTCTCAGTACATTTGAAATAGAGGATATCTACAGTCAGTGATATACTTAAAAGTAAAGGAAGAAACCTTTCTATATAAGATAGGAAGCAAGATCACACTGTCTTCACTCATGATGTCTATTCAACGTCATATTGGCGTTCCAAACCATTGATGAAGAACTTGACTGCTAACTGAATGATGTCTAGTTAGAATCCACCATCAATTCTTTGCAAACCCTGTGGGGCAATTCGACTCCATCCTACTGTGTGGTCACTATGGGTTGGAATCAACTTGATGGCAACTTTTTCTTTCTTTTTTTTTATTCAAATGAAGCTAGATAAACAGAAGGCATACAGATTGGACCTGAAAGAAAAACAACCTAAAAAGTGTCTATTTCCTCAGAACGTAACTGTCAGAGTCTTGTAGTGTTTACTGTCATACAATCAATATGTAGATGTTTCTCTACAGGAAGCTACCACTAAGAAAGTAAAATGTTCAGGATTTTTTTTTTTAATCCTGTAGTCTGAAATATCTGAAAATATTTTTGAGGAAAACTTTTTTTATTGCAATCTAACTTCTATTACAATCTATTAGAAGCCACACTGGGTTGTTATCCCTATAATGCAAGTTCCTCAGAATTTCATAGATTTATTTCATAGGTTCTTTGATAAGAAATTGAGTTCTGGTTGACTTTTTTTTTTTTTTTTAGTGAAGATGGAGATCTGATCTATTACCCCTTACTGAGGATCATGACATTATTGAGTGATATCGCATTTCCAAACAAAAGCATAGACAACAAAAATCTGCTTCCTATACCTAAAAAAGAAACATTACTTAAGAACTGCTGATTGTATACCTTCTGTAATCTGAGGGTTGGAGGGGAAATATGCAATCCCAGAGAGAACCAGTAAGTACAAAGACTTCCTCTTTTCCAGCAGTAGAAAAGTACATGATGCTTAGTAAAGTATCCAGTGAAAGTGAGTCAATTCTGACTCATAGAGACCCTATAGACAGAGTATAACTGCCCCCTAGAGTTTTCAAGGAGAATCTGGTGGATTTGAACCGCTAACCTTTTAGTTAGCAGCCATTGCACATAATCTTACACCACTAGGGTTTCCTAGTGCAGAGCAAGCACAAAGAAGACCCTCAAGACAGATTGACAGGGTGGCTGCAACAAGGTGATCAAACACAGCAAGGTTTGCAAGGGTGACATAGAACTGGGCAATGTTTTGTTCCGTTGTACACAGGATCACTGTGAGACACAAACAATCAACAACAACAACAGGAGAGTGGATTGATTGTTCTTTCACCTTGACACATACCAGCTACCAAAGTAAATAAATAAATTAAAATTTAAAAAAAAAAAAAAAAAAACTGTCACAACCATACGGGACAGTTTAGAATCTTCCCACAGAGTTTCAGGGAGTGGTTGGTGGATTCAAGGAGCTGACTTTCTTTGATTAGTGACTGTAACACTTAACCACCATGCCACCAGAGTTTCCCACTCTAGTTCTGGCAGTCCCTTGAATCTGTGTCTTCAGAACCCAGCTCAGACTCTGAGGAAAAGGACATTTTCAGTGATTAGGAACTTCCCTGGTACTTTTTCTGTGCTTTGAGTTGCGTTGCAAAGCTTTTCCTAAGAAATAATGAGCAAAGTGACTATAAAGTGTCAGCAATGGAATGGTGCTATGTAATAGATGGCATTTTCTACATGTCCATTTTAAAGGCATATTATCTAGAAACTCTTGAAAATATGCAGTTCACTTTTGTCTACTTAAGATTTGATGCCAATTTAACCAACAGAAGAAAGTATGCCCTAAAGAAGATACATCACAAAATATCACTGCATCTTTAGATTAGAGAAACCCACATGAAGATACTTAATTTGTCTGTCATACCAGGTTTCTCTGCCTAGAACATAATAAATGAACATGATAGCTGTCATTTATTATTTTAATTACCAAGCAAGTAGATGGATTCTGGATAATAAAAGAAAGAGAATATGCTGAATATTAACATAAGGAAAGTACCCAATTTCATTTTAAATGTGACTATTAAAAGCTTCTTTAAAAAAATTAGAGATTCACTGACATTTAGGAAAACAGTGAAGGCCCATACAGATTTACACCTTAATACAGGTGCTTCTGTACATGCTTTCTATTAAATACATTCCCGGAAACACACACAAGCATTTACTATTGAATGTTACTTTTAAAAGTGCATTTTTGCAATTTTTTTCTAGGTGCATAGAAACTGGAATAGTTTTTTTCCCCTGATTTATCACACCATAAATGCCTTTCATCCTCACCCTTTATATTCATCATACTCTAGGCAAGTTCCTTTCTCCCTCCCTCACATCTTCATTCTTGGGATCTTCCTGAAATGATCTTTTCCCCATCCCTACCTTCCTAGATTCCACACATTATTTGAGGCTCAGTTAAATCTTCTTTTCTCAAAGACAACTTCTTTGACTTTCTGATTTGCAATATTGTTATCTCCCTCCCTCAGTTACTACTCTCCAAAAAGGAAAATAATAATAATAATAATAAAAAGGATTTTATCCTTAACATCTGCCCCTTTCCTAATCTCTTTTGTTTTTGGAATAGCATCACGTGAAAAAAGTATCTCCTGTCTTTATCTCTAGCTTCTTAGTCAAGCTGTGGACAACATGTCCAAAGTATGTAATATATAGTCTTTCCATCTTTGCGTCTAAGGCCCAAGCCAGTTTTACTTCTTCCAGGACAGATGCGTTTGTTTTTCTGGCAGTTTATGGTGTATTCAATATTCTTATCCAACATCACAAATCAAATGCATCAATTCTTCCCTGTCTTCCTGTTCATGATCTGACTTCGTGTGCATATGATTCAGTAGATAATACCATGGCTTGAGTCAGCTGTACCTTACTATTCAGTGTGGTGTCTTTACTTCTCAACACTTTAAATAGATCTTTCTGCAGCAGATTTCCCCCATACAGTGTGTCTTTTGATTTTCTGACTGTTGCTTCCATCATTATTGACTGAAGACCCTACTAAAGTCCTGAGAGTTCTACCTTAAAATATACTTTCACTGTCTTTAACACTAAAATTTTCAGCTAACCCTTTACCATCCACAGCTTAGTTAGTTCAACAATTCTCTAAGAATTGTTCTGCTTCTTCTTCTTTGTCTCTCAACCACTAGAGACTTTTTTCCAGCAATCACAGTGATCATCTAAGATTATAAAGTTGCTCATATCACTCCTCTATTTAAATCTCTCCAGTATCTTAATATCTCACTTAGAAAAATTTAATGTCCATCCAAAGGTTACTGTATTCATCACAATGCACCTGCACATACAATGCAGTCAGCAAAACAACATACAATGAGCATATTATTTATACAAAAATAGGTAAGCAAGCACTCAGTCAACGATCAGACTCCCGCACTGCTTCATCTCTTCTCACTCCTGCCTTTGTTCTCTCTACTGCAGCCGTGCTGCTTAACCTGAAAAACGGACACTCATTGTATGGACCTTTGCAGTTGTTCCGTTTGCTATGCAGCCTGATTCATGAGCTTACCTAGGTCTCTACTTCAACACCACATCATCAAAGATGGATTCTAAGACTGGGGCACTGTATACACACACACACACACACACACACACACACACACACACACACACATATATGTATATGTGTATATATATACATATATACGTATACTATTATGATTGAATGAAAATTATATCCCTATATAAATTTGAATGCTCACCTATATGCAGCCCCCACTTCTCTCCCTGGTGGTGACAGCACACTCTTCCTCTCTACTATATACAAGTCCTATCCTCCCAACAGTCTCCTACCCTCTCCTCTGCACCCACTCCCCTTCCTCCGGTAAGAGGTCAGCAGGATGATATCCTATAGACACATAGAACCATAGAGTGCCCACAAAATGTGGTCACTCTGTGTCACCACATCCAATCCATTGCTGTCCGAAGAGTTGACTTTAATTATGATTTGTGGACAGGGGTAGCATCAGGGTCAGGGGCCATGTTTCCAGGGGAATCCCGAAGCCCCTGGACCATCAATTGCATCTTTTAGTAGAGATCTCAGGGTGTACTGCTATTCATTCTTGTGTTGCCAATGAGACTCAACTTTGTGAGCTCCGTCGCAACTATCACTGGTGGTGGCTGGGCACCTTCCAATTCTTAGGTCACAAGTCTGGGTAGACATTCACTCACGTGGGTCCTTTCTGTCTTCTGGGTTCTCTCTCCCCCATCCCGTGTCGTTACAGACCCGGGTGGTCATCCATTCCTGCTGAGTTGGGACCATTTTCTGTACCCTCAGATGACAATTTGGTAGCTTTTAAGACCCCAGACACCACTCACCAGTATGGGGTACAGAGAGCCCTCATCAGCAAAACGCTTAGTTGTACCACTTGGCCTTGATTTTGTCTGAGAGGCCCCCCCCCCCCACTGCTCCAGCTGCTCTGTCTTTGTAGTATTGGGTTAAGATGGAGGGAGTACACAAATTGTTTTTAAATCCCGTTAATATTGATCTTCTTAGTAACGTGTGCTGTTATCAAGTTTGCTCAACCAAATTTTTAACAACTATCTAAACCCTCCCCCATCACCCTTCCACCCTCCCCACACTTGCAGACATCAAAGAGTCTTTTCTTCTATGCATGAGTCTGATTTTAAGTTCTTATCGTAGAGGTCCCATACAATATTTGTCCTTTTGTCACTGACTGCTTTCTCTTAACAAAATGTCCTCCAATTGAAATCATGTTATGAGATGTTTCTTGAAATCATCATTGTTCTTTACCATTTCATAGTGTTCCACTGAGTCTATATACCATAGTTTACCTATCCTGGGGCACAATACATTAACAATGAACCTAGACCATCTTGCAGGGGCAGGAAGTGAAGAAATACTAAAAATAAATAAATGAATACACAGAAATAAACATATGAATAAATAGATAGAAATAGATAAATAAATAAAAAAGCAAACTGTAGCGCTGAGGTAAGTATGTCGAAGAACATGTTAGCCATCTACAGAGGTTCCCAATAACCAAAGCAGGAACAATCTGAGAAAAAAAGCAAACACCAAGATTTATGTTATAAAACCAAAGTTTAAAATAAATGCTCAAAGGGGTATGTTGATAGTAACAAATGATTAAGCAATTAAATGGAAGAGAATAGACAAATTCCTGTGTAGAAAATACCTAATAACTGATGTAGATCTATTATCAAGGTGGGGAGCATCAAAAGTGGCAGCATAACTCTTGTCACAGATTGAACTGTGTCTCCAAAAAGTATTTCAACTTGGTTCAACTGTGATTCTCAGTATTGTGTGATTATTCTCCATTCTGTGATTGATGTAATTCTTGTATGTGCTGTAAATCTCAATCTCTGACAGTGATTAATGAAGCACGATTAGATTATATGAGGGAGGATGAGGGTGAGATGTAACTCAGTTGCTCTGGTCACACCCTGGTTTTAATGTAAAGGAAGTTTGCATGGGGTGTGGACTGGATCCCCTTTTTATCCTACAAAAGATTAAAGGGAAGGGAAAGGAAGTAAGCAGAGAGTTGGGGACATCATACCAAGAAAACAGTGCCAGGGCAGATTGCGTCCTTGGATCTGAGATTCCTGTGCAGAGAAGCTCCCAGACCAAGGCAGGATTGATAACCAGGACTTTTCTCCAGAACTGACAAACAGAGAAGAACTTCCCCAGGAGATGGTGCTCTGAATTTGGATTTCTGGCCTCTTAAACTGTGAGAGAATAGATTTCTTTTGTTGAAGCCATCCACTTGTGCTGTTTTCATTACAACAGCACTAGATAGCTTCTCTCTCCTGAGGTGAAGACTGTACAGTTAGTACTTTCTAAATATTGTAGTCTACCAAGCCAAATTCACTGCCATTGGGTTGATTCTGACCGATAGTGACCCCACAGACAGAGTGGAACTGCCCCGTAGAGTTTCCAAAGAGTGTCTGGTGGATTTGAATGGACAGCTTTGGGTTAGCAGCGGTAGCACTTAACCACTATGCCACCATGGTTTCCAGTCATTATAAAATAGAAAGTAGAAAATGAGCAACGTTAGAGTGAAGTAATATTTCAAACTCTGTCTTAGTTTGGCAATCAAGATTGACACCTATCATGATAAGTTAAATGGATAGTATTTGTCCTTGATATGATGTGGCGAGAGAAGAATTTTACCTCTATAGTTTCAAATGAGGGACATTCTACAAAATACCTAACCAGAACTCCTGAAAACTCCTGATTAATGGGTGACCAGGCTTTCCTCAAAGGAGATCTCAAGGAACCAGGAGGAGTCCACCAGCCTAAAGGATGGCTGTTTGTGACTCTACCCAGTGATTCTAAAGAAGAAAGGCTCAGCAGTCTGCTTTCATAAGGATGGTAGCCCCAACAATAGTCCCTTTGGGGCAGTCAGCTTTGTAACACATGGGGTCATCAACTTGACAAGAACTTTTTTAGTTAATGATATTGGTACATTAATTATAATATATATATTGTAAGATATTAATAATGGTAAAACACCAGTCGGCTTGATGAAAACTTTCTATACTCCTTTACCTTTTTTCTGCAAATCTAAAATTAATCTAAAAAATTATTAAAGATACAATAAATATTTATGCTTAACTCACCAAAACCAAACAAAATCTGTTACCAGTTGAGTCAATTCTGACTCAGAACAACCCTATCAGACATATAGATGGTATGGAATACTTCATCAATAGAAATTTCAGACTAAAATTGTGCACAGAGTCCATCCTTTTATGTAAAAAAAAAAAAAAAAAAAAAAGGTTGAAAGAAGTTTCTTATCTCCTTTTGAATTTTCCTTATGAATCTTTTTTTAGGCATTTCATTCATGCAGACGTTTTGTTTCAGTTTGTCTATGTACCTGTAATTTTCAAGGATGTCCTCTAATAAAAAATACGTTAGTTTACTATTTTGTAAAAATGATACAAAGCCTGAAAAGGTAGAAAAGTAATCTCTGAATATTTCAAACTTGAAAAAGTATGTATGTGGCTATTTTCTTAGAAGGTAATCACATATTTCATATTATTTTCTTAACTGAAAACAATTTCTGCTGTGTTTTCACTCACACAATAATTTTATCAAGATCCATTAATGTGTTGTGTGACCCATTTGAAGTAGAAGGACTTAATGACCTAGTCTGTTGTCAGGAGGTTGACTATTTCTCAATTTAATCTATGCACAGAACAAGATGTATTTTGTTTATAAAGTCAAATACCTTCTACTGCTGAATCGTCTGTCATTCATCCATCACTGGCCTGAGCTATTAGAAAACCATTTTTGCCCTTCACAGATCTGTTTCAGTTGTCTGTTTGACTTTGACCATGGAGACCTGACCATAGCATAACTTTTGACCAAGGAAACAGCTTGTTCATTTGTATTCCTGCTTTGGGGAATTGCTTTGTTTTCTTATACTGACAGGGGAGGAAATACTGACAAGATGATATTGAACCAAATTCAAGCCAGCCAGTTTGGGTCATTATCTTATGTGCCAAGCAGCAGCAATACATTGGGCCTGAAAACAAAGTAACTTTTAAACCTCCTAATGCCAAATCTCTTTAATAATTTATCATCCTCCTACCCATTATCATCATTTTAGCACTGGAGGGATGCCACTGTAATAAGACTTCAGTTTCATTTTATACTTTAAAACATTTTACTTTAATTCAGAAGGATTTAGCATAATAACAAGAGGTAATGTATCTTTGAGTTTTTTTCAATGACTTTTTAATAAGGTTTAAACCATTTAGAGCTTCTATAATTTTTCATAAAGGTGTTTGGGAATGTATTAATGAAATGGTTGAGGGAAGAATAAACACTGCTTTTTGAGTGATACTCACAAGAATAATGTGGACACTTTTCAAAGATTGTCCTAAATTGATTGATGTCAACTGTTTTTCAATGGGAAACAGAATGTGTAATTGTGAGTCTTTTAGTATTTAAGATGTGGAAGTTTATTTTTCTTCCACAAGTTCACAGCTTTTTAAAACAGAACAAGCTATAATTGACTGGTTCAGATCTACGTAATAAATGATAGTGTTGTAACTCTGATCCATCTGTCTGCTCAACCATTAAGCCATCTTGAGGCCAATGTATTATTTTCGTAATGCCATGCTATGAAAGTTTTCTGTATAGAAGTATACACATCACAAGAATCACCTTTAATGTAACTGATATATTCAATCCACATATGATTATATTTTTGTAGCCAGTTGCCTGGCTTTTAAATGATTTGTACCGAATTTCAAAGGCATGTATTAAATAATTTTTCAGAGATTAAATATCATTTCAGTGGCTTTACTTCAGTTATTCTTGTTCTCCGTCAATCACTTCAAGGGTTATAACAGAAAACTTGCTACACTTATTCTTAGATACATTTGTTTTTTTAAAATATATGAATAAGAATTAGAGTATGTGGTACATTTATTTTAAAATAGACTAAGTGATTCAGTTATTCTTTTAATCTCTTTTTCTCCAGCATTGCTTATGTTTATACAATGCTTTAAAATCTACAGCTTTCATAGTACTTTAGGCATTTGGTTTTCCCAAAGTTTACATAGCCAGGTGACAAAGCAGAATAGTACCTCATGTCACCCCCCAGTTTTTTCATTGCATGTTACCTTTTGTTAAAAACAGTCTTTTAAATAAGTCACATATGTAATGTTTTTTCTGTGTACTAGAGGATTTGCAGCCAAGCAAAAGGAGCTAACTCCGAAAAAGTATTACTTTCTTTTTTCCCATATAATATGTGGTATCAGGCCATTATGACTGCCTGCTCTCACTCAGCAACTTTCTTCCTAACTTGATGCTACTGGAACTTGCACGTGTCAGACACAGTTACTTTCATCTCTTATTTCAAAATCATGAAATGGAAATATTTTCTGACATAGCATAGTTGGAATTTATGCTAACATATAAACCAATGATGTACTAGTTAGTTTACATATCAGATTCACTTTTGGCATTTTAGAAAAAATATATGGGCGAACTGGCCTAGACCCGAGGATTACAAACCGAAGGGGGATTTGCAAAGCTATGTAATCAAACAAAAAATAAATAAAACAACTAATAAATAAAAGTTATCAGATGACAGTGACATGTAGAACATGTGGAGGACCACCACTCTAAAGCATGTCTATCAGATAGTTTTCCAAGAAAAGATTTAGATCTTCAAGGGGAGAGAAATTAGAAACACAAAAATGAGAAGGTGCATGAAAAAGAAAGACTAGTCCAACAAAACTTGAAAATAAATAAGCTTGACCTTTTTACGAAGGTTGAGTGAATTAGTGGGAACTGTGAGCACTACCTGGCCACCACCCAGTGCCTCCTAATTCAGTATGCTGAGGACTAAAGCCCTACGATCGGATTTGTTTTTCTTGTAGTAAAATGTATATACTCTACATGTTGCTATCCCAAAGTGAATTGGATCATTTTTTGAGAAGAGGATTTTTTTTTTTTCACTAAATAGCAAGCAGACAGAGCACATAGTAATGAGAAGAAGGTTACCCAAAGAGAGAATGGGATTATGTAGCTAGATTTGGCATTTTACACATGTTTCCTAGCTTTTGAACTGGCTGGTTCAGATACTTATGGTGATATCTTCTCATAGTTGTAAGTGAAGTTGATATCTCAGAAATGAAGTTGTTATATCCTAAAGCTCTTTGTCATGTCTATTATGAGACAATCGTTTTCCTTGAGTATAAAATCACCACTTATTTTTCACAGTACCTCTAGCTTGATTTACAGTAATTGAAGTTCAGCCACCTCTCCTTTCAGTTATTCATCCCTCCATTTGGTACCTACAGAGGGTAAAGGACAAATGACTAACAGACAGAATTTACAGGCTCATTAAGAGTGACAGGAAACCCTTCTGGCATGGTAGTTAACTACAATGTCTGGTAACCGAAAAGGTCAGTGATCTGAATCCACCAGGCACTCCTTGGAAACTCTGGAGCAGTTCTACTCTGTCTTATACGGTCACCATGAGTCAGAAGTGACTGAAAGGCCCTGGGTTTGGTTTTTTTTTTTTTTTTTTTTTTGGTTTGGGAGTGGCAAGGACACACAAAAATGTAATTATTGACACAACATGGTCACAATGCAAAAACTAGGAACATAGAATACAGAAAGAAAAGATTTTCATTTGCATGTAGAAATTGGCTACAATAAAGTTTAAATTTGGGTAGATACTGAGAAGTAAAGGAAAGCAGATTACTGTAACAATAAAAAAAAAAGGGAAGATAAAGAAAGAACATGTGTTCTCAAGGACTCCAGATGAGTTTGCCGTGATCAAATGTTTGACTTAGCCATTTTTATTACAGTACAGTTAACCCTTGTCTTCTAGTTCTTTATTGCTAGTTAGCACAGCATAGGTTAGATCCAGGGCATCTAACTGGTTCATTTGGTTAGAACCCTTGTTGATGATCTGCAATTCTACAAAGTTCCCTGCTGAGTATTTACATTTGTTTCCACCCCAGGTAAACTGAACCAGAACCTCTATTTTAACAATACCACCCCTCCCCCATGATTCTTACATATAACTTCCTGGAAAATTGTTAGAAATGCAAATTATCAGCAGGGGTTTGAACCAAATCAAACAGGTTTGAAGGCTTCCTGAGATGCTCAGCTCTCTCACTTGTAGACAAGTGCCGTTATGCAGGCTACCTAATCTGAGTGTAAAGTGAAACGATTTGAGTTTCTACATTACAGGATTGTGAGGATTAAATACATAGTACATGTAAGGTGATGAGCCACAGGAAGAGCTCAACAAACTATGGGTGCATTCTGTGCTTACCACTACTGAATAATTTGGAGCATTACAGGCTTAAATGCAGATATCTCATGCAAGGCCTAATAAATTTTATCTGAATCACGGTTTCATCTAAGGTTGTTCTACTTGCAACAAAGCCACCTTCAGTTATGTGTGGTAAAAATGTAGACACGGAAAAAATGAATAACTGTGTTCAAACTTCTGTTAATACTGATTTACTCACAATATCAGTTTCATTGCTACAAGATAATTCTGTCTCTGCAAATGACTGTACTTGTAAATGTTTAAATGCCATAGGAAATAAGTTGAAGAAACGACTTCAGTGAACTTCTCATGTAGTATCTGAAGGCAAAGCGACAGACTTAACAGTAAATTTGGCTTTGTGTGTTTCTAAGAACATTCAAGATTCCATGGAGTAACAAAATGAAAGTTTTAAGGTGAGTAGATTTGAAATCCTTATAATGCTCACTATATGCGAGGCACATAGTATGAAGAAAAATAATATAAACACCTTGGAAAATGAATCACAGATAAGATAATTTAAAAATAAAAGCTTGCATTACAATTTACTGGGAACCCTAGTGGTGTGGTGGCTATGTGATATAGCTACTAACCAAAAGATCATTAGTTCCAATCCACCAGGAACTCCTTGGAAACACTATGGGGCAGTTCTACTCTGTCCTATAGGGTCATAATGAGTTGGAACCAATATGACAGTCGCTTTTTGGCTGGGGTTAGGGTTATTATGATTTACTAAAGGAATAAATTTTTAGATAAGTTTTATTCTGAGTAATATGAGTAACATTTAATAAAACTTCAAGTCTCTATTTTCCTGAGTAAGCCACTGGATCACACACTCTTCAGCTGACTACTTACATTTGTGAGACTGTAATCTTAAATGCTATGGATTTGGATAAACTTACCGCTTATTTGTTGTAAATTAAAACATTGCTGTCCTAAAGTTAAAGAACTTTGAATACATTTCTGTAACTGAACAAGTTGCTAATAATTTACTAATAAATAATAAGCAGCCTGATGAAGTGGAATAAACATGCAAATATGTCCAATAATCTAACCACACTTGCACACCACTAATACTTGAAAAGTTTGGTCAACACCAATTTTTGTGGCAATGTAAATCTGTTTCAGCTTTAAAGTATCAGAAAATGTTTTTGCATGTTATTTATTATCCTGGCAGAGTCAAATGTGGTCAAATATACTTTCATATGTAATTAAATAGAATTTCAAATTTGTGTAACAGAATTTATCTGATCATTTAAAAAGTCAGATATAAATGAAGGAAGTCATCATGATTGTCACTTTTTGAAATATTTAAAAGTGTAGTTTTTTCTTCCATTGTGTTTTAAGTGCAGACAAATTAATAGTAATACTTTATATTAATATGTATTGATCCAGACTTCAGAGTGTATATCCTTCAAATTCTGTCAATGTATAGATGGAACATAGCGAAGTAGACACACATCTCCTTAATTCCCTTGGAAACTAAGACTTGGATTGATAACTGAATGGAGCTTTCTGGATACCCAGTGACTCTCTGGGACCTGGCATAGGATTGTCACTCAGGAATATGTATCAATAAGCAGGAAACTTTCTCTGTGTCATCGAACCCTGCTGTGGCAGGGTGGACATCTCTGTGACCCAAAGGTACCAGGCATTTTTAACTTTCTTTTTTCTCTTTGTTGATCAGCAAGCAGGAGGAGCACATGCTGTGGCTACACTGAAAAACAATCCTGAAGTGAACTGCTTGTCCTGTGACAGAGAGACACTGGGGGAGATACTCACATTTTGAGAGCCCAGCGGTGGGTACAACACAGTCCCTCTACTCGCCCCTTTTTGGAACTCTGCCATAGATTTGCCTCTTTCTTGGCAGGAGAGATGGCTTGACCAGAACATCAGTTTGAGCACTTGGGAGGCAAAGTTACCCAATTCGAGCCCTCACCAGGGGCAGATTCTCAGGCTGGAAGACAATGCCAGCCCAGGGAGTGCTTTCCCAGTGAGCGAGCTGTGTTTAGTGCAGTATTGCCTCATGAGTGGTGCCTGGGTGGCGTTTGCAGTGTAGTGGCCCATCCTTGTTGTGACCTGCACTAAAGCAGCTCCAGCAGCCACCCTTATCAGCCAAAAGGAGGGGCCTACAACACCCGGTAGCTGAGGAGGAGTCCTCTTGTCAGCCAGAAGAAGAGGCCTGCCATACCTGGCATGCTCCCTAACTTTGGTTAACAGACAGATAGCTTTTAGTTTTCAAAATAAAACTTCTTGGAGAAATAACTGCAGTGCAACCTAACCACATCTCTTTCAGCCTTCACTGACCCACATCATAGTGTCAGCTGATGGATTCCCAAGTGTCTCCATAAGAAGGGCAATGTTTTTTCCAGGCAGGAGGCAGAGCTTGCTGCACTAGAGAGTTCACTGGGCTCGGTGACAAGAGAACAAAAAGGTGGCTGGTAACCAACTTCCTTTTCAGAGCTACAGCTCAGCTCCTTTTAAAGCAACACCAGAGAAACTAAATAACCTCTAAGTGTCCCAAAAGCAACAGACCATAGCCAGGCTTTTAAAAAAGTATTCAAACATGGACCCAGAAAACTCCCAAAATAGTGACTCAAGATGAAGAAGCCTTTCTGAAACTATCAGAGGTCAAGTACTGAAGATTTATATATAGAACCCTCCTAGAGATTAAACAAATTGCAACAGAACAAAATTAAAAATTAAGCAAGCTATTTGAACTGATGGAACATCAACATTCTGAAATCTGACAGATCCATAACGGAATCTCAGACTTAGACAATCCAATTCAAAGCCAAAACATTAGGCTGGATGTACTGGAAATTATAATTAGTGATATTGAAGATAAAGCTACTAACACCAGCATTTATGAAGAGAAGTCAGAGAAAAGAAATAAGAAAAATAAAGAAGCTCTAAGAAACACATGGGACTCTGTCAAAAGGAATAATCTATGATTAATTGGAATCCCTGAACAAGGAGGCATAGCTGAAAACACAGAGAGCATTGTTGTTGAGTCACTGACAGAAAACTTCCCTGAAATTGTTAAAGGAGAGAACATATTCAAGTTGTGTATCAAATGCCACAGAAAATTGAAAAACACCGAGACATACTATAAGCCAAGCCAAGTGAGACATACTATAATCAAGCTTAATAAAATGAAACATAAGCAGAAACCGTTAAAGACAGCAAGACTCAAAATAAAGCCTATAGGCTTTCCTCCGACTTCTGGGCAGAAATGATGTTGGTACAAAGGCAGTGGTATGACCCATTTAAAGCCTTAAAGGAGAAAAACCTCCAATCAAGAGTTATATATCCTGCAAACTGTCTTTCGGATATGAAAATGAAATTAAGACATTTGCAGATAAACAGAAACTCAGAGACTTTGTAAAAACCAAACAAAAACTATAAGAAATATTGAAAGGAGCTCTCTACTTAGAAAAACAAAACCTTTAACTGTATATTTAAGGAGACATAGTGGGACAAAAGACACAGAAATCTACTCAATTAGGAAAGGCACAAAGGTCATTCAGAGCTACAACATTAAATGAAGGGAACCAGTGAACTTATCATGAAAATTAAGATACCATCAGAATAAAAAGAGAGATATGAGTCGGATCCGACTCGACGGCACTTGGCATATACAGTAGGTACAGTTCTTTTCAATGGCATTGAAATCAATAAGACTTGTAGATGCTAAAATTGGGTTTAAACTCAGATTATTAACTGGGATTATAAGAGTATCCACAAAGCACAGTAACAAGGCAACACTTCAAAACAAGAAATGCAATACAGGTATCTCAAGAAATACAAAACCAACACTGAAAAACATGAAAATTCAACACATAAAGAAGAATGTCCCAGAACAGAATATTAAGAACAACAGAGAAAACTCCAATACAGAAATAATCGATTCAAAGTGATAGCACTAAACACACATCTGTCAACAATTACACTGAGTTAATCATCTGAACACTCCAGTAAAGAGACAACAAGTGTTATCTTGGATCAAAAAACATGACTCATCTATATGTTGCTTTCAGGAAACACACCTCAGACCTAAAGATATGAACAAACTAAAATTAAAAGGAGGGAACAACATACAGCAAGCTAACAATGTACAAAAAAGAGCAGGAGTGGCAATATTAATCTCAGATAAAATAGATTTTGATGTAAGATCCTCCATTGTGGACAAGGATGGCCACTGTATACTGCTGAAATGTTCAATACACAGGCAAGATATAACGGTATTAAATATTTGTGCACCTAATACCAGAGCATCTGAAAACATTGAACAAACATTGACTACACTGAAAAATGAAATAGACTACACCTTAATAATAGATGGAGACTTCAATACTCCACTTTGAGTAGGTGGACAAAACTTTCTTGTTCGTGAATAAGAAGACTCAAAATTGTGAAAAAGTCTATTCTACCTGAAATGATCTACAGATACATTGCAATCCCAATACAAACATTAATGACATTTTTTTTAATGAGTTAGAGAAACTAATCACCAACTTCATATGGAAAGGGAAGAAGCCTCATATACATAAAGCATTATTGAAGAAGAAGTATAAAGGTGAGGCCTCGCACTATCTGACTTTAAAACCTATTATACCGCCACAGTAGTCAACACAGCCTATACTGGTACAACAACAGACACAATATCAATGGACCATAATGGAGAATCCAGACACAAAACTATCCACCTATCTGCAACTGATATTTGACAAAAGTCCGAAGTTCATAAATTGGTGGCAAAAGACAGTCTTTTCTAACAAATAGTCTTGGCATAACTAGATAGCCAAGCCAAATAACTAGATAACCATTGCAAAATAATGAAACAAAATCCATATTTCTCAAGTCATGTATTAAAAACTAATTAAAAATCGATCAAGAACCTAAATGTCAAATTGAAAATGATAAAGATTATGGAAGAAAGAATAGAGCAAAGCTAGGAGCTCTAATATATTGCATAAACAGACAACAAAACATTACTAACAATACACAAACACCAGAACAGAAAAGAGGTAACTGGGAACTCTGAAAAATCAAACACTTCTGCTCATCCAAAGATTTCAACAAAAGAGTAAAAAGATAGCTTACAGATTGGGAAACTGTTTTGGCTATGACAAATCCAACCAGTGTCTAGTATCTGAAATCTGTAAGACACTGTAAATCTTCAACAACTGAAAGACAAATGATCTAATTTAAAAAAAATGGCAAAGGATATGAACAGGCAGTTCACCAAAGAGAACATGAAGGTTGCTACCAGATATATAAGAAAATGTTCATGATAATTAACCATTACAGAAATGCAAATTAAAATGGCAATAACATTCCATCTCACCCCAGCAACGCTGGTATTAATCCATATAACACAAAGTAATAGATGCTGGAGATGATGTGAAGAGATGGGAACGTGTATACTCTGCTGGTAAGATTGTAAAATAGTACAACAGTTTTCAGAAATCAATCTGGCACTTTCTTAAAAAGCTATAAATAGAAATACTATATGATCCAGCAATCCCACTTACTGGAATGTGTCTAGAAAAATAAGAACTGGTACACAAATAGGTCCATGCAAGCCACTGTTCATCACAGCACTGTTCACAATAACAAAAAAGTAGAATCAACCCCGGTGCCCATCAACATCTTAATGGGTAAACAAACTATGATACATTCACACAACAGAATTATTATGTAATGATAAAGGTCAGTGATGAATTTGGGAAACACCTCATAATATGAAAGATTCTGGAACATATTATTCTGAGTGAATTTAGTCATTTTCAAAAGCAGAAATATTCACTGAAACCACTATAGTAAGGACTCAAAAATAGGTTTAAGCATTGAAGGAAGCATTCTTTGATGGTTACCAGTAAGGGGGAGGATATTCTTTTAGATAATTGACAATTGTTTTAGGTGAAGGAAAACATAGTACAAAATGAACTAAACTCAAAGCTTAGAAGTAATCTAAATAAAACCAAATACTTCAAGGGTAGAGCAGCAGGAATCAAATGTATGCCACGTTCAAATCTGTTCAGTTTAAAGAAATACATAAATTAAGAGGAAATTATCACATACATACAAGTCTTGAATTAGTTTAGAGAGCGCCTGACCAAAAGGACCTGGGATCCCAAAAAGAGTCATGCATGCTGTCCGATGCAGCTGGCGGCACGTGGAGAGAGGGAAAAGATACAGGAAAACACGTGTTAAATAGACACTAGAAGTTTGAAAACTTTGCCTTTCTGTACGCGTTGATGCCAGTATCTCGTTTGTATCACCTGTGGGTTTTACTTATTTGTTTGTTTATTTCCTCCTTTCACTCATTCATGGACTCATGTACTCCTCCGTACAGCAATTTTGTGTTTAATGAATATCGTAAAATATTGTCTTAGGGCTTGGTTCAAACCCTAACTCCTAGTAAATGTGAATGAAAACTTACTTGGAAACAGTGTCTTTGCAGATCTAATGAAGTTAAGATGAAGTAACAGTGGAGTAGGGTTCACCATAATCCCATGTTTTGTGTCCTTATAAATTGAAAGAAATTGAAACACATGCATGGGCGCACACACACACACACACACCTCCACACACACATGTACACACAGACCGGAGTGATACATCTGGAAGCCAAGAAATGCTAAAAATTGCCAGCAACACCAGAAGCTAAGAAAAGTCATGGAAGAGACTCTTTCCTAGATCATCTGGATTGAACTATGAGAGATTAAATTGTTGTAGTTTTAAGCCCACCAAAAGTGTGTGTCTTGTTATTTCAGTCCTAGGTAACCAACTCAGATACCAAAAATGAACTTATCCCTGGGCTCACAATAAAGTCATAAAGAAGACACTGAGAATGACACACAAAATGGAAATACAATAATTGAGATGTAGTCAGGATATTGTGGTAGTGAAGAAGAAATTTAAGATGGGAAATATCACCACGAATGAGTTTTGTTATTTAATGATTTAGTATAAAATTCTTATACTAAAATATACTAACCTTAACCATACATTAGTGTATCTTTGTGTGGATGCTACATAGTAAAAGATTAATATTGCCTAAAGAAATATTGGCCCTTGCCCCCCTGGCCGCTAGGAGACAACATCTAAACCCTTGGGAATGACTGAGACGAGTCTCATTGTTTACTTGGGAATCTTGGCTCATGTTGAGTGGTCTAGACTAGTCATGTGAGTTATGGTTGGTGCCTTGTACCACATGGTAAGTTACGTTGACCTCTTGGCCTGAGCCACTCAGGCAGTCAGCCAAATCTGTGTGACCAATCGCCATTTAAATCTCTGGACACCAAGGCATCAATGAGCTTCTTTGTTGTCAATAATTTATGTGTAGTGCCAGACATAACTGTTGGAAGGGATACTATTTGTCCTCACCTCATTGAAAGAGGACAATCGGAAATTTGCTCCTGATGTTCTCATGGATTTTTATTCATGTGTCTCTTCCCTTTGCTGGTTTTAATTTGTGTCCTTTTGCTGTAGTAAACCATAACCATGAGTGCAAAAGCTTTGTCAAATTTTGTGAGTTCCCCAGTAAATTACTGAACTTGAAGTTTTCATGGACACTCCGTAAGGATATAGAACACCTCAGTAAGGATATAGAACACTTCCAACAATTCAGAAATTTTCACATCCTGTTTCGATCAGTATTTTCCTCTAGGATTACTCTGATGTCTATGACCATCAGTTAATTTTTCCCATAAAGAACTGAGTCTTAATAACTAAAGATACTCTAGTCAGATAAAAAAAGGAGAGGAAATAGTTACACACACACATTTATGTGTATACACCCATACATACGCATACACATGCAGACACACATTCATATAAAAAGTCATTTGTTACAAGTACTTAGCTGTATACAACCACAGGAACTATACAAGCAGCCTTTGTAAGGATGTTCTTTACACATCTGATGCTTGAGTTTGATTTCTACTTCAATAAAATCAGTTAGGGATGATGAATATATAGTGAGGAGGTTAAAGGACAGACTGGAATCCACAAGCATAAGACGAAATCCACATGATGAAAAACCAAAACCCATGTCAATTCTTACGGCTCTTACTTTGGTAAGGAGAGCACCCTAAAGCAATCAGGGCTTTTCGTCACAAAGATGAACCTGTGGTTCAGGACATAGGGATGCTGACGGAGGATTCAAGAGAGCTAGCGCAGTTGCAGGTCCAGCGGCTGTTTCGCATTCACAGAGTCAGTAGATCAGCAGCCATCTGTGAGAGCTGCGCAGTGGCCACTGCTTCCCTTTGGCCCCCGCATGCCTCCCGTAAATCATCCTGGGGTTCACCCTAATTGGAAATGTACAAGAAACGTAGCTTAATCTAGCCGATTTGACATAGGACAAAGCTGTAGAAGTCATAGTTACGCTTTTTTCTTGATTTCTTCACTCCGTTTCCCTAAAATGACAAGTATATAAAACATTCTTTCATAGTGGATGTCAAGCTGGATATTTTTTGAAAAACATCAAATCATTTCAAAAAGTTCTTCAGTCCCTGAAGCTAGTGTGGATCTTTCGTTCCTTTTCTCTTATGGTTAATCCATTTTCTCTCAACAGACAAACACATGTGCTTTCATATATATCAATAAATCACAGCCCCCTCCCCAGCAAATAAAATCCTTTTCTTGATATATTTTGTATATAGGTCACAAATAGCTAAATCAATTGAAGAGAGTTTAGCATAATTTGTTTTTGCAGCAACCATAACTTAATAATAATAATAAAACAAAATCTATTCACTATTCTTGTAAAATGATATGTCATTCTCTTGAAGATGGTAAACACGTCCAATGAGTTACTACGCAACATTGTCCAATAAGAGGCTTTGTTGCATAACCCACAAAATAATCATTAGGTTTGCTGTTGCTGTTAGGTTTTGTGTAGGCAGTTCTAACTCATAGCGACCCTATATACAACGTAAGGAAACACTGCTCTGTCTTGTACCATGCTCACAATTGTAGCTATGCTTGAACCCATAGGTGTAACCATTGAGTCAATCCGTCATTAGGTAGCGCTATAAAACAATGAAATACAGGAACAGTAAGGTGTTTGGTCAGACTAAATAGCTTTTATTCTCTGCTGTGAAATATTTTCTTTTTCTTTATGAGTTTCCTTAGGGAAAATGTGTCCTTGCTACATATTCCTACTTAAATGTCCTATAAAATGGTTATGAAACTTGCTTTAGTCCAATTTGACTGATTTATGCTTGCAAAATAGACCTGAGTTGTTATAAATCTAAGACCTGCCAAAATGTTCTTACATGCCACACTGCAACAGCCCATGATCTCCATTATTTTTCTTTAAATGTTTCATGGTTTTGACAAAATCCAGTAGTGCTTGCATGATTTGATGATGTTTGGAGTTTTCAAGGTCATTTGCAGTGGTTAATAGATCATGATCCCTATAAATACACATTTTGCAGCTCTGTATCTGGTGGTTGGTTACTGTATAAATTTAGATTTTATTTTCAGTGTAATCCAGCTACTGCCATAAACAATATGGTGATGATTATTCAGAATTTTTTTTAAATGTTTTTTTCACTATTGAGAAACACTAGCTTTTGAAATTACAAAGATTAAGCTCAGTAAATATAAACCAATGTATTTCAATTACCTAGAACAATATCTGAGATAAATGACATAGCGGGTGTTTGCTCTCCAACTGGGGAGATACATAGATACACAGATACAGACATAGGTAATGTATTTGTATATCGCCCAAGTATGTGGCATACTCTGGTGGCATGGTGGTTAAACGCTACAGCTAAGCAGCTGGCAGTTCAAATCTACCAGGTGCTCCTTGGGAACTCTATGGGGCAGTTTTACTCTGTCCTACACGGTCACTATGAGTAGGCATTGACTCAATGACACCGGATTTGATTTTTTTTTTTTTTTTTTTTGGTTTTATACACATACGTGTGTATATATACATACACAAATATTTTTGTGGTTATTTAAACATAAGGGATATTTAAATCATAGGAAATAAAGACAGTTGGATATTGGTATAAAGCTTGGTGTTTTTCAAGGAAAGTGAGTTTTCTTATTATGAAACCAATATCCAATTTCACTATTAAATTTATTTCTTGTCGTATTTCATTTAGTCTGTGGAACTCTAGAAAAAATATAATTAATGAAAAGCAAGAAAGCTCTATCAAACAAGTACAGATTGAGGAAAAATCTTAGCACTTAAGGAAAACCATCAAATTAGAAATATTTTCCATATTACCAATTCTGACAACTAAAGCATAATTTTTACAGTATCTTTTACAATATATAGCAGCTTGTGTCTTGGTTGTTGTAAAATGGACTGCTTCTTGCTAAGATACGGAAAAAGTTTGAAGTTTAAGAAGCAGGAGGAAGAGATAGTCATGATACCAGATGCAAACCTTTGTCCCAGAGAAAGAATTGGGCTGGCAATGTAAAACAAATTAGTTGAACTGATTTCAAATAATGTGAGAAAAATCATATATACAAACATAGGCACATGTAATTAAAGCAATTTAAAAGACCCCAAAGAATATAAGATTCATGTATTACCCCAAAAGATGTACTCAGACAGTAAAACAAGTCTTTAGTGTTAAACTATAATTGGGTTATTTCAAGAGGTATCTCAGGGACAGAAAAATTTATTTCACTCTTTGTTTTAATGCCTACTCCTTATATCCAGTACTGGATATAGACATAGCGCTATACAAGTTTATATGAGCAGCAATCAGTGTTTAAACTACAAAGGCATTTTTGACTCTTTGGGAATGTAAAATTATGGGATATCATTAAAATAATGATATTAAAATGTGTCAAAAACTCAAGCTACTACTATAGACAAAGAGAACATCTTATTAATAACCGAGGGTTCAAAATGCAGTTTCAAAGTATAGACTATATGTATGATAATAAATACATCTAGATGTCTCAAACAGCTGCAAGTTTGCACTTTTTATATGTACATTGTTGTTATACTTAGAAAATGAGAATGGGGTTTGCCTCCTCACCGTGTTTATGTGTGATTGAGAGGTAAGATTGAAAAACCAAGCCCTGTACAGTCTAGTCACCTGTGACTCATAGCACCCTTATAGGACAGAGATAGAATTGCCCCACAGAGTTTTCAAGGAGTGCCTATTGGATCTGAACTGCTGACATTTTGGCTAGCAAACACAGCACTTAACCACTACACCACCAGGGTTTCCAAGGTAATATCAGTGCTTCTTTAAAACAGACTCAGACAGACTACCATTTGGCTTGCTGATACACTGTCTAGAGATGTAGCTTGCTGCTGTTTGCAGTAACTACTTTGTTTCACAGGCAACACGAGGCTTTTATTCCAACTGAGAAAGGTACTGCATACAAAATTGGAGTTTGGCTTCTCTGTTGATGAGAAATGAGAGAAGCATGCTCAGTTCTGCATAAAATCATTTTCTGTGACAAATCATTCTCATTTAGAACATCTTTACCTTTGTGTTTTGTGTATGTATACACATGCCAAACCTTCAATGAGTATTTCAGTAGCTATAAATAGATTGGTCTGTTTTAATTAGAGACCAACACTCTTGCTTATTTTTAATTAAAATGACATTTCAAATGCTTGTTATAACTACTACTGGACTATGTTGTTAGAAGTACATTATAACTATATTACTGGCTGGCAAAAAGACCTTCTTCATTAGAAGAGTAAACTTGGCAATACCGAATACAGCTGGTAAGGTTTAATGGTTCATAAATTAGCAATTGTCACTACATTGAACTCCATCATTTATTTTCACTGCATTAAAAAAAAAAAATTGGCTTGTTGGTTTAAGTCATTAAGCATTTACACACTTAACCTTCTCAGCATTAAAATCCATGATTCTTTGGCAGCCCCTCAACGTTCCTATAGTGCTTAATATTTTTGCCCTCATAAATTGGAATATAATTCAGTAATATAAATTACTTATTTAAAATTTATCTGATTCTGGAAGCTAACAAATTAGGGATCTCATTTAAGTGAGTTACAGCCTCATATGTCTGAAGATTTTATTCATTTTCGTGGTCTAATTTACATCAGTCACTTGCATCTGATATTTTTTAAAGTAGACTTGCTATAAATCATAAATACATGGAGAAAAAAATTATATCAGTCAAGTTTTCAAAAGACTCAGTTTTAGGAACTGATGTGTCAAAGTTATGTAATAGCAAATACTTGATTTTAACTTTTCCAATTTGAAGATTTTGTTAATCAACAAATAGGAATTAATTCAGTCATGATATTCGTCCAAAATTGTGCAATTTGTAGTACATTTTTGGAGCCTTGGTTGTACAGTGGTTAAGATCTCAGCTGCTAACCAAAACATCAGTTCAAATCCACCAGCTGCTCCCTGGAAACCAATTCTCCTCCATCTTATAGGGTATATATAAGTTGGAATCTACTTTTAATTTGGTCTTTAGAACAGCTCAATAGTTTAAGTTGGAAGATGTTTTGACCATGGGACAAGGAAAATGAAAAATAGTGCTTTAAGCTTTTAAATGTCTTTTTTTGGCCTCCTTTTGAGACTCTCCCCCTATACCTCTGAAAATTTTTCTTTCTGTATTGATGTATGCAGTATTGTTTTTTTTTATTCTAAACTAGAGCTATACTTGTCTAAATTTCATTTTTGCAGAAAGCTTTACAGCAGTAATGCTACCGTGAAGTTGTTTGATGCTGTTGATTAGATTTTGACTCACAGTGATTCCGTGTGACCAAGTAGAACTGTCCTACAGAGTTTTCTAAGCTGTAATGTTTATCTGTGTCTGTCTCCAGGTCCTTTCTCTCATAGATGGGTTCCAACTGCCAATGTGCAATTAGCAATTGACAGCATAACTGTTGTGTCCTGGGGCTCCTTGCCCTCAGATGACCATTTCTTAAATAAATAATAAATTTGAATAGTCCTAGAATTTTATTCTTTTCTCATCATTTCTTCAAATGTTACTATTCTATATGCTTTCTTCTTTCCCTATTTTGATGAACAATTTTCACGTCCTTTCTTCATAGCTAGATTCTAAGCTGCTTGTCGACAAAAGTAGTGTTGTTAGCCTAAGTGCAATCCGTGTCTAAACAGAATTGCTTAAAAAATATCTGTTAAATTAAGCAAAATGCTTCCTATATACACCCTTTCTTCATTCATTTACATAGTTAGATTCCAAAGACCAAGTTGTTATGTGAAAGTTGTATTATGCAACTTGTGGTACATTTTTGGAACCCTGGTGGCAACGTACTTAAATGCTATGGCTGCTAATCAAAATGTTGGCAGTTCAAATCCACCAGACACCCCTTGGGAACCTTATGGGGCTGTTCTATTCTGTCCTAAACGATCAACTTGGTGGAACCGGGTTTCATTTGGTTGGTTCTTCTCAATTTTGATCTTTATCATCTACAAATTATTACACATAATGTCATACTTTATAAAATAAATCGCTGATTCTAAGACTCATTTGGTCAAAAACTTTCAATATCTTTGTATTTCCAACCATGTAGTGTGTAATTTGTCCATATTTCTGTCTTGGCTGCACCTCTGTTATTTATTTAAACATTTCATCCCCCTGATTTCCTGTATAACTACATCTGTGATTTCCAGTCCTGGAGACTTTTCTAATGTGTTGCTTTCCAGCTGACCATCATCAACACCTGGACACATCCTGTCTTTTCTCCAAGAGTTTCCTATTTATTTCAAACTAAACGATACTTTCGTTGTTGTTGTTGATGGTGATGTCCCCCTCCCTTACCTTACATTGAGTTTGCCCATGGTGATATCTCATGTACTTCTACTAAATTCTTTGCCCACTAAGACAGAAATGGTTTCTTTTCTATCTTCATCCACATTCCCCAGCACGATATCTTGCATCCAGAACATGTTCAAAGCAAGTTTGTCTATTTCTTGAGTTAAAGGAAGAATTGAGTAAATGGAAAAAAGAAACTCAAAACTTGCTAAACTAACCTTAACAAGAAATAATACATTTATATTCATCTTTCAAAAGCTTCTGTTTTTTTCTCACCCAGTGTGATAAGCCACCTATTCATTTATAATATTCCATAAAATTTCAGAAGTGACACACAAGTGACATAACTATTGATGTTTCTTGACTTCCTGCAAAGTTGAGTTGTAAAAGGTTTATGTTTCTGTCAATTATTTCCAAAGAACTATCATACTTTTTTTTAAGTTACTGTAGGTGTCCTCTAACAATTCTAACACTACTTGACACAAAATTGCAGAATAAACTAGTATTAGACAAGAATAGCACGTTGCTGTTGCCTGTACACTGAAACTGGCTTACAAATGCAATGTAAAAACTAGAATCACTTTCCACAATACAGCAACAACTTTAATTACCAGTTCAGAAGAAAGTATAAGATATTGAAGACATATGCATGGTGAGTGCAGTCATATGAATACAATAACTGAACGCACAAAATACCCTTTAAAAGTTACTTTAAATCTGATTTGTTATCTTGATTCCTGACATGCAAATTTCATTTGGTAATCATTAGCTTTGTCATATATGTATATTATGCATGCCTAAGGCAGTGTTTCTCAATATGTAAGGTACTTATGAATTGCCCTAGGATCTTGTTTACGTACAGCTTCTGATTAAGCAGATCTGGAATGGGGCCTGGAATTCTGGTATTTTTAATATTCTCTTAATGAATGTTAATGCTATTCGTCTAATGACTACATTTGAGTAAGAAGCAACTAAAGGAATATTTAAAAGAAAAGATTAGTGATCCTTAAAACTGAATTAAAAATAAAATACACACACAAAAAAAAACCCCTAAATCTATCACTTGAGGTGGGATACAATTGTCCAACAATATTTTGTGCTGAGGCAAATGAATACACAATATATCAAATATTTTGATGTGCAGTAAAAACATCGCTTGCAGGAAAGATTCTGTTAAAATGCTTATATAAGAAACAATAAAACATCATTAATGCAATGTATCAACTTGCCTCTTAATAAGGCAAAAAGATGACAAAGTAAACTCAGAGTAAGTAGAAGAAAATAAATAAATATAAAAATAAGAGCAGACTTTAATGGAATCATAGCAATGATAAAGAAAAAAGTCAAAGGATGAATTCTTGAAAGCAATAGCATCTAAATTTTGGATTGACTGAAAAAAGAATAGCTGTTAATTTTCTTACAGATTCAATATGTTAGACAAAAAGGAAATTCTCAGAAATTCAATACGTTAGACACAAATCAGCAACATCAATGAGGAAGTAAACTAACTGAAGAGTTTTATGTCTCTTGAAAACATTGAAATTTCTAATTTAAAATATTTCTATACTGGAAAGGCCAGGCCCAGCAGCCTTCACTGGCAAATTCAACAGAACCTTTAAATAAAGTGCATACATACATAAACTATTTGAGAAAGTAGAAGATTTAAAAAAAAAAAACAACTTTCAGTACTTTCAAGAGTCAGGAAAATTTGAATACAGATTTGATATTAAGATGATAGTAATGTATTTTTAATGTTGTCAGATTTAATTATTGTATTCTGCCTACACAATTTTGGTATTCTTAACAGTTGCACTCTGGAGAATGTAGGAATGCAGTATCTTGGCATTCACAATTAAATTTTACATCTTTAAAAAATTATATCAAATGTATGGATGTACACATGATAGCAATCTTGCAGCTTTTTGAACATTTGAATGATAAATAAAGGGATCACAATTATGACATTAGCAATAAGAGACTACTAATGTATTTTTTAACTGCACTGGAACCAAGCCTACGCGTCCTGATAAGGCAGCCTGATTGGCTAATGGAAGACATATTAATATTATATATCAATCATTGCATGTTAACCCTTGTTAATCATTTATACATAGCACTTCCAGTTTCCAACTGTTCATACATGAAAACATGTACATGCCATTATACATATGTACCTAAGTCCCACCATTGCTCAACAACATTTTTCCCCCCATAACACACATAAACATACTTTCCAGACTCTCTTTGTGACTCTAGGACTTCAGCATCACTGCATTTATTTTGGTTTGGTCATTTGGTTTTAGTAAGGACTTTTTTCTTTGACATTATGAACCATGGACTAGATATTTGCTCATCAAAATGGGACCTGAAGACCAGCAGCACTGGAAATTACCTGAAACTTGTAGAACTGCAGAAATTCCCAAACCCAACTACCCACTGCCGTCAAATGCATTCTGATTCATAGCATTCCTATAGGAAACTCAATTGAACCCGTATTTTAGCAAAATCTCCAGTAATTACTATGCATTGAACAGTTTGCAAAGCACTGTCAGCGGTGTAGGCTTTATGAAAAGTGTATCTGAGTACACGTGTGTTTGTGTGTGTGCTGGGGGAAGTAATATCTCTTTTTGCCAGTATTATATCACATTACTTACTAGAACTATTGACATCTATCATTGTTGTTAGTTGTCTTCTGAGTTGATTTGGCCTCACGGTGACCCCACGTGTTACAGAGTAGAATTGCAGTCTTAATTGAAGTAGATCACCAAGTCCTTTCTTCCGAGGTACCACTAGGTGGGTTCTGACTATCAACCTGTAGGTTAGCAATTGAGTGAAAATTGTGCCACCTGGGACCTTGCTAACCTACAGGTTGATAGTCAGAACCCACCTACTGGTACCTCGGAAGAAAGGACTTGGTGATCTACTTCAAGAAGTAATCGAGAAAGACAGGGATAAGGTGGTGGATTAGTCACACATATTCTGTGATCTTTCTAACAGCAAAGAATCAGAAAAACAACTGAATAAATCATGTGGGTCAGTCCAGGAGCCTTGAAAATCAGAGAGAAAGCTGAGAGATTATACAGGATGACAGGAAGTGATGAGTAGGTCCAGAAGCACCTAGAATTGACCCAGTGGGAATCCACACCCTCCAGCAGGAATCACTACTGTCAGTGTGGTGAGCAGAATGGTAGTGTGGTGAACAGAGCAGCAGTGTAGTGAACAGAATGTCAGTATTTGGACTGTGCTTTTCTCAGTGAGGGAGCTGAACTTTGGAAGCTCAAAGAATCACAGAGGACACCCATTTGAGTGCCATAAGCTAAGTGCTTGTGAACTTGTATGGAACTGGTCTTTCCTTTGTGCTATACCTGTCTCACTTCTTCCAGCACTTCCTCCTTGCTTCTTTTCACTATTTCAGGCACCAAATTCTGATGCTTTATCTGGACCACAAGTGGGACCCATTATGCATGCCCTGAGCTATTCTCTGGACTTTGATAAGGAATAGCTTAACAAATGAGGGACACAAAAAAAAAGAAAGAAAAGAAAGAAAAGAAATCTGCTGACCACCCTGAGCCAGGAACTCTAGGCAGAAACAAATAATTTGCCTAGGCTAAGATGTCTGTTGGCTTTCTTCCTTTGTTAGACTGTGGGACCAGCAACTTCTGCCTGCACTAACCTCCTTCTCCTGCTAGGACTCTCAGAAAAAGCAATTAACACACACTTGGCAGCAAAATACTTAGGCTCCCCAGCTCAATATATACAAGAAAAGTAAACCTATACCTGGGCCTACATTCCTAGAAATAGTTCTAACCAACTGAGAAAAGGATTCAAGAATTTCTAAGATTACTATAGTCAAATCACATATTCAGCCTATTTAAAAACAAATAACACTTATGCGTGTACACTAGAACATAGTAATAAATAGTAAATAACAACAACTATTTAGTGGCTCAGAGACAACAGTCAGTATCAGTCCATTTAGAAAAGTGAACTACTACGGCTTCACAAAACTCCCAAAGAAGCAAATAATCAAAAAGATTTCCAGAATAAGAGGACTTCCTGGAATCATTGGAAGTAGAATACAAAAGATTAATGTTTAGAGCTCCTCAAGAGATTAGTAGAGATCAGGCAGCAGAGCATAATAAAAAATTAAACAGGCTGCAAAAATTACGTGAGCACCAAAAATCTGAAATTCAACAGATTAACAACAAAATTACAGAATTAAACAATTAAATAGAAAGTCAAAGGAGTAGAACGGAGACAATCAAATGCAGAACTAGTGACATTAAAGAGAAAGGAACTGACACCAATGTATTTGAGGAAAAATCAGACAAAAGCATTTTTAAAAATTAAGAAACACTAAGAGTTATGTGGAAGTCTATCAAGAGGAAAAAGTTATGAGTATTTGGAGTACTAGAAAGGAGGGCATAAAATAAAACACAGGGAGAAATGCTGAAAGTTGGTTGACAGAAAACTTCCTTGGTATCATGAAAGATGAGAAGATATTGTTGAAACACACACAAGGTAGATCCCAAAAGAAAGGCAAAAAAGACATAGTATAATCAAACTTACCAAAGCTAAAGATAAGACGAATCATTTAAACGCAGCTAGGGTTAAATGAAAAATAACCTACAAAGGAAAGTCAATAAGACTAAGCTCAGACTACTCAGCAGAAACCATGCAGGCAAGAAGGCAACGGGATGACATATACAAAACTTTGAAGGGCAAAATCCTTCCAGTCAAGTTTTATATATCCTGCAAAACTATCTCTCAAATATGATAGTGAAATGGGAGCATTCCTAGATAAGCACAGAAGCTTAGAAAATTTATTTTAAAAATTACAAGAAATACTGAAAGAAGTTCTTGAATTAAAAAACCAATAACATTGGAAAAAACTCAACTACAGTGCACAACAGAGCATTGAGATATCAACCTAGATAAGGAAACCTCAAAAATAAATCAAAGCTAAAACACCACAAAGGTAATTAACAATCTTAAAGATCAAAACAAGAAGAACAAAACAGAAGTCCTAGTAACTATAAAAACATAAAGAAAAAGATGGAAAGAAAACCCATAAAGGCACAGCACAGAAAACTAAGTAAAATAAGAAATTGTGTGCAACACACACAAAAAAGACAGTACTATATTCATACCTATCAATAATTATGCTCAGTGTAAACAGATTAAATGCACCAATAAAGAGAAAAAGAATGTCAGAATGGACTGAAAAAACAATCTGTCTATATGTTTCCTACTAGAGACACACCTTAGACTTAAAGACACAAACTAAAACTGAAAAGATGCAAAAATATATACCAAGCAAACTACATTCAAAAACAAGCAGGACAAAGAAGGACACTATGTACTGATTAAAGCTTCAATATATCAAGAGGACATAATGATATTAAATATTTGCACATCCAGTGATAAGATAACTAAGTACATCAAATGAACTGTATTAGCATTGAAAACTGAGATAGACTGTTCCACATTAATAGTGGGAGACTTAAACACATCACTTTTGGTAATAGATAGAACATGCATAAAGAAGCTCAATAAAGACACAGAAGACCTAAATGTCACAGTCAACCAAAATGACCTCATTGACATATTCAGAACACTCCACTCAACAGCAGACAAATATACCTTCTTTTCCAGTGCACCTGGAACATTTTCTTGAATCGATCACATGTTAGGCCACAAAGCAAGCCTTAACAAAATCCAAAGCACAGAGATATTGCAAAGTATCTTTTGAGATCATAAAACCATAAAAGTCAAAATCAGTATCAGACAAAGCAAGGGAAAATTATCAGACACATGGAAGCTCAACAGGATGTTGCTCAAAAACTACTGGGTTATAGAAGAAATCAAGGTAGAAAAAAGTCATTCATAGAAACAAATGAAAACGAAAGCATATTCAACCAGAACATTTGGTACACAGGAAAAGCAGTGTTCAGAGGTCAATTATATCAATAAATGCATGTATCTATAAAGAAGAAAGGGCCCAAACCAAGTTATTGACCCTTCAACTTAAACAGAAAAGAACAAGTCAGCCAACAGAAGAAAGCAAATAATAAAAATTGGAGCTGAATGAAATTAATTACAGAATAGAAAAATGGTTGAAAGGAGGTAACAAGATCAAAATCTGGTTTTTGAAAGATCAATAAAATCAATAAACCACTGGCCAAACTGACAAAGCAAAAACAGAAGAAACAAAGAAACAAGAGAGGCAATACAATAACAGACCTAACTGAAATTAAAAAAAAAAAAAAATAGTGTGACACTACTATGAAAAATTGTACTCTAACAAATTTGAAAACCTAGAGGAAATGCACACATTTTTAGAAACACGCCACTTACCTAAACTAACACGAATAGAGGAACAAGTAAATAAACTCGTCACAAAAGAAGAGTTTGAAAAACTAATTGCAAACTTCCTACAACAACAACAACAACAAAAGTCCTAGTCTTGATGGCTTCACTGCAGAATTCAACCTAACTTTCAGAGAAGAGTTAATACCACCATTACTAAAGATATTTAACAACTTAAAAAGGATGGAATACTCCTATAATCATTCTCTTAAACCATCATAACCCTGATACCAAAACTAGATAAAGACCACAAAGAAAGAAAATTATAGACCACTATTTCTCAAGAGGAAACCCTAGTGATATAGAGGCAAAGTGCTACACTTGCTAATCAGAGGTCAGCAGTTCAAATCCATCAGGCACTCTTAGGAAACTGTGGGGGCAGTTTTACTCTGCTTTATGGCATCACTATGAATAGAAATCAACTTGACAGCAGTGCGTTTAGTTATTTCCCATGAACTTAGATACAAAACTCTACAACAATATTCTAACAAGTAGAATTCAAGAACATCTCTCTCTCTCTCTCTCTCTCTTTTCTTCAATATGATCAAGTGACATTCATATCAGGGATGCAAGGGTTATTCAACTTTACAAAAACAATTAATGTAATCAAACACATGAATAAAACAAAAGACAAGAATCACTTAGTTTTATCAATTGATATAGAAAAGGCATTTGACCAAGTCCAACACCCATTCATTTTAAACATTCTCAGTAAAACAGGAATAGAAGAGAAAGTCCTCAACACAATAAGGTGCATCGATGGAAAGTCAAAAGCCAACTTCATTCTGAATTGAGAGAGGTTGAAAGCATTCACCTTGAGAATGGGAACCAGAGAAGAATGCCTATTGTTGCTGTCTCTAATTAGCATTGTGCTGAAGGTTCTAGCCAGAGTAATCAGACTAGAAAAATAAAAAAAAAAAGGCATCTGAATTGATAAATAGTAAAATTATCCCTATTAGCAGATGATGTGATTCTATCCACAGAAAACCACAGAGGTGAAAAACACACACACATACAAACCTACTGGAACCAACAGAAGTGTTAGCAAAAGATGTAAGATAAACACACAAAAATCAGTTGGATTCCTTTATACCAACAAACAGAATGCCAAACAGGAAATCACCAAATCAATATCATTTACAACAGCCCCCAGGAAGGTAATATACTTTGGAATAAAGTAACCACAGATATAGAAGATACTACTACAAGAAACCAAAAACACCTACATAAGGGGAGAAGCTTACCTTATTCATGGGCAGAGAGACTTAACACTGAAAATGTGTATTCTATCCAAAACTACCACCTATAGATGCAATGCAATGTTGATTCAAATGTCAATGACAATTTTTACTGAGGTGTAGAAACAGATTATCAACTTTGTGTGGGAAGGGAAGAAGCCCTGTATAAAGTAAAGCAATTCTGAAGAAGAGCAAGGTAGGAGTCATCACAATGCCTGCCTTTAGAACTTATTACACTGCTACAGTAGTCAAAATAGCCTAGTACTGGTACAGCTCATATAGACCAAGGTAACAGAATTGAGAATCTGGATATAGAATCATCCACCTAGGCATAGCTGATATCTGATAAAAGCCCAAACCCCATAAACTGATGAAAAGACTATCTCTTTAACAAATGATGTTGGCATAACTAGACATCCATCTACAAAAATATCAGATAAGACCTATATCTCACACTATACACAAAGATCAGTCCAAAATGAATCAAAGATCTAATATCAAATCTAAAATGATAAAGACTGTGGAAGAAAAATCAGGGATAATACTGGGAGCCCTAAAACAAGGCAGAAACAGATTAAAAATGCACAAACACAACACGAGAAAATAGATAACTGGAACTTCCTAAATAGTCAACATTTATGCTCACCCAAAGACTTCACTAAAAGAGTAAAGGAAAAACTTTTTGGCTACCAAAAAATCTGAGCAGCATGTAATCTTTATAATCTACAAAATACTGCAAAACCTCAATAATAGAAAGAAAAATAATCCAATTACAAAATGGACAAAGGATATGAACACACACTTCTCCAAAGAAGACATTCAGGTGGCTAACAAATATTGAAGAAAATGCTTTTAATCATTAGCCATTAGAGAAATGGAAATTAGAACTACAATGCAATATCACCTCACCTGAACAAGGCCGGCATTAACCCCCCAAAACACAAAATAATAAATATTATAGAGGCTGTGGAGAAACTGGAAGTCTTCTGCTCTGCTGGTGGGAATGTAAAATCATATAACCACTGGAAATTGATCTGTTGCTTCCTTGTAAAACTAGAAATAGAAATACCATAAGATCCAGCAATTCCACTTCTTGGAATATATCCTAGAGAAGTGATAAGATCTGCCACATAAACAGATACACACACACCAATGCTCATCACAGCACAGTGAACAAAAGCAAAAAGGTGGACTCCACCTGGGTACCCTCTGACAGAAGGAGGGGTAAACAAACTGGTATATTCATACGACAGAATGCTATGCATCAATAAAGAACAATGATGAATTTGAGAAACATCTCATAAAATGGAAGAATTTAAGGGACTTTATGCTGAGCAAAGTTAGTCAATCACAAAAGGACAAATACTGCATGAGACCACTATTATAAAGCCTTAAGAATTGGTTTAAACACAGAAGATAACATTCTTCGGTAGTTACAAGGAGTATGCTTCTTGGCTTAGGCACAAGCAGGAGACTAACTGGACTGCTTCTGCTGGGAGGTGAGAAGGAACATTGGAAGGGTACAGGAGCTGGTCAAATGGACATGAGAATTACGGGTGTGTTATCACAGTGTTGGGAAAGTAGCTAGGGGCACATGGCAGAGTATGTGTATGTTTTTGTATGAGAAACTGACTGTAGCTGTAAACTGCCACTTAAACTCTTCCCCTTTCCCCTACCCCCACTGAAAGAGAAGTAGCTGTGGAGAACAATGAATGGGAAGAAGATAATGGGTTTTGCATAGCTATAGAATATAAGAATTCAGAGAGCTAAAGCAGTCTGCAAATTTTTATTTAAAACGACTGAGTTTAAAAAGACTGACAATTATCAAATCAAGCAGGGATGAAGATGTTTTCTCCAAGGAAAAGCAATAAAAGTTAGCCATTTACAACTGCAATATATTCCTTTCAGATGTTATTTATACATTTAATAAAATGGTAAATCTAATTGCTATTTTATGTCTATATGCGAATGTTACTTTTATGCTGCCATCTATTTTACCATGTTAAGGCAATTTAGAGATGGCGCTTGAAGTTGATTTTCTCTTATATTAAAACCTATCATCATCAAAAAAAAAAAAAAAGAAAAGAAAAGAAAAATAGACGAGATTTCTGTAGATCTAACCATAAACCACGTTTAAGTGTCACAAGGGGGAAAAAAAAACACCTATAAAATAACATATCTTATCTCTCTGGAAGTGTTTTTGTTTTGAATATTACTCATAATTAAATGATGGCTTGATGTGTGTTCAGGTGACAAATAATTCTCTAATATATCATAAACTACGATGATATTTGATTCTCCGATCCATTTTCCGGTGTGACTTTTCTGCTTTCTGTTGTACCGTTTACGTTTTTCAGGCTATTCCAAGCGGGTTTCTGTTTGTATCACTTCACCTAACAAGTTTAGACAATTGTTCTTGGGCTGTTGATGAAACACAAGGAAAGCCAAACAATTTGGATACTGAAGCAGGGATTAACTTTTTAAACTTGAGCAGTGTTGGAAACTCAGAGGAAGGAATTGGAATACTACCACATACTTTAGTACACCTAGCTCTGTATTATTCCAGCTGCAGAATCCCCTGTGCTAAATAGGTTCTGCTCACAGTTGAGTCCCATTTTCCCCGCAGGGATCAAGCATGATTAAAGGCAAGCATCTGTGAGGAAGCTAAGGACCACTACGTGATGCAGAGAAAGCGAGTGGCAATCTGCTCATCTCTCTGGGGGAAAAAATTGTGAGTCGCCCTCACACCCTACGCCTGGAGCATCTGACAGTCCCTGATCTGCCCATCGTGTTGTAGGCTGCTCCTTTTCCTGACAGACCAGAGGACAAGGGGATACCTCACCAAGAAGAGCAATCCTGTTCCCATGGTTTTTATATATATAGATAAAAAGCATTGCTATGGAATATTCTGACTCATAGCTACCTCATAGGACAAAGCAGAACTGCCCCACTGAGTTTCCAAACAGTGCCTGGTAGATTCCAACTGCTGACCTTTTGGTTAGCATCATGGCTCTTAACCACTATGCAACCAATGTTTCCACATAGATATCCAGTATGTTGCATATAAACCTGTGTGTGCATATTTATATGTATACATACATATATATATATATATATACATACCTGTAAAACCTTGTGTGGCATTTTACTAAATTATGTGTAACATATAAACATGAAAATGTGCTACTCATGTCATGAAAACCAAATACTAATTCAAGTTAAAGTTCATCTGGTGGCATAGTGGTTAAATGTTACAGCTGCTAACCAAAAAGAAAGCAGTTTGAATCCATCAGGCACTCTTTGGAATCTCTAATGGACAGTTCTTTTCTGTCCTATAATGTCACTATAGTTGGAATGAACTCAAGAACAAGTCTTTTTTTTAAAAAAAATATACAGATAAGTGAATATGGACATAAATAAAGTTTAAAGTTTTGATGATGGAAAGTATTTGAATGTCTTATAATAGCTACAAAACTCTTAAGACTAGGACAAGAGTGTTAAAGGAAATTTGCTGCTGAATATTTGAAGTATAGTACATATTTTCTAAATCTTTCCAGGATGATTTAATAAATGGATGGAAAAAAGAAGTGAGGAAAGGAGAATTACAAGTTATGAAAGAAGGGAAGAAGGAAGGAGGGAATCAGATGGGTTTAGATAAAATATATTAGAAATTATTATATTCTGAGTTTTCCTCACCTTTAAAATGAGAAAACTACTTAAAGTTAGGCAAGGCTATGAAGAACACATGTTCTACTTCACATAAATTCTGACAACAAAGCTTAATAACTAACACATACCTTTATTCTCACTGCTGCCAGATGTTTTTAAACTAAACCTTAAGAGTTTTCATATAATTATTTGTAAATGCATTTGCTAATGATGCTAAACATATTTTTTTGCTTTGGAAAATTACTAAGACCACTGTTCTAAAATTACATACATTTATCAATTTGAATTGCTTCCATTTATCTTAAATGTGATAAATTTATTCAAAACAAAGTGAATACTGTTTCTTCATCCACTGTTTTGTCGAAAAGGAAGTTCTTGCTGAGTAAAATATTAATTTTATGCATAATGTGGATATTTACATATTTATAATGTCAAATAATTATTTTTAATGGAAAAAGCTAGAAAATCAAAAGAGTATCTTAAAGACGTTTTCCTATTGGAAGATAAGAATGTCTTAAAGACTTTTTCTTCCCCAATGGAGGACACAATTAAATACATGACACTGGTGCCTGTACTTGTGTAAAGGAGAAGCCTTAACTTACAGCTATTCCTCCTTGCTTATGACATTAATCTTTCATTTTATGCCTTGTATAATCATCTATTCCCATGAGAACTGTGATCAGATTTCAGCCACAGCAAAGATAATTTAATCCCAGCAGTAACTTGAATACTCTTTTTTCTAAAATTAATAGTTATACTAATTAGAACTACAGTAATTAAATCATCCAAGCTGATTTCACTCATATACATATAGTGTTTAGACATGTTATTTTTATAAATATATTTTGTTTTTTTATGTTTCTGTATAATTTTTTACATAATCATGAGTCTGCATACAAAAGCCAACAAAAAATTAAAACAATGTAATTACTCTATTTTAAATAGTTCTTAAAATCCATATGTTCTGGACAATTTTTTGTCATTCAAATTGCTCAAATCCATAACATTCGTCTTTCAGTTTGTTGTACTGAGGTGTCTTGAATGGTTCTACAATGTTAGAGTATTCCAAATACCAGCATAAAAAGCCACAGTGGACAGGTTTCAGTGAAGCTTCTAGACTAAGATCAACTAGGAAAAAGGACCTGGTGATTTACTTCTCAAAAAACTGGCCACTAAAAACCTTAAGCATAGCAGTAGAATATTGTCTGATATAGTGCCAGGAGACGAACCTTCAGGTTGGAGTCATCAAAATACAGCTGGGACAGAACTGTCTCCTCAAAGTTGAGTAGATCTAAATGACTTTGTTGGAGTTAAGCTTTCAGGACTTACATTTGCTGATCTGGTGTGACTCAAAATGAGAGAAAGCAGCTGCATATATCCATCAATAATCAAGCAGTGGAATGTAAGAAGTAGGAATCAGGAAAATTGAAATTTACAGAAAAGGAAATAGAAAGCTTGAAGATTGGTTCTTAGGCATCAGTGAGCTCAAATGTACAGGTAATGGCCATTTTAAACAAGACAGTCATATAGTCTACTGTGCCAGGAATGGCAAACTGAAAAGGAACAGCATTGTATTCACCATAAAAAAGTAAAATTAAATAAAAGATAAAGACCTATGGTGAAATACAACTCTGTCAGTGCTAGGATAATATCCATATGCTTACAAGGAAGATCAGGTAACACAACTATTATTTAGATTAACACATCACCACTAAGGACAAGGATGAAGAAATTGAAGGTTTTTCACCAGTGTCTGCGTTCTAAAATTAGCCAAACATGTAATCAAGATGTGTTGCTAATCTATAGTGATTAGAATGCAAAAATTAGAAATCAAGAAGAAGAATCAGTTGTTGGAAATATGCCCTTAGTAAAAGAAATGACACTGGAGATCTTGAGACAGAATTTTGCAAGACCAATGACCTACTCATTCGAAATGTCTTTTTTAACCACATAAACAGCAGTTATAGACATGTCCCTACTAGATGGAAAACATCGGAATAAGTTCAACTATGTCTGTGGAATGAGACAATGGAGAAGCTCCATATCATCAGTCAGAACAAGGTTAGGCCTGACTGAAAAACGTAATATCAATTGGTCATATGTGACTTCAAGTTGAAGCTGATAAAAACTAAACCAAGCTCACCAGACCAAAAGAACAATCTTAAGTACATCCTACCTAGATTTAGAGATCATCTCAGGAAAAGATCTCACTAACTGGACACTAACGACCCAAGATTGGATGACTTGTGAGTAATTTATCAAGGACATCACACCTGAAGAAAGCAAAAGATAATCAAAAAAAAAATGTTATGAGACTCTGAAACTTGACCTTGAGCATAGAAAAGCCAAAATGAAAGAAATAATGATGCAGTAAAGAACTACACAAAAGATTCTGAAGGATAGCTCTAGAAGAAAAAGTATTATAATGACATGTGCAAAGACTTTGAGATAGAATACCAAAAAGGAAGAACATGTTGAAAGAATTGAAGAAAACATTCAAGCCTCAAATTTGCAATGTTGAAGGATTCCTTGTGCAAAAAAAGTGAATCATACAGGAAGATCAAAATAAGACGAAGGGAATACTCACAGCCACTATACTAAATATAACCGGTTGATGTTCAACTATTTCAAGAGGTAGCATAGGAGGTCTGACAGTTAAGTGTGTGAACTTAATTTTTCTATGAGCTACATACCTCATTGCTAAGTATCACCACATTCACCTTCCAAGTACTCCCCTTGGGAAGCTATGCAGCAATGTCAGTTCCTAGTACACCCTTCAAAGCAGCTTTGGAACTCCTTCTGGAACAGACCTTGCACATGGTGGCAAGTTTGCAAATTTAGTTGTATAGTTGTCTTGTGAGAAATTTTTAGCCAGTAAACAAATAACTGTATTGGAACACCCTCCCTACTCACATGATCTGGCCCTCGGTGACTTTCTTCTTTACCTGAAGACAAAGGAAATTTTGAAAGGAAGACATTTTGGTGATATTCAGAACATCAAGGATAATACGACAACTGCCCTGATGGCCATTCCAAAATTGCTGCGAAGGGTGGACTAGGTGCTTGAGTAGGTGCATAGCTCCCCAAGGGCAGGACTTGGAGGAAGACCATAGTGATATTCAGTGACAAGGTACATAGCACTATTTCTAGGATGAGTTTGCAAATTTAATCAGTAGTCCTTGTACAATCAGGAATCAACGGTACCGAAGGAAAAAGTCCATATTTTACTGAAAGATTGACAAAAAACAAGGTTGTAGGAATCGACAGAATACCAGTTAAGATGTTTCAATCTACATTTGTAAAGCTGGAGGCACTCAGTAACCTATAACAATAAAATTGCAAGACAGCTACCTGGCTGGACAACTGAAAGAGATCCATATTCTTGTTCATTCCAAATAGAAGTGATTCATAGAAATGCAAAAATTATTGAAAAGTATCATTGATAGCAGATGCAAGTAAAATTATGCCGGAGATAATTCAGAAACAGTTGCAGCCATACAGGGAACTGACAGAAATTCAAGCAGTATTCAGAAGACAATGCTGAACCAGGGATATTAATATAGAGACTGAAAAATTTTCCTCCCCCTCCTTGCTGCCTCCACTGACACCCGATAGGATATATTCCCCTTGCCCCTTCGCCCGGACTCCTCGCCTAACCCCCTCTTCACTGCAGCTCTCACCGGACAAGGACACTCCCCTCCAGAGCTCGGCTGCTCGAGTCACTCCCATCTCCCCTTGCCTGACAAGATATTTCCCTTTGATAAGCCCGGCGCCTGCTTGCTCCCTTTCAAAGTCTTACACCTGCCTGATAAGATGCAGCTGCTCCCCATCAAGGCCTCCCACCCACCTAGCAGGATGCCCCCACTCCTCAGAACCCCACCCACTCACCCCATTTTTCGCAACCAGGACGTCCTCAAACTGCACTATAACTAGCGGCTAGAAACTTGACTCGGGGCCATTTTGTTGGAACCTGCAAAGGTCCCTGGCCGGCTGGCATAATAAACAGCCTCTTGCCTCCTCCTGGATGTCATTCGCTTCCTTACTTTCTATAACAATATCATTGCTGATGTCAGATGGGTCCTGCCTGAAAGCAGAGAATGCCGGCAAGAATTCATCTGTGTTTTATTGACTACACAAAGGCATTAACTGAGTAGTTCATAACAAACTATAGATAACATTGCAAAGAATGTGAATTGTAAACACTTAACTGCGTTCCTGAGGAATCAGTACATGGATCAAGGGGCAACTATTTACATACAGCCAAGGGATACTGTCTGGTTTAAAATTAGGAAAGTTATGCATTTCAGTTGCATATCTTTACCCTAGTTAATCAATATGCATGCTGAGCACATAATCTGAGAAGCTGGAGAAAGATTCATTAACAGCTTGAGATATTCAGATGACCAAACCTTGGTTGCTGAGAGTGGAAGAGGGTTTCAAATTCTTACTGATGAAGAGAAGACTTCATCCTTCAGTATGGATTATCTCTAACGTAAAGCAATCAAAATCTTCACAGCTAGATCAACAATTATCATAATGATGAATGGAAAATACACTGAAGTTGTCAAGGGTTTCATTTCCTTTGGGTCCGCAACCAGTCTCCATGAAAACCGCAGCCAAGAAGTCATGCAACATATTACATTGATCAAATCTGCTGTGATACACCTGTTTAACATGTTAAAAATTAAAGATTTCTTTTTAGGACTAAGATGTGTCTGAGCCAAGCTGTGGTATTTTCAATCAACTCCTATGCATGTGAAAACTAAAAAATGAATGTGGAAGACTGAAGAAGAATTGATCTCTTTTTGTTATGGTGTTGGCAAAGAATATTGGATAGACTATGTTATTTCTAGAGGGATGAACAAGTCTGTCTTGGAGGAAGTACAGTGACAGTACTCCTTAGAAGAGCAGATGACAAAACTTCTTCTGATGTATTTTGGACAGGTTATCAGGACAAACCAGGAGAAAGACATCATGCTTGGTAGAGGATCAGCAAAAAAGAAGAAGATCATCAGTGAGATGAATGGTTGTGGATCCAAAGGAAATGAAACCCTTGACAACTTCAATGTATTCTCCATTTATCATTACGATAATTGTTGACACAGTGCCAGTAACAATGAGCTCAAATGCAGCAACAATTGTGAGAGCGGGGCAAAGCTGGGCAGTGTACTTTCTATTGTACATAATGTCTCTCTAAGTCACAACCAGCTTGATGATATCTACTTAAAACAATGGGAAAACATTTTCTGATCTTTTTCCACTGAAGAGAAATGTGTTTTCAGGCAGCAGTAGCCAACCGATTATTCACATCAAAATAGTTTGCTAACATCTGTGTTAATTTTGGCTGTGTTCAGTGAAGGAGAAAAGGGCAAGTAAGTAAAAGTAGTATTAAATGTAAGAAAAAAATATTTGAATATTTTCTTTCTACTAATTTTGTTTTATTTACATGATGAGAACGTCCATTCTGCTTCACTTTTGTTTGTCGAAATTAAAATAAAAAAATAAGCTCATTGATTTTCTGAAATTTCATTCTGTTTTATTTTTTAAACAGATCACAGTGCTCTGATCAGTTATACGGGGTCTAGTTGGTTTTAGTCCCTCTTTTCTATTTCCCTTACTGTTTTTATCAGCACAGTGCTTGTTACAGGCAAACAGCCCTGACATTTAAAACAGAAGAGCTTGAATACCGTGAACCTGGCATTCAGAATTACATTTTGCAGCCAGAAATCTCCAACCCTAACATCTAAGGCCTAAATCATTTATTTATATAAAAAATCATTTCAAACAACAGTGTTTACTTCTTTGAATGCCATCCTGTTTGCTAACAGTAAGAATTAAAAGTCTAGAAATATTTTATTTATAGAATTGTTGAAATCTAGACTTTATGTGGCTCAAAACAAACAGATATTTCTTTCCATTTATGTCTACTTGACACAAAGACCATCTCACTTTTCCGGTTAAAGTGTGATTACATCATACGCATATTCTACCTTTACATGTTTATTTCAGAGTAAGCACAATTTGAATATTCAATTTTCTCAAAATTTAGGGACCTTTTTCCTTTTTCCAAAGTAAAAGTACTACATCTGGTAACATCTGGTCAGCAGTTCAAATATGCCAGATGCTTCTTGGAAACACTATTGAGCAGTTCTACTCTGACCTATAGGGTTGCTACAAGTTGGAACTTTTGCAAAAGCCACAGCCTACTTCTCAGAATCATGGTATGATAAAAATAAAGAAAGCTCAACCTCTACTGGTATAAAGAATCAATTAGTCTGTTAAGATACACATGTATATATATAAATGTGTGTTAAATCTGCTGTATGTATGTAAATAATTCCTTTTTTTTGTTTTTACTTCAGAGCACTAGCAAAGGTTCATGGTATGTGAGGATTATAATGAAAAAAAAGTATTTTGGCATGTTTATACCTGGGTTCAAGCCCTGACACTACCATTAATGATTGGCTGAGTTTAGATAGTTTTAAAGTCTTTCTTCATGTATTTCCCATAACTGTAAAAGGACAAAAATGGTATCTAGTTTTTGTGAAGATTAAAATAAGCATATCTGTAATGACTGGCACAATGTAAGGCTTATTGTTTTACCTGTTTCTCTACTAATACTTTCTTTTCTTTCTCTTTTCTTTCTCTTTCTTCCATCCTTCCTTTTTTTTCTTCCTTCTCCTTCTTTTCTCTTTCAGTTGTGATGAATGCTTCAGTGTCAACTATCATTAAAAAAAAAAAAAAAAACTTAGTGAAAGTGGTTTTACTTTCCCTGCTGTGATAAAGTAAAAAGTATAGTCTCCCTGTTTTATCCCTCTGAGTAGTCAATGTTTGATCAATGCTACTATTCCCTTCAGTTATGCTTTCTAAGAAGTTCTGCCTGATTTGCTTTGTGTTTCTACAGAGGTGTCAAGACGTTGGCAGAAGGTATCTGTTATGGAATGAATTGTATCCCCCCAAAATCAGTGACAACTTGAGTAGGCTAGTATTGACTGTCTACGATTTTGACATTGATGTGATTTGCCTACTGCTTTAAATCCTCTCTTTGTGATGCTAATGAGGCAGGATTAATGACAGCTATGTTAAATCTATTAGATTAGGTTGTGTCTTAAATCAAGCTTATAGAGAAATGTGAGGACCTCATACCATCAAGAAAATAGAGCCAGGAGCAGAGCATGTCGTTTGGACACGTTATTCCTGTGTTGAGAAGCTCCTGGACCGAGAGACAGTTGATGACAAGAACATCCCTACAGAGTCGACAGAGAGGGAAAGCCATTCTTGTAGACAGCACCTTGAATTTGGACTTCTAGCCTATTAGACTTGGAGAGAAACTTCTGATTTTTGGAGCGATTCACTTGTGGTAGTTTTGTTTTAGCAGCACTGTCCTTCTTTGTACTACACTGCCTATCAAAAAATTCTTCAGAGAGTAAATGTTTGTAGCAGAACACCTAGCCTCTTCTGTAGGACAGTCTCCTTACCTTTATAATCATTTAATACTTTCACACTTGTCTTCATTTCATTCTGCATTAATATGATCTTCAAATGCTAGTTGTTTTAGTTATACAATTTTAGATAATATCTCCTTTCTTTTTGCTATCACTAAAATCTAAGTTCATTTTCTTACCTTGTCTTAAGTTCTAGTAATTTGGAGTAGAAATTATTAACTATGGACATTTTAATTTTCCCCACATGCTATCAAACCAGTAGTTGCCACTAAAACTGATCTATTGCCTGTCACATATACATGAAAACCTTCCATGATTCTACAGTTTTCTGAAGAAATACTTTACACTACATATATCCCTTTCAAGATCGTTTTTCTCCCTTGTTGTTGCTACCATGTGTTTTCATTAATAGAGGGTCTACTTCTTTGAATTTTTGTTATGAGATATATACACCCCAGTGGACACTGGCGATAAGAAATATGAGCAATATGAGACAAGGATAAAATTTTATCCTAGCTTTTTATAGCAATTTTGTGAAATTTTTTTCAAAAGATGGAGTAACCAATAAAGGCACAGGGAGATGGGTGGGTAGTTTTCATTCTAGCCTCTTTCCTCTCAGTACAGAATTCTCTGAACGGATTTCTAGCTCCACTGATAATAAAATGCTTTCCATCTTTTTGGAGCTGTGACTCATCTGGCACTCCTCACTTCTGGTTTAGAGATCACAGAATGAGGATCTTCGCTTTCTTTTTTCTATTGCAAAGAAGAGCTGCTCCCAACAGTGAACCTGAAGGATACTTGGTCACACACATCCCTGTGGCTGCAGTTTCTTATTGTGAAACTGTTTACAATGAAAAAGTCAATAATACACCAATCAATGTCATTTGAGAAAGTGCATTCCAACTGGGTACCCTTCACATTTCTGATCAAAGCAGTTATGCTGCTTCTGTTCTTGGGCAAGAGGTTCTTGAGAAGAAATCATCACTGTTCTTTATTTTAAATATAGTGATTTCCTTTGTATTGTGGAGCATTTGCATAACTGTCACAGATGTATCGTCCTTACACTTGACTGCTGGCATATATCCTTTAGTATGAAACCTAAATTCTCTGTGCTATACGCTAACTGATCTCCTTAGCATTTCTGGCAGTCCAGTTCTAGTTGATCCACGTTATGCCAATAGCATACAGTCCGCTTACTTAAGTGCTTTACATCAAGATAGGACACAAAACAATTATCAAGGGAAATAAGCCTATCAGGATAGTACCATTAATGACATAGGACAAGTACAATACTCTCATTGAGGACAAAAGATGAGTCATTGTCTATGCCTTTTTTTTCCACTATAAGTATCAAACTGACTCACAAAGTAAGGTTTCTGAGTCAGCCAGGCACCAAAATGTGTACCCATGCTTGACAGCTTTTGTGGGAGTGTATTGTTTTACTGATGAACTGCCCTTGAATGGTTCCATATTTTTGTCAACTCTCCTGACACTTGATGACACATACACCTTCTCTCTCTTGTGCTTTTTTTTTATTATGCTTTAAGTGAAAGTTTACAGCTAATTTCTCATACAAACTTTATACATCTATTATTTTATTACATTGGTTGCAATCTTCACAATGTGACAACACTCTCCTCCTTAACAATCCAGGTTCCGTATGTCTGCTTAACCAGTTTCTTCTCCCTTTCTGCCTTTTCATCCTGCATCTGGGCAGGAGTTGCTCATTGTTGTCCTGTATCTGATTGAACTAAGAGGTACACTCCTTATGCATCTTATTTTTGGTTTCCTATTCTTGTGTAGTCTTGATCTGAAGAGTGTGCTTTGGGAATGATTTTGGCTGTGGGCAAAGAGTCTCTGAGCATTAGTTTCAGGGGTTCCTCCAGCCTCTGTCAGAACATTCAGACTGGTATTGTCAGATGAATTTGAGTTCTATGCTACACTTTTCTCCTTCTCTGTCAAGGTGTGTACCCTGTTAGGGAAGTCATTAGTGATAGCCTGCTACCATCTAGTGCTAGTCTCCAGACGGTGGAATCTCCAGTTTATGTGGACATTTAACCTATTAGGATAACACGCTCCTTGTGTCTTTGGCATTCTTCATTTTCCTTTGCTCCAAGTGAACTGGAAACTATTAGAGCATCTTAGAAGGCTGCCTGCTAGCTTTTGGGATGCTAGACATGACTCAGCAAAGTGGGAGGTAAAACATTTTCTTAAAGAAACTTGTTAAGCTAATTGACCTAGATGTCCCCCAAAACCATGGTCCAAATCCCAGCTACTCTCAAATTGTTTAGATAGTATATTATTTATCCAGTGCTCCTGTAACAGAAATAGCAAAAATTAATGGCTTTATCAAAAAGAAATGGATTTCCTCGTAGTAAAGTAGGACAGAAGTTCAAATTCTGGAGCTCAGCTCCAGGCAAAGTCTTTCTGTTGGTTATGGAAGAAGGTCTTTGTCCTGAATCTTCTACTGGTCGGAGAACTTCTCAGGTTCAGGGACCCTAGTTCCAAAACACATTCTGCTTCCAGCACTACTTTCTTGATACTTTGAAGTTCTCAACCTTCTGCTTGTTTTCTTTTCATCTCTTGAGATATAAAAGGTGGCACATACCAGGGAAACTTCCTTAACATCAGATCAGGGACATGACCTGGGTAAGTGTGCTAGAAAACCACCTTGCTCCTCTTTCACATAAAATTATAACCACAAAATGGAGGAAAAACACACAGTACTGGAAATCATGGCCTAGTTAAGTTGGTGCACACAGATTTTGGAGGACAGCATTCAATCTATGACAGATAGGTTTAGGAAATTTGTTTTGCTTTGGTCCACTTGTGCTGACTTCCTTGTATTTTGTGTTGTCCTTGGCTTTACTGAAGATAATCCTTGTCCACTATCTGGTTAGTGAATTTTCCTTCTCCTCCCTCCCCATACCCATATCCATCAAAGAATAATTCCTTCTGTACTTAAACACCTTTTCTTGAATTCTTCTAATAGTGGTCTCACATAATATTTGTTCTTAGGCAACTTACTTCACTTAGCATGATGCCTTCCAGATTCATCCGTGTTCTGAGATGTCTCCTGGATTCATCACTGTTTCCTACTGTTGCACAGTATGACACAATATTTGCATATTGTAATATGTTTATCCATCTAGGTTATTTCTATCTTTTTGTTATAGTGAACAATGCTCCCTTGACTTTAGGTACTCCATTGTCTTAGTCCATCTGATTGGTAACTCCATCCTCAGAAGCACCAGAGGCTATGGCTCCACTCTTTTAACCCCCTGAGGTTATGACCATATCTTTTGAAACCAAGGGAGATCAGCTTCCCTGTGCTCCTTATCTCTTAAGATTCTGCTTCCTGTGGCCTCTTGACTCAAGCCTAAGGCCCACATCTGCCCTGCTGGGGCAAGTGTTCTAAAGCTCTGTAGCTTCACAGATAAGTGCCCTGAAGCCCCTGCCTCCCACCCTGCCTGGAAGCCTCCTGCATGCAAGCACTCAACTCTCTCTCTGTGGGTCAGCAAGCCTAGCTCCACTGATAAGAGTCCAGAGTTAAGCCACTCCATTAGGAAGCCTCCTGAGCACACTCGCTCAGTTCTTTCACTCCATGGTTGGCTCCAGCATTGTTTTGCACTGGATTCCGGGTTCCGTGTTGCTGGTTCGCTGCTGTTGCTTACCATTAGCACTTTCCCTGGTGTTAACAGTTCTCCATTAGTTTCTTCTGAGTCTTCTATCCACTCACAGTTTCAAAACAGTTTCCACACTTAGATAGCTGTTACAACAGCACCCCTGTCTCTGTACCAAATTCTATCTTACTCATCTAGTGCTGCTACAGCAGAAATACCAGAAGTGGATGGCTTTAACAAGTATGAATTTTATTCTGTCACAGTCCAGTAGGCTACAAGTCTAAATTCAGAGCATCAGTTCCAATGTAGGCTTTGGTCATCAGTCTTCCCCTGGACTAAGAGCTTCTCAAGTTCTGGGATATCTGATCCTTTCCAAAGGATGTGTTTTGGTCCCAGCACTGCTTTTTGGTGGTATGAGATCCTACCCTCTCTACTTGATTCTTTTTCCTTTGTAATCCAAGAGATTACCATAAGGCACAATACAGCCTTACACGTAAGAGTCTTGGCTCACCAATACAACTGCCACTCTTCTCTCATTAACATCACAGAGGCAGAATTTACAACATGTAGAAACATCACACAGTAACAAGAATCATGGCCTAATCAAATTGCTACATACATTTCCGGGAAAATATAATTCAATCCATGATTTTCTGCTTATTTGCTTCCTCTCCTGGTTTTCCTTTGCCAGTTTGGACACTGATTTGTAATTTTTTTTTGATATTTTTAAAGAACCAATTTTTAATGTTGATGATACTTCCATTTATTTTTATGTTTTTAATTCTCTGTTTATGCTCTAATTTGTATTATTTTTTTCTTGGGTATCTGAGGGTTTCTTTTGCTGCTCTCTATTTGTTTGAGTTGCACAGTTAATAGTTTGATTTTGGATCTTCTTTTTGAATGTGTTCATTTATTACTACAACTTAACTTGTAAGTATTCTTTTTGCTGTTTTTCAAAAGTTCTGGTCAGCCAACTGCCACTGAGTCGGATCTGACTCATGGAGACCATGAGAAAGTTCTGGTAAGATGTGTTTTATCATTTGAGTCTATGCATATCTTTGCCATGCCAAGTGCCGTCGAGTCTTTAGTCGGTCCTTAATTTCTTCTGGAACCCAGTAGTCTTTCGGTCTTGTGTTCTTCAATTTCCATTAATTTAATTTTTTCTTGCTGTTCCTTTTATTGATTTCTACTTTTCTGACTTTACAGTCCGAAAAGATGTTTTATAGTGTTTTGATATTTTGGATTCTGTTAAGGCTTGCTTTGTGACATAAAGTGTGATCTATGGGTTGCCATGAGTCGGATCTGACTCGACGGCACTTGGCTGGCTTGGCTATTCTGAATAATGTTCCATATACACTGGAAACGAATGTGTACTTGGCTGCTGTTGGGTGGTGTTCTATATATGTCTACAAGGTAAAGTTGATTGATTGTGATATGTAGATGTTACCTATAGTGGAGCTGTCTATTTTTCTTTTCAATGATGTCAGAGTTTTCTATTTCTTTTTAATGTAATTTGGAGCTCTGTCATTGGGTCCATATATATTTATTATAGCTATGTCCTCCTTGTGTATTAACACTTTAATCATTATGTAGTGTTAGATTTGGTAGATTTATCTTAAAGTCTATTTTGTCAGAGAGTAATATTGCCACTTGTGCTTTTTTTGGGTTGTTGTTTGCTTGAAATGTTCTTTTCAATCCTCAAAATTTTAGTTTGTTTACCTTTGAGTCTAAGGTGTATCTCTCATAAGCAGCATATAAATGGATGATGATTTTTTATGCATTCTGCTACTCTCTATTGTTGCATGTGTTCCATCTATATTTAGTGTAATCATTGATAACTATGAGTTTACTGCTGTAATTTGATGTATATGTATTCTGTGGTTTTTGACAGTTTCTTTGCTTCATTTAATTTTGCCTGCTTAGTCATTTTTCTTTATGTGTTTTCATCTTTTCCATTATCGTTGCTTTTGTGTTTGATAAGTCCTTGAGTTTTTCCTCTTTTTTATGTTGATTGTATATGTGTTAGTTTCCTTTGTGGTTGCTTTACATTTTGCCTTTGTTTTTCTAAGTATAAACCAATCTTTTACTTCTTGTTTTCACCTAACTTTTTCCATATGGAAGCTCTATGACAACACAATTTCATCTTCTTTCTTTTTTTTAATGTTGCTATTATTCTCTATGAGTCAGACCCAATTGGATGGCAGTGGGTGGGTTTTTATTTTTTATTTTTATTTTTTTTATTACTTAAATACTGACATCTGTTTTCCTGTTTTTACCTTTTAACTTTGACTTATTTTTGTGAGGTCACTGCTAGTCAGACTGAACTTGATGGCAATGGGTTTTAATGGTTATCTGGGTTGATGTTTACTTGTTCTGTTCCGTGTTCTAGCTTTGGGTTGTTGTCTGATATTGCTGGTTCTCTAACCAGCTCTAACCAGCAATTAATTAATTAATTAATTACTTTTATAATTTTTATTTGATTTTTACAAATTTCCTTAATGTCTGTTTATTTAGAAATCCCTCATTTCTCCATCATGTATGAGAGAGAATTATGATAGATATGTAATTCTTGGCTGTCTATATCTTTTTGTTCAAGGGTTTATGTATGACAGCCTATCGCTTTCTTATCTATATGGTTTGAGCGTAAGTAGTTAAAGCTTAAGTCACATTGATTCTCTTTGGAGATGATTTTTCCTTTATCCCTAGAAGTTTCAAGATTCTACCTTTACATGTGTGTTGGCAAGTTCGATTATAAGATGTCTTTGTGACTTTGTTTTAGGCTCTACCTTGTGTGGAGTTTGTTGAGTTTCTTAGATAGATATCTTCTTGTCTTTCACAATGTCAGGGAAGTGTTCTGCCCACAAATCTTCAACAATTTTATTTGTATTTTCCATTATCCCCCTTGTTCTGGAACTCCAGTCACTTATAGGTTTATTCTCATGATAATGTCTCAAGTAATTCTTAGTGTTTATTCATTTTTAGTTATTTTTATCTTGATTTTTCCTTAAAAAAACTGCGTAAAGCTATTTGTCTTTGTTCTTACTATCTCTGACTTCATTGCCTCTATTCTGCTCCTATAACCTTCTACTGAGTTGTCTTATTTGCAGTTTTACTGCACATCTTTTAGATTTCTAGTTATTGCCTCTCTCTTGTTTCTAGAGGAAACCCTGGTGGTATAGTAAAAACCAAACAAAACTCACAGCACCTGAGTCAATTTCAACTCATAGCAACCCTATGGGACACAGTAGAATTGCTTTATAGTGTTTCCAAGAAGTGTCTGACTGATTTGAACTGCCAATTTTATGTTTAGGAGACATTAGCATTTAGGTGGTATAGTAGTGAAATGCTATAGCTGCTAAAAAAGGTCAGTAGTTTGAATCTACCACGTGCTTCTTGGAAACTCTATGGGGTAGTTTTACCCTGTTCTATAGGTTTGCTATGAATTAAATTGACTCACTGAAATTGGGTTTTACTTTTGGTTCCTAGAAACCTGTTAATTGCATCATTCTTTTCATGTATTATTTTCCCGAATTCCTGTATTATTTTGTCTGTGTGTTCCTTTTCTTAGTCTGGTTTTTACCTGATCTTATTTCTCAATTATTGAAGAACACAGTATATTAATCTTTTATATTCCGTCTCAGGTAATTCTAAGAATTTTTATTTCTGGGGAAGATTACCTATTTCTTTTAATTGCTTGCTCAAGCCATCTTGATGTCTTCTTTGTATAATTTGATATTGACTATTATCACAGAACCATCAATAAATTATTATATTTATTCATTGTATATTTGTTTACTGTGTCCTAGGAGCATGTGAACTACTTTGTTTATTGGCATCTTTGAAGCTCCAACTTCTGTCTTCATGGTTAGAGTAGTTACTAGATGTGGGAAACAAAGAAATCTGTTCATTTTTCATGTGCGTACTCAGCTCAAGTGTCTAAGTCATCAGTCACTCAGTGTGTATACACTCTCATCTCCAGTCCTAAATAGATAGAAATGTGTAGGCAGGAACAGGTGTCTGGCTGCAGTAGGGGACTGTTTCCTGGAAAAAGCGGGAAGCTGACAGCTGCTTCTGAGTGCTTTGGTGGAAGTTATATCCTGGCATGCTATAGCACATGAGAAGGATGGGTTTTGTAGCTTGTACTTGGCACCCAGTGCTGTTGGCTGCAGGGACTGGGAGGCACCACTTTTTCTCAGAATCCTGTGATGGGTGACCAAAGATGGAGTGGGTGATATAATCAGCCTGCAGGTCCTTGATATGGTGGGGTGGTGAGGACTCTGCTTAATGGTAGGGTGGTGTCGGATGTCAGGAATCTTCATCTCTCAGTTGGCTGCTGCCATGTAAAGTAAACTTCAAGTGTATGTGCTATTGGTCTGTGTTAATGAGGGCCTGCATTGTTGAACTACCCCACACAGGTGAAGGCAGGGTGAAGGGTACTACAGGTTGTGGACTCTTTATATCTGTGACTATGCAAAAGGGTCATATCTGTTCTAAGTTTCCAGCTTAATGGACCTGACAGTGTTTTAAAGCTCTGATACTAGTTTGAGCACTGCTTGTCCTGAGCTCCTGGTTTAGGAGGCTTGGTGGTGTTGAAATTTCATCTTCCACTTAGCTGCTGAAGTGAAAAATGTGAGGTATGACAATTAAGTCCATGAACTAAATTGTTCTAAGTGCTACTTACCTCATTGCTGAATATCACTATGGTCATCTTAGAAGTATGGTGCACTGACACTAGTGCCTAGTCCACCCTTCAAAGCAGTTTTAGAAGTCTTTCTGTAGTGATCATTGTGCATGGTGGCATGGTGTTAACAAATTTAATTGTATAATTATCTATGAGGCTCTTTTTAACCAGCAAACGAATAACTGTGTTGGAACACTCTCACTATTTACTTGATCTGGCCCCCAGTTACTTTTGTTTGCATGAAGATAAAGGAAATAATGAAGAAGGAAGATATTTTGACGACATTCAGGACATCAAGAGTAATAAGACACCAGCTCTGATGGTCGTTCCAGAAAAAAACAGTTCCAAAATTGCTTTGAAGGTTGGACTAAGTAAGCACTGGCATCAGTGCATGGCCATCCCTGTAGGCTCCAAGTATATATGTTCTTCATGCCTGTTAATGAGGGCCTGCAGTGTTGAATCAGCTCACACAGTTCTAGGCAGGAGGGAAAGACATTACACTTCCATGGTCTCCTTATGCCAGTGCCTGCCTAGGCACAAGGGCAGTGCCTTACCTGAGTTCCCAACTTAGAAGGCATGGTGATTATTTTAAAGCTGAGAGATAGATTTGGGCAAGAATATCCCCGAGTTCTGGCTTCGAGAGAGTGCAGTAGTTGAATATTTCATGAATGGAGTCAGAGTGAAATAGGGTGGAGCATGAGTAAGGGGAAAGAGGCAATTTCCTTTTTGTAAATCTTGGCAGAGGAGGGATTATTTTGACCCTGCACAGCAGGGCAGATACTTGCACTCACCTTTTGTAGGTCCAGCACTACACTCCCTTGGCTCTGGAAGCTTGTGCAGACTCTCCGTCACCCAGACTTTCTCAATGTGATGAAACACAGTCAGAGTGCTGCTAGTCCCCTTGACCTGCGTGTGTCATCCAATTAACCTAGCCAGCAGGCTGTCGACAGTTTCAAAAATGGCATCTCTTCACTGTCTTGGAATATCTCTCCTTCTGCTTACCTCTCAGTCCAACTCCTCAAATTCATCTTTGAAGATCAAGGCTCCTAGACTGTCATATATAATTGATTCACTTATTTTGTTTTTTGATCTTTCTTGGAAGTGATGATAAGAAGTGTGCGACTATTCTGTGATCTTGGCTGTGCCTCCCATATGCCTTCTTAAGAGGCCTGTTGAGAATGCTGATAATGGGCACAATTTGTGAAGTTGGCTATAGCCAGATTGTCCTCTGGCACAGCTTTTGTCATGGCACTGAATGCTGTCAGTTTCTTAAATGTGATTTTAGTCTGAAATTGAGGTCTGAAATTGAAGCAACTCCTGGGCTGCTGTCATGGAACCAATACTTCTTGAACTCCAACAAGGTATGTATACATATCACTGTGTGCACGGTAACACACGTCTTTATTTTTTCTGTGGCTGTGGGGTGTATGCTTTTAGATACCTTTACAGTATCCTGCCCTCTAGGTCACGTGGAGCACTCCTAGGTAACAAAGAGTCATTTGATACCCTACAGCTTCCAAAGTCTCTTCTGTAAATGCAGAGAAAAAATAATGTATTTCTTTGTCAATTCAAAGGAATCTTGGACATGTTGATGAAACAAGGTAGTTAGATTTATAAAGTAGGAAGTATCATCTCATGAGTCCCTCTCATTGTGGCCATCATCATCAATTTTGTCCCTCTCCTCTACAGAGTAGGATGCTGTCCCATTCTCTACTAGTCTGTCAGTGTCCTTGTTCCTACCTTCAGAATGCTGCAGATTCTGTAAAACTCATAAGCTCCTCTGAAGCATCCTTATTGCCCTTCTCTTCTGAATCTTTCTCATTTTGGAGTAGAGAATGTAATCTAGAATTTCATTGGGGTTTCTAAATCTTCTTGTCATTTCTAAAACAGAGGAATGTTTCAGGAATAAATAAATAAATAAATGTTGGTTCTGTAAAGTTAGAATTATGCCAATAGCATAACTTCAAATGAACATGAGAATACACAAGGGGATCAAGTTGCCTAATTCAAGTATCCTGCCCAAATAAATAAAACTAAAGGAAGTTGTGTTACAGGAAAATTACTGTTACAACACCTTCGTCTCCATTAAAAGAGTGGTACTGACAGCTCAGAAACAAGAAGAGCAACCCCAGAACACAGCAGGAGAATGTACAGTTGAGCAGAGAGGTTGTTACATGTGTAAACAATGAATAGTGTCTGAGAATGAATGGCACCTAAGAATAACTTATAAGAATCCATGTCTCTTAAAAATGACCGCTACAATGGATTCTTTCTTACTGCAAAAGTAGTATTTAAGGTTTAGACACACAAAGGGCTCTCCTGAAAGATTGCAAGACAACAACTCTCAGCTGAGCAGAGATGCTGCCAACTCTAGGTGCAATGAGTGGTGCCTGAGAATGAATGGCAACTAAGAACGAATGGTACCAAGAATAACTCTTTCTCTTGAGGAGTTCATTTTTGCAAGCAGTAGGAAACAGGAAATACACTTATGAGGCTTGTCTCACTGTAATCAAGGTAAAAAAGATAAAAGTTTTGCAAAATCATACCTCTAGGGTGCAACACATAATTTGACACTCCATTGACATGGTAATGGGGCTCCAATCCCAAATTCCTCAGTTTCAGCCATTCAGACAGGGCTCCAACTTGCAGAAGCATGTACTAAAAACAGGGAAACAGCTTCTCAAGAAGCATGAGAGGCAGAAAACATTGGTGGGTAGTCACATATCCCACTGCTCATGAGAAGATTATTCCATGACTGCCAAGCCAAGCCAAGCCAAGTGCCGTCAAGTCAGATCCCACAATTTAATTTTCTTTTCATCTACCTTAACATTAAAATAATTTCATGTTTTATATTTTCTAATACCATCTGCTTGAATTTATTCAGCACCATCTTTAAGGTCTAGACTTTCTCACTATTTCAGTCACCTCCTGTACACACACATGCACAAACACACACACACACACACAGACACAAACAGAAATAAACTGAATTAAATATGGAACATAACTGAGGAGTTGTTATTTTTTCTTGAATTTTATGATTAATAGAATAATATACATACTTTTAATGAAAGTATTCTGGGGAAAAGAATTAACGTACCGTGGTAATACTTTGTGTTAAATATTGACTCTTACAGAAGTATTCCATTTATATATATAATCAAGAAGATGTGCCATGAGTGATTACAACAATTTGAAAAGGATTTAAAAACATATGCCTATGTAATACAAATTTCTCTAACTAAACTCCATGGGTAGGATATTAGAAGACTTGACTTCTAACCACAGGATGAAAATGGAGATTTATCCTGCATCACATAAACTCTGCACAAAATATTTAAAATGATGCACAATATCACTTGAAACAAATATTGCACACTATTCCCAGGTTACAAACACTTACGTTACACGGATCTACTGTTATGAAACAATCCTTATAAAACCTATTATATTAAAAAGTCAAGGTGCATACAATGTTCGGTAATAACAAATTAACTGCTATCTTGAAATGCTCGTCAAAACACTTTTAATACAGTATTATTGTGTTAAAGTTGTTTTAGTGCACCTGGAAGTGTTTCTTTCATATTTTGTATGCATAGAAATGTACACTATATACTATATACTAGGACAAATATTTGACTAACTAAAGTTAGATATGAACTGTGCCTCATTTTTTAAACTTACATACATACAAGATGTGAGGAAAAGACTAAAATTTGTGTCAGAAAAGAGTCTGAACCTTGCTTTTGTATATTCAGTAGCTAGAACAAATGGAAGAAGCTACGAAGTAAGAGAGTTGGACAGAGGACTTCAAAGAGTGGCTCAAGAAGACAATATCAAGCATAATAATGACACGAGCGAAGACCTGGATTCAGAAAAACAAAAGAGAAGAACACATTCTGCATTTCTCAAGCTGAAAGAACTGAAGAAAAAAAACAAACCTCAAACTGCAATATTGGAGGATTCCATGGGGAAAATATTATACAACTCAGGAAGCATCAAAAGAAGATGGAAGGCATACAAAGATTCACTATACCAAAAAGATGACATTCAACTACGTCAGAAGGCGGCATACAAGGTCTGACAATTAAGTCTATGAATTTATTTTTTCTAAGTTCTACATAGCTCAGTGCTGAATATCACTATGGTCATCTTTGAAGTATGCCTCTTGGAAAGCTATGCACTGACACCAGTACCTATCCCACCCTTCGAAGCAATTTTGGAAGTCTTTCTGGAATGACTGTTGTGCATGGTGACATGGTGGCGAGTTCACGAACTTAATTGTATGGCTGTCTGTGAGGGATTTTAGTCAGAAAACAAACATTCGTGTTGGAACACTCTCCCTACTTACTCGATCTGGCCCCCATTGACTTTTTTCCTTATCAGAAGATAAAGGAAATATTGAAAGAAAGACATTTTGATGACATTCAGGACATCAGGGTAATAAGACAACAGCTCTGATGGCCATTCCAGAAAGACTTCCAGAATTGCTTTGAAAGGTGGAATAGGTACTGGTGTCAGTATATAGCTTTCCAAGGGGAATATTTCAAAGGTTATCATAGTGATATTCAGCAATGAGTTATGTAGCACTTTTTCTAGGATGAGTTCGTGATCTCAATTGTCAGTCCTTGTATGATCACTTGAATTAGGGCTTTATTTGTTTCTAAAGCAATCTGGGAACATTCATTAAACAAATTAAAAATGTTTATGTTTTCAATAATAAATTCTATTTCTAAAAAAATGCTCCATAGAAATAAAATGATCTAATCCTATAAAAAATAGGAAGCACACACATTTATTGCAGCACTGGCTAGAGTGGTAAAAATGGCTACCAAATAGATGATTACAGATCAATATCAGAAAAAGTCGGATAAAACAATGTGCATCTGTGCTCTTGATTATTATGTGACCATTAAATAAAATGCATTAAAAATTAATCAGTTGACTTGGAGTTGTGTCCAAGAGGTATTGTTAAATAGGACAAGACTCAGTGAGGTGTGAACATGTGATTCCATTTTTGTATAAACTAATAAAGAAATCCGCCTGAGTACAAGATGGTAGAATGAGATAAGAGGCTAGATTGTTACTATGGGTGACTCAGATGGAGTAGCAATTAGTTAGAGATGCTTTTAGAAAAGCAAAAGAAAGATAAATAAATAAGAAAACAATGCACTAAAATGCAACATTCTAAGATCAAACAGGACGTCAGTTACATTAGAAAAACAGAGTATGTCTTCCTCTCGCAATCAAAAGTAAAGAGGCACACACTGAGTGAATCAAGAAAGAGAATATTGCAAAGCCCCAAATAAGAACATAAAAATTAATGACTAAAGCTGTTCCCAGTAGTTTTTTGTTTATTTTTTTGCTATCACAAGTCATAAACATTAAAGAGTAAGGTATGAGCTGGAACAGACTCAACCGCAACTGATTTCTTTTTTTCCTTTTAATTGAATGTTACTACAATTACAGGAAGCAGATACTGCATAGAAGTCTTAGAGTCTGAAATCTGCGATTACACTATGTTTAAATCTCATCTCTATAATTTGCTAAGTATATAACCCTGGTGACTTATTCAACCTCACAATGACTATTCCCTTGTGTGAAAAACGTGGATGATATAACAATAGTATCTGCTCTGGAAGATTGCTTTTAAAATCATATATAATCAACACACAGCACATGACACAAGTAATATAGATGTTATTGGTGTGAATAGTGTTAATCATGTATTGTTTTAGAAGTACAGCAGACTCCGTATTAAGTATCTAAGATGTGAAAGACGTAGATGATGTAATAGAAAAAAATACAGCCTACATGGATAAAGAAGCCAGATGAGTAAAGCAATCCAAAATATTTGAGAATCTGTTCTGAGTTACTATTGGGATTTAACACAGGAATATATTTTAGTTTACAAGAAAAATACTATAGCTAGTCACCTTCTGTTAATAAACTTTACTAGTTATCCATATCTGACAAGCAATATAAACTACTTGAGAATTAGTTTTTGCGTTATAAAATACGGAGACCCCAAAACTCACTGTTGTCATACCAATTCCACCTCATTCCAACACTATAAGAAGTAGTAGAACTGCTCTATTGGATTCCCCGTAATATTTATGGTAGGAAACTGGCACATCTTTCTTTTGCATAGGTGTTGATGGACTTGAACCAGACTTTTGATTTAGAAACCCAACACTTAACAACTGCACTGCCAAGTCTCCTTAAACTGGAAAGAATGCTCGTTATCTTTTAGTTTTTTGTTTTTAGAATTTCTAAAATCCATAAAGTATTGACTATGACAACTGATCGGAGTATCTTTGGTAGATACTTTTATTACTTACAATTCTAACATCTGTAAAGAAAACACAAACGTATTTATCAAAATGCTTCTGGAGTACATAAATAATCAGAGTGATATATGACTAAATCAACTCTTTCATGCTACAGATGAACCTGAATAGAATAACAGGATTTCAAATGACAGAATAAGGGAAAAACAGCATTAATTTCAATTTTTAAATACTCTTCTAACTCAAAAATAAAATACATTTTCATAATAAAATATAAATTTTAGAACTTACAAGTAATTGACTCTAAATTTGGAATAAAAATATTATTACAAATTCCTACAGTTACATTTTATAAATGACAAACATTACTTTCAAACCTTGAGTGGAAAACCTAAAAGAGTTCTCCAAAGCAACATACAACTAAATGTAGTTGACTATGTATAGATTATAACTACATGTAGAAGAAATGATGCAGTTAAAGAATTGAACAGAATATTTCAGAGGGCTGCTCAAGAAGACAAAGTATTACAATGATATATGTAAAGAACTGGAAATAGAAAACTGAAAGGTAGGAACATGTACCTCATTTCTCAAACTGAAAGAACTGAAGGAAAAAATATATATAAGCCTCAAGTTGTGATAGTGAAGGATTCTAGAGAGGAAACATTAAATTACTCATAAAGCATCACAAGAAAATGGAAGGGATGCAGAGTCACTGTACCAGGAAGAACTAGTAGATGTTCAACTACTTAAAGAGGCAGTATGTGGTCAAGAACCAGTGTGACCGACAGGAGAAGTCCAAGTTGCATTGAAGGCATTGACAAAAACAAAGTTGAAGGCATTGATGGATATCAGTCAAGATGTTTCAACAAATGGATTCAGCACTCAGGTATACCAAGGAATTTGGAAGACAGCCACCTTGCCATGTTTATACCTATTCCCAAGAAAGGTGATTCAACTGAATGCAGAAATTATAGAACAATATAATTAATGTCACACGCAGGTAAAATTTTGCTAAAGATCTTTCAAAAGTATCTGGAACAACATATTGACAAAGTCCAGAAACTCAAGGTAGATTCGGAACAGGAAGTAGAACCAGGGACATCATTGTTAATGTCAGATAGATCTTGGCTGAAAGCAGGGAATGCCGGAAGGATGTTTATCAATGTTTTGTTGACTATGTTGTGCAAAGGATTGTTACTGTGTGGATCATAACAAATTATGGATAACATTGCAGAGAATGAGAATTCCAGAATACTTAATTGTGCTTGTGAGAAATCTGTGCATGGATCAAAAGGCAATCGTGGGAACTGAACAAGGGGACACTTCATAGCTTAAAGTCAAGAAAGACGTGCTTCATGGTTGCATCTTTTCACCGTAGCATTTCAATCTATATACTGAGAAAATAATTCAGGAAGCTGGACTTTACAAAGAAGACGGAGACGTCAGGACTAGAGGAAGACTCACTAACAACTTACATTACACGGGTAACACCACCTTGCTTGCTGAATGTGACAAGGACTTGAAACACTGATGAAGATAAAAGACTACAGCCTTCAGTATCAAGAAAACAAACGAAAAAAAAGGGTCACGAATGGACCAGTAAGCAACATCATTATAAATAAAGGATTGAAGTTGTCAAGGATTACTTTCTACTTGCCTCCACAATCAACCTAACAGAACTGACTTGATGGCACCTAACTACAGTAACATGTATGGGAAAAATAATCAGAAAATGGCTGTTCATAATGTTATACTGATTTCTTCAACATAGTTATGATATATCCTGTTTTTTTTCTTTTCCCTTTATATTATTTCCTTCGAATTAAGCATATTTTAAACACTTTAAATTCTTAACTCTTCAAGATCCAGGTATGTTTATTCTAAGTGATATCTTCTTAATAATTTTGCTTTTATTTGTATATTAATCCATGTGGATGAAAACTACTAGAGATTTTTCTGATAGTATTAAAAATCAAAATGATCAAAGGAAAGGCATCAATTTATAAAGGAGTTGACCTTTCAATCATGCTAAAAAATATTTAAAATTCATCTAGTATTTTTTCTAGATTATTGTCTTTACATGTATTTGTGAGCAATTGCTAGCTTTTTCCAGTAAGTCTAATTATGTATTTTTATAATCATCTCATAAATTTATTGATTAATGCATGTTTACCTTTGTCTGTCAAACAATGAATTTCTCTTCTTATATTAAAATCAGATAAAGAATTTAAAATGCCTAACCATAACTTAGTAAACCCTGGTGGAATAGTAGGTTAAGTGCTATTTCTGCTAACCAATAGATCAGCAGTTCAAATATAACCAGGCTTTCCTTGGAAGCTCTAGGGTACAGTTCTACTCTGACCTCTAAGGTTGCTATGAGTCAGACCTCACTCAATGACAGTGTTTCCTTTTTTTTTTTAAAATGTAACTTAACAATAGCATCAGAAAAAAGCTTCTGTCTTGATCATCTAGTACTGCTATAACAGAAATACTGTCATTGGATGGCTTTAACAAATAGTTTATTCTCACAGTCCAGTATACTAGAAGTCCAAATTCAGAGTTCTGGCTCCAGGGGAGGGCTTTCTCTCAATGTTGGCTCTAGAGGAAAGTTCTTGTAATGTATCAGTCCACCCTTGGTCTAGTAGCATTTCATTGCATACACCTCAGGTCCAAAGGATGCACTCTGCTCCTGGAACAGCTTTCTTGGTGGTGTGAAGTTGCCCTGTTTCTTTGCTCATCTCTGTCTTTCATATCTCAAAAGAGATTGGCTTACGACACTGTCCAGTCTCATACATCTTATCAGTATAACTATTGATAATCTATCCTGTGTAATCACAGTGATAGAATTTGCAACATATAGAAAATCCCACTGAATGACAAAATGATAGACAACCATACAATACTGGTAATCACAGTCCAGCCAAATCAAGACACATACTTGGGGGGACATAATTCAATCCATGAAATTTGTTACTGTTGAGTAGATTCTGACTTATAATTACTCTGAAGGACAAAGTAGAACTGTCCCATAAAGTTTCCAAGGGGCTGCTGGTAGATTTAAACTCCTGACCTTTTGGTTAGCAGATGATCTGTTACCTGCTATGCCACCAGGGACTCCACCAATTGTAATTACTCAACAAATATTAGTTTCAAATCCACTAATGTCCAAACTATTCTAATTATATTTTCTATGTCTCTTCTTGGCTGTTGCAATTATTATCCAGAAGAGAAATAATGGACCTTCAAATAGCTAATAATTGTATAAGTAAATATTAGACTTACACAGAAATATATCAAGTTGCTAAAATGAAATGCTGTTTAATGTTTCAAAATAATTTTAAATATTTTAAAGGAACTGCTTCAGAAACATCTCAATCAGAGCTGATTTGATTATTTGGTGGAAAATAGACAGAAAAAAAATGAAGGAAGGAAAAGAGAGAGAGGAAATAAAAGCAGAAAGCATGTAATAGCTAAAAAAAAAAAAAGAAGAAAGAAAGGGATAAAGGCAAAAAAGTTAGAAACAGTAGCTGATCTTGGTGCACACAGCACCAAGGCAATGAAAAGCTCCTGGTAAAGGTAACAGGATTGCATTTCAGTCTCATAGGCCCGTGGTTGAGGTGCTTTCAGATAATGCACAGACTGAAAAATTCTGAGCAGAGTCCTGTTCTCAGAGAAAGAGGATCTTTCTAAGAGCTTTTTGACTAACTGGAGACTCATGAGAAACTGTCCATTGCTTGAAAACTTGCTGTTTCTTATGCAGAATCAGATTGAAAAGGAAAGAAGACATTTATTGATAAGAGGGTGCTTATGTTCTAATTAGTATGATATGTTCTTCATGTAGAATTTAAAAGCAATCACATCATAAACTTTTTTTTTTTTAATTTTAAAATTGTATTTGTGGACAAAAAAGGAAAAGTTAAAGAAAGAAGCTGGCAGAAAATTTTATAAAAGGCAAAACTTAGGTAAAATGTAGGAAAACCAAAATAATGTGCTTTTTAGGAATTGCCTAGTAGTTGTGTGCATAGTGTTTAAATTTAATTATATATAACACATTTAATTATAATATACTTTATATATATGTTTTGCATTTCTAGACCATTTTTTTTTTGTGTGTGTGAGGGGAAGGTTTAGTTCTTTGTTTTTGTTTTTAATTACCAAACTAAACTTTCTTTTCTCAGCTAAAAATAAAATTATAATGTTTTTAGTAGGCTTACAGCTGTAAAATAAGTAATTCATATTTAAATGAACTGATTGAAACTGTCTAAAGATAGTATGTAGAGATGGCAGGACAAGATGGGGTAGTGAACAGTCACTTTCATTTGTCACTCAGCAACTTTCCCACTGAACAATGAATAAAAACTGCCTTAGTCATCTAGTGCTGCCGTAAGAAAGATACCACAAGGGGATGGCTTTAACAAAGAGAAATTTATTTTCTTACAGAAAAACAGGCTTATATGACAAATTTGGGGCATCAGCTTCAGTGGAGTCTTTTTACTGACTCATGAGAAAAGTTCTTGTTGTCAGTACTCTCATGGACTGGGAGTTTCTTAGGTCCAGGGACCATTGGTCCGAAGGACATGCTCCACTCCAGGCACTGCTTTCTTTGTGGCATGAGTTTCTCAAATTTCTCTGCTAGTTTCTTTTGTATTTTAAGAGATTACCTTAAGTCACAATACAATCTTACACAATGAGTCCTGCCCCACCAACAGTACTACCACCCATTCACCCACTATTCTGTTATTGACATCATAGAGGTAAAATTTACAGCATACAGGTACATCCCATAATCATGGGAATCATGGTTTAGCCAAATTGTTAAACACATACATGAGGAGACACAATTCAATCCAAGACAAAAAACAAACACAGAATAAGACTTAAGGATTCAGCATGGCAAGTGAGTTGTTGGAGAGTTGAGACGAGACCAGAAATAAAGAAGAGGAGGATTAGGATTCACTACGGGAAGTTAGAAGAAATTATCTGCTAGCACCTGGAAAACATTCTCATCATAATCATACTGGAACAGGAATGAGGGACATCACAAACACAGAACAAAAACTAAACTTACGAAGCAGTAGCCATATTTCTAAAGTTGTGCTAATTGGATGTGCATTGAGAGGAGGTGGAGACAGACTCTGGCACTGCCAGAGAGTGCCCCAAACCACCCCTGATTTCAGTGTTTGCAGCTGGCTAAAATCCACCACACATATGTATTAAACTCCAGAGGCTAAGCACGCAAAACATCTGAATAAGACTGAAAATAAGAAGAGTGTTTTCTAGTGGTTAACAGGAGAATATAGTGGAACAAAATCAACCAAGTACAACCAGAAATCCCTGGAAGAAAACATAGGCAGAAAACTGTGGTACCTAATATTTTTTAAAAAGAGGCATACAAACAATAACATATGGAGGGGGTGGAGTCAAGATGGCAGACTAAACACATATCTCCCTAAATCCCTCTGGAAACCCAGACCTGAAATGATAATTAAACGGAGCCTTCTGGACATCTAGTGAGCCCTGGGAAGCGGCATAGGGCTGTTAATTTGGACTTCATACCACTGAATGCAAAATCTTGTCTCTTTCACGGACCCCACTCTTGGTGAGCACAGGCTTGCATAGACCAAAGGTAACTCACCATTTTGATTTTCTTTTCTTCTGTCTTGGCCAGCAGGCAGAGCTGGGACTTGACTAGCTGCCAGTCTTGGACACATTGCTGGTGGGACCAGCAAGCATATTTGCCAGGTCCTGAGACCCTGGCTTTAAACTCTGTACACCTCGGCTCCTCTGGCCTATCTTTCTGCCTCCACCATGTGGTACCCGTACAGAGAAGCCCAGGCAGAGGCCCTGGCCAGACTTGGTTCTTAGGGTGGGAAGTGGTGCCTGTCTGAGGGAGAGTGCTTTTCCAGCAGGGTGGCAGTGTTTGGCATAGTGTTGCCTGGGGCTGGGGCCCAGTGGAGGACAGTGTGGTGTCTGGGCATTTTGGTCCTCTTGGCCTCTCTTTCTGCCAGGAGCCTGGTCTCAGTCAGCTGGCGAGCTTGTATGGTATGCCATCTTGTTTTGCTGGGAGACAGATTCATCCATACTGAAGCCTCAGCTGGACCTAATTCCTGGGCTGGGAGGCAGTGCTTACCCAGAAGAGACTGCTTTTCCAGCAGAAAAGCAGAATTCTACACAGTATTGTATACAGTTGGGGCCCAACAGCAGAAGCCAGCAGTCAAGTAGCCTTTCTGTATTTTGAGCTAGTTTAAAATGTCTGGGGTTCAATACAGAGATGCTTACTTACACTTGAAAACCTGACTGACTTTGGAAGTTGTCAAATACTTTTTACTTCTCATTTTAAGATGGCCTAGAGAAACAACTGTGGTCCATCATCACAGCATTTCTCCCAGCCTCTATTGACCCACATGAAGCCCAAAAAGCAACAAACGTTGGGGAGGATGGTAACCCAGAAATCAGCCATGGCATCAGAAGGCCCCCAAAGAAACTACCTCAGAACTTCCCAGATGAAGAAGCTTTTCTGAAACTATCAGAAGGTGAATACAAAGGATAATATATAGAGCCTTCCCAGACCTTATACAAAATCCATTAGGGCAAAATGAAAAATTAAGCAAGCTGTTCGATCTGATGGAACATCAGTACTCTGAAATCCAACAGATCAAGAACAAAATCAAAGACATAGAAACTTCAATTCAAAGCCAAGAAAACAGAATGGAACAAATGGAAAAGAGAATTTCTGGTTTGTAAGACAGAACAATGGACTCCAACATCTATGAGGAGAAACCAGAAAAAAGAAACAAGAAAAATGAAGAAGCATTAAGGAGCACTTGGGACCTATTAAGAACAATCTACGATTAATTGGAGTTCCAGAGTGGGACTTCCAGAATGGAGTTCCAGAATGGAAAGCATTCTGGCACTTCCTTATAAAGCTGGGTCTGTATATAACATTTGACCCAGCAATTCCACTACTTGGAATATATCTTACAGTCAAGGCCATTCACACCAACTGATTCATGCACATGAATGTTCATTGCAGCAGTCTGCAATAGCAAAACGATGGAATCAACCCAGATGCCCAACAACAGAGGAATAGATAGGTAAACTACGATGTATATACTCAACGGAAGATGATAAAGAGGAACGATGATAGCAGGAAACATCTCACAACCTGGTTTCAACTGGAGGACATTATGCTGAGTGAAAGTAGTCAGCAATAAAAGGACAAACATTGTGTGAGACCTCTACTATAAGATCTTAAAAACAGACACATGCGTAGAAGACTCTTTGACAGCTGCAAGGGTGATGAGGGAGGGGGAGGGAGGGAAAAGGATTACTTTAGATAGTTAATAGAAATTTGATTGGGTGAAATCAGTGACAGCACACATTAGAAAGAAGATCAATAACAGCTGGACTTCAACACAATTTGAGTACTCCTCCCATCTTAACTCATCATTGCAAAGACAGAGTAGCTGCGGCGGGGGGGTGGCTGGGGATCATGCTGTCAGGTGAAATCGAGACCAATTGGCACAGCTAGCATTTTGCTAATGACTACTGTCTGCACCCCTCATTGGTGAGTGGCGTCTGGGGTCTTAAAAACTGGCAAGCTGCCATCTGAGGGTACAGCAAATGGTTCCAACTCAACAGGAACGGATGATCACCAAGGGCCAGAACGACATGGGGAAAAGAGAACCCAGAAGACAGAGAGACCCACGTGAGTCTCTACATCGACCCTTGACCAGGAGAACCCGATGGTGCCTGGCCACCACCATTGATAGACATGATGAAGCTCACAAAATGGAGTCTCACTGGTAATAAGACAATAAAAGGGGTGCACCATGAGATCTCCAATAAAAGACAGCAATTGATGGTCTTGGTGCTTCTGGGTTCCCCTGGGAGCATGGCCCTTGGCCCTGATGATGCCCCCCTCCATAAATCATAATGGTCAACTTTTTGGACAGCAATGGATTGGACTTGGCAATGCAGAGTGACCGTATCCTGTGGGAATTCTATGGTTCTATTCATCTATAGGATGTCATACTGTAGACCTCTTGCTGGAGGAAGGGGAGCGGAAGGACAGGTGGGGAAGGGAGACTGTTGGGAGGATAGGATATGGATAGAGCTGAGAAGAGGGGTGTGCTGTCACCGGGCAGGGAGAACAGTGGGAGCTGCATATAGATGAGCATGCGAATTTATATGGGAATGTAAATTTTCATTCAATCATCATCATCATCATCATAATTAAAGAATATTACTAAAAAAAACAATAACATGCTGCAATAGAAGCTACAGAGATAAATGAGACCTCATTAAGTATTAAAAATGTATGCTCATTTACAGATGTCCGAAGAGTAAAAGGAGCACAGACAGTCTGGGAAAATATCTTTGGAAATGGCATATCAGATAAGGGGTTAATCTCCAAAATTTATAGAAAACTTTTACAACCCAACAACAAAAAGCCAGACAGCCCAAGTATAAAATTGTCAGAGGGCATAAACTTTCACCAAAGTTGATATCTAAGAATCTAACAAACATATGACAAACTGTTCACGAACATTAGCTTTTAATCCCCAAACCTGTCGTCAGTGCCTACACATAATGACTCCATAGGAGAGAGCTGAGTTGCTCCATAGGATTTCCAAGGAGCAGTGGGTAGATTCAAACTGCTGACTTTTTGGTTATTGTACCCTTCCAAGCAATTTTGGAACTCTGTACTGAAATGGTCACTGTGCATGGCAGCATGGTGGCAAGCTCATGAACCTAATTGTATATTTGTCTGTGAGAAAGCTTTTAGCCAGTAAACAAATAACTGTATTGGAACACTCTCTACTCACCTGATGTCACCCCCCTGTGACTTTTTTCTGTACCAGAAGATAAAGAAAATATTGAAAGGAAGACATTTGCATGATATTCAGGACATCAGGGGTAATACGATGACAGCTCTGATGGCCATTCCAGAAAAAAGAGTTCCAAAACTGCTTTTAAGTATAGACAAGACACTGGAGTCAGTGCATGGCTTGCCAAGGGGAGTACTTCGAAGGTGACCTCAGTGAGTCGGCAATGAGTTGTGCAGCATGGTTTCCGGGATGAGTTCCCAAACTTAAATGGCAATGCTGATGGACACCTGATGTTCAGTGGTGGTTACCTGGGGGAGAAAAATAGAAAATCTAGAACATGTTCTAGATTGTAAATACTTGTTATGTTTGTTGATGGAGAAAGTGGCACTGAATATAGGTATTGTCACACAGCATGACTAAAGTAAATGATGAATAGATGTGCTTATGAAGGAGGGGATGCCTGTACCAAGGAATTTCACTTATATAAGAGGGCAACAAGTATAACAAAGACCAAAAATGAGCCTAGGCTCACATAAGGATGAGTATAGTTACGTAAGTCATGCATGCAGGTGGATACAGGTACACACATATGTAGAACAAATAGATATATCTACAACTATATGTTAATACAGATCAGTGTGGGCAGACACCCATTTTCATTGGAAACACAACTACAGACACTCCTCAACACATAACCAGACACCTTTTGAAACTGGTCTGGATATTAAGGCTTAGGACCATAGTCTCATCGGAAAACTCTGTCGGTAGGTGTAATATAGCTGGCAAAGCTCATGTTCTTCATCCTGATAAAGTGAGTGATGTCTAAGATCTTAAAAGCTTTCAAGCAGGGGTTTAAGGTATATCTGTTGGTCTCCAGGAGCATAGAACTGACAAAGCAATCAAAATCACAGAGAAGAAATGAGAGTACCAGAAGAAGCAAGCCTACCTGAGTTGTGACCTCAACATTTTCAGTGCATCTTTATCTAACACAAAGTTGGCCATTTTGTTGCTTCCCAGTTACTCAATAACACATAGCAGCAATTTTGTCTTTAAAAAAAATAAAGGACTGAGAGAATTCTAGTTTTCTCACTAATGCATATTTTATTTCACTGGTTTATTTGTTAGACTGTCATTCGGAGAAGGCTTATATTTCTGGTTTGCTAATGACAGGGACAGTATATTATTCATCTTTATATCTCTAAACTTCCTTTACTCAAAAAGTGCTATTTGAAGCTGTACTCTGGGTGACACAACCAGTTTTAGACACTTTAGGTCTACACAAACCCTTTAACTCACTGAAGTTTACGTTCTAGATGGAAGACAAATGATAAGATGCATAAATAGGATATAAGAGTTAATAAAACCAAAATGCCAAACCCAATTCTGGCTCAGAGCAGTCCTATAGGACAGATAAGAACTGTCCATAAGGTCTCCAAGGCTGTAGTCTTTATGGAAGCAAACTTCCACATCTTTCTCCTATGTAGCCAGTGGTAGTTTCAAATCACTGGCCTTTCAGTTAGCATCCAAAAGCATAATCACTGTGTCACCAGGGTTCCTTTAATAGTGATTACTATATTTTCATATAAATAAAGTGCACCCTCTCACTTGTTGGTTAGTCCCTTCAGTGTATTTTCATAAGCCCCACTGTGCCTCGTGGGGGGAGAGCATGGTGGGCAAACATATGTAGAAGGCACATGTTATCTGTGTGAAAATATGGTAGCACTTTAAAATCAAACAAAGATAACAGGAACAGAGTGTAAAAATGCTACATTTATTTTATACGGTAGTCAATAGAAACCTTTCCAATGATATGATGTTTGACCAAATTATCAATATTGTGTGTGATCGAGCCATGCATTTATCTACATGGAGAACTTTTGCAGTGAGGAAACAATAATTTAAAAAATGCCTGGAGGTAGAGCATGCTTTTTGGATTTGTGGGATTGTGAAGATCCCAGTGTAAGAAATAGATGAACAAGAGAGGAGTATATTAAAAGCAGGGTAAATTACTAAAAGAGTCTAGCTCATAAAGTTAAAGAAAAGATGATGACTTTGGGTTTTACTCTGAGTGAAGTTCAAAGTTATTAGAAATTTGAGTAGAGCAGTGTCAGGCTGTATATTTTAGGAAGAGTACCTCATAATATGGAAAATAAATTTACTGGGAAACTGGAAACAAAAGGACCAGTTTTGAAAACTACTCAAGAAGCCAGACAAAATATAATTATGAGAGGACTGTTGCTATTCATATAAAGTATAAGTAATAGCTGGCTCTGCAATATATGTACAAGAAAATTCAACAATGTCATCTTGAGGAAGGATATGAAGTGAGGAGATTTAAGAATGACAGGAAGAATTTAACTCAAGTTTATAAAGAACGGACATGCCACTTACAGAGGAGAAAAAGGACTAGTTGATCAAAGCATGAGGAGAGGAAGAGAGAGAAAGTAAAGATTCAAGATCTTTACACATTCTCATGACTGTTTTACATCTAATTATAAATGTTGAAGTTTCAGCTGGCTTTGATTTTGCCGTTGGGAGATGGAATTTGATTCTTAGGCTATATTAGAATGTATGGTATTTAAAACACAATGATTAGTTCTCTATTATTTAAAGGAATCATCAGTCTTACAATCATTTCTTAATGGCTGAAGATTTCTCAAATTCAAACGTAGATTTTTTTTTTTTTTCTGGTTAAAACGTACCAAGCTCTTTCCAGCAAAAGCTACCTGAAAGAGTTGGGAATTACAATACACCCTGAATACGAGCTAAAGGAAACAGTACGTCCTTCTTGCTGTAGCTGACAGACTTTATAAAAATACAAAGACTCATCATGCGGAAATTCCTTTTGACTCTGTACAAACTCTCCAAGTAGGAAAAGTAAGTGTATTTGCAAGTTAGAAACAAGTTAAGAGGGAAAATACTGTATATCTCGTACCTATTAATATCTACTCCTAAATACAATATGGGGAGTAATTTACATAATGAGCAGAATGATTATTTATACCTGGGGACTAACACACTTGAGTGTTGTTAACCCTGAAAGACAGAGAAGAATCATAACTCAATTTCTGTCTCAAATGTTTCTTTTCTGGTACTAAAATAATTGAATATCTCTACAAGTATGTCTATATTTTGCCTTTTATTTATACTTTCAGGGTGGTTTATCAACTTTGTATTTGATATTAAACTACTTTCTAAATAGATACATAAATTCTAAGTGCCTGAATGTAATTTTCTGAAGTATATATCTTAGGACCCTTGAACACAAACAGAAAATATAGACCTAGATCTATATTGTACCAATTATTCCTTGCTACATTTTTAAATATCTTTAAAACTGACTAAAATCTATATTATTCTAACTAAATATAATGAATAGTACTTTTATAATCAAGTAAATGTAGTCAAAACCCCACTGCCTCATTCCATGAAGTTTAATGGCAAGATGTCCATTAAACTTTTAGGCACAAAAATGTTGTTACATTAAATGATATTTTGCTTCATTCTTTAAAAAAAAAAGTCATGAGACTTTTAGCTCTACTTAACTGTATCATCTGTCACTGAAACTTGTAAAAATTAAGGGAGTTTGAAGGAATTTTAACATTTTTACCTAGACACAAACTATAAACAAAATTTCACATGTTTGTGAATGTGTATGGTAAGTAAACAATATTTTAAGGTTGATACGACTTTTAGTTTTCATTCACTGCTCAAAGTCACAAGCAACATATCTTTGAATCCCTAAATATTACTGCAAAAGAGAAGATGTATCATAGAAGAGATTTTAAACTTTATGTATTATATATGCAGTCATAATTCAAACCTGGAGAATGTTTATGGGGTATTTTGTGTTGTGATTTTTAGCTTGAGCTTATTTTCTGGGTAGTATGTGTGTGGTGATGAATTAATTAAACAAAATTCATTTATTTGCAGCCATTCAATTCTCTCATAGTAATCCATTCCCAATTTGCATTCCTGTTAAATCAAATTTATGCATATACGTAGTGAAAAGCATAGCAGTATGAATTCAAGTCTGACTGATGTGTCATATCACTTTATAAAGGGTACAAGTTTGTTTTTTTTCAAGAGAACCCAGCTAGTTAAAAAGTGAACTTAAGAAAAAGAATATTTGGAAGACAACCTTCGATTATTTTTACATAGCCTAGCCATTTCGTCTCTTCTGGGTCTTGCTTGAAGACTGGATAAATAGAATCAGTATCCGACTCGATGGCACCGGGTTTATTGGCAAACAGAAAACTGCCTGTTATTATCTGAAAAAGTTTAATTTAAATTTGTAAAGTAATAAGTTGAGTAAATATGAGAGATGACAATTATATGTGTGACTAATTATATTCTCCTGGAAGTATACAGACAATTAAAGATTCTATCTTCCAGTTATATTTTAGGTGTTAATTTGTTTTACATGAATTAGTGATTAAGGTCTCAATGCTAAAATGCTCTATTCCTTTAAATCATCCTGTATTTTCATTAAATATTCACGATATAACATTCTTGAAAGTTTTATTTGAAATCTGTCTGTCTTTCTAGTCAGTTAGGTAGCTATCATCTCTACCCAACAATATTGCAGTAAATTACCTTTATCTTAATTTTACTAGCAGGAGATTGAATTTCACTCAAAGTGTTATGAATCTTAACTAAAACTCACATAGTAAATAGCTGAGTTGATCTTCCAACTGATATTAACTCTAAATTGAATGATCTTCACACATCTTATATCCTGGTTTTTTGATGAAATTTACTTCGGTCAAGAAAAGAAATAAAAACATACAGATATATACTCAAATCAAATCAAGCCTCACAGATTTAAATTATTTTGTAGACTGTAGACTTCTTAAGTGATGCATATCTTAGAAAGATTTGCAATAGCCAAAATGTATTTGCTGCTATACATATGCATATATATGTAGTTACAACTACCTGTCGGGTATTACCAGCCAGCCAAGTGCCTTCGAGTCTGATCCGACATTGGAAATGTTTGATTTTATATATATGCACACACTATGTTTAACATACACACACTGTATCATGTTGTCAAAAATTTGGAACCAATGTAAATACACATTAATGAAAATGTTTCTACTCTTACGTAGCATTAAAGATAATAATATGCAGACCAATGGAGGTCGGAGGTAGATTTGTGGCAAGGCTATATTTTGCAAGAGTTTTGACTGCCAGTGAAGTCAGTTCAAATAGTATGTTTACATACAAGTAATATGCATCATAAGTGTATGTGTGTGTGTGTTTAATAAAACTGGATGCCCTTTGCTGTCGAGTTGGTTCTGACACATAACAACCATGGGACAGAATTAAATTGCCCCAGATGGTTTCCAAGGAGCGGCTGATAGATTTAAATTGCCCACCTTTTGGGCTAGTGCTGAGTTCTTAACCACTGTACCACCATCTCCTTCCTCCCCTGCCCTTTCCCCCCACCAAAAAACATTGCCATCCAGTTGAATCTGATTCATCAGAGCCTACAGGACAGAGGAGAATCGCCCCACAGAGTTTCCAAGGAGCACCTGTACCGCCAGGTCTCCAGATATATTCACCGTGGTATCCGTACCTACGAGGACTGCCGGTTAAGTTTGTGAACTGATTCTAGAAAAAAAGTACTACATAAATCATCGCTGAGTGTCATTACTGTCGCCTTCAAGGTACTCCACCTGGGGTGTTATGCACTGGAGCTGGTGCTTAGCCCACCCATCAGAACAATTTTGGAATTCTTTTTCTGGAATGGCCATCAGAGCTGTTGTCTATTATCCTCGATGCTCTGAATGTCGTCAAAATGTTTTCCTTTCAATATTTCCTTTACCTTTGTTTAAAGAAAAAAGTCACTGGGGGTCAGATCAGCTGAGTAGGGAGGGTGTTATAATGTGTTATTTGTTTGCTGATTAAAAACTCCCTCACAGACAACTATACAATTAAATTGGCAAACTTGCTACCGTGCCACTGTGTGCAACGGTCTTTCCAAAAAGAGTTCCAAAGCTGCTTTAAAGGGTGGACTAGGTGCTGGTTTTAGTGCATAGCTTCCCAAGGGAGTACTTCAAAGGTGACTGTACTGATACTCAGCAATGGGGTATGTAGCACTTTTTCTAGGCTCGGTTCCAGAACTTAACTGGCAGTCCTCATATATCTATCTTGTGTCCTTCTCTGTGTATTTATGAGTCTATCATCTGTCTACAAATGCAACCAGGTGTCATGTTTATCTATAGCAACAGTATATCTTGTGTTGTTTTGTTTTCATTTGTGTGACTGCTGGGAGCCTTTCTATACCTTAAGGATGGAGAATATTTTCATATAATTTCTTTTCCTATCTTTACTAGGACATAAAATAATTGTTAACATGATTAAATTATTTATTTTATATCTATAATCTTTGTAATGATTTCTTTTATTCTTGGTGTCAGTCAAGATTAGTTACACAAATCTTGAAGTTCAGAGAACTAAAATTTGACTGTCTTTCTATTTCAGTCCTAGGCACACCATGGTAAATTTCCTGCTGCCAAATCTCTCTGAAGGGAAGACCAATATGGACACTGCTTTTCCCAAGCTGCTCACCATGTAAAGTTACCAATTTGTTTCTGGAAGTTAAGTTCTTCTACCAAAAATTTGCTCCACAGGGAACTGTTATTAACTTTTAGATCAGTGTAGTCTTTTAAAATACTAATTATTAGCCATTTTAGAGATTTTTCCAAGGATTTATGTACGCCCTAGTCAGTGTTTTTTAATGCCTTTGTAAAGAGAGTGTCTCTCTTCTCTCCCAGTAGTGATGAGTTGGTGAGTAAACCATGAATCACATTTTCCCTTCAATAATTTTATTATTGAAAGGTTTTAATTTCTATGCCTGGAGTAGGCAGGAAGAATTTGGGTGCTACCCTAATAAAACATCCTTAATGATATTCTTTTCATTATTATCTTTAATATGAATGGTGTGTCTGAGAGTAACTGAGGGGCTTTGTATACTATTCCTTTTCAGCCAAAAATCTATGAACCAAAAAAGACAAGTTACGTTTCTGACACAAAACACAATGGTAACAACGGGATTATCCATATATTCAACACTGCAGCAATTATGCTAGGTATGTCATTGAAATGACACACACAACTCTCAGAGTATACTCACATGAGGGTTTATAAAGGCAAAGAATACTGTTTAGCAGGAGAAAAGACACTCAGGCAAACACAGAGAGGTCCTGGACTTCTCAGAGCGAGTCACAGGTTATTTATCTGAGGGAGAAAATGTGATTTGTCTCTGAACAGTGAACTGGTAGGAGACAGCTGAGATTCCTCAGTCAAGGGAGCCAAGGCATAAGTTGCCTGAGGGGTCTCTTACATTTCACTGATAAAACAGCAATAATCTATAAGTTAAACAAAGTGCTGATAATCGGTATATAGATCTTCCAAAAAAACGAAGTCAACAACTGCAACAAAAAAATTCAGACTTTAAACAGCACATTCTAGATCACTTTTTAGTACATTTCATCTCTATCTTGGCCTAAAGTTATTACCAGAGTCCCAGCCATTTCCAAATACAACTAGAGCTACCATAAACGATATCAAGTTATCTTTGCCCATTTTAATCAGTTCAATTTAATTAATTAGCTAATAATTTAATTAATTAAAAAGAAGACACTTGTGCTCATAAGAATCAAGAGGAAGTCATTTGAACACGACAAGAGGACAGTGCACGGTTTAAAGTCAAGAAAGGTATGTGTCAGGGTTATATCCTTTCACCACACCTATTCAATGTGCATATCAAACAAATGATCCAAGAAGCTGTACTATATAAATGAGGAAAACAAGAATTAACCACTTTGACTTATGGTGTTAGAGAAGCATATTGAATATACCATGGGTGCCAAAAGAACAAACAGTTCTGTCTTGGAAGAAGTGTAACAAGAGTGCTCCTTAGAAGCAAGGATGATGACACTGTATCCTGTCAGGAGGAATCTGTTCTGGGAGAAAAAACATCATGCTTGTCAGAGTGGAGGTTCAACAAAAGAGAGAAAGACCCTCAAAGAGAAGGAATATTACTGTGGCTCTAGCATAGCAACAATTGTGGGAAAGGCACAGGACGAGGTAGTATTTCTTTCTGCTTTACATAGGGTTGCAGTTTCAGAACCGACTTGACAGTACCTAACAACAGCAGCAACAACAACTAACAGTACTGAGTAGCAAAGAAGTCTGCTCCAAAGAATGTTTGATGAATGAAGGTGTGGGCAGGATAGTCAGTCTTTTATAATTTATCCTGGACTGATTTGTGCTGTCTCCAGTCCTTGAACCTATTATAACAGAATGATCTTATGATGAGGAGATTCCAACAGTTACGAGACAATGATATCACGAGGAATATAAAGTTCTATACCGATATTTGAATACTCATTTCACAAGCATAAGACAATGAAAATACATAGAAACAAAGCTGTGGTTTTATTGCGAATTTGACTAAAATATTTTTCTTCTCTATCTCACTGTACCCAGGGAGCCCTGATCCAAAGTTACTTGGAATTTTATGAAATTCGGGCAGAGGGCGGTGGGGTGGGTGGTGGTTACACAGAAGAAGGACCAGTACTGGAAAAATACTGAGCAGTAGCTGGAGTACAGAAAGTGTCTTCCAGCTTCCTGTTCCTCTGACAAGGAGGTTTCAGTAGAGGTACCTGAGGCAGGCACCAGTTAAAAGGGCTCCACTTGGAGGCCCTGAGCCTAAGAAGGCACATACGCAAAGGTTGAGTCATTGGCTGCAACTTCTTTCAGAGGCTGTAAGGCACTGGTTGTATACCAGGTATGTTTGAGGAGGGCGGATCTCCTCCTGAGGTCAGCCAGAGACTTAGTTATTGCCTACAACAGGCCAGAAGAGCTACAGTTTTCTGACCAAGAGCTGAGTTCCCTAAATCTGAGGAAAGCTATGAAACTTCATCCTGGTAAAATCTACATTCCAACACAAATTTGTAAACAAGATTATTTCATGAACAGAAGGCAATTCATCTACATACATCTAATAACTATGGACCTCTTGTAACAAACAAACAAAAGGTGAGTGGAACATTCAAAAAACTTAAGAAGAGGTTTGAGAAAGATGAAATTCAAAAAAAAAATCAATACATTTGTGCAAGTGATACCCCAATTGTTGTCAAGTACCATCTAGTTAGTTCTGGCCCCTACTAACCCTATGTACAACAGAACAAAACACTGCCAGGCCTGCACCATCATAAATGTTGCTAAGTTTCAGCCCCTTATCACAGCCACTGTATTAAAGCATCTCATGGAGGATCTTTCTTCTTTCCCCAGATCTTCTATCTGTCCTTCTTCAGATACTGGTCCCTTCTGATGTCATGTCCAAAGTAAGTCAAAGTCTTGCTATCTTCTCTTCTGATGAGCATTCTGACTGTATTTATTCCAAAACAGATTTGTCAGACATTCAAACCACATTCAGAAAAGGACACAGAACAAGAGGTATTGCTGATGTTTTATTAATTTTGGCTGGAAGCAGAGATTACCAGATTCTTACCTGTTTTTTCAACTATGGAAAGGTATTCAATTATGTGGATCATAACAAATTATGGATAACATTATGAGAAACAAGAACTTTAGTAAACTTAAATTTTTGCAGAGCCTGCATGTGGACCAAGGCACAGTTGTTTACACAGACAAGGGAATATGACATGATTCAAAATCAGAAAAAGAGTATGTCTCTTCATTTTCAATTATTAAATTTGCATGCTGAGCAAATAATCTAAGAAGCTGGACTATGTGAAGAAGAGCTTGGCATCAAGAAAGAAAGGAGACTGCTTAACCACCTGTGATATGCAAATGACACTATCTTGCTTTCCGAAAGTGAGGAGGACTTGAAGCCCTCACTGATGAAGATCAAAGGCTACAGCAAGTGACACAGTAGGGGGCTAATACATAATTTCCCAAAATATAAAACTATTGGGTTTATGTTAAGTATGTGATTTCGTGTAAGGTAGCATTTAATGTTTAGTTTTTCTTTTTTAATCTACTCTTTGAAGACAAATCCCCTAAAATAACCTAAAACTATACCTGGACACATATTCACTTTCTGGAAATCACATACTGCCAAGCTAAGCCATGTGCCGTCGAGTCGGATCCAACATACTATATAGTCAAAATACAAATATGAAATTTGAAGTACAAAATGGATCATCTCATATTATCATTTTATCCATTAATTCCAGAACAATGATTAGCTCATCACAGAGTAGTTCCTTCCCAAAGAAATATTAGAGAAAACTAATTAGGCTGTGCTGATTCTAATTAGCAAGTAAATTCTACTACGACAGGAATGAAAATAAAATAGGACAGAGCAAAATCTCATTAAAGTCTTGTGGGCAAAAAAAATATGGGTTGCCCAAGAGTAAACCAATAAATTACTATCATTATTTGATAATATCAGTTTCCCACAAGAAATTTATCTGGCTTTGTTGAGTTAATCATCAATCAAAACCCTACTACTTAATAAAGCTAGTTGTAAGTGAGATGGCTTTGCATAATCATCTAAAAGGTGCAGTATTTCATGAAGTATTGACTACAAAAGTAGATCAGGTCATTTTCTGGACTTTGTTTATCATTTTTTAGTGTCAGTAAATTAGGCATAACTGCAATCTAATGATTGAAAGTATATTTTATCAACTTAAATCATATAATGAATAAGGAAATAAATAGCAAAGTCTTATTGAAAACAATCTTTGAATGGAGCCATGTATTAGGAATTAACTTACGTAGTCTCTACTGCTACTCTAAGCTAATTACCAGTGTCATTTCCATAATTATGAGCCAAATTTGTTTCACAGAGCAACACTTAGGATGGAAATAATGTAATTCACCATACTTATTTCAGTAAACTCTAGAGTTGAAAATGAGCATGAATAAATTTTAAGGTATATGAATTCTTGGATCAGCAATGTCACAACATACCTGCGAAGTAAACAGAATATCATCAAATTAGTTATTTTGAGCAACCAAAGCTTATGACTTCGCATAAGCCTTTATTTAAATGCAAAGCAGTTAATTATGATTAATTCAAATTCTTCTACTTTGAAATCTGTGATTACATAGATAATAACTAAGTTTAATTTTACTGCACCAAGGAGATATTGATTTAAATATAAACATTGTGTTCTGCATTTCAAGAATTCTTATGCTCTTGACAAAGCAAACATTTTATGGAAATATTTTAAGCTAGATGACTGACTAGATACATGACAAAGCTGATATACCCTCTTCTTTAGCGATTAACACTAGGGTTGATTGTGGTAGGAAGACAGGAGCGTAACTTCCAGGGGAAAGAACACTGTGCTTCTATATACATTATATTATTTAACACCTAAACAATTCTGGGGCCCTGGTGGTACCTAGGGTAAGACAAGACTGAGAGTTAAATCCACCAGCCACTCCTTGAAAACCCTACGGTATAGTTCTGTTTTGAGCTATAGGGTCACGCTAAGAGTCTGAATTGATCTGAAGACAATGAGTTTTGGGATTTGGGTTTAAACAAAACTGTGACATAGGAATAAATATTGCCATTTCATAAATGAAAAACAATTGAACTTCAAAGAGGTTACTACTGGATTACTAAAGACAATGCAGATGCCCCAAAGCCACTGCCATCGACTCAATTCTGACTCATAATCACCCTACGGGCCATTGTAGAACTGCTCCATAGACTTTCCAAAGAGTGCCTGGTAGATTTGACCTGCCTGTCTCTTGGCTGGCAGAGGCGGCACTTACCCACCACACCACAGCAGCTTCCTATAATGCAGGTGCCAAAGCTATAATGCAGGTAGTGGTGTTTAAATAGGGATTGCTATCTTGGACCTGCTGGTTCCCAATACCTAAAACTTTGTTGAAATCCTGCCCATTCACTGAGCACTGCTGAGACATTTTCTGGAAAACCACAGATTGATTCTTAAAAGTTAACAAAAGTTAACAAAAGTTAGCAAAAGAACTAGACAGAGATTCAACAAAACATCAAAGATACTATAAATTAGAAAAAGAGTTGCAAATGACCAACTCCCTTCCTGCTCCGAGCTCCCTCCTATCCTCTCCACTCTCCAGAACTGGAAGCTGTGGAACTTCACAGACTAAACTCTGGTCTGAGACCTGGAATTGACTTGAAACCTTTCAGGTTATAGTTTTACAGATCTTCTTAGTGCTAATCCTTCTACTTGATTTCGCAGACCTGAATATCTCCCACAGTAGCTCAGTCACTGTCTGAGTTTCTTCTAGAACTCCTTCCTGTAACCAGATCTGCAGTTCCGGCTTGCCGTCCTATCCCTAAATCTAGGCCAGCACTACCTGCCGCCACACGTCCATTGTTGTCCCTTTTATCTGAAACCTAAGATCCTGATTGGCTGTTTTCAGTTCCCTACTTACATGCTACAAACACCTGTAAAATATTCCCTTCCTGCTACAACCTTCCAAACGTTTGATTTTCGTTGTCGCCTGTCTGCCTGGGCGCTGGTGTCCTGTAGTCCTTCGCTAGTTACCCCATTTTGCAAGTATTATGGCTTTCTCCCATTAAAACTCGTGCTGAAATGTAGTAGTTAACTACAATGAACCCAAAACTTTAGCTTGGATAATAAAAAGAAACAGTAGCCTCCAGATGTAAAAATTAGTGATGACAATGATTTCCAGTGTTCATTGAGATTGTGACTAAAACATAATCATTTCTGACCGAATGTCTTTCGCATGCCATAGGGACTTCATTCATTCTCTTATGACCATAATTTTAAAAGGAAATTTAAACAGACATTTTGTATAAAGTTATTTCTGACAGAGCTAGTGTAAAACTAACTTTTTCCCATGTACTTAAAATCATTGTTTTACATATGCTTAGTCAAGTGGGGTAACTGTCTATGTCTAAATCTTTTCATAGCTCACTGTTTTAAGCTATAAAATAAGAATATTCATAGCGCTGCTGGATCAGCGTAAATCATTTTAATTCATTTCTTGATTGTTAAATTACACACACATATACAGATACATAGCCAAAGCCAAGTGCCATAGAGTTGGATTCTATTCGTAAGTGCCCTAACAATTTTCTATTAAAACCTTGACCTATATATGAAAGGTGTATCAATAGGCACTGTAATAAACCTGGAGATACCATAGAAGGTTAAATTGTCTGCCCTAAAAATCTAACAGATTGTGAAAAAACTCATGTAAAAAATTAAGTTCATCCTTCTGGTAAATACTATAATGAAAATAAGTACTATGAGCTCAAGCTAAGGATATCCATGATCCTATTTCAAATGACCCTAGCCTGCATGCTATGTTCCAGTATGGCCTTTGTTCTCCAAAATTTAAAGCAAGGGACTGACAAGCTTTACAGATTCAGCAGATAATTTACTCCATGTCTAAAAAATATTGTTAGACTTTTAGGATAATTTCAATCCTAAGGCAAGTTAAGAGGGGTGAACTTAAAGAATCATGACAAAGAGAAAATAACTTCACTTATAAAATTTTGGAAAATACTTCAGATTTAGTTTTCTGTTAGAGGTCTTTAATTTTGCCAGGTTCCGTTAATAATTTTAATATTTATCTCCCCTCCAAAAGATTTGAATATGATTAAGACTGTAATTTAACTGGAACTCCAGAAGTGACATGGTAGCTAAAGCTTTACGGCTACTGATCAAAAGATTAGCAGTTCAAACACACAAGGTGCTTCTGGGAAACTCTGTGGAGCAGTCCTACTGTGTCCTACAGACTTGCTATGAGTTGGAACTGACTCAGCAGCAGTTTGTTCACTTGTTCTTGGTGATTCAGACGTGATAGCTTTTGCCACATGAAATAGCTAAGATCCAGGAGAATGTACTATCAGCTTTTTTACAATCCACCTAGCTCATCTGTAAATGACCAGACAATGCTTTGCATTTTATAATTTCCTGTGACTTGGGCATGTTATGCAATTCTATCTAATACGGTGATTCTCTAAAGCACTATCGATTGGCACAGCACTATTTTATGGCTGAGGGAGCAGACAGTGCACTTCCTGATCTACTTGTTGGAATTCAAGTTTTGCAAAGAAAAACACTCAAATACACATACACATTCTATTTCTATTTTCATGTTTTCACCTGAAACAGAAAAGATTTATAAAAAAAATAAAAGAAGCATGTCACATAAACTTAATTTTTTGATGACAACAAAATCTACTCTTAAATTTGTGTATGGTTAAGATTTTCTCATTTAAAAAGCTTCAGTTCACTTGCACCTACTGATTCACTCAATAGCTTATTTCTTTGAAAACAGAAAAATGCTTCCTTCCTAAAATCATCTTCAGTAAAACTAGTGTTTTAAAATATATAACACATTAAGACATTTGTTTTATATAAGTATAAAGCTAAAAATTATCTTCAATTATCTCAATTTATATTCTAAAACCACAACTAGCATAAATCTTAGTTTACTCAAACTATATTTTAAAACTACATCATCTATTATAAGCTACCTATAAAATACTATACTCCTTCTTAGAATCTAATCAAACTATGTGTCTGCTGGATTGCCATATTTTGCTCATCACTTAATTTTACAGCGTTTTATCAAGGTTTTCAATTGTCCAACCAAGTAAGTATTGTATATGAAAGTTCTGGCCCGGAGTAATATCTGTCCTGTACTATATGCTCAAAACAATTCATATTTCTGTTGTGTAGTCCCAAAATTTGTGTAGTCTCTGAAAATTTAAAAAAGTGATAATTTTAAATATAACAACTGAAATTATTTTGTCTCTTCTTCCATGTCAAGTATTCCAACTACTTTACATAGTACATATAATTTTCACAATAACATTTTTGAAATATTCTATAAAATATGTAACAATACATTTTACTTTACATGATTAATTAATCTATTCATTAACTGACAACTTTCTGTTACTATCATATGTCAAGCACTCTATTAGATAATGCACACAAAGGTTATGAATTCATAATCTCTGTCTTGTGGCTTTTAATTCCCAGCAATTGAGAGGTAGCAATACCCAGAAAATAAGGAGACAGAATATTGTGAATCCTTCATATAGGAATAGTCATTTCTAGGAGAATGTGACATGGCTAGTCACCTTATATCTCTGTGAAGAGCTCTTTGAGACAACAAACAAAATGTTCAATAGTAATTTTTTAAAGTAATTTTAACACTATCATCTTTTTTTTTTTTTTTTTACTCAGCCACGTTTCATTTCCAGTTAGTATACCAAAAAACTCAAACAAGTAGTAGAACTGTCAATAGGGTTTCCAAAGAGCAGGCAGCTGAGCTCTTTACACACATACATATATATATAATTTATTTATTGTGATTGAGTGAAAGCATAAAATCCAGTTTACACTTGCATGCCCACCTGTGTGCAGCTCCCACTGCTCTCCTTGCCAAGTGACAGCACACTCCTCCTTTCTGTTCTATACATGTCAAATCCTCTTAACAATCTCCTGTCCCCTCTTCTCCACCCTCTCCATTCCCCTCTAGTAAGAGGCCAATAGGACGACATCCTACAGATGCACAGAACCATAAAGTGCACACATGATATGGTCACTCTGTGTCGTCAAGTCCAATCTATTCTTGTCTGAGGAGTTGACTTCAGTAATGATTTATGAGCAGAGGCAGCATGGCTAGGGCCCTTCAGCAGAGCATAATTGACCCTAGAGGACAGAATCAAACTACCGAAGCAGATTGCCACATCTTTCTCTCCCCAGTTAGCTAGTGAGTTTAAATCATCAGCCTCTCAAGTAACGGCTGAGCTTAACTACTGCAACACAAAGGCTCCTCAGCAGATCGTAATTGACTTCATTTCTCAAATGATGTTCTGGTTTTCATACTTTAGGCAATAAACACAAAATGCAGTTACCAAAAATTTCATGGAACCACTAAAATAGTTATAATATTTATGAACTTGTTGCTATAATAATATTTTGATCTGCAGGACTCAAACGTATTCATGACCTATCGGTAATGAATTTTAAAGTAAGAAAAAAATGGAAATATTTAGCAATGATCAAGTTCCATAAAATAATTTCTGCCTTTTTTTTTCTGCATTAGAATCATGTTATTTTATAGTCTGAAAGGAACATGACAATGATAACTCAAGCATTCTAATTTCTTAAATATTTTAAGTTGGAAGAAATGTGAGCAATCTTAGATTTTTACCTAAGTAGAGATTTGAGAGATTTAAAAGATAAGTCTTAGTGACAAAACTGAACACTGCTGGTGCAGTGAGTAGCATGTCACTCTTTTTAATGTGATGGTATCATAGTTTTCATGATATAATCACTGGATCACTTCTTTTAGTATTACAGCTTTGGTTGGGGTTTTGTGCCTTCACTAGTCAAGTAGTTTTCTGGATGTTGTGTCCTGTATTTATTCTAAAATATAGAGTTAATGGCTTTGTTCTAAGCCGAGATCTTCTTTCAGTATTTCTTGTAGCTTTGGTTTGGTTTTTACAGTGTCTGAGTGTCTGATTATCTGTGAAGGTCTTAATTTCATTTTCATATTTGAAAGACAGTTTGTCAGGATATATAATTCTTTGTTGAAAGTTCTTCTCCTTCAAGGCTTTGAATGTACCACCCCACTGCCTCTGTCGAGAATTCAGATGAAATCCTACAGGGCTTCTCTCTGAATGTTAGCTTTGCTTTGAGTCTAGCTGCCTTTAAGAGTTTCTGCTTATGTTTCATTTTGTTAAGCTTGATTATAATGTATCTCAAAGTCTTTCTTTTGAGGTCTATATTTTATGGTGATTCATATGCATTTTGGACATCTATGTTCTCTTCTTTCTTAATTTCTGGGAAGTTTCAGTCAGCAAGTCAACAACAATCTTTTCTGTGTTTTCAGGTGTCCCATGCTGTTGAGGAACTCCAATTAACTGTAGATTGTTCCTCTTGATAGAGTTCCACATGTTTCTTAATGCGTCTTCATTCTTCTTGAGTCTCTTCTCTGATTTCTCCTTGAAAATGCTGGTGTCAGGAGTTCTGACTCCCAAGTCAGAAAGTCTGTTTTCCATTTGTTCTACTCAGTTCTCTTGGCTTTGAGTTGAATTTTCTGATTCTTTTATTTTTATTTTTACTTAACATAACTGAGTGAAAATGTACATTCACATGTAAATTTACATGCCCCCCTATATGCAGCTTCCACTGCTCTCCCTGTCCAGTGACTGCACACTATTCCTCTCTGCTCCATACATGTCTCATCCTCCCAACAGTCTCCTTTCCCCTCCTCTCCGTCCACTCCCCTTCCTCCAGCCAGAGGTCAGCAAGATGATATCCTATAGATGTATAGAACCATAAAGTGCTTCCAATATATGATTACTCTGCATTGCCAAGTCCAATACATTCCTGTCCAAAGAGTGGACCTTTGTTATAACTTATGGGAACGGGCAGCTTCAGGGCCGGGGGCCATGCTCTCAGCCAACCAATGCTCTCAGAGGAACCCCAAAACCACTGGACCATCAATTGAGGTCTTTTATTGGAGATCTCATGATGCACCTCTTTTTATTCTTGTGTTGCCAGTGAGGCTCCTCTCTGTGAGCTCCGTCATGGCTATCACTGGTGGTGGCCGGGCACCATCCGGTTCTTCCGGTCCCAGGTCGATGTAGGCACCCACTCTTGTGGGTCACTCTGTCTTCTCGGTTGTCTTTACTGCATGCCATTTTGGCCCTCGGTGAGCATCTGTTCCTGCTGAGTTGGGACCATTTGCTGTGTCCTCGGATGGCAGCTTGGCAGCTTTTAAGACCCCAGACGCCACTCACCAATGTGGGGTGCAGAGAGCTCTCTTAGCAAAATGCTAGTTGTGCCAATTGGCCTGGAATTCGCCTAAGAGCATGGTCCCCCGTCCCCTGCCCCAGCTACTCTATCCTTGCAGTATTGAGTTAAGATGGAAGGAGTACTCAAGTTATGCTGAAGTCCACTTAATGTTGTTCTTGTTCCTAATGTGTGCTGTCACCGCTTTCTCCCACTAGATTCCTAGTAACTACCTAAACTAAACCCTCCCCCCCTCTCCCTCCCTTTCTCCTTCCCCTTCCTTGCAGCTGTCAAAGAGTCTTTTCTTCTATACACAAGTCTGTTTTTGAGATCTTATCATAGAGGTCTCATACAGTATTTGTCCTTTTGTCACTGACTACTCTCACTCAACATAATGTCTTCCAGTTGAAACCAGGTTAGGAGATGTTTCCTGGAATCATTGTTATTCTTTATCATTGCGTAGTGCTCCATTGAGTATATGTACCACAGTTTACCTATCCATTCTTCTATTGTTGAGCATCTGGGTTGATTCCACCTTTTTGCTATTGTGGACTGTGCCGCGATAAACATTCTGGTGCATGTGTCCGTTGGTATGAAATGTCTTGATTCTGTAGGATATATTCCAAGTAGTGGAATTACTGGGTCAAATGGTATATCAATATCCATTTTTTTAAGGAAGCGCCAGATTGCCTTCCAAAGAGGCTGGACCATTTTGCAACCCCACCAACAGTGTAGGAGGGTTCCACTTTCTCCACAGCCTCTCCAGCATTTGTTGTTTTGTGTTTTCTGGATCATGGCCAATCTTGTTGGGGTGAGATGGTATCTCATTGTTGTCTTGATTTGAATTTCTTTAATAACTAAAGATCGTGAACATGTCCGCATGTGTTTTTTGGCTGCCTGGATCTCCTCTTTAGTGAAGTGTCTGTCCATCTCCTTTGCCCATTGCTTAATTGGATGGTTTATCTTCTTCTTATTGATATTTTGTAGTATCTTATAGATTATGGAGATCAGGCGTCGATCTGACATAGAGTTGCCAAATATTTTTTCCCACTCTGTGGGTATTCTTTTAATTCTCTTGATAAAGTCTTTGGATGAGCAAAAGTGTTTGATTCTTAATAGTTCCCATTTATCTACTTTCTCTTCTGTTGATTGAGGTTTCTTTGACAGATTTTGGAGTCTGTCCTCATTGTGTATTAAAACTTCCATTGTTGTTCCTACCTTTTCTTCAATGAGCTTTATCATTTTAGGTTTGATATTTAGGTCTTTTATCCAGTTGGAGAATTTTCTGATTCTTTAATTTTGTTATTGATCTGTTGGAATTCAGGATGCTGGAATCGATCAGTTTGAACAACTTGCTTAATTTTTCATTTTGGTCTGCTATGTTGTATATAATATCTAGGAGGGCTCTGTATATAATTCCTTTGTACTCAACCTCCACAAGTTTCAGAAAGGCTTCTTCATCTGGCAAGCTCTTTGGTTCTTTCTTTTTGGGGCTCTCTGGAGCCATGGTTGGATTTTTCCTTAAGTGTTGGGCCAAGGCTGCTTTTGGGGTCATCTAGAGGTTGTTTAGTTTCTCTGGTGTTGCCTTAATAGGAGCTGAAGTAGAATTTGGTTACCAGTTGCCTCTATGTACTCCAGCGGCTGGTCCCAGTGGAACCTCTATGGTAGCAGGCTCCACCTCTTGGCTGGCAAGGGCATGGCCCTACTTATGGAGACACTGGGAGGCTGTCAATTGACTCTACATTATGGGTCAGTCAAGATTGGAAGAGATGCCATCATGCTGCACCACAGTTATTTCTCTAGGTAGTCTTATTTTGAAAGGTAAAAGCTGTCTGACAGCTTCCATAAATAGTCAGGCTGTCAGGTGTGCAAGCCCCTCTTTCCAGCTGGCAATGTAGGCACCACTGTATCCACCCCTAGATGCTGTGATCTAGTTCAAAGTATGGACAAGCTACTGCCCTGCTGTCATCAGGTGCTGGGCCTACCGGAAGGGTCAGCTGTGCTAAACACTGCTTTTCTTCTGGGGAAGCTCTCCGCAGGCTGGCACTGCCTCCTAGTCCTGGAATTAACCCCTGCTGAGGCCTCCATGTTGGTAACTCCACCTCCCAGTTGGACAAGATGGTCCCGCAGAGGGTCTCCCACCCACTGTGAAATAGCCAAATTAATGGTGGAGGTTTGAAAGAGGGGTGGATGGGCCATGGTCCTCAGAGTTCAGAGTCAGGCTCTCAAAGTGTGGCTATTCCACCTGCTGGTCACGTCAGCAATGTGGCAGAATTTTGCTGCCAGTTTTGCTGCCACAGGCCAACAGAAAGGAAAAAAAGTAAAAGCCGGTAGTTACCTTCAGTCTGCAAAAGCTGGCCATTCAAAAAGGGCGGGGGTCAGCAAAACAGAAGTTTCCCATTCAGTAGCATGTAGTCCAAAATGACAGCTCTATGCCATGTCCTGGGGCTCACTGGGTGTCCAGAAGGCTCCTTTTAATTAACAATCCTGGCCTTAGTTTTTGGAGTGAGTTAAGGAGATGTGTGTCTAGTCTGCCGTCTTGACTCTGCCCCTCTCAAATTGTGATCTTCAAGACAAAATTTCCTTTATCTACAATTATTACTTTTAACTCTTTTAAAATCTGTCAGCATGAGGTTTTTTTTTTTTTTTTTTTTTTTTTTTTAATTTTACAATGACTCCTCTATTAGATTTCAGGGCTTTTTTTCCAATCTTTTTTTCTTTGAAAGAGAATTATAAAAATTATTTCCTCATACTTGACATAGTAAAATAAGTGAATGGTGGAACTGGAAAGTATCCCTTCATGAATATTATCTTCACACTATGTTAACTTATCAATACAGTTAGTGTCAACTGTTACACTATCCCTCTTTTGTAAGTGTGTCTGGGGTCTCAAAAGCTAGTAAGCTGTCACCTAAGTGACATCACTTGGTCCCAAACTACCCAAAGAAGAGGAGAATGAAAGACATCAGTGACATAAAGAAAATATGAGCCTCATAGACAGAAAGGGCCACATAATCCAGAGATGACATTAGCATGAGATCAGGAGAACATTATGGTCCCTGACTGCTACCAATGATTGTACTGTAACAGAATACAACATAGAGATTCTGATGTAGTGGGAGAAAACTGGCTGAGCTGACTTTGAACTCATTTTAACAAAACACACTTGGTGCGAGAGACTTGAAGTTCCCCAGAAGACATGGCCCCTGGACTCTCCGTTAGCCCAGAACAGAAACCATTCATGAAGCCTACTCTTTAGACAAAGATTGGACTGGACTGTTGTTGTTGGATGCTGTTGAGTTGGTTCCAACTCACAGTGACTCTATGTACAACTGTCCAGTCTTGCACATATCCACAATCCTTTTTCAGCTTAAACTCATTGCTGTGGCCACTGTGTCAATCCATCTCATTGAGGATCTTCCTCTTTTTCGCTGACTCTGTCAAGCATGAGTCCTTATCCAGGGACCGATCCCTACTGACAGAGTGATCAGCTCCCACTTGTCTGTCAGTAGGGGCTTGCTTGTCGTTCTGATGCTGGAAGCTATGCCACTGGTATTTAAGTACCAACAGGGTCACCAATGGTAGACAGGTTTCAGCTGAGCTTCCAGACTAAGACAGATTAGGAAGAATGACATGGAAGTCTACTTCTGAAAAGAACTATCCAGTGAGAACTTTATGAGTAGCACCTGAACATTAATTGTGGGTTGGACTGTAAGACAAAATGATGCTGCCAAAGAGTGGGCTTCTTGATTTAAGTAGGCACATGAAGCTAACTGGGTAGCTGCTTTCCAGAGGCAAGATGAGAAGATGAAGGGAGTCAGAAGCTGGTTGAAGGGACATGAGGAATACAAGGCAGAAATAAAAAGTGTGCTGTCACAGGATGAGACATCAGCTAGAGTTATATAGCAGAGTGTATGTTTTTTTGTATGACACATTGACTTGGATTTGAAACTTTCATTTAAATAACAATAATATATATATATTTAAAAATATGTTAATTGGACAAATTGTTTCCTTAACAATAACAATCTTGGATTTCCTAAATTAAAACTATATTAATGCCAGCCAAGTACCGTCAGCATTATAAGCACATGACAGGTATGAATTGCTGAGTTATCAGAGGAATATACTGAACTACTCCTTAATAGGACAAACACTAGAAGAAAAATTATCAGCCCCCTAACAGTGACAATTTTGTAAGGGTTATATTATTGTTAAGTTTAAAATATACGTATATGTGAACAATAAACATTTGGAGTATTTGCTGTTATCGTAAGGTACCACTGAGTTAACTGTGACCGATAGTAACCTTATGTACAATAGAACAAAAGATTGCCCTGCAAAGTCATCCCTATTTGAGCCCTTTGCTGTAACTCTCTTGTCAGTTCATCTCCTTGAAGATCTCCCTCTCTTTTGCTGGCCTTCTATATAACTAATCATGATGTTCTCCACCAGAGACTGGGCTTCCTGATAACATTTCCAAAGTACATAAGGTGAAGTCTCTCTATCTTCACTATTAGAGAACATTCTGGCTGTATTTCTTCCAAGACAGATTTGTTCCTTCTTCTGGCAGTCAGTAGAGTACTCAGTATTCCTCGCCAACATAATGATTCAAATGCATCGGTTCTTCTTCCATCTTCGTTACTCATTGTTCAATTTTCATGTGTACAGGAGGCAACTGAAGAAATAAAGGTTTGCGGAAAGCACACGTTAGTCCTCATAGTGACACCTGTGCTTTTTTAGCACTTTAAAGAGTTCTTTTGCCACACATTTACCCAGTGCAGTTCATCATTTGATTTCTTGAAGGCTTCTTCAGTGAAGGTTGATTGTGGAGAAGAGATAAATGAACTTGATACTACCAATCTTTTCTCTGTTAATCATTATGCTGCCTGTTGATCCAGCTGTAAGAATTTTTGTTTTCCTTATGTTGAATTAGAATCCGTACTGAAGGCTGTAGTCTTACATCGCCAGCAGTAAGTACTTCAAGTCCTCCTCACTCCCAGCAGGCAAGGTTGTATCATCTGCCTTCCACTAGTTGTTGATACGTCGTCCTCCAAATCTGATTCCATGTTCTTTTTTATGTTGTCCAGCTTCTCAGATTATTTTCACTGCGTATAGATTGAATTAGTATGGTGGAAAGGTACATTCCTGACAGATTTTTTTCTGCTTTTAGATCATGCATTATCCTGTGTTCTGTTTGAACAATATCTTTTTGGTTTATATGAAGGTTTCTTAGAAGCATGATTAAGTGTTCTAGCATTCCTGTTTTTCTCAAACATGTCTATGATTTATTACGATCTACATGATCAAATGCCTTTTTATAATCAATAAAACACAAGCAAACATCTCTCTATTGTTTTCTTCTTTCAACCAAGATACATCTCTCATCAGGAGTGATACCAGTTGTTTCATTTTGTATTCTGAATCTGGCTTCAATTTCTGGCAATTCCCAATTGATAAACCACTGAAAATGTTTTTCAACTGTTTTCACCAACACTTTACTTACATGTGATATTAATGACATTGTTTGATACTTTGTCCATTCTGTTGAATCTTTGGAATTGACTTTTAAGGACGTTTTCCAGTTTGTTGACCAGGTAGCTGTTTTCCAATTTTTAAACATAGGTGAGTGAGTGCTTCCAGCATTGCACCAAGTCATTGAAATATATCAGTTGGTGTTTGGTCAATTTCTGCAGTCTAGTTTGTCATGAATCCCTTTAGTGCAGCTTTGACTTTTTCTTTCAGTATCATCAATTTTGGATCATATGTCATCTTCTGACATGATTGGACTTCTACCATTTCTTTTTGGTGCAATGGCTATGTCATAAACTCCTTCCATCTTATTTTGATGTTTCCTGTGTCATTCAGTTTTTTTTGCCCATAGAATTTTTCAGTAATACCAACTCAAAACTTGAAATTTTTTTTTAATTCAGTTTGAGAGATGTTAAGAGTGTTCTCCCCTTTTGGTCTTTGGATATTTCATTGTAATACTTGGCTTTAACGTTTCCATCTTCCATTTGAAATCTTCTGTTCAGATCCTTTACTTAAGAAATCCATTCATTTGCTTTAGCTACTTTATCTTTAAGAGCCGAGTTCAGGGTTATTTCTGATAGATGATACTGAGCTTCTCCATAGTGTCTACTTATGTAGTCCATTTGAATACTGTGTAAATCCATCTGACAAGGTCCATGTGTACAGTCAAGGTTTATACATGGTCTGACGATTAAGACAGCAAACTTAATTGTTGTAAATGCTACATATCTCGTTGCTAAATATCACTACGATCATCTCTGAAGCACTCCTCTTAGGAAGCTATGAGCTGATGCCAGGGCCTAGCCCACCTTCAAGGCAATTTTGGAATTCTTTCTGGAGTGGTTGTTGTACACGGTGGCATTGTGTCAAGTGTGTGAACGTAATTCTATAGTTGTCAGTGAAGGAGTTTTTAGCCAGCAAACAAGTAACTCTACTGAAATACCCTAACAACATACCCGATATGTTCCCTCAATGACTTTTCCTTTGCCTGAAAAGAAAGGAAATACTGAAAAGAATACATTTGGATGACATTCAGGACATCAAGGGTAATACGATGACAGCTCTGATGGCCATTTCAGAAAAATAGTTGCAAAAATGCTTTGAAGGGTGGACTAGGCACGGGTATCAGTGCATAGCTTCCTAAGGCGAGGACTTCACAGGTAATTGTGGTGGTCCTGAACAATGAGGTATGTAGCAATTTTCCTAAGATGAGTTTATGAACTTAATTGGCAGTCTTCATATTGTTGAAAAAGTTATTACCAATAAACCAGTAAGTCTTACAGAATTCTATCCTGCAATCTCTGGCATCACTTCTATCACCAAGGCCATATTTTCCAACTACCAATCCTTTTTCCTTGTTTCAACATTTCTTACTCTAAGGGGCAGTGATTATCAGTACATCCTGATTGCTTTTGATCAATTTGAGACTGCAGAAGTTGGTAAATAAAAATCCATTTATTTATCTTTGGCATTAGTGTTTGAAAATAGTTGTGTTAAGTGATCTCACTTGCAGGTTTATGAATATTATCACAAACAGCTTTGTATTTCAGACAGATCTTGAAATATTCTTTGTGGTGATGATGATGGCAATATTAGTCCTTTACAGTTTGCCATCCATGGAATAGTAGATCATATGATTGTGTGACTCGAAATTGCAAACCCAGCCCATTTTAGCTACTAATACCTATGATATTAATTTTCAAGTGCTCCAATTCATTTTTGACAGCTTCCAATTTTCCTTGATTCATACTTTCTACCGTCCATGTTTCAGTCACTGAAGGATATTTGCAGTTGTGTCTTTTCATTCTGAACCAGGCCACATCGGCAAATGAAGATCCTGTGACCTCAACTCCATCCATATTATTAAAGTTGAATCTACTTCATGGAGGCAGCTCTTCCCCAGTAGTATTTTAGTTCTTCTAACCTAGGGATTTCTCTTCCAGAACTACATCAGGCACAGTTCCACTGTTGTGTATAAAGTTCTTACTAGTTGTCATGGATTGAGTTATGTTTCCCAAAAAATATGTGTAGCCTTGTGTCTGGGCCATAATTCCCATTATTTTATGATCACCTTCCGTTCTGTAATTTTCCTGTGCTGTATGTTAAAGAGGATTAGGGTGGGACTGTAAATCCCTTCATAAGAGCACCTCCCTGCTCCACTGTAAAAGGAGTTTACCTGGAGTATGGCTTGCACCATCCTTTATCCTTTCATCCTACAAAAAATAAAAGGAAAGGGAAGCAAGCAGAGAATTGGGAACCTCACACCATCAAGAAAACAGCACCAGGAGAAAGGTGTGACCTTCAGACCTGAGGTTCCTGTGCCAAGATCCTCCCTGGAATGATGCAATACTGTACTTTCCTTCAGAGCTGACAAAAAGGAAAGCATTCCCCTTTAGCAGACATCCTGAATTTGGTCTTGTAGCCTACTGTACTGTGTAAGAAGAGACTTTCCTTTGTTAATCCCATCTGTTCCATGGTATTTTTGTTAGAGCAGCACTAGCTGACTAAAAAACTAGTTAATTTTTTGGAAGTATAAACTCAAGTTTCTCTTGCTGGTCTGTCCACTATGAGTGATCCTTCTTGTATTTGAAATATTAATGGCGTAGCTCTAACATCATAGCAACAAACACGCCACTCAGTACAACAAACAGACAAGGTGGTTGATAAATATCTTTCTAAATCTTCTTAAATATTTTTTCCCTTAGTAATACGTTGAGAGAAATCTCTCAATGGAGCAAAAAAAAAAGTATTTTTCTCCTAGCCAAAAAGTTTGCAGTTCAAAGTCACCGAGAAGTGCCATGGTACACAGTCAGGTAAACTTCTTCTGGAAGGTCACTGAGAAGAAACTTCTGTGGAGCAGTTTTACTCTGTACACATGAGTCACCATGAGTCAGAATTGACTAGATGACAACTAACAGTATAAATAAGGTTTTTGCAACATTTAGCAGACAATATTAGTTTGAATTATTTAATAAGAACTTTAAGGTCTAGGGAAACCCTAGGATTGTCATGATGTCCTGGACAAGTGCGTAAGTGGTTAAGTGCTCAAGTTGTTAACCTAAAAAGTTGACACTTTTAATCAACCAAACAGTTCTTGGAAACTCAGCAAGGCAGTTCTAGCCCACCCTGTAACGTGGCTATGAGTCTGAGTCAACTTGATGGTGATGTTTTTCTTTTCATATCTTGTGATCCATTGCTGTTCAGTGATCGTAGTAATCATATTGCCAAAACTTATACTGCCAGATTCTACATAGGTAAGTGTGCATGAGTATTGTTTCTTCAATGTAACAGGTCTAAGAAGGAATTTTTATTAAGTATGAATCAACTTATGACCTTATAAACATGGACACCAGATGTAATTGTAGACAAAGTCAAGAGTCTTCTTCAGGACAATAATCAAAAACACAATGATGTGTCTAAGATTCATGTACTAACCTACGAGTTATTTTAATTTGGACTTTTCTATGGTAGTTACCAACAGCTTTTTGCCTTTACTATAATGACCTTCTAATTCTAAGATGTATTCTTTCAGAATGAATGCCATAATAACTAAAACAAAGCAAACAAATAAAACTTACTGTACAAAGTCACCAGACTTGAGCTACATTTTGCAGTATGTTTTATAAAGAATAATTATCTTGGTTTCATTATAGTAAATAATGTTGAAATTTATTCTGAAATATTGAGAATATCCTCTTGCTTTAAGAAGACTTGTAGTTTATAAGCGTAAGAAGACATTAATACATGAAATCAAAACTGTTTTAAAGTAACTTAGAATGAAAACGAATAGGGAGAGACTGGCACAGCTTTGCTTTTGTCACTTAAAGATGTCATGTGTTTTCAGCACCAGGGTTGAAGAGCAACACTGAATCACAAACTATTATTAAAATTCAGGAGTTAGGCTTGCATTAACAGACATTTTATATCGAGTTAGTATAGATTAGGTAGGCGCTCATTTTTGCACAGTGTCAAAAGCCAGTAGAAAAATCAATAAAAGTTTTTTTTATGTTATTTATGATGAATTTCTGTGAGAAACTTAAAAGGTGTATCAAAAATAAAAAGTTGCGTGCATAAAGTCTGCTAGACTTTATTATGAAATGGTGATGTGAAAAATATGAATACTTTAAAAAAAAAGAAATTGATACCACCCTTAGTGTATTTTCGTGTTAACTGAAAGGAAAACACTTTTGAGGAGTTGAAAAGAAATGTTATGGGCTCTGCTTTGAGTTTCCTTCTGAGAACACATCCATCAGAGAATTTTCAAAAATTTGGAGGATATGTTTTATACTCAAGAGTCTTGGCACCCACCCCTAAGAGAAAATAAAGGAATTAAAGAGATGGAATAAAACTCAGAATAGGAATTTTACAAACTTTCTCAGGTTATTCTGGAAAACCATTCCATATGCATCTCATTTGGAAAACACTGATCAAAAGGGGAAACTAAAAATCAAAACAAAATCCTACTTGGAAGAGTAGGTAAAGAAGATGAATATAGTGGTAGAAGAACACGAGTAAGAATTTTCCAGAAAACAAAATTTGTGTACTTCTCTTAACGGACTTCATTTTTGAGAACTTGTATGCTTACAGACAAATTAAGCAGAAATTATAGAGAATTCTGGTATACTCACTCTCCCCTTGCCCACAGTGTTCATAATTATTCATGTCTTGCAGTAGTATGATACTTTTGTACAATTGAAGAACCGATAGTCACACATTATTATTCATTAAAATCCATCATTTACATTCGAGTTCACTCTTTGTGTTGTACAGTCGTTTGAGTTTTCATGAATGTCTAATATCATGTGTCACTATACAGCTTCATACAGAATGTCACTATACAGATTCATACAGAATGGACCGAGTGTCCCCCAAATACCCTGTGCACCACCTGGTCATCCCATGTCCTCCTCTATTAAAACTCTGAAAGCCATTGATCCTATTACTGGATTCCCTCAGTTTTTTCTCATTGCATATAGTTGTAATGATATACCATGTAGCTTTTTCAGACTTCATCTTTTTCACTTACCAATGGCCATTTAAAGTTTAGCCAAGATTTTTATAGACTAATAGCTTATTTATTATTATTGCTGCATAGCACTTCATCAGTAAATAGATGTACCACATTTTTGCTTATCAGTTTACCTGATGAAAGATAACTTGGTTACTTCCAGTTTGGGGCAGTTATGAATACAGCTGATGTAAAAATTCCTGTCCAGTGTTTTGTTTAGACACCAGTTGTCATGGTTGGAATTGTGCCCCCCCAAAAATGTGTGCAGCCCCGTGGCTGGGATATGGTTCCCAGTATCTTCGGGCTGTCCTCCATTGTGTGGTTTTGCTAACCTGTATGTTAAAGGATTAGGGTGGGGCTGTGAATTCCTGCTGTGGGGGAAGTTTCCCTGGAGTATGGCTTGCCCCACCCTTAATGCTTTTAGCTTGCAAGGAATAAAAGGAAAAAGAAACAAAGGACAATTTGAGAACCTCGCTACCATCAAGCAAGCAGCACCTGGAGCAGAGCGTGTCCTTCAGACCAGAGGTTCTTGCGTGAGGACGCTCCCTGGACAAAGACTGATACAATACCGGCCTTGCCTCCAGAGCCAACAAGGGGAAAGTCTTTCCCTGGAGCGGACACCCTGAATATGGACTTGCAACCTACCAGACTGTATAAGAATAAATCTTTCTTTGTTAAAGCCATCCACTCTGTGGTATTTCTGTTAGAGCATCCTAGCTGACTAAAACACCAGTTTTTATTTCATTTGGTTAAATACCTAGAAGCACAACTGCCGGATCACATGTTATGGCAAACCTATCTCTAGCTGGGTAAGAAACTACCCAACTGTCTTCTAAAGCTGCTGTACCATTTGTGATCTCACCAGCAGTGAATAAGTGTTCCTGTGGTTCCATACCCACTCCAGTATTCAGTGTGTTCAATGTAACTTCTTGTTTTTATTTCATTTTCAATTCCCTTGTGACATACGATGTTGAGCTTGTTTTTCATATGCCTTTTTATATTTCTATGAATCAGGTTTTGGGTAGTTTATTTTATTATTGAGTTTTAAGTGTTCTTTGTATGCTTTGCATATAAATCCTTTATCAGATATATGTTTAGCAAATATTTTCTCCCAGTACTTAAGCCATTTTGTTAATCTCTTAACAGTGTTATTCGTAGGTCAGAAGTTTTCAATTTAATGTAATTTTAAATTATAAAAATTATTTTTTCATGAACTATTCTTTATTAATTTTATAACAGCACCATCACACTCAAGTTCAGCTAATTATTCTTCAATATTTTCTTTTCAGAATTTTATAGTTTTGTTTCTTAAATTTAATTCTATGATCTATTTTGAATCAATTGTTATTTTTGAAAGCTGTAAGGTCTGGATCTAGATTCATTTTTTTTTTTCAATGTGGATATCCAGTCACAACAGCAACACCTTTTCACCTATGACTTAGTTCTTGTAAAGTTGAATAATTTTGAAAAACAGTTTCAGTAAAAATCCTAAGAGAAGGTGATGTATAGTATGTGGGGCTTTTATTTAAAAACAAGAGTGAGAAGGCTCTGTTAAGTTTAGGAAACCATTAATAATCAAGCCAAGAGTTTTCTGGTCTCCAATGTGCTCGGGCATAGGATTTGTGGGTGTGGTCCAAAAGTTCTATCTCAGAGATTCTATTATTTACAGATGCGTAACAGCTCTTCTCTATTTTCATTTACTTTCATGTAACTACTTCTTCTTCTTAAAAAGACAATTGTTTTCCTCAGGAAAGTTTGGATTTTTATGAAATTAATGGAAAAACAATGTCAGGAAAATGGTCAGGAAAATTTAGTTTTCTCTACAGTTAAAATGGACCATAATTCCAAATTTTCTAACTTTATACATCAGAGAAATAACTATCGATTCACTCTTTAAGGAATTTTAATATAGTTTATAAATGAGAAGGAAAGCAAACTATGACATAAATGGACTTCCATAAGATTGACAATGCCATTTCTGTCTGATTTTTTAGAAAATGTAAGATTGTAGAGATCAGACAAGAATGGGCTCCTTCTCTGAGCTAAGCTTTGTATTTGTATGACAGGGATTGAGCACTGATGTTGGTAGGAGTAGGTAGTATGTTAGATACATCTCTTGTTAAGAGTCTGAAAACAGAGGCTTCGGTGAATTGTTTCTCAAACATGAAGAAAACCACTAGCCCACATCTAGCTTGTAGTTGCTCCACAGTTCTCTCAGGTTCAGTTCCAGAATCCTATGACACAAAAGCTGCAACATCATCACAAGGGCATTTGACTGACTTACCTAAGATAACCCAAGATCTGTGAATGGCTTACATTTGATGCAGGAGAAACAAGCAGAGCTCTAAGAGGACAGAAGCCAAGGCTGACATCAAAGATTTGGAAAATGAAGATGCAAAATAGTACAAACCTCGAGACTTGCATTGAATACTCAGTAATAGCAAAGTTTATCAAATATACAAACCTAAAAAATAAAAAATCCCACTGTCATTGATTCTATCCTTACTCATAGCAACCCTAGAGTACAGAGTAGAACTGCTCCATAGAGTTTACACGGAGTTCCTGGCAGATTCGAACTGCTGATCTTTTGATTAGTGGACACATCACTTAACCATTACACCACCAGGGTTTCCACAAAATATATAAGGGGTATTTATTTGCCTGATATAATTATGTCACTGGGTGATTCAGTGACGGTGGAAGCCACTTATACACGTATACACATACACACACAGAAAAAGATGTTTAAGATAAGTGACACCAAGAATCAAGAGGTCAGTGCAAATGACTACCATGTAGAACTAAGGCACACCCCCTCCATCAGCTGGAAATACTGAAGGACTGAATTTTGAAAAGTAGAAGATATACACTAAAATAAAAAACAAAAATCTGACATTAAAATGAGTTCTTTTAGTTGTAATTTACCCCCTCCCAAAATAGAGTAAAACAAGGGATATTTAATAATGTTTGATTTTGTCTACCTTTAAAACTCTAGAGATATTTAGAACTCACTGTTGCTCAATGACTCAATAATGTCGTCACGTACCTATTCAGAATCTCTGCCTTCTGTATTTCTGGTTTAGAAATTGTTCCAATAGGTATAAGATGGCTAGTCAATCAACAGGAGCCATGTCATGACGGAAGTGAATGCATAATCCAAGAAAGCGTATTTAAGTAACTGCCTCTTTGCTCAGTATACTTTTCTCTCAGAAACGTGACAGAGATAACAAACATCTGTCTCGCGGGACAGACATGTGTGCTCTACGTAAGAAACAACAAAGTTTGGGAAAATAACATACCTTGTAATTAAGAATGTGATTAACTGGCTAAAAACATCATGATATATGCCTACTGTTTAAATGCATTATTGTACTGTAAAAATGTAAATTATGTAAGAGGGGACAGGTGGCTTTTGGGTAGCTCACTTATACTAAGCATTATCTTCATGAAAGTGGAGACTTGTAAGAAAAAGAGGTATACTCTCACTGCAATCACAGTAGAGCCCTGCACTTGTTAATGATATAATTACTTCTGTTAAGAAGCAATTTTGGCATTATAGAGCTATCTGACTCCCCTACTTCTGGACTTTATGACTTCATGGGTCACCTATTATCTCTGAACCATTTTAAGCCAAAGTCTCCCACAGGTAGTTATTTAGTAATCTATAGTTCAGTGTCAAAAGAAGTTGAAAGTACCATACAGAATCACTGTACCAAAAAAAGGCTAGTCAGTGTTAAACCAGTTCAGAAGGTAGCATGTGACCAAGAACTGATGGCACTGAAAGAAGTCCAAGTTGTACTCAAGGCACTGGTGAAAAATAAGAGTCTAGCAATTGATAAAATACCAACTGAGATGTCTCAGTAGAGCTGTTCTAACAAACAGTTGCATTGCCGGACGTGCACATTTGTCTATTTCAAGAAATTTCCAAGTTAGCAACCAACTAGAAGAGATTTCTGTTTGTGTCCACTCTGAAGAAAGATAATCCAAAAGAATATGAAAATTATTAAAATATATTAATATCACAAGCAAGTAAAATTTTGCTGGAGATGACTCAAAAGTTACAGCAGCAGTATATCAACAGGGAATTGTCAGAAGTTTAAGCAGGATTCAGAAGAGGACCTTGGATAAGGGATACTATTGCTGATGTCTAATAAATCCTGGCTGAAAGCTGAGAACACCAAAAAGATGTGTACTTGTGCTGTACTGACTACGCAAAGGCATTTGACTGTGTGCATCATAACAAATTGTGGATAACATTGCAAAGAATGGAAATGCCAGAAAATTTAACTGTACTCATTAGGAACTAGTGTGTAGACCAAGAGGTAGTTATTCAAACAGAACAAGGGGACACTACGTTTTTAAAATCAAAAAAGTGTGTGACAGATCATATCTTTTCACCAGATTATTCAACCTATATGCCAAACAAATAAGCTGAGAATCTGGACTAGATGAAGAAGAACAGAGCATCAGAACTGGAGGAAAACTAAAGGTCGACAGTTTAAGTCTGGAGGGAACTCCTTGGAAACTCTATGAGGTAGTTCTACTCTGACCTACAATGTCATTAAGAGTCAGAACCAACTCACTGGCAGTGGCTTGCCTTGGCTTGTCTTTTAGATGACACAGCCTTGCTTGCTCAAAGTGTCCTGAGCTGCCTATCATGAGCCCAGTGTTGTCTGATGCACAGAGTCATACAATTGGACAAGCACAGCAATAAACCATTGATAAAATTGAAAGATCATAGCCTTCAGTATGGATTATACTTCAGCATAAATAAAACAAAAATCTTCACAATAGGACTGATAAGAAACATCATGCTAAAGGAGAAAAGATTAAATTGTCAAGAATTTCAGTTTATTTGAATTGACATGGAATGCCCACGGAAGCAGCAGTCAAGAAATCAATGGATGCATGACATTGGGTACCACTGCTGCAAAAGACTCCTTGAAAGTGCTAAAAAGTAAAAATATCACCTTGAAGGCTAAGGGGAGCCTGACCCAAGTCATGATGTTTTCAGCCACCTTGTATGCATGTGAAAACTGGACAAAGTGTAAGAAAGACCGAAGAAGAACTGATGCCTTTGAACTGTGGTGTTAGTGAAGAACATTGAATGCACCACGTACTGCCAACGGAAAGATAAAGATCTGCTTTGAAAGAGTTACAACCAGAATGCTTCTTGCAAGCAAAGATGGCAAGACTGTGTCTCACATATTTTGGGCACATTATCAGGTTTTATCATTCCCTGGAAAAGTAGAGGGTCACTGAAAAAGAGAAAGACTGTCAACAAGATGGATCAATATAGTGTCTGGCACAACGGATGGTGGCACACCAATTGGGAGGATGGCAGAAGACCAGGCAGGGGTTTATTCTGTGGAATACAGGGTAACTGTGAATCAGAACCAACATGAGGGCACCTAACAACAAATCAGCTAAACACTTTACTTATTCACTGCTTCCTTGTCTATCCAGTTAAATACGATAGTGTATATTATCTAGATATTTCAATCAAAAATTCATAGCTAATCTGAGTACTCAGAATCCATAAGTCCTCTGGAAATTGAGTGTTTACTGTTGAATATTCTTTATACTGATAAAACTAGACAGTGGGAAGAGAATTACATCCACTGCAGTTATAAGGTAAGGCAATACAAGAATGAAAGTCTAGAGAAAATACTGGAAATTTTACTAAAATGCTAAATTTCGTAGAATGTGGAAGAAAGGATTAGTCAAGTTCTAGGTGAAGTAATATTTTCTTCCTTGATTTTCGGGCTTAGGGGGATCAGCAAAATATCCCTCTCCCCCATTTTGTTAAATTGTTCCTCCTCTTATAAGGGCTTAGCGTGAGCTTAAGGAGTTCTGCTTACAGCTGAATTAATGCTGTCAAACTCTAATATTAGGCACAGTTCAGGGAAGTGAGTGGGAAATACTCAGAGAGAAGAGAGAGGCCCACGTCATAGAAAAGATTCAGATCTGCATGAAGCAGGTTACATGCAAAGACTTAATTTTCAGTCTCTCACTTGCTACAGAATCGCAAGTAGTTTCTCCAAGCAATCACCCTTGATGGAGAAGTCACCCACCTGCCTCCACTCTTGGCTGACAGCACCGCGGCTCTGGCTGTGTCCCGGCAGGTCAGGTCTGTAGAATCCTATGTACTTCTGCTGCTATAGTCCTTTCCCTGTTGCTCACTCTAATTTCTCAGCTTTATGTTTGACTGTCAAGGCTCCTAGGAGGTCATGTTTTCTTTTGGGCTGTAGTTGTTAGACTGGTTACAGAAAGGATCTGTCTACTCGGCCGTCTTGGACCTGCCTCTTATTTTTGTTGTTTTTAAATTGACTTTCACTTATACTGCTGTGTGACACTTAACTAATACATTTTCAATGAATGGAATCCCCATTATATATTTCCAATATATGTTAATATGTATATGTTATATATAATATATATGTTAATATATTGTTAATATATATTAATATATATGTTAAATATATGTTATATATAATATATATGTTAATATATTGGAAATAGAGCAGAATTTGAATTCTTTTAACAGTAATTTTCAATGCTATGCCCACAAGTCAACGCAAAATTCTTATTCACAAAATTACAAGTAGAAAGGTACTATCAGCATATAAAAAAGCAAAAAAGGAGAAAGTCATGGGCCAGCCTGCACATATTTACCTCTATTATTTCAGTCTCTCTGTCTCTATTACTGTGTGTAGGAATACATATATATATATGTATATACATACACACACATACATACATATCTGAATTATACAGTATATTTGAAAACAAAAATTGTAAGGAAAGCTTACTAACTGTCACTACATTTGAGGTCTTATTTAACACTAAATAAGAATGCGACATCCAAGATTCACTCTCTGTATGATTTTCACATTGATCTTGAAGGTTAGCTAGCCTTCTGAGAAAAAGCATATTTCTGTATGAGTTCTGAGATTTTTATCTGAAATTGACTAAGGACTGAAAGCAAATTAACTTGGTAACTGTTTATCTTTCAAACTTGTCAATATGCATTATCTTGAAGGTAAATTATTATTTAAAAAAGAATTCATGCAAATAAGTTGTTGGAAAATTTACCTATGAAGAGCTACAAAATGTTATTTGGAGTGTTTATAAAGCTAAGTAGGGGGTTAGCGAAAAAGAGAAAAGCCCTCAACAAGACAGACTGACACAGTGACTGCAACAGCGACAACGGTGAAGACAGTGCAGGACTGAGCACTGTTTCCTTCTGTTGTACGTAACTATGATTTATACTGTACTTGATGACACCTAATAAAAACATAAAGAAGATGCTGTGTGAAGAAAATAGTCTTTGATGGTTACAAGAGTGGGGAGGAAGGGAGACGGGTAACCATCCGTTAGATAGTAGATAAGACATTAGGTGGAGGGAGAGACAGCACACAGTGGAGGAGAAGTCAGCACAATGGGAATAAACCAAAAGCTTTGAAGGACCAAGTAGTGAGAGCAGGGGCCTGAGGACAGGGGTATCAGGAGACATCTAGGTCAACTGGCTGAACAAAGTTTTTGCAGACAATGTTTTGCATCCCTCTTTGGTGAATGGCGTCTGGGTCTTAAAAAGCTAGCAAGTGGCCATCTACGTGGCATCACTTGGTTCCAACTCACATGGAGCACAAGAGAATGACGAATACCAAAAATAAAGAAAGGACCACATAATCCAGAGACTACATCAGCATAAGACCAGAAAACTAGATGGAGCCTGGTCTCTACCCACAACTTCCCTGACAAGGAATACAACACAGAGTACCTGATGTAGCGGCAGAAAAACGCATATGCAGAATTGGAATTCTATTGAAAGGCCAGACTTGATGGTCTGAAAGACCGGGTGGTCCCTGGAGGACATGGCCCCTTGACTCTGCGTTGGCCCAGAACTGAAACCACACCTGAAGCCAACTCGTCAGAAAAGACTGGACTGGACTGAACCCCAAAGCCCTCTGTCATTAAGTCGGATCTGACTCATGGCAACCCTAGAGGATACATAAAACTGCCTCATAGAGTTTCCAAGGAGCACCTGGTAAATTTGAACTTCCAACCTTTTGCTTAGCAGATGTAGCACTGAGCACTATGCCACCCAGGTAAGAAGATGGAAAATGATACGGCCAAAGAGTGTGCTTCCTGGCTTAGGAAGATGTAAGAGGCTCACCGGGCAGCTGCACTGCAGAGGCAAGATGAGAGGGCAGAGGGGGACAGGAGGTCATCGAGTGGACACAGGAAATGCAGGGTAGAAAGAAGGAGTTTGCTGCCACCGGACTGGGAGGGCAGCCAGAGTTGCACAGCAATGGATGTCTAAGTTTCTGTAAGACAAGTTGATTAGGATTGTAAAGTTTCATTTAAAGTAGGATAAAATAGATTTTAAAAAGATGACACTTCATTATTTTGGGGGGGGGTTGATTTTTGTTTATTTCTTTTTTTTTATTTGATATGATTGAGTGAAAATGCACATTCCTGTATAAATTTACATGCCCACCAATATGCAGCTTCCACTGAATACACTGTTCCAACTAAAATGTTTAGAAAGGCAGAAAAAAGTGTATGTGAACATGTAAATAAATGTATATGATCTGTATAATAATGAAATATATGTAGACATATAATTTCTAAAACCAAATTCTCCATACATTCTGTCGACAGGTAATAATTTCCCCCACAAAATAACTTAGAATTTATAACAACTGCAAACTTCTGATAAACTGAAAATCTCAGTATTTCCTTCACATACATTCAGCAACTATCTTAGAGCTCAATAGATTCATAAAACTCACGAAAGAAGTGAGGCTAATAAAACTGAAAATCCATTCAGTTTTAAAAGGTGATGCCCATGGAAACTCAAGTGCAGTGTTTCAAATTGACAGGCTAGTATAAATCTTTGCTGCAAGTCCTGGAGCCCTGAATATAGAACTTTCATGTATAAAACTGTTGATAGACACAGAGAGAGAATCACTAACCCATGATATCCCTACTAGAAGAGAAGAACCGTGTGGGAAAGAAACTTCTGTTTAATTCAGAAAGTGTTCTTATTTTGTTCTTTAATACCCTGGCAGCATAGTAGTTGAATGCTATATCTGTTAACCAGAAGGTTGGTATGTCAAATCCACCAGGCACTTCTTGGAAGTTCTATGGGGCAGTTCTACTCTGTCCTATAGGGCTGCTGTGAGTCTGAATCAGCTTGACAGCAGTGGGTTTGGTTTGGTTTTTAAAGGAAAGACAACCATCTCATTTTATTATAAGCTCTTAACCTTGTCTAACATCGTAAAAGTATTTATTTTACACTCATTATATTAGTTTGAGTCTAAGGTACATTTATGTGACATATGTAACAGAGCTGTATCTATGTATTTACACATATTGAAGATTTATTTGAAAAAAGGGTGAATACAGGATTTTCTTTGTGAAAAACGTTCCCTTTCTCTTGTTAGATGTGGCCAACAGCTAACATATAGAAATGAGACACAATTTTATTTTATTTCCTTAACCAAGTTTTTTAATTACTTAAATCTTATATGAAAAAAAAAAAGATTACCTTCAGTTATACTTAAGCAGCAACAATTACTTCAATACTTTATGTTGCAACAAATCTAACAGAAAAAAATAGGCTTTTTTTTTTTAAGTTGTAACAGGTTATCATAAGTTTTGTTGCTCAAGACATAAATCTATTATTTTATTGTTCTGGAGATCAGAAGTCTGAGATCAATTTTACTGAGTCAAAACCAAGGTCAGCAGAGCACCACTGTCTCAAGAGGCTTTAAAAGAAAATCCATTTTCTCCTTCTTTCTCAGCTCCTGCTGTTGTGTTCCTTGGCCTATGACTCCTTCCACCATTTAAAAAATTCAAATTACTCTCTTCTAAATCATCATCACATACGCTTCTCTTTTATAAAGATCCTTATAAGGATTCTTTTTTTGCACCATCAATTTAAAAAAAAAAAAATCGTACCTACTCAGCTTATTATCATATTTTAAATACCCACTGCACTGAGTCAAGTCCAACTGCTAGTGACCCTAGAGGTCAGAGTAGAACTGCTCCATAAAGTTTCCAAAGGAGTGACTGGTGGATTTGAACTGCTGATCTTTTGGTTAGCAGATGTAGCATTTAATCGACTACACCGCCAGGGTTTCCCATGCCTTAAGTGTTTACATATTAAGTGTCTCAGTGTAGCAGTAGAAAACAAGCTCCTCAAAACAAAACAAAACGCACCACTATCTGTCTATTCTGATTCATAGCAACCCTATAGAACGGAGTAGAACTGCTCCATAGAGTTTCCAAGGAGTGTCTGGTGGATTAGAACTGTAGACCTTTTAGTGAGCAGCTGCAGCACTGAACTACAATGCCACCAGGCTTTCTGTGAGCTCCTTAAGACCAAACCTAGTGCCTTCTAGTTGATTCTGACTCATAGCGACCCTATAGGGCCGAGTAGAACTGCTCCATAGAGTTTCAAAGGAGAGCTTGGTGAATTCAAACTGCTGGCCTTTTGGTTAGCAGACACAGTACTTAACCATGACACCTGTAAATGTCCAATTTGCATAGTGTTTAAATCAAGTAGACGCTAAGGCCACACTTGGTAAATTTCACTAAATTGTTTTTAATTAATTAAATTTCACTAAATTCTTCAGAAAAATCAATTTTCTTAGCATTTTCAAGGTCCATTTGCTGCCTAGTTTTACTTTTTGGATCCCCAAGTGGTGAATCTTCTCAGCATGTCTTTGGTTGAGCACAGCGTTGTTTCATAATTCCTATAACTTGAGGAGAAGCAAATATAGTTGTAAAAATCTACCATATTATCAATTCAATTCCAATAGCATTTCCTTAACAATGCCAGATTTTGTAATTTTCCTAGCAATAATCAGATAAAGTAATGCTTAATTGTACAGAAATTTATTTCAATAAGGGTACTACATACCACTCATCCTTACTGAAATTCAAGTGGTTATCAATGGCTTTTGAATTATCATCTTTGGATGTACGGTTTCAATTAACAAGTCATCACTACTCAGAGAAAATTAGGCATAGCTGAAACAATGTCATAGCTGAAATAAAATTTTAGTAAGCCCTATCATGAGTTGGATCAGACTCGACGGCACTTGGCTTGGCAGGCCCTATGTATACCTTTAAGAACAAAAAATTAGACAAAATAGAAGTAAATTCTAGCTTATGTCAACATTAAGTAACAACAATAAAACCCGTTGCTTTCAAGTCAATTTGAACTCACAGCAACCCTACGGGTCAGAGTAGAATTGCCCCATATAGTCTCCAAGGAATGCCTGATGGCTTCGAACTGCCTGTCTTTTGGTTAGCAGCCATAGCTCTTAACTATCCAGACACAAGAGTTTTCACATTAAACAAGGTAGTCATTAATTTATGCAACAAATATTTATTGAAATCATGAAGAAGCTATACAAAAACCAAGATGCAGTCATTTGTACAGAATAAGGGCAGACTGTGTGGTTTAAAATCAGGAAAGTTTTGCATCAGAGTTGTATTTTTTCATGGTATTTATTCAGTGTGTATACTGAGTCAATAATTGAAGAAAGTGGACTATATGAAGCAAAATACAGTGTAGGGATTGGAGGAAGATTTATTAACAATCAGTCATGTACAGATGACACAATCTTGCTTGCTGAAAGCAAAGAGGCTCACTTGCTAATGAAGTTCAAAGACGGCTATCTTCAGTTTAGATTATATCTCAATGTAAAAAAAAAAGTCTCACAACTGAGCCAATAAGTAATATTATGATAAATGGAGAAAAGATTAGCATTGTCAAGGATTTCATTTTACTTAGATCCACAATCACTTCCCACGAAAACAACAGTCAAGAAATCAAGCAACGCGTTGTACTGGGCAAATCTGTTTCAAAAGACCTCTCTAAAGCATTGAAACACAAAGATGTCACTTTAAGGGCTAAAATGCAAGCCACGGTGTTTTCGTTTCCTTCATGCATGTGTAGTGGGACAATGAAGAAGGAAGACCAAAGAAAAATTAATGGATTTGAATCATAGTGTTGGCCATAAATATGGAATATATCATGCAGTCCCAGGAGAGTGAATAAATCTGTCCTGGAAGAAGCATTCCAGGATGCTCCTTAGAAGAAAGGATGGTAGGACCTCATTTAGAATAATTTGGATATGTTATCAGGTGGAATCAGCCCCATGAAAAAGACATTATGCTTGGCAGAATAGAGAGTTAGCAAAAAAGAAGACACTCAATGAGATGGATCAACAGGGACACCGAAACCATGGGCTGAGGCATCATTTTTGATGGTGAGGATGGTGGAGGACCAGGCAGTGTGCCACTGTATTCTACATAGGGTTGCTATGAGTTAGAACAAACAAATAGCACCTAACAGAAACAGTATCTTTGCTTAAGGGATTTAACCCCTAGATCAGAAGAAAAAAAAATAAAAAACTTCAAAATCTAATTTTTGTGATAATAAATTCTTCAAGGGAAGAGGCAATGTTTCCTAATGACTATATTATGTGTGAATACAAAATGAACTTATTATGTGTTACTATGTATTATATTTGTATGGTTAAAGTACACTGTCAGGTCTTTCTTCTTCTTTTGTCTTAATCTGAAAGCTGATCTGAAACCAAGCCACCAAGGGCGATCGTGCCAGTGTTTGAAACAACAACGGTGACCAAGCTTTCAGTCTCCCAACAACATGGAAGCCACCACACTACAACAAACTGACAGACACGTGGTGGAACACAATTGGTACATGTCATCAGGAGGCATCAGTCCCCAGAGAAGGATATCAGCCTTAATAAAGCAGAGATCAGTGAAAAAGTGGAAGACCCTTAAGGATGTGGATTAACATGCCAAGCCACCTGCAATAACGGGCTCAAGTCTAGGAACATTTGTGAGGATGGCACAAGACCAGGCAGTCTTTCACTCTGTTGTACACACGGTTGCTAGGTCAGAACCAGCTAGAGAGTATATATGTATACACAAGGACTGCTGATTAAGCTCATGAACTCATCCTAGAAAAAGCACTGCATATCTCATTGCTGAGCATCACTGACAGTCACCTTTGAAGTACTCTCCCTGGGGAGCCATGCACCAACCTCAACACCTAATCCACCTTCAAAGCAATCTGGGAACTCATTTTGTGGAAAGGCCACCAGAGTTGTGGTAGTATTACATTTGATGCCCTGAATGTCATCCAGTTGTCTTCCCTGTCACTATTTCCTGTATCTTCAGGTAACGAAAAAAGTAACTGGGGGCCAGATCAGGTGAGCAGGGAGAGTGTTCCAACACAGTTATTTGTTTACTGGTTAAGAACCCTCTCACAGACAATTAATTAGACAATTAAGGTAGTGAACTTGCTACGGTGCCACTCTGCACAATGGGCATTCCAGAAAGAGTTCCAAAATTACTTCTTAAGAGTGGTTTAGCTTTGAAGGTGTCTGTAGTGAAACTCTGCAATGAGGTATGTAGCACTTAGAACGATTAAGTTCTCAGACTTAATTGTCAAACCTCATATACACATTGTGCATTAGGGGTCCCTGGTAAAGCAGTGGTTAAAGCTTCAGACTGCTAACTTAAAAGAACATGGTTCAAATCCACCAACCACTATGGGAAATTCTATAGGGTTCTGCTCTGTACTGTAGAGACGCCATAAGTCAGAATCTACTTAATAGCAACAGGTTTGGTTTTCTTTTGGCTTTATTATGTGTTGTATTACACGTGTGTTTTTATGTGTGGGTGTATGTATGCAGAGTAGTGTGTGTATCTGTAGGATGTGTGCATGTGGGTGTGATTACAGGCATATGTGTATGTGTGGCTCTTGCATGTGGGAGAGTGGGTTTATGGGTAGATGAGTAATTAGAGGTGTATTGGAATAAGTAGGCGTGTATGTGAATGCACATGTATGTACGCACGTGTGCACATAAGTGTGTGTATACGAGGAATACAGTTATGTGAGTATTGCTCAAGAGGGTTGGTTTTACCACCAGGGGACGTTTTGCAATGTCTGGATTAATTTTTGGTTATCATAGCTCTTTAGAAAGTATATACTGATTCCCACTGGATGACGCTAAGCATCATCCTAACAGCCCTCCTAACAGAATTATCCAGCACAGAGCAGAATGTCAGTAGTTTGGGGCTTGAGTAACGCTAAGCCACCGGTGGGGGGTAGGGATAGGGGTGGTCAAGGGTGTATGCTTTTTTTTCCCAAGGATCTCATGAAACCTGTGTGGAGTAAGCAATCAAAAACCTTTGTGCGCGTGTGTGATTTTATGCTCCATGTCGTAAACAAAACTCGAGGCTATTTCATCCTATTTTTTATCATTGTTATGCAATATCCCTGAGAAGGCTTTTGTTATTCTTCCCTGATATACCAACTATGAAGAAACATTTAGCACCTTCTTAGCATGAGTTTGAGACTGATAAGATTTTCCCAAAATTGTAAACAAAAGTACTGTAATAAAGATACGTTTTTACAGATCCTTCGTAGAAGCAATGCTGTTAGCCACTGAAATAAATCGATTTACATCTTAACAAAGGAAAAGTAAATGCCTATTGATGTAAGCACTTTGACATTTGTAGGATAAGGGGTCTCTAAGGAAGTGGTAGATTCATTTTTATTTACTTAATTACCACATAGATAATTGAATAGGTTTTATATTTGGAATCTGTATATGTCAGATATAGCACACTAAATACATCAAAATGCAAAATTATTTTTACTTATACTTTTTTTTTGAGCCAGAGGCCATGGAAAGCCTTTCTAGTACTAACAATCCATGCATCTGCCAATTATGTGTTTGTCTCTGGGATTCTCCTTTTCAGCCACCTAATCAGCTATGCACCGAGTAGACGATGTAGAGTCACCCGTTCCATTATAACTTCTATTTTCTCACTTTCCAGCTTGTTCAGGCTCATCCTAGTAGAAGAAAAGGCTGAAAATGATATCTCCAATTTATTACTGCATTTGTCTGGGGGCACTTTTCTGATTGAAATGACACGAAATCCACTGGGAAGTAGAAACTATCAACTCTATGAGGATGCAGCCCACAGAACTCTGATGAAACCTTTGACTCTGTTACTACAGCTGTCAAAATAAACTGATGTGAAATATGAAAGAAAAATAAAGAGAGACTTCCTATTTTCAACTGACAGATACACTTCTGTAGCTCTCTTAAAATACTTTCTGGCCATTGCATAAAAACGACATACCTTTATCTCTAAAATGTGATAAGGTGCATACTATATGGAGACGTAGTATGTTTCAAAGGGAGTTTGTTATGAATACAAGGACATGCAATCTATGTACAATCTCATAGATAAGATTTTTTTTCATTTCTCATGCAGTTTATGTTTTAAAGTATGTATTTATAGTATGTATACATATATAGGCAGTGTTTCCCCCCCCCTCTGAAATAGTCACAGCTGATATTTAGCTATTTTGACTATGCATTCTTCCATAAATACAATACTCTCTCTCCCTGAGTTTGGAAAGAATACTGACAGCATGCCTTTTGGAATTCAGAAAAAAAAGACTTCACCAATTTACATTATTTACACTTACTCTCACATCCTTATGGAATCCAAGTGGAAATATGTCCATTAGGGTAGTTTTCTATCAATTTTCTAAGAAAGGAAGGAGGTTTCTGCCTCCTCTTGTTAAAGTTTCAGTTATCTACAGTAAAATACGCAATATGAGTAAATGATTTGAATGCTGAGAGTGTGTGATTGCCTTTTAGTCTGTCTGAAATGCTAGCTTTCTTCCTAAAAATATCTTTCAAATGGTTCAAAAAGTGATTAGGAAAAGTGGACATAAAAATCAGACTAATCTTTTGCCTGTGGGCTCATCTTTTATACATCATTATCTGTCTAGTTTTTCATTTTGATAAGCAAAGCAACACAGACAATACCAAAGTCTTTTATCTCTTGAGGCTACATCCACTGCAAAGCTGCTTTCTTGATGAGCAAACATAGTCACTGGAGGGAAAGACACATTGACATTTCATTTCAGGTTAAATAGGATTAGACAAAGAAGTCACCCACTGTCAATCACAAATCACTGCAAATAAGAATGTTTGACTTTCTTCTACTGAAATTTCTAGATTTAGGCTTGTCTCGTAAGCATGAAAAATTGACATCACAATGAGATAGTAAACACAGCACTGAGTGGGAATACTATTCTAGGTTATGCAGAAGGCAGCTGAAGATCGTTAGGTGATGTGAAAGAAATGATTTTTAGGTGGCAATTAGCAGACGTTGAACTAGAGACTTATGGGATTTTACATTGTTCACTAATATTTTTTAACCAGTGCATACTGAATATTGAATAAATGACAGAGAATCCAGTACAATACTGGCATCCAACTATCAATGTTCTACATGCAGAAGTTGGTTGGCATGTCCTTTAATTTTATTTTATTCTATTATTAGTATTGTTATTTGTATCAATTCTTCGAACACATTTTACAAGGAGATGGCAAACAGTAGATCCTAGTTCCCTAAAATGGATCAAGTATACAGTGACACTAGAACTGTACATGTCATGGAGATCTTTTAATATATTTAACTTAAAAGTAAGACTATGAATATGAAAAGAAAATTTTCTTCCCTATTAATAATGTATCAACATTAATATTTGAATAAAAGTGCTGTTAAAAGTAGCTTAAATTCATTTAAGATATGTTTAAATATTTAAGAAGAAGAAAACAAAGAAAAGCATGAGGCTGCAAAATGCTGAGGGTCATTTGCACATATTTCAGAAATGTAGAAAAATTTAAAGTGGTCAAATTTATTGAACTATGATACAAAATTACTACTCTGAAATCACTGATATTTCCTTCAGTAAGAATTCTACATTATGTAAACTCATTAGTTAATGAATAAACATTTATTTTTTAAATTGTTTAAAGATCTAAACCTGTTGTCACACATAAGCATAAGTTACAATGAATGTTGCACTCAAGTTTGCTTGGAAATATATCCAGAATATTTATTTCTCTCAAACACATATTAAAGACAAAGGAGAATTAGCACTGGATTAATATAGACTCAATCATTTTATAGCACTTTACTGCAGAGCAAAATTGTGAATGCCACTCTGAGTTTCAATTTATTAATCTATAAAATATGAGAAATGATACCTTGGTCGCCATGAGTCGGATCCAACTCAACAGCACTCGGCACTTGGCTTTGGCATAATAATTATAATGATAAAAGGAGAAATTTGTCTAAATCTTATATACATTATTAGAACCTTATAAATGTCAAAGTTTCAATGGCATTTATTAAATCCAAATCTATACGAGAGAAAATACAGTAATGCTGGAACACACACCATTAAATTAATGAGTTCTTTATTTAAAGTAAGTTTACATTTTAGTGAGAGAGGCAGATGCAGAGTCTTAAATTCAATGCATTATGTTAAATATTTACAGACAAATGAGTCATCACCCACTGGGTTCTCACCGAGTTGAACAATTACTGCAAAGATGATCTATGCTGTAAAATACTACTTAAACATCAAAACTTAATATAATTACAAATATGTATCATTTCCAGTTTATTTCCTCTGAGGATTTCTTTCAGCATGTATTCTAGTAAAGTTCTGAAAATAGTAAATTCTCTTGGTCTGATTTGAATTTTTAAAGTTCATGCATACTGTTAAAGTTCATATATACTGTTAAATTTCATATATACAAAAGCAGTAGATTGACAGGTTTTTTGTTTGTTTTTCTTCTGGCACTTAAGAATGTTCCACTGTCTTATATCCAACATTGTGTCTGAAGAAAAGTCATAAGTTTTTATAGCATTGTTCACTTACATGTAATAGGTCTTTCTGTCTCTGGTTTATTTTGATATTTTCTTTTAATCTCCTATTTTTGAGCAACTTGATCATGATGGCCTAGGTGTGGTTTTCTTTTATTTATTCTGACTAGGATTGATTGAGTTTTAAAAGCATGTAGTTTGTATTTTCAAAGTATTTTTTAAAAATCAATCATTATTCTGAAAAAAGTGTTTTTCCTTCTCAAAACTGTCCTGTGACTTGCTTATAGATTCTGCTTCACTCACTTCTTGAGAATGAATAATTTATATTGATGTAACTACTTGTTTCACTGTTTGCTTCTGTCTTTGCTACATACATTCTGTTATTTAGACTATGCAGACAATGTTTTTATGTCAGATATTGGAATTTCCAGTTCCAGAATGATCATTTTTAGTAGTTTCTATTTATTTGATGTTATTCCCTATCTTTTCATTTATTACTAGCATTTTCTTCTTGCTTATAGTTATAACAATTATTAATCTACTAGTTCCAACATCTGGATCATTACTAGTGTAGTCTCTATTGTCATTTCCTTTGAGAATATGGGTTGTCTCCTGCTTCTGTGGATGGTGTAGTCTCAGGGCATGCTGAAAGTAATATTTACAAACTTTGGATTCCTATACAATACTTCAAATGTCTTTCTCTCTGACACCCTGTTTTTTTCTTATTTAGCAGGCAATTCCATTGGCAGAACTAAAATTGCAAACCATGTGGTTTAGGTAGTATCTCAAATCTTGCTTCAAGTCTTTTACCCATAGTTGAGTTTCTTGAAGCCAATTCCAAGCATTCATGTTTCCCACGTTGTCACCACCAAACCCATCTAATTTCTGGTTGCTGTGGTTGAACTGTATGTTTTCCTCTAGATCTTTATGACAGATATATTGAGGCTTTTCTGTTGATGTTTTCCTCATATGGTGTAGCGCACACTATGGTTTCCCTTAGTCTACAAGCCATGAAAACAGTCACTCAATGCCATACCTTTATTCTAAATAATGATATCCGTCAGAATTTGCCTGCATTGTTTCCTAGTGATATCAAATGTTTTATTGTTGTTGTTGTTTGTTTCATGTTTATTCTTACTATATCTGCCTGGGATTTGGGGCCTATAGAATTTTAAGCAGACGAAAGAGAATTGGAAATTCCTCACCATTAAGATTATCTTTCTTTTATTTCCAGACAAGATAAGATTCAAAAGATTATCCTGAAAAAATAAAATGTATATTTTTTCTGATGTTAAAATGATTCTCTCTCTTATAAACAAACAAAAAACTGATTTGGAAAATTCGCTGTACTAGTAATTCGTTTTTTAGTTTGCTACCATACAAAAATCTGCTGAAATAAAACAATTATCACCACAGAAGAATACGCAGAGCTTCAAAGAATGATAACCAGAAGTATGTTTGCCTAGCTGTGAAACATGGATCAAAATGAAGACAATCCTGTGAGTTGATATATATCTCTTTAGATTATAAGCTAACTACAGACTTCTGACCTTTTATTTGGTGATCATTCCTATCAGCAACACTCCAGTAGTTACATTTCAGTCAGTTCAGAGCAATTTTTATTATTTCTGAATAGGCTTTTACATAGGTAACCAAAATTGGTATTCAAGCCATGTACAACAGTACAAGTGTATTGGATGTGAAAATACTGAAACACTTTAGAAACTCCTTGTAAAAATATGTTTTCTGTGCAATTACATGCTGCTTTAACCACGGTTAAGTTACCGGCCTGGGAATGTTCTTAAGGTTGGTTGGTTGGTTTTTGAAATAAACTTTTTATTAAGGTATAAAAGGCATAGGCAATGATACGCATATAGTGAATGGAAATACATCTGAATGACTGTGAAGTAAATACATCCATTTAACTGTGCCGGGAATTAATCACACAACATCGTTGGCATCCCAGAATCTTCCTTATAACAATCAAGTACATACTTTCACACTTTCCCAGTGGTAACCACTATTGTGACTTCTGATGATGGATTTGCTTTTCTCTTTTGAAAACTTTACAAAATGTAATCACAATATATTTGTAGATGTTTGTGTTTTTCTGGCATATTTCGTGCAACATTTTTAATTGTGAAATTTGTCCTTGTTCCATTGTCGTAATGTTTCCTATTGCATCAGTGGTGCTAATTTTTAAATTTTGTTTTATTTTACTCCTGCTAGAAGTTTCTGTTATTTTTATTCCTGGCTTTTAATTTTAATTGGCTTGGCTATAGATATTTTCGTACAGTTACTTGGTACTTACTCTTAGCAAATTCTGTTGGGAGTGTAAGTGCAAGGTCACAGGCTGTGCATATATTCAGCTTTAGTAGACAGTGACAAACAGTTTTAAAAGTAGTTGTTTCATTTGTCCTTCTGCAAACAAGGTACAAATTTCAGTTGTTCCAAATCCTTGTCAAAACAGGGTATTGTCAGATTTTTAAACTTTAGTGGTTTTATTTGGCCTATAGTTGTTTCTTAACGCTGTTTCAATCTCTATTTTCCTGATGATTAATAAACTTATGCAAATTTTTGTATGTTTGCTGGCTATTTGAATGTCCACTTTTGTGAAATGTCTGCTCAAGTTGCTTGCTTTTTCTTTACTATTATTGCCTTTCATTTTTTTAACATATCTTGTGGATTCAAATTTGTTGTCAGTTTGTTGCAAATGTCTTATGCTGTTATGTGGTTTGTTTTTCACTCTTTTGGGGTGTGTTTTGATGAACTAAGTTTTAGCTGAGTCTAATTTTTCAGCTTTTCTAAATGGCTATTTTTTTGTTGTTTTTGTCATTGTTGTTTAGTATTCTGTTTAGGAAATAATTCACTTGCCATAGATAGTGAAGATATGCAATTATGGTATGTTCTACTGCTTTTCTTTCAATTCTTAGAAATCCAATCAACCTGGAAATGTTTTTTTTTTTTTTTTTTAAGTATAATGTGAATCCTATTTTCCCAAAATAATTATTCAATTTGCTTATCACCATTTAGTTTATCTACCATTTTATATGGCTACAGATCTCATTGGAATTTTTTTTTTCCAAAATTTTACCTTCTGCATAAAGTTTGCTGTGAGTTTTTCATAGACAGTTTTTATCAGTTTAAGGAAATTGTCTTTTGGTCTTCTATTCCAAGTTTAATATATTTTTATTACACATGGATATTGACTTTTATCAAATAGTTTCTCTGCTCCCTTGAATGTAATGTGACTTCTCATTCTAGTTTATTTTAAGATGCTTCTTTTCATTTGATTTGAAGCAGTTTCATGAAGCATTTTGGTGTAGTTTGCTTAGATTTATCCTGCTTATTATTCATAATACTTTTGAACTAGTGATTTGGCTTTTTTTTTAATCAACTTTGGAAAATTCATACGTCTTCAAGCATTGTTTTCCCAGTGTCTTTTTTTCTTCTTCTGGTTCTCTAAATATATACACATATATATATAAATTTGATCTAGTCATTGAGTTGTAGAGTTTCATATTTTTTTGTCTCCAGTCTTTGATATTTTCCTGTGCTTTTGTCTGTATGTTTTATTTTGACCCTCTTGTTCATTGTTTTTTTTCTAAAGTGAGACTAATTTATTTTATTCAACACTTAATTTCTACTTTTGAAAAATAATTTTCATTTATAGCAGTTAGGTTGTTTTATACTTATAATTGATATTCAAAATTTTTGTGTAATATTTCCATATGCATATTTTATAATAGTTTCCTAGTTTTATAAAAATAAAGTGTGTCTATTTATCCAAAATCTGAATCTTCTTTGAGTCTCTTTCTACCGTATTTTTTTTGTCACTTTCATGTTTACTAAGCGCTGTTTTTCATTATTTTTTTTGATTCAGTGTTTGACTTAATGTTGGGCATTGTATAAGAATAATTTTAAGGCTTTGCGTGAAGGCATCTTCCTTCAGGGATGGTTTATTTATCTTTGCAGAATGCAGTTTGCTTAGAGGCAGAACTATCAATGCAGTGAGTGAGTGGACTAAATTGAATCTTGGATTCAAGCTTTGTGAAGTTTGGCCTCTTACATTTTTATACTTAGGTCTTGCATGTGACATTTAAAAACCTGATCATGTTCTAAAACTATCTCTGCTTTCTGGACCCTAAACTAAAATTTTGTCTTTCCAATCCCATGAGATAACTAGTTCTGATCAGGTTTTAATTTTTCCATTTCTGCTTTATAATCAGGAAACGCTTCATTGGTAAAAGTGGTATCAGGTGTTGGTTTAAACTTCTTAGATTTCCCTTCTCTTCTAATTCTTAGCCTTTCAGATGTTTCCCAGCACTTTTCATTCTCTGCAGTGAAATTGAAATTAAACAGTCTACCATTCTATACTCAGAGAGATTTCTTCACACAATTCAGTAACTAGCAGTTAAACTTGGCACAGCACAGGGCTTACAACCCTACAGAAGCAACAATAATGTTGTCTACTCTAAATCATAATCACAAGTGAACTGCTTATAGTTAAATATTCTTACTATATTGCTTGTGTGTATATATATTTTAGAAGAACATAAAACTATTAATAACTCACGTAATAATATTAATTTATTCAATCTTGTAAAGTGTATGATCTGCCTGAATCAAAGATCTAGTATAAATAATGTTTACTGAATGAAAGTGCATCAAGTAAATAAATATTTAATTTGTAAAAATTAACTTGAATTTACATAAACAAGTAAGTTATAGTTTACAAAAAGAATCAAAAACTTCGAAACTTTATGATCATTCAACAGAATCATATAATAAAGGCCAAATAGGCTAAGCTACTTGTGACTTATCGAAGGTATCAAGTAGTTGGTTGTCATTTATATTCAAGTACATATTTCTGAAAAACTATCTTGCTAAAATGCCTTAAATGATGCCATTTCTTTTCTCACAAATTAGTTTTGCTTTAGTGGAAGGCTTTGATTATTTTGGGTGGTGTATGTAAAAATTTGTAGTATATGTTTCTGTAGGATAAATTTAGTTTTATGAGTCACTAAGATAAGTTGTGGTGTTCAGCAAACGGGTGCAATGCTGATAGCACTCACCAGCCTAAACCAAAAAAAAGAAAAAAATGGGTTCTGGGTATTTCACCAACTGACTGAGAGAAATCTATACAAGTGTCCATTTAAAATAAAGATGATTCAAAAGAACACAGAAATGTTGAACCATATCACTAGTTTCACAAACAAGTTAAATTTTGGCACTGAAGATAATTTTAGAGAAACTGCTGCAGCAGCACATCAACAAAGAACTACCAAAATTTTAAGATGAACTCAGACGAGGACATGAAAAGAGGAATATCATTAGTAATGTCAGCTGGATCTTGGCTGAAAGCCGAAAATATCAGAAGGATGATTACTTGTGTTTTATTGATTACACAGTCATTTAATGAACTGTGGATAACATTGCCAAGAATAGGAATTAGAGAATACTCAGTTGTTCTTACACAAAACCCGTACATAGACCAAGAGAGAGTCATTTAAACAAAACAAGAGGGTACTGTGTGGTTTAAAATCAGGAAAGACATGCATCAGAGTTGCATCCCTCCACAAGACTTAGTCTGTCTGTTGAACAGGTAATACCAGACGCTGAACTATATGAAGAAAAACAGGACTTTGGGATTGCAGAAAGACTGATTAATAACCTCTAATATGAAGATGACTCAACCTTGCTTGCTGAAAATGAAGAGGGCTTGAAGAACTTGCTAAGTAACATTAAGGACCACAGATTTCAGTATAGATTACACCTCAGTATAAAGAAAACAAAATTCTCACAAATGGACTAGCAAAAAAAAATCCTGAAAATGGATAAAAGATTGAAGCTCTCAAAGATTCCATTTTCCTTGGATGTACAGACAAGAACTTTGAAAGCAACAGTCATTAAACCAAATTTTGCACTGCACTGGGCAAACTTATTGCAAAAGCTCTCTTTAAAGTGTTCTAAAAGCTGTCACTTAGAGAACTAACGTGCCTGACCCAAGCCGCAGTGTTTTCAGTTGCCTCACATGCATGTGAAAGCTAGATAACCAGTAAGGAAGACTGAAGAACAACTGATACATTTGAATCGTGATGCTGGTGAAAAATATTGAATATGCTATGGACTGCCAGAAGAAGGGACAAAACTGTCATGGACCAAGTACATCCAGAATCCACTTTAGAAGCCAGGATGATGACTGTTTGTCCTACAGACATTGGATATGTTGTCAGGAAGGACCAGTTTCTGGAGAAGGACATCGTGATTGGTGGTTGCAATAATGGGCTGAGATACAGCCAAGACTGTGAGTGTGGCACAGGGTGGGACGGTGTTTTGTTCAGTTGTTTGTGGGATAGCTGTGAGTTCAAACTAGATAGAGACTCCTAACGTGAATGAGTTGAGAAGTTGTACACGGGGCAGTAGTGGTGATGATGCTCAAGAGGACAGATTCAGCTTGAGAGGGTTCAGACTGAACTGTCTGTGAGCTACCCAGATAGAGCTGCCCTTTAGTAAACTATCATTCGTTTCCCTGTTCTGTTTTTACTTTTCTTTTAGTGTGTATTGGTTCATGACTATGTGTTGGACACACTGTTAGGCTTTGGAAATATCAATAGTGTGAGAATGGTTCTTTACCTTGTGAAATCTAATGAAAAAGCAAAATACATAAGTGAAAATTAAAAGACAAGTGGACAGTTCTTAAGAATACTAAATGAAATCATTCGGAGCTTTGGGTGTTCGTGGGAAAGTTCGAAAACTCAGAAAAAAATGCCACATACCTCTTTGCTAAATATCACTACAGTCATCTTCAAAGCACTCTCCTTGGGAAGCTATAGACTGACACCAGCACCTAGTCCCCCCTTCAAAGCAATTATGGAACTCTTTCTGGAATGGCCATCAGAGCTGTCATCTTTTACAGTTGCTGTCCTGAATGTCATCAAAATGTCTTCACTCTGATACTTCCTTTATCTTTAGATAGAGAAAACAGCCATTAGGGGCCACAGTAGGTAAGTAGGGGGGAGATTCCAGTACAATTATTTGTTTACTGGCTAGAAAATGCCTTCCAGACAACTATACCATGAAGTTCATGAACTTCCCACCTTGCCACCTTATGCAATGACCATTTCAGAAGGAGTTCCAAAACTGCGTTCATGGGTTGACTAAGGGCCGGCGTAGGTGCGTAGCTTCCCAAGGTGACTACTTCAAAGATGACCTCAGTGATGTTCAGCAATGTAGCTCTTAAACAATTAAGTTTAGGACTCGTCAGATCTCCTGTAAAGAGAGATAATAAATATTGGAAAAAAAAATGAACATGAACAACTTTCAGACAAAATATTTTAACATATTCTCTGAGTCTTAAGCTTGCTTATTTAATATGAATCGGTTACAAATAGTATTAAACTCAATGCTATTTTTAAAAATTAGTTACTTAGTGATATATTTGGGCCTGTTTTAGACCTTTTTATAATTTCTAATTCTTGAATCTCTTTTTTAATGTCAGCATTACTTTTTCCACCATTCCTTTTTCTGTCTTTTGTTCAATTGATTAAAAAAAAATACAGAATTTTCACATGAATTTTGAATATATTTTAGTAAGAATTAAGCAATTTTTATTATACTGATTAAATAATGGCTTTTCCCCCCCTTCTTTCAGATCCAACTTGACAGCAGTTGGCTGGCTGGCTTTCCTCTTCTTAACAAAGTACTGTTTCATAGATCTAATTTATCTCTCTAAGTTTTAATGTTATTCAATGTGCAGTTTTTAAAATGACTCTTCTGCCTACTTCATTCATGGACATTCTACAGTTTGTTGTTTTGTTTCAGTGTTTTACTGTAACTTAGTATCTTACTGATCAGGAAATTGAAGCTGTTATGACTTGAATGAATTGCTCACACATACATAAGGAAAATGATTTAAAAAATGCTAGAATACTGTGCATTCCACTTCCTATTAATTTTTGTGTGTATTAATCTGTAATGTCTGATGTAATTGGTAATGTATGTCTGTATTACACACTGTTCTTCCAGTTAATATAAATTCATATAATTTTAGTTTAAAATAAAGTAACATTAACTTACATAACATTATAGAATGTTAAAAGATAAATGGAGAAATAATTATAAAATAAATTAACATTTATTGAACATCATTTATAAAATATAGTCAATGAATGATCTCATATATATCCAAAGGGAAAAAATTATAGAGGTTATCATCTGTATGTCTAGAGATGCTCACTAATCTTTGAAATAGGTGTATAAATTGTTCTTCTCACAATACTAGTAAGCTAAAATTTTAACTCAATGTTTATGAGTCCAAACCCACAATGTTTTATTTATTTTTGTGCTTTATTGTGTTCTAAAACCATAATGTGTCTTATTATAAATGCATGAGACCTTATCAAATTTCAGTGTTTTATTTCCTCACAAGTCTTTTTTAAAATTATATCCTTTTTATTTTGTTTAAATTAAAAACTTCCATCATCTACCCGCTCAAACTATAAGACCTTCAGAAGTCAAGCTGTCCTCTTAGTGCTGTATTCTTCCCAGAAAATGTTCTCTCAAGAGATGAGAGATCAGTTCTGTATGACAATCAACTGGATGTGTAACATGGGAATGAACTGTTCAGCAGAAAATCCCTTCTTTAAAATCTTTGTTACTTATTTTACTTCCTATGCAGCAGGCTTTGTATTAAGGTATCAAGCATATTTTTTTAGCTGTTTAAAAATTTGAAAAGGAATTATATTATTAACAGTAAAAATACAGCATACTTGCCTTTTGTATGCATTTTATGTAAGACTTGGTTACAAGATAACTTTGGACTCAGTCAAGTATTTGATTACTCAGCAGAGCTTTATGTATTGATATAACTTGTGATATATTCTGTTTTAAGGTACAAATTACTCTAGAGCAGGACTAGAAATAATGAACTCTACACTCATGGAAATATCCCACAACTCTACCATTACTCAAAAGTTTCTAGGAATGAGGGAAGAGTTGAAAAAAACCAAAAAACCCAGACCCGTTGCGGACAAGTTGATTTAAACTTGTAGTAACTCTGTAGGACAGGATAAAACTGCCCTGTAGGGTTTCCAAGGAGCAGCAGGTGGGCTCTAACTGCCAGCTTTTTTGATAACAGCTGTAGTGCTCCACAGCCTTTAACCACTGTCTCACTGGGACTCCAGAGTTTGGAATGAGGCTTTAAAATAAAACAAACAAATAAAAATAACCAGACTTGTTATCAAGTGAATTCAACTCATGTGAGATAAAAGGCACTTTCAAACAAACAAACCCATTGCCTTCAAGAGGTTTCCTACTCATAGTGACCCTATAGAACAGAGTAGAATAGCCCCCATAGAGTTTCCAAGAAGCAGGTGGTAGTTGTGAACTGCTGACCTTTTAGTGACTGGCTGAATGGTTAACCACTGGGTCATCAAAGCTCCTAAAAAACGCATTAACCCACTGCTGCTGAGTTGGGTCTGACACAGTAGCGACCCTAGAGGTCAGTGTAGAATTGCCCCATAGAGTTTCAAATCTACCAGCCACCAGGGTTTCCTAAAAACACCCTAGCCAGCTTTAATTATTTTATCCTGTGTAAGAAACAAATTTAATATTTCAAGTTTTTAAAACAAGAAATAGTTATGTCTTGGTCATGTGATACAAGATTTGTGGACAAACCAGAGATTTGCTGGGCTCCAATGAGTTTAATATGTCTTCAAATGTTTCCATACTCTCAAATCCCAGTTGCAGGAGTAGGAGTGAAATTGAAGAATAACTACAAAAAATTTCATGTTTCTGCTTAGTCAATCTTTTCTAACCAAAGAAACCTGGGATGCAGATGAACAGAGCATCCTTGGAATTTAGAAAATAACTGACTAGATTGCAAAAGATATTTTTACCGTTCAAAAGGGAATGAAAACTGGAGTAAAGGAGCTGGTTGTTTACATTCCAGAGGACTGTACACGACAATGAAGAGAAGAGGCTGCTCTCCCTCTGTCAGAAGAGTGGTGACAGCTCACCACCACCATGGACTCTGACAAATTCATAATTTGGCAGTTTCTCTGGAGAAGGCCTGGTTGCCCATTGGTTAACGTGCTCAACTGCTAACTGAAAGGTTGGCAGTTGGCAGTTTGAACTTTCCATCCGCTCTGCAGGGGAAAGATGTGGTGTCTGCTACTGTAAAGATTCTAGCCTTGGAAGACCTACAGAACAATTCTACTCTGTCCTATAGTATCACTGTGAGTAAGCATCTACTCAAGATCACTTTGCTCTTCTTCTCCTCCTCCTCTCTAGTGTTTCAAACAGGTAATGTGCTTGCCTGCTAACTGAAGAATTGGATGTTTTTGCCCATTGAGAAGTACCTTTGAAGAAAGACCTCACGATGGACTTCTGAAAAATCAGCCACTGTGGATGTTATGGAGGACAGTTCTACCCTGACATACATGGCATCCCCAGGAGTTAAAATAACTTGATGGCAACTGGTACTGCTCTCCTTTGGAGCAAAAATTCACTTTGTTCATGCTGGCCTAACTGTCTAGCTTTCATCACATCTCCCCAGATATAGAAAACTGTAGTTTTGGAAACCAAGGCTCTTATTGATATAAGTAATAGTAATCTAACACTGCTTGAAGGTTTGTGTTTAACAAATAATACTATGATTAAGAAAGCTGCTTGTTTTTAGGATCACATTAATAAACATAAATACAAAAAGATGTACAGGTAGCCACTCTTCTTACAGTGGAGAGCAAGAGCAACTGGAGTGTGACACAGAAATCCAATGCCTTTTCAACTTTCCTGTTGGAAAGCACACTGTCACTTTTACTGATGCTCTCTCAGCTACAGGAGAGCACATGTCTCAATACAAGGCCGAAGGTGTCAGAGAAGCATAAGGACAGAGAAGTAATCACTATCGTGATGAAAGATTACAATCCACCACAGTGTTCTTTTTCCCAAGTATTTGACTCATCCTGTCTACAAAACAGACTTATTCCCTTTAAAAGCATTCCTGAAATCTTATTTAATGACACCATCAAGACTATGGGACCATCTGATTCAGATTTAAATCATGTCTAGATCGGGTACCTCTTGATCTGGAAAACCAAGACCTAAAACAATACCAAATTGCCTGCTTCATACCTTAGAGTGGAAGAGAAGTCGTAGAGACTGCAATTAAGTCTCATGTTACAAAATGTGAATAATAAGAAGCACAGAGAAATCTCTGATCCATATATATTTTTAACCTGTTCTGGAGGCAAAGTTTGTGAGGTATTATTTCTGTATTAAATATGATATTATACCAGACTTGATGGATCAACAACCTGGAGGGTCCCCTGAGAGCTTGCCCCGTGGTCTGGCTCTTATCCTAGAGATGAAACCAGCACCAAAGACAACTCTTTATACAAAATTTGACCGGACTATAAGCCATGAAGCTGTTAGAAGAGCTCCCGTGTAGTAATGACATGGGAGGGTGGAGAACAGGGGACAGGACTAGGTTGAATGATTATGGGAAGAACAGAGGGGAAATGAGGAATGTGCTGTCACAGGGCTGGGATACCAGATGGAGTTGTATAGGGGTCTCTGTATGGGCTTTAATATGGTGAATTGACTTCATTTGTAAACGTTCACATAACCACAATAAACTGTTAAATAAATAAATACAGTCTTGTAACCTGGCTTTAAAAATGCCAGTAACTTTCCTTTAGTCCCTACATTAGCTTTCCCAACATGTGTAGAAGAGCCAGCTGTGACCACTAACTGACCTCCACAGAGGATGCAGCAATAGGTGGAATGAATCTGAAGAAAAATCATCTCTCAGACCTATTGCAACTTGAGAGGACCTACAAAAACTTTGTTACTTTCTGGAATTTTCCTCTCTAGTACACTTGTGCAGTCACCCTCCTGCTGCCTGAATCACTTATAAGTCTTGCTTCTCCATAACTCTGGAAGCCCTAGTGGTATAATGGTTAGATACTAGGTCTGCTAAGCAAAAGGTTGGCAGTTCCAATCTGCCAGGCGCTCCTTGGAAGCTCTATTGGGCAATTCTACTCATCCTAAGGGGTCGCTATAGTTCAGAATTGATTCGATGGCCGTAGGTTTGGTTTGGTTATTGATTTCCCGCTGGCTCAATTAGTCGGATCTAAGGAATTTCCTCCTGGCTCATTTCTCTGTCAGTTGTAATAAAGCTGCTTTCTCTTTCTGAAACACTGGTGTCCAGATTATTGGAAGTCTGAGCATGTTGGATAGATCTCTCCTTCTAGGGTTTGGTAACAATCTTCAGGCCTGATATCACTTTCTGTGGTTACATACTCAATATTTATTTATAAATGTTGAGCACTGCTTCTTTCTACATTATCCTCCTTGAGCTCATCTGAAAAGGGAGTCATGGAATATACTTCCCTTGGAAGCTGAGCTGTTTTCTCTTCTTGCTTCCTTCTAAAGACATTGGATGGCTCTTTTATCCATGATGGACATATTTCAGTGGAGTTTCCAGATGGAGACAAAGTAGTCAGAAAGGCCTGATGATCCACTTTCAAACATCAGCCAATGGAAACCTTTTGAATCACAAAAGAATATTGCCCCACATAGTGCTGGAAGATGAGTCTCCTAGGTTTGAAGATACTATGCAATAGTTTTGAAAGTGGACTCAAGTATGCTAACAACCTGATTAATGATGCAAGGTTGAACAGTATTTCTGATACAGGGGATTGTCATGAGTCGGTACTGACTCCATAGCAACAGCAACAACAAGATTATTACACATCTCATGGAGTCGGAGTCCGTTTTAATGCAAGCTGAAGGTACTTTTAATTTTAAAAAAGAAAGTTTCCAAAGAGTCAACTTTGACTTATAATAATCTTGTGGGGAAGAGTAGATGTCCCCATAGAAAAAGCCAGAAAATCAAACTCATTGCAACTGAGTTGATTCCAACTCATAGTGACCCTATAGGACAGAGTAGAACTGGTCCACAGAGTTTCCAAAGAGCAGCTAGTGAATCTGAACTGCTGAAGTTCTGGCTGGCAGTGGAGCTCTTAACCACTACACCTCCAGGGCTCTGTAGGAGAACCCTTTAGAACTAGTTGATACTTTTTGATATAAATTATTTTAATCCACACAGCATCATGTGCAAATAGCCACTCACTAGCTCTCTCTTTCTTGTTCAGTGTCTCTTGATTTTATTAGACTTTGATTTTATCAGGATTTCATGTTATCACTTTTCAGTTCTTTCACCTGGGACATTTTAGTCAACTAAAAAAAAATATATTCATGTTATTCAACTAAGAAGATATATATATACACATACATATATACATATACACATATATATATTTAAGCCCTAAGCACTATATCTTTTGTTTGCCCTTTGCTCCTATATTGTGTCATAATTCAGAATGTGAGTAAAATGTCTTCAAATAAACTTACATTAACCATAGTCATTGTACTCAGACATACTTGAAAAATTATTGGAATATATTAGAACATATTAGGATATATTATTATGCTAATTATGAATTTAAAAAGATAAACCTTTGATTTTTTAGACAGTTTTTATAATAAGTCTAATAGGTAAAGGCTTCTGTAATAGTTTTCAACTAATTAAACTTCTTACACAATCTCTGTTCTTCCTGTGTCTTTCCTTTTCAGAATTTGAAAAAGCAAATCTTTGTTTTACCTAATGGTCATTTCAGGAAATCTAAACATAATGTAAGAGTTCCTGGGCGGTATGAACAAGTGGCCAGAGGCTGGAATTCACTCTGAGTTTCTTCAGAAGGAAGCCCTGGTGATTATCTACTCCCAATAAATCATCTGCTGGAAACCCATGTGGTTGCCTTGAGTTGCAGATGAATCTGCAGAAGCTGATGTTCTGGTAAGACAGTTGGGCCACAGAAGATCCTAACAGTTTTACGCACAATTTTGGAAAAACAAAATCAAGAACAGCTGTTAGAGGAGATAAACTGTAAACCATAAACACCTCAAAGAAAGAATAATTATAGGTAACATGATAATAATAAATAGCAAAAAACAAACAAAAAAACACACACAAAAAAAATGTCATGGAGTCCAGTCCGACTCATACTGACTGTAGAAGTCAGAGTAGAACTGCACCAGAATTTTCAACATCTGGAAGATTTGAACTGCAGACCTTTGGATTAGCAGACTTAGCACTTTGCCCACTATGCCACCAGAGTTTCCCTAGCAATAAATAATGCTGTTGATAACATTACGTTTTAAACAACTCACTGATGTGGAGTCAATTCCACCTCATAACAACTCCATAGACAGAACTACCTCATAGAATAGCCAAGGAGTGTCTGGTAGATTTTAACTGCTGATCTTTTGGCTAGCAGTGATAGCACTTAACTACTATATCACCAGACAGGCCATAGTATTCTGTTGAGTAACAACATCAGATGAAATGACAAAATGACCAAGATAAAGTTACATAAAAACACAAATTCACTTCATATTCTGGACTGTCACAGTTAAAAAAAAAAAAAAAAAGTCACCTTGTAAACCATAAAAGCATTAATATACCTGTACCCAGCTAATTTGGGTAATTAAATTCTTTGACAATTAAAACTTCAGCCAGTGTCTATTTTTCATTCTTCTAAATAGTTTTATTAGGACGATTAAACATATGTTTAGGCCACTTCTGAAAAATCTGGGAACTTTTGGACCTATTTCCTCTCCCTGTCACCCAGTCTAATCTCAGTTTTCTCTCTAATGTTTAGGGTTCCTAGAGTGTTCTACAAAATCTTCTTTAGTTGTTTTATGGTTCTTTGTTGTTAGAGGGATCACAGGTTGTGGCATAACTAATGTATCATCTTAGCCTTGCCTCTTGAGTTCCAGGTTTATTCCTTGAAAAATTCAGTGAAATTGTGACATTGACACAACTTTTTCACAGTCTACAAGTAGCCAGTATTGTTACATTGGTTACATACAATGTTCAAAAGGAACACTAAGAAACCATTATGTTTGGGATTAAAGTTTAAGAAAACAATAATCGGCTGCCAGAATGTCATCACTTATTTAATTCTCTACGATGATTTATCTCTGCAAATACCCAGAAAACTTTAAATATTGAGGAGTGGCAGGAAAAAAATATAATGCATTTGAATTAAATAATACACTGGAGTTTGGAAATATTTGTCTCATTCAAAATTATATATTTCAGTAAAGACATCTTAATTTTTATGACAATCATTTGATTAAATAGAAAGAAAACAGCTTCTAAAAACCTATTATCTTTCTATGTTTCCACCAGAATTAAGAAAAAACAGTATTTAAAGGATGATTAAAATGATAGGCTTGTTCTTTAGTTAATCATTTCAGGTACTTTCCTCTCCATTTGTGTGTCAATATAAGGACGTTTAATTCATCTTTGAAGCAGTTATTTTCATTTACATAGAAAATCAACTAAACATATCAAACTTTCCATTATGTATTTTATGATAATTATTATGATAGAATTCCTGGTGGCATAGCTGTTAAGTGTTACTACCACTAACCAAAAGGTCAGTAGTTTGAATCCACCAGACACTCCTTGGAAAGTCTATGAAGCATTCTACTCTGTCCTGTAGGGTTGCTGTGAATCAGAATCGACTCAACAGCAGTGGGTTTGCTTTTTTGGTTTGTTATTATGGTAAATAAAATACGTGTTTCGGTGAAGAGAATCTATCAAAATTATTCAGGAAAAGTGGCTTTTTTCTATTTTCTCCTACTGAACGAGATATAAGTTACATACAATATGGAAAGCTAAGATAATATATTATCTTGAAATCTTTTATAAAGTAATATCACTCATACCTACATAGGAAATATTAATACTGTAATATCACTCATACCTACATAGGAAATATTAATACTGATAGTGCCTACTAACATATAGATAGACTGTTCATTCTATGCCAAACATTGTGTTAACCTCTTAAACCTTGTAAGTCCGAAACAAATGCTACCTTTATTCCAGTGTTAAATAATTCAAAAGTGAAGAACAGAGAGAATGCTCAACACTTCTAAATTAATGTAGAGAATAAGGTGCAAAGTAAAAATCAATCCATTTGTGGGATTTTTGTCAGGGAGACAGCTAGCTACATGTATCATAAAATGCCCTGAATACAAAAACTCCTGAAACTGAGTAAAAAAGACGCAAACAATGATTGTGGACCTCAAAACATAAAACAGTGGTCGTATGTAGGTTTGTATGAAGAACCAACTGAAAGAAGAGATAAAATGAAACCAGTCAGAAAGGGGAAAATTATGAATCTTCCGTGACCTGCCTGCAGACCAACTCAGCATGTCCATTTTGGAATGGCAGAAAGCATCATCCCCAGGACAGGGACCCAAGAAGACAACTTCAGGGAAAACACAGCTCTAGGATAAGACACTGAGTAAACAAACATGGAAGGAAGAGGATGGATAGAACTCTTTCTGAGTGTGACACTGCTCCGGAGGGTGATGTTTGGGAATACCATACCTATGAAATTAGACAACACAGGGAAGTGCCACTGTAGCAAACTAAGGTAGACTGAATCCTAGGTCTGGGAATAGACAAGACAGTGAGTGAACATCAGCAGAGGGGCATAAGGAAACAACAGGAAGTGAAAGGAGAGATCCAAAGTCCCTAGTGAGCACAGAGAAGAGGAGAAACTAGAAACTAAAACTGAAACTCTGGGTTCAGGGTTGATGGCCATCTATTTGGACTGGAGATACCCTTTGAATACCAACCTGCAGGCTAACAGCTAGAAGGTACCCCCCCCCCCAATGATCTCAGATTGTTTCCACCTCCCTTCTGGGTAGAAATTTCCATCCCCAAGCATCTCCACACCTCTTCAGCTTTGCCTCTCAACACAGGCCAATTGCATTTACCCTGCACCTTTTTCCTCCACACCTGCCTGCCCTCCACTTCTCCCTGCCCAGCCTGTCTTATCTGCCTGGAAATCCACCAACCACCACATGACGCATTCCCAGGGGCCTAGACATCCCATCACCTCTGTCCTGTGCAGGGCCCATTCTGCTGTCCAGGAATGCAGTAGCTGCTTGTACCAAAGCAAATCAGAACGGTCATTGGTAATTATTTGGTTGCATTTGTACCACTCCGTGTTGTGGAATGCACTTTCACACTCAGAAAGTAGTCAATAAATGCTAATTTTAATTTCCTTACTCTTTTTTAAGCTATTCTAGTTAATCATTAACTGTATTTTCAACTTTCTACATTTATTCTCCCACTCAATTTTCAGGATGAGCATTCTTTTAAACTAGGTTTCCCAGAAATAGAAGCCAAGGCTGAAATTTCATGTGCAGTAGCTTTATTAGAAAACGTATCAAGTAGGATAATGAGGAATGAAGGATCAGGAAGAGGAAGAAACTGGCCAGCATTATAATTATAACCCAAGTGTCTCCTGACTTTTTGGAAGTTCTGAAGCTGAGATGGTCTTTCAGACGGTTTCAAATTAAGGCCAGGTGTCACTGGCATTTTTAGCCCTGTATCTGTCCATCTTTAGTCACAGGTCACCCTTTGGGAGCAGCATTACCTTAAACAAGGCATTTCACTGGGTCTTCAGGAAAATTCCCAGAAAGAGACACAGCTATGAGCTTCTGCAGGCAATATTCTCAGCAGCTGAAGGACGGTGACTGAAAAAGTCATCTAGTTGAATTGGTTTCTGCTGTTAGCAATTTCCTGTATTTTAATTATAATTTAAAAAGTCATTTTGTGGCTGCATAATTTTTCTTCCTATGGAACCTTATATTTTATTTAACCATTTTCCTATTATTATTAATTTAGTAATTAGTGTATTAAATGATTATATAATTTCAGCATTAGAATTATGATTCAACCACGTTATAGAGTACTTTAATTAACAATGTTAAGCATTTGCTCAATATCTCAGACTGTAATGAAGCAGATCAGGCTTTGTGAGAAAGGAGCAAGTCATCTAGTACTGCTGTAACAGAAATGCCCTATGTGGCTGAGTTTAACAGAGAGAAGTTTATTCTCTCACCATCCAGTGTAAGCTAGTAGTCCAAAGTCAGCATGTCAGCTCTAATGGAAGTCTTTCTCTCTTCGTTGGTTCTGAAGGAAAATCTTTGTCATCAGTCTTTCCTTGATCTAGGAGTTTCTCTGCCCAGGAACCTCAGGTTGAAAGTACAGGTGCTATTCTGGGCACTGCTTTTCTCCTTTATTTCTCAAAAGAGATTGGCTTAAGACACTATCTAATCTTAGAGATCTCATCAACATAACTGGCACTAATCCTTCTCACTGACACCATAAACAATAGTATTTACAAGACATGGGAAAAATGTCAGAATAACAAAGGGGCAGACATTCAGATAGCACAGGGAATCATGACTTGGTCAGATTAATACACCACACCCGCTGCTTCTCCTCCAGTCCCCCAATGGAGATACAACTAAATCCATGACAGTCCCTAAAATCAGCCTCCTATGTCTGAAGGTCAAGGCCAGTTTTGTATATATTCTACTCCTTAAGAATGTATACAGACATTGTTCTATGACAGCTCTGCTGAACCAGGACAGAACTTTTCTCTTTTATTTTTTGAGCATAGGGAGGTGTCACTGGCAGTTTGAAACAATTTGTTGTCTTTCTTTGGCTAAAATTGGGTCATTCTAAATTCCAACATACACATTGCATGTTTTCTTTCTTTTTCCCATTTAAAATCTGCAGCTTTCCAAAGACTAGAATAAATGCAACTCCCTTTTACCAGGATGGAATTGAGATATTCTAAGTAATGAAGTTTCAAGTTGAAATTGTAACTGATTCTGAGAAACTGATGTTCCAATTTAGGGTGATGGTTTCCAGGTTTCTTTGCAGTGACAAGAATCAAATACTCTGATAAAGGTGTATTGGTTAGGATAAATGTCTAGATTGGAGACAGATCAGAATATGTTTGCTAACCTCATTTATTTTTAGACATTGTTTCATGTCACAGACTTAGACTGGGCATACATGATTTCTCACGTATTGTAACAATATTCTTGATATCCCCTAATGTTCTTAAGTAGGATGATTTGTATATTTTCAAGAGTATTCCAATGGGAAAATATACATGGGAAATTCTAATAAATCTCTCTAACCATTGTCATTTCCCTTTAGAAATCTCAGCACCATCACAAATTGTTTAATGTATTGTCATACTCTGTCAAATTTCATTGAAGTTAGGTTATTCAGATGGAAATGGCAGATTAAAATACCAGTTAAAGTTCTAATATCTAGCCACTAAATAAGGATATGTATGAAGTTTGAGATGTGAGTAAAGACAGCACAGACGGTACAGTAGTAATGAAGAAATAACTTTTTGCCTGAGAGGAAGATGACTTTTAGCATAAAGTGATGTGTTTAGTAATGACATTTATTATTCTCAAGAGAAAGTGTTGGTAGTTAGAGCACGGATTCCATATAATAGTCATCTTTCACATGTGAAGCTGATTTTCTTCTTTCCTGTCCCTTGTGTGGTATTCAGACATGTGTGAGCATGCGACACATTCTTTAGTGTTCTGCACTTTTGACAATCAACACACATATACTTGTTCTCCTGACTGCCTAGACTCTGATGGCCTTCTGTTTCTCAAATTTCTCTAATCTTTTCATAATTGAATCTCTCCCATGTAATTTCTCACTGCATCCAGCCAGGATTCTGAGCCTACAAAATGCTATACATAGTCTAGTTTTAGCCCATAGCGATATATGCTATCTTTATTTCAAAACCGTTTCTCCACGGCAGAGGATGAGTCAAGGAATAATGAGGTCCAGGGTTTTACAGAACCCTTTTAGACTTCTAGGGGTTTTATTTCTGGCTCTGAAAATCAAAAACTCTTTACCACTGCCATTTACTAGGTGAAAAAGGATTCCTCTCATAATATTACCAAGAGAAAACCGTTGTATCTTCCTATTTAGCTAAAATCTGCACCTTAAAGAAATTTCCAGAAGAGTCCTTTAGAGATTTATTCTTATCAATAATTGGCTCTAAGCTCCCTTTAGCTCAGAGATTTCTGAAACTTTTATAATGTATCTTCTAAGGTGTCATAACCCAAAGCATTTACCAGAGCAGCTGAAACTCTTTCTGCACTTGCAATTACTGAAGAGCCTCTTGCACTGTCCCACGTGACCATGGCTTTTGAATGATCATGATATAAGATTCCAAAGAAAGAAAAGAAAAAAAAAAAAGGTAGTTATTTTATTCTGTACTCATAAGTTAAAACTCACTTTAACAATAAGAGATCGTAATATTATCTTCAAAGTACTGGGGAAAAACAACTGTCAGTTGCCTTTTGTTTTGTTTTCCTACTAGAACTTCCTATCATTTAGAGACGTTTATTTAACAATAACTAATACATTTCCTATATCAGACCCTCTTTGAAGGAAAGCAGTCACAGGAAAAATGAAGTACTAAAAATTATGTCAAAAAGAAACAAAAGGGTGAACATTCAGGAAGTTAAAAACAAACAAAAAAAAGACTATGATAAAGAATAGAATCATACTTGAGAACTTCAGTCAATACTTGGAAACAATAGTACAAGAATCAGAAGCAAACCTAAGTCAGAATCTATTAGTGCTCACCTGTTTTAGTCATCTAGTAGTGCTCTGACAGAAATACCGCAAGTGGATGGCTTTAAAAAGAGAAATTTTATTTTGTCATGATCCAATAGGCTAAAAGTCCAAATTCAGGGTGTCAGCTCCAGGGGAAGGCTTTCTCTACCGGCTCTAGAAGAAGCTCTACATTGTCAATTTTCACCTGGACTGGAAGCTTCTAAGGTGCAGGGACCCCAGTCATTTCCAAAGGATGGGCTCAGGTCTTAGCACTGCTTTTATGGTGGCATGAAGTTCCCAAATCTCTATGGTAATTTCCTTCCTTTGAGACTGTTTTAAGGCACAGAACAATCTTACACATTGAGTTCTGCCCCACTTACAAAACTGCCACCCATCCACCCTCATTAACATAACAAAGGCAAGGTTTACAACAGGGAGGAACATTACACAATACTGGGAATCACGGCCCACCCAAACTTCCATGCACTGTTTTGGGGGGAACACTGTTCAGTCCATGGCATCACCTTGCCCACGTTCTTGTGTATAACAGATACAAGCCAATCTGTTCCATTGCCTGTTCCCATATGGCTTACAAGCTAAGAATAGACTTTGGATTCACTAAGATCAAATCAAAATAAAAAGGAGGATATTTTACAACCCATGAAAATGATATGCAATTCAAATGTCTGTAAACAAAGTTTTCACAGAACACACAAGAACTGACTTATGTTTTGTCTAGGGTTGCTTATGTACTTGAATGACAAAGCTGAGTTATTAAGATGAAAACAGCGTGTTGTCAAATATGTGCTACATGACTGCAGGAAGGCTTTGTCAACTCCTCTATAATTTCAGCTGCACTTGCTGGTACTATTGGCAAAATCTAAATTCTGGCTGATTCAGACTCACTGATCATCATAGATTCACACTGATTTGGGATACCACCTATGATGAGAACTTACTTAAGCATTACAAGATAATTAAAATAAGGAAGAAAAAAGCCACAAGAAAAACAATGAAGTATCACAGCTTCAGACCTGGTCCCAAATAGTTTGTGCAGTACCGTAATCTCTTTCCCTTGTCACTGTCAGAGGAGCTGAACAAGAAATACTCCAAGGTGCCAGAACTATCAGGGAAGGAGCACGGATCCCTTAAGAGAGCTCCTCATTCCACATCAGATTCTACTGTTAACAAGAAATACACTGTTATTTTTTTTAATACCAAATGGATTTCAGTGTTTACTGCTATCACACCCCAACTGTTGTTTTTGTTGTTGGGTGCCATTGATGTAGGCCACTGTGACTCTTAGGTACCTCAAGTGATGGAGTAAAACTGACCTACAAGCTTTTCTTAGCTCGAGTCTTGATGTATGTAGGTCACCAGGTTTTTCTCCCACTTAGTGTCTGGCAGATGCTCTACAATTTGAGACACAAGACTGCAATATCAGCTCTCACTTTAGTTTCCAGTCTGATCTTTTGATCCACAAATTTCAGACTTGCCAGCCACCACAATGACATGAGCCAATCCTATAAATAAATAGTTTTGGTTCTATTTCTTTGACTCAGGCTGATGTATACATTTAAAAAAAAAGAAAGAAAGAAAGAGAAAAAAAGAAACAGTGCCGTTGAGTCAATTCCAACTCATAGCAATCCTACAGCATACTCATAAACACATATGGTTCCGGGGTGTACAAACATTTAAGTGCTCAAAGAGAAGCATCGTGGTCTCCTTCCAAAAGGAAGGTTTTGTATAATGTATCCTCATTGCCTTCATGTCTGCATGGTTTCTTAAAAAGCTGAAAAACATATTCCAACCATACAATCTTGTGATTGCACTGTCATGGATGGAATTGTGTTCCCCCAAAAACGTATGTAGCAGTTTGACTAGGCCATAATTTCTGATATTACATGATGTTCCCTCGTGTTGAAAATCCCACGTTTATGATGTTAGTGAAAGAGGATGGGTGGCATTTGTGTTTGTGGGACAGGACCCAATGTATAAGACTGTTTGTATCTTGAGGGAGTGTCTTCAGATCTAAAAGAAGGAAGTTTGCAGACAGATTTGGGGACCTCATGCCACCACAAGGCAGTGTCTGGAGCTGAGAACATCCTTTGCAAAGGACCAGGGTCCCTGCTCCCCAGAAACTTACACTCCAGGGAGGAATGAAAACAAAGAGGAAGACTTCCCTTGGAATGTACTTCTAGCACACAGAACTGTGACAAATAATTTTTTTCTTTTTAAACCCATTCACTTGTAGTAATTTCTGTTAAGGCAACACTAGATGACTAAGACATGTACCCTTATGTATATCCAAATAAACTGACAATTTTTATCTACACAAAAAAATTGCACACAAATGTTTTATCGCCTTCATTTGTAGTTACCAAAACTATAAACAAATATTCAGTAGATGAATGGATGAATAGTCTGTGGTGTATTCATACAGTGGAATATTATACAGCAATATAAAACAATGAGGTATCAAGCCACAAGAAGACATGATGGAAGCTCAAACACATAGTGAAATTCAAAGAAATCAATCTGAAAAGGCTACATACTACATAATTGCAAGTATGCATCATTCTGGAAAAAATAAGCTGTATGAAAAGTAAACATATCAAAGCTTTCCTTGGGTGGGGTAGGGTTAAAGAAGTCAAACACAGAGGATGATTATTGCAAACATTTAGTATGATGCTTTAGTAGTAAAGACATGACTCTATGCATTTGTCAATACCCATAGAAAATTTCAACACAAAATCAAGCTGCAATAAAGGGGGAAAAAAAATAGATGGTGGGCATCCCAGAAAGGAATATAGGCTCTAACTGGAAAATATAATTGTACAAAAATGCATAAAACAGCCCTATGGAAACAAATGGGGTACAAGGTGCTGACCTTTTGGTAAATGAATGGAATTTGTTATACTAAGTGTTAAAGCTGAAAATATCTGTATACAGCACTACTAACAGTATAAATGTTTCCTATAAGGTCATAGGATAACAATTCTGACCTCACTATGCATTTATGCTAGAACAGAAAAAAAGCAAATCAATGAACAATGGATTCTGGGAGATATATTATTCCCTATTGATGTAGGCAAGAGTAGTTTTTTAAAAAATGGAGGCCAGAATGATACACAATGGTAATAGATTAGAACTGGAGACTTTGTAAGAATTCATATTTAGTTTCAAATTCATACCGATAGTGGCATATACAAATGTTTATAGATGTGTGTGTATACAGAGGCTAGCACACATATATTTTCTTTTTCTGTCAACTGAAAGACCATAGAAGCAATGACACTCCAATGGCAGTCAGGATATCTAACATACGGATGGCGATTTCTAATACCTTTTTCCATGAATACTAACTCTTTGTAGAAATGATTGATTTAGGACAGGAATTACACAGATGAGCCTATCGTGGACCTGGAATTATAAAACAAATTAAGAACAGTTAAAAAAAACCTGATGGAGTATGTACACTAAAGAGACATGACAAGGGGCAGAGTCAAGAAGGCGGACTAAGCCCACGTCTCCTTATATCCCTCTGGCAACCAAGACCTGAATTGACAATCAAACAGAGCCTTCTGATAGCCTAATCAGCCTCAGGACACGGCAGAGAGCTGCTAACTGGGACTTCATACCACTCAGCGAAAAACCTCCTCTCTTTCGCTGACTCCCGCTCCTGGCTAGCCCCGGCGCTCATGGACGGAAGGTAAACGCACCAGTTTGACTTTTTTTCCTCTGTTTCGGCTGGCGGGCAGAGCTGGGTCTTGCCTGGCGGCTGGACTCAGACGCGCTGCTGGGGGGATAGGCAGGTGAAATTCCCATATTCTGAGAGCCAGGCTCAGGGCTCTGTTAATCTAGCCACTTTGAGCCTCTTGTTTTGTAGCTGCCTCAGTGGGGTTTGTGCGGAGCTTCGAGGTCAGTGTGCGGGACGCCATGTTGGTACCGAGATTTTAGCGGGACCTCGTTCTTAGCCTGGGAGCCAGTGCCTGAAAACGGGGTAGCGCTTCTCCAACAAAAAAGTAGTGATTTTGCACAGTGCTGCCTGCATTGGGGGCCCTACAACAGAAGCAGAGGAATCACTACCTCTGGGCACCTTTGGCCCCTCTGTCTGCTGCCTGTGTGGAGGATGCCATCTTGGATATGGTGGCCGCAGCTGGACCTAATTCTTAGCTTGGGAGCCAGAGCCTGCCCACAGGAGAGTGCTTTTCTATCACAAAACCAGTACTCGACGCAGTGTTGGCTAAGGCTAGACCCTGTCAGCAGAGGCCAACAGGGCAGTAGCATTGCTGTATTCTGAACTAGTTTGTTATCATCTGGGGTTGGATACAGCGGCGCTTACTTTGTCAGATGAGAAGAGGGACATCTACACCTGAAAACCTAACTGACTTGTGAACTGGTCAGATACCTTTTGCTTTACATCTGAAGACAGCCTAGAGAAACATTTGCAATCCATCCTCACAGTACCTCTTCCAGCCTCTGTATACTCACATGGGACCCAAAGAGCAACAGACAATTGTGGCATACAAGCAATCACTCATGGCTTCAGAAGGCTCCCAAATAAAGCAACCAAGGAGTTTTCCAGATGAAGAAACTTTTATGAAAGCATCAGGAAGTGAATACAAATTGATTATATACAGAGCCCTTCTAGATCTTATACAAAATGCAGCAGAACAAAATGAAAAATTAAGCAAGTTGTTTGATCTGATGGAACACCAGTACTCTGAAATCCAACAGATCAAGAAGAAAATCAAAGACGTAGAAACTTCCATGTAAAGCCAAGAAAACAGTATGGAACAAACGGAAAAAAGAATTTCTGACTTGGAAGACAGAGTTACTGAGGCCAGCGTCTATGAGCAGAAATCAGAAAAAAGAAACAAGAAAAATGAAGAAACATTAAGAAGTATGTGGGATTCTATTAAGAGGAACAACCTTCGATTAATTGGAGTCCCTGAACAGGATGAGACATCTGAGAACACAGAGAGTATTGTTGCTGAGCTGCTGAAAGAAAACTTCCCATAAATCATGAAGGAAGAGAATATAGACATCTCAGAAGCATATCGTATGCCACCCAATATAGATCTCAAAAGAAAGACTCCAAGACATATTATAATCAAGCTTAACAAAATGAAACATAAGCAGCAACTCTTAAAGGCAGCAAGACTCAAGGCAAAGCTAACATTCAGAGGGAAACCCTGTAGGCTCTCGTCAGATTTCTCAGCAGAAACCATGCTGGCACAGAGACAGTGGCATGACACATTCAAAGTCTTGAAGGAGAAGAACTTCCAACCAAGAATTATATATCCTACAAAACTATCTTTCAAATACAAAAATGAAATTAAGACATTCCCAGATAAACAGAAACTCAGAGACTTTGTAAAAATCAAACCCAAACTACAAGAAATACTGAAAGAAGTTCTTGGCTTTGGCTTAAAAGAACGAAACCGCTAACTTTGTATTTTAGAGCGACACACTACTCAATACTCTACTCATTTAGGGAAGGCTCCAAAGTAAATCACAGCTTTAATATGGAAAGAAGCAATCCAGTGATCATCATGAAAACTAGAGTGTCATCATAATAAAAAGAGTAGTTATAGTAGTTATAGTCCTTCCAGATGGAGAGGAAGATGACAAGACTGGTAGTAATTAAAATTGGGTTTATAAATAGTTTATTAAGGGGGTTCATAGGGGCAGCTGTAAAGCACAACAAAGATGTATCATACCATTTCAAGAAATCTAAGACACAAGTCTCAACAACTATAAAACCAGCTCTGAAAAAGGTGAAAAATCAACTCACAAAGAAGAATGTGCCAGAACAGACTAATAAGAACAACAGAGAAAACATCAACATAAAAATAAGCATATCACAATGGCAGCAGTGAACACATACCTATCAATAATTACATTGAATGTGAATGGACTGAATGCTCCAGTAAAGAGACATCGAGTGTCATCTTGGATCAAAAGACACGACCCATCCATATGTTGTCTACAAGAAACTCACTTGAGACCTAAAGACAGGAACAAACTGAAAATTAAAGGATGGAAGAATATATATCAAGCTAACAATGAACAAAGAAGAGCAGGGGTGGCAATTCTAATCTCAGACAAAATCAATTTTAATGTCAAATCCACCATCGTGGACAAAGACGGACACTATTTATTGCTGAAAGGTTCAGTACACAAGCAAGACTTAACTATATTAAATATTTATGCACCTAATGTCAGAGAACCTAAATATGTTGAAGAAACACTGACTACACTCAAAAGAGAGTTAGATGACTCCACAATAATAGTGGGAGACTTTAACACTCCACTCTCATTACTAGACAGATCATCTACAAAAAAGCTCAGTAAATATACAGAAGACCTCATTGACACAATTAACCAACTAAACCTCATTGATATATACAGAACTTTCCACCCATCAGCAGACAACTATACCTTCTTCTCTAGTGCACATGGAACATTCTCCAGAATTGACCACATGATAGGCCATAATGGAATGCTCAACAAAATCCATACCATTGAATTACTGCAAAGCATCTTCTCAGATCACAAAGCCATCAAAGTTGAAATCAATAGCAGAAAAAAACATAGATAGAAAGTGGAACTCTTGGAAACTGAACAACATCTTGCTCAAAAAAACATGGGTTATAGAGGAAATCAAGGATGAATTAAAGAAATTCATGGATTCCAATAAGAATGAAAACACTTCCTACCAGAACCTATGGGATACAGCCAAAGCAGTGCTCAGAGGTCTGTTTATCTCCATAAATGCACACATCTGGAAGGAAGAAAGAAATCAAATCAAGGAACTAACTCTACAGCTTGAACAAGCAGAAAGAGAATAACAGAGGAACCCCTCAGGCACAAGAAGAAATGAGATCATAAAGATTAGAGCAGAGCTAAATGAATTACACAATAGAAAAACAACTGAAAAAATTGAAAAGACCAAAAGCTGGTTTTTTGAAAAGATCAACAAAATTGATAAACCACTGGCTAAACTTACTAAAGAAAAGCAGGAAAGGATACAAATAACCCAAATTAGAAATGAGAGGGGAGTTGTCACCACAGATGCAACAGAAATCAAAAATATCATAACAGAATACTATGAAAGACTGTACTCTAACAAATTTGAAAACCTAGGGGAAATGGACCAATTCCTTGACTCATACCACCTACCCAAATTATCACAATGTGAAGCAGAACAACTTAATAAACCCATCACAAAGGAAGAGATTGAAAAGGTCATTAAAACACTGCCAACCAAAAAAAAGTGCGGGCCCAGATGGCTTCACGGCAGAATTCTACCAAGCATTTAGAGAAGAGTTATCCCCAATACTACTGAGACTATTTCACAGTATAGAAAGGGATGGAGTACTCCCAAACTCATTCTATGAAGCCAGCATAACCCTGATACCTAAGCCAGGGAAAGATCCAACAAAGACAGAGCACTACAGACCGATATCACTCATGAACCTAGATGCAAAAATCTTCAACAAAATTCTTGCCAACAGAATACAGCAACATATCAAGAAAATAATCCATCATGACCAAGTGGGATTCATACCAGGGATGCAAGGCTGGTTCAACATCAGGAAAACAATTAATGTGATGAACCACATAAATAACACAAAAGACAAGGATCACCTGATTTTGTCCATTGATGCAGAAAAGGCATTTGATAAAGTCCAACACCCATTCATGCTAAAAACTCTTAGCAAAATGGGCATAGACGGCAAATTCCTCAACACAATAAGGGCCATTTATACAAAGCCAATTGCCCACATCATCCTGAATGGAGAGAGTTTCTGAAAGACTTTCCCTTGAGATCAAGAACTAGACAAGGATGCCGACTGTCACCTCTTCTATTCAACACTATGCTAGAATTAGACAAGATGAAGAAATAAAGGGCATCTGCATCGGCAAAGAGAAAGTTAAAATATTCTTGTTCACAGATGATATGATTGTATATGCAGAGAACCCCAAGGAATCTATAAGTAAGCTACTCAAACTGATAGAAGAGTTCAGCAAAGTCTTAGGATACAAGATAAACATAAGTAAATCAGTAGGATTCTTTTATACCAACAACAAAACTGTTAAGGAGGAAATTATCAAATCAATACCATTTACGATAGCCCCTAAGAAGATAAAGTACCTAGGAATTAATCTAACCACACAAACAGCAGACCTTTACAAAGAGAACTACAAGCCCTTACTATAAGAAACTAAGAGAGACTTAGATAAAATGAAAAACCTACCCTGCTCATGGATAGGAAGACTTAATATTGTCAAAATGTCCATTTTACCCAAAGCAATTTGTTTATATAATGCAATCCCAATACAAGTTCCAGCATCATTTTTTAATGAGATGGAGAAACAAATCACCTATTTTGCTTGGAAAGGGAAGAAGCCCCGGATAAGTAAGGTACTACTAAAGAAGAAGAACACACTAGGAGGCCTCTCATTACCCGATCTTACAACATACTACACTGCCACAGTGGTCAAAACAGCCTGGTACTGGTACAAGAACAGACAGATGGATCAATGGAACAGAATTGAGACCCCAGAGATGACACCATCTGCCTATGAACAGTTGATATTCGACAAAGGCCCTAAGACATTAAACTTGGGTAAAAACAGTATCTTCAACAAATGGTGCTGCCAAATTGGTTATCCATCTGCAATAAACTGAATGAAGATCCATATCTCACACCTTACACAAAAACCAACTCCAGCTGGATAAAAGACCTAAATATCAAGACTGAAACGATAAAGCTCATCCAAGAATAGGTAGGAACAACAATGGAAGTTTTAATACACAATGAGGACAGACTCCAAAATCTGTCAAAGAAACCTCAATCAACACAAGAGAAAATAGATAAATGGGAACTATGAAGAATCAAACACTTTCGCTCATCCAAAGACTTTATTGATAGAATTAAAAGAACACCCACAGAATGGGAAAAAATATTTGGCAACTCTATGTCAGATCGACGCCTGATCTCCATAATCTATAAGATACTACAAAATATCAAGAAGATAAACCATCCAATTAAGTGATGGGCAAAGGAGATGGACAGACACTTCACTAAAGAGGAGATCCAGGCAGACAAAAAACACATGTGGACATGTTCACGATCTTTAGTTATTAAAGAAATTCAAATCAAGACAACAATGAGATACCATCTCACCCCAACAAGATTGGCCATGATCCAGAAAACACAAAACAACAACTGCTGGAGAGGCTGTGGAGAAAGTGGAACCCTCCTACACTGTTGGTGGGGTTGCAAAATGGTCCAGCCTCTTTGGAAGGCAATCTGGCGCTTCCTTAAAAAAATGGATATCGATATACCATTTGACCCAGTAATTCCACTACTTGGAATATATCCTACAGAATCAAGGCCTTTCACACCAATGGACACATGCACCAGAATGTTTATCATGGCACAGTCCACGATAGCAAAAAGGTGGAATCAACCCAGATGCCCAACAACAGAAGAATGGATAGGTAAACTGTGGTACATATACTCAATGGAGCACTACGCAATGATAAAGAATAACGATGATTCCAGGAAGCATCTCCTAACCTGGTTTCAACTGGAAGACATTATGTTGAGTGAAAGTAGTCAGCGACAAAGGGACAAATACTGTATGAGACCTCTATGATAAGATCTCTAAAACAGACTTGTGTATAGAAGAAAAGACTCTTTGACAGCTGCAAGGGAGGGGAGGGAGGGAGGGTGGGGGGGAAGGTTTAGTTTAGGTAGTTACTAGATATCTAGTTGGGAGAAAGCAGTGATAGCACACATTAGAAACAAGAACAACATTAAGTGGACTTCAGCATAACTTAAGCAACCCTTCCATCTTAGCTCCATACTGCAAGGATAGAGTAGCTGGGGCAGGAGGCAGGGGACCATGCTCTTAGGCGAATTCCAGGCCAATTGGCACAACTAGCGTTTTGCTAAGAGGGCTCTCTGCACCCAACATTGATGAGTGGCATCTGGAGTCGTTAAAGCTGCCAAGTTGCCATCTGAGGACACAGCAAATGGTCCCAACTCAGCAGGAACGGATGCTCACCGAGGACCAAAATGACATGCGGTAAAGTCAACCGAGAGGACAGAGTGACCCACAACAGTGTGTGCCTACCTCGACTTGGGACCGGAAGAACCGGATGGTGCCCAGCCACCACCAGTGATAGCCACGATGGAGCTCACAGAGTGGAGTCTCACTGGCAACACAACAATAAAAAGGGATGCATCCTGAGATCTCCACTAAAAGACCTCAACTGATGGTCCAGCAGTTTTGGAGTTCCTCTGAGAGTATGGCCCCGGCCCTGATGCTGCCCTTTCCCAGAAATTATAACAAAGGTCCACTCTTTGGACAGGAATGGATTGGACTTGGCAATGCAGAGTGACCGTATATTGGAAGCACTTTATGGTTCTATACATCTATAGGATACCATCTTGCTGACCTCTGGCTGGAGAAAGGGGAGTGGACAGAGAGGAGGGGAAAGGAGGCTGTTGGGAGGATGAGACATGTATGGAGCAGAGAGGAATAGTGTGCAGTCACCGGACAGGGAGAGCAGTGGAAGCTGCATATAGGTGGGCATGTAAATTTATACGTGAATGTACATTTTCACTCAGTTATGTTAAATAAAAATAAAAAAAATGAAAGAAAAAAAAGAGACACGACAGATGCCTAAATGAGCTCCTCAACAGTAAAATCTGGAAAAAAATTATTGACTTGTAAAATTAAGTATAAAACAAATATCCATGGTCCACAACAGTAAAAGTAAATTTTTATTTAAAAATAAAGAAACATAAAGAAATATCTCCTGCAGAAGAGTTCCAAATAATTAATGTAGATACTTTGTCCTCCAGGAGATGGAGCATAATATCCCTGCTTAAGTGTGTGCTTTATACAGTGACTTCCTTCCAAAGAGCACAGTATCAAAAAGAACAGAAACAGTTACTTAACAGTACAGAAACCCGGAAACAGTACCTCAGCCAGGTGACCAAGTTTAACATCAAAAGCCAGGCTGAGTGTGTGTATACTTGAGATGATGTGATATAAGCGGTATTTTCCCTCTGTGATCTTCCTTCCCCAAACATAATCCTATTCATCACGGGGAAACAGAAGACAAATCTTAGTTGAGAGACATTCTACAAAATATCCGTCTTAGTAATCCTTAATATTGCCTGTCGCTATCCCCCCCGATACCGACCCGCGGCGGAGTGACAGCAACAGACCGACACCACGTCCTCTGGTCTTCAAGCAGAGAGAGCGTTTATTTCCAGTAGTTCCACTTATATACGGAATGAATCAGCCAATCACTACTGGCTCACGTACGGGCTAGGGCGTGTCCCAGGCATGCGCAGGCAAGATGTTTACTGCTCTAAGGTCTCTGGGTCTGGGTGTGGCTACAAGCCAAGGCGCCAACTTTGGGTGCGGCCGCTCGGGGGGGTGTGGGGCCGGCTCGCCACAATTGCCCATGCCGCTGAGATCAAGAAATGTCTGGGAAAAGTGTTCCCAACCAGGAGAAGCCAAAGAAGACACAGTGACTAACCATAGTGTGGCATCCTGAATGGGATTCTGAAATTAAAACAAAACAAACAAAAAAACAGTTAAAAAGTAGAAATATAAATAAATTGTGGAGTTTTTAGTCAATAATATTTAGATACTACTATTTCAATAGGAACAAATGTACCATTCAAAATGGTAAAAAGAATGAAATTTAATAGTAATACAGGACACATGGAATTCCCTGTATTATTTTCATAAATTTTCTGTAAATGTAAAACAATAAGTTATTTAAAAATCAAAATAATTTGATAATATATGGATAGTTTACATATATGGACAACAAAAATGTCATTGTACATATTTGATATTATTACTTATTATTTTATTTGTTGAAATTTATTGTTCATTATTGAACAATTGAGAGCTCAACACTAATATGTTTTTGATTAGTATGAGGTAACTTTTGTTTGTGACTGCAATTTGGGATTTTATTTCATATTAATAATTCATCTTTATGGAATTGTAATATTAAACTGACAGTTAAATGTGTATGATGGATGTTTATCTGAAATTACTCTTGAGCTTTAAATTATGAATTTCACACCTGATGTGTTCCAGTGTGTGTTGATAGCAAATGGAAACCACCTCTGTATCACGGTCAGCTAAACGATCTCTATTAACTTGATAGTAAATATCTCTTCATGCTGTGTTTGCACAAAGCCTAGTGCACATTACACACCGGGTGTATGAGAAATATATTTAATTGGATATTAGTGAGACTGACATGCACATGAAAAACACATCATTAACTTAGAAGATAAATTGAAGGTTACCTCAGGGTTGTGTGTGTGTGTGTGTGTGTGTGCAAGGAGTTTATATGAATGCTTAATGCTCTTTTGTATTTACATAATGCTTACGAGTTTTCATATTTAAATTTAAAATGATGACATGGACAAAACAAATATGTGTTACTCAAGCTGGTTGTACCTATTTGTACCAATAGGCCTACTTTCTTCTCTGAAGTACTTGTTATCAGTAAGTTTAAGGGAATTATACAATTAATAATTCAAATATCCTAGCATACAAATTCATAACACAAATGTAGTCAAATAGTAAGATGTAGGGTTGGTGGTTATTTCTTTTATTCCAGGGACATCGAAGAATTCATATGGTAAATCGCTAAAGATATAACTGCATCTCAGAACTGTGAAAAATGTTAGGTGTCTTAGGTATCTGTATATAAGGAATCATTCTTTTTAAGTGAAAGATCTCATTTAATAGCATGGTTGGTTATTCAAAGGTGTTGCACATGCTGCCATCTTTAAGTTTCAGTCAGATTAGATTCTAGGTGAAATGTATTTCAAAGTTTAGGTTTGTTCATTGTCTTGATGCTTTCCAACAATTAGAAATTAGAACTGCTAACATCTGTTCTTTATATCTTTACAGAATGAGGAAAATAAACATATGAAACGTACCAGCACTGTTCACTCTGGTCAGCTTTCACTAATATCCTAATACTTTCACTTTTCATTTAAAAAATGACATGAGATAATATCTACTCTCCCTCTTCCCATTATCCTGCCTGAGTTTCAATAAAAAGAAAGTAGTTAATAAAGTCTGTTTACAGATTCCGAAACCCTGGTGATGCAGTAGTGAAATGCCATGTCTGTTAACCAAAAGATTGGCAATGTCACTATGAGTCAGCATTTGCTTGACAGCAGTGGGTTTGGATTTTTTGTGAAAAGATTCACTTATTTGGGAAAAAATTTCCCTAAGTCTATACCAATGTTCCCAAATTTTCCAAATTATAAAAGGCACTTGAACTACTTAAGTTCAAATTTTAGGCACAGTTCCAGGCTTCCCTAACTAGATACTGTAATGGAAGTTTTGGAAATTCATGTTATTCTTATTAATAGACAAGTTTTGAAATCCTTGTTCTAATTTTTCACACTTAATAAGAAAATACATACTAGACTTAAGCCTGATTTTTCAGTAAATCTAATGCAATTAAAATTATTTCAGTATTTGAAGCCATAATTAATGCCGTGCTCATCAGTATATTTTATCCCCAATCCACTTTTCAGGGCAAGGCATTTCAAGCATCAGCGTGCTAATCTGCCAAATTTTTTCTTACAACATGTCTGTAAATTACTCAGATCTTAAATTACCAGGAATTTACTAGGCTACAGAATATCATCAAAGTCCATTATACTACAGTATTTTTCATTTTCTATTTCTTTCTTTAATAGCCTTATTCTTTTTTTCTCTCTTTTTCAAAGAGTTAAGTATACTGAGGTATAATGTACATTCATAAAATCTGATCACTTTTGGTATACAATTCTGAGTGCTGGCAAAAGCCTGCAGTTTTGCATTTACCACAACGTTCAAGAGACACACTTCTGTCACCTCCAAATCATAAAATTTGTCCTTTCCACCCTAATACGTCAATCATAAATTAAAGCTCATAGTCACCCACGTTAAAGGATCAGCCCAGTTACACTGAGGGCTGCTTCCTCTAGTCTCAGTAATAACTAGATCTAGTTGCTTGTTTTAACATTAGAAGTCGGGGCTGGTTTTCCTCACAGTCTGACTCTATGATGGAAACCGAGACTCACCAATGCAATCCAAATTATTGCAACGTTCTCACGGATCCGACTCGACGGCAGTTGGGCTGGCTACCTTGAAAAATGTGTTGGTTATTTCAGCATTTTTTTTTTTTTTTTTTTAGCTTTGTGTATAGCCAACAAGGGCTCTTATTTCCCTAGTGAAGAGTGTGAGTGAGATGATGGCACGATGTATATGACAAGTTCCATGCTGGTAAATAGAAGGTCTTATAATTAAGTTCACGAACTGGTCACCATAAGCTTATGTTGACAGCACTGTACAAACAACTCAGTAATGTTTCGTAACCTTGGTATATCAGTGTCTCCAGCTGTGTTCCTATTGATGTGTGGCTGTGTCTTGCTGAGTGGCGTTCATTATTGTTGTGTGCTTTTGTGGTGTCAAGAGAAAGTTAAATCTTAAAGCAACGAACAAACATTAAATTTTGTGTTAAACTTGGCAACAGTAGAAGTGAAATCAGGGATATGTTAGTCCAAGTTTATGGGGATAATGCCATGGAGAAAAAGACAGTGTATGGACGGATTAAAGGTTTTTCTGAAGGAAGGGAAAGAGTAACTGATGAAGAGAGATCAGGGTGGCCATTCATGAGCAGAACTGACAAAAAGCGTTTCAGAAATTCATATATTTGTGCATCAAAATCTTCAGCTGACTGTGGGAAGCATAGCAGACCAAATAAATACTGATAGAGAAACAGTTAAGAAAATTGTAACTCAAAATCTTGACATGAGAAAGGTGTGTGCAAAAATGACCTCGAAGGGGCTCACCAATGAACAAAAGCAAAAGAGAATTGAAAATTTGCCAGCTGCACCGTGATAAGATGACATTTGGGGCCTTGTTATCACTGGCAATACAACACTGGATGTACCAACACAATCCTGAAAAAAACTTCAAACTGCACAGTGGAAGTCAGCCAATTCTCCATGACCAAAATCTTCCGTCAGTCCAAATGGAGTCAAAACAATTTTGTAAGCTTTTTTGATAGCGGAAAAATTGTTTGTGATGAATTTCTATCATCTGGACAAACAATTAACTAAGTTTTCCATTTGGAGTGCTGAAAATGCTGCATGTAAAGAGGAAAACAACCTGAACTTTTTCCAGCAACTCATGGCTCTTGCATCAGGACAACGTACCAGCTCACATGGCACTGTCTGTGAGGGAGTTTTTAGCTAGTTAAAAAATAACTGTATTGGAACACCCTCCCTACTCACCTTTTCTGGCCCCCCTTGGCTTCTTATTCTACCTGAAAATAAAGGAAATATTGTAAGGAAGCTATTTTGGTGACATTCAGGTCATCAAGTGTAACACAATAGCTGTGATGGCCATTCCAGGAAAAGGGGCTCCAAGATTGCTTTGAAGGGTGGACTAGGTGCTCATGTCGAGCATAGCTTCCAAGGGGAACACTTCCGAGGTGAAAGTAGTGATATGCAGCAGTGAGACGCGTAGCATTTTTTCTAGGATGTGTTTGAGAAGTTAACTGGCAGACTGCGTATTTAACTGATTCTCCGGGGGAAGCAAAAAAAAAAAAAGAAAAAAGCTGTGACTGCAGTGTTTGCTACTGTTCATAGTATGAATAATTCTGCTGAGACCAATGTCAAGCTAACAACAAGACAGCACTGAACCTACAGTTTGAACGAGGTGCTAATGGTAGGCTCTCTCGAAGTAGCATAAGCCAACACCGTCACCGCACTACTTCCTGTACCTTCGAGCAGAAATGCTTGTATTTTTTATAAAAATCACTTAGAAAGCAAAACAAAAATGGAAGCAACATGAATATTGTTCATTTGAATAAACAGACTGCATATTAGACAAACTTTACTTATCAAAAGCCTCACCTCATAGCATCTAATGCTCCTAAAGACCTACTTACATCAAGATCTTTCCCCAAACCCTATCAGCTTAAATATCACTTGAGTAATATCATTTAAGTCCAGAAGCTACATACTTTTTAAAATATTTTTCACTGACAAAATCCTTTTGCAATACTGCATAGACTTTGTCACAGTGATGTCTTCCTTTGTAGCAGTTTGTCTAATAACTTAGGTTTGCCTTATCATTTTTTTTTTTTTCCTGTAAGACTTTTTGGGAGTAAATTACTGAGAATTAGGATTACTCAGGCACTAAAGTCTTGCAGGCTTACAGTGATATAGCTCTGGATCTCACCAATGCTGAAAGGCTTGGATACCCTCAGAAAAAAGGGTATGAATTATAAAATTATCCTTCACTATTCTGTCATTTTCTTAGCCATCTAGTGGTGCTATAACAGAAATAGTGCAAGTGGATGGCTTCAAAAAGAGAATGTTGTTCTGTCACAGCCCAGTAAGCCACAGGTCCAACTTCAGGGTATCAGTTACAGGGGGAAACTGTCTCTGTTGGCTCTGGAGGAAGGTACTTGTCAAAAGTCTTCTCTTAGACTGTGAGTTTTGAGTCACCAGGATCACCAGTCCATTCCAGTGGATGTACTGTGCAGCTGGCCTCACTTTTTGGTGGTAGGAAGTCTCTAAGTTTTTGCTTGCTTTCCTTTTCTTCATATCCCAACAGATTGCCTCAAGACATAATACAATCCTATACACTAAGTCCTGCCTTCAACAACACAACTGCAGCCCATCCTCTCTTATTAACATCATAGAGACAGAGTTTCTAGCACACAGGAGCACCATACAATGTTACGAATCATGACCTAGCCAAATGGCTGCACACATTTCGGGGGGAACACAATTCAATCCATCATAGTGACTGAAGTGCCAGCTGAGCTTTGCCACTTGGTTGGTCTTAAAGCGACCACAAAAACGTGGCACAGTTGGGTTGCCTTCGTTCTCAAGCCATACTTCTGTTCAACAGCTTCCAGGTTGGAACTGTACCAATTCACATGACCATTATAATTCTTCAAAGTATATCCTTTCATTAGAATTAGGTAGCACAGCGGTTAAGTACTATGTCTGCTAATCAAATTGTAAGCAGTTCAAATACTCCAGGTACTCCCCGGAAACTCTATGGGACAGTTCTACTCTGACCTAGGGTTGCTATGAGTTGGATTTGACTGGAGGGCAGTGGCTTTGGCAATGAAAAGCCATTTCACAGTGTCCTGGATCCCACACATTAAATGTTTGGATGGTCTTCATTGCAAAGCTTCTTAAGAAATAAGACTTCTCTCAGGATGGCAAACGTGGGACAAATTGGAGGACCAGCTGTTTTACAGAGTCAGAAACATTGACCATGTGTGCTTTATTCCTTCGAGGTAGAGGTCAGGATTCTGTCTCCTCAGTGATGATTGTGATTCCTGTGTATACGGGTTCCAATTTTTTAATGTGTCTTTGGGAAAGACCACTTCATTCTTTTGCATAATTGTGACTTTGAAAGGCTACTGTTTTATTAACTTTCTTTGAGAAGTCCTTTCTTTATGTATTTTATGTAAATATTTAGGTGCAGATGGATGAATGAATATAAGTACTATACCTAATTCATCATTTATGAAGATTATATATTTAGTTAAAAAATATCTGAACAGAGGGTATTCAATCAGGCTATATATATATTCTACACCCTAAACTCTGACACAAAGTGCACAAATATGGAGATGCATTTTTTCTTTTTAATGTGGTATGCTGTTGAATCAGGGAACTCAGCTTCCTTTGTTTGAATGTAATGGAAAGTGCAATGGATGGAATGGCCGTTAGCCATCATTAATTCTGTCTGATACTACAGGGGATGCAAAAAAAGGCAAATAGGAAAATTCATTTTTGTTCACATAGCATATCATTTTTCTGGGAGACTAAGTATTTTGAACTTTGGAAATTGAAAGATTTTAAATAAACTCAAAAAAAAAAATGGAAGTTTGTTTTAGGAGTAAAATTTACTTTGTAATATTTTCTATTTCTCCAAAAACTTTGGCTTATCCTAGTCCCTTTGCTGGGATTTCTACTTTTAAGGATTGTATAGGCACCATTTGCCATTGCAAGACAGTGGTGGGGCCTTTTGTAAATAGCACACAGACAGTACAGCCGTTCTTATTTATAAATTATTAGACATGTAATACTGCATAATTGATTTGAGTGTTTCAATGAATAGTAGATTCTTCTCCATTTCCATCATAATTCCCATCTTGATCATTCTTATACTTCTTCTCTTATCAAAAAAGTTTTTAGTTTTGAAAAACCAAAAACCCCACTGCCATTGAGTTGATTCCAATTCACAGAAACCCTATAGATGAGAAGAACTTCTCCACGGAGTTTCCAAAGACAGCCTGATGGGTTTGAACTGCTGACCTTTTGGTTAGCCGACATAGCATTTAACCAGTATGCCACCAGAGTTTAAAAGTTTCTATAAATGCCTTTCAGTTTTTCAAATAGAGTCAGTTTCAGGCATTCTCTTTTTTTTTCTTCTTATTTTAAATAATCATTCAACTGTTTATTTTCCTACTTACATCATCAGCATAATCAAATAAACTAAACAATTTGAGTACATAATGACAGACAGCAAGTTTACTAGTAGAACACAACAGTGGTACTAACCATTTTGTTCTGCACATACACAACTTTCACCTAAATTCATAAGGATGCTTAAGGATGGCATTCAAATAATACACATAAGGAAAACATGTGATTTAAAATTTATTTAAAACTTTCCTAAAGTTGTTAGGAACTAATAGCTTTGATTCTGTGTGAGTCCAATTATGTTTCATGTAGTAGAAATAATGATAATAAATAATGATTTGATGAAAGTAAAATGCATTAAAAACAATGTTTATTCAATTTCCTGGTGACTCATAATCCCGTTTTCTTCTAGAACAATATTTGATTGAAATTATAGCCTCTAGTTTATAGAGAAAGAAGTAGAATCTAACAGTGTCTTAGTTACCTTGTGCTGCTGTAACACAAATACAAACGGGTGCTTTTCAAGAACAACATTTATTTCCTCCTGTACCTGAAGACTAAAAGGCCAAATCATGGGCCTTTACCTTTAGAGAGCACACGGACACACATATTTCATTCTTACTGGTAGCCTTAGTGATTCCTTAGTTCCCAGGGATCTCTTGGCTTGTAGACATTCCTCACATATCACCTGCCTTCCCCTGTGTGTATGTGACTCTATCTCTAGTCTGATCTTTTTTCTAATTCAGAAGTTATTAGATTAAGGATCTACACTACAGTGTGTGACCTAATTAACATTAAAAAAAGAAAAACTCCAATTCTGAATGGGATGCCATCTATAGATGAAAGAGCCAGGAAGTCAAAAAATGTTTTGGGAGACATAATTCTACTTAAAAAAAAAAAAAAGTTAAAGTGACTCTTTTGACTTTAATAATAGGTACTACATCAGACAAGATGACCTAAGCTAAGTTGCAGAGAAATAAGTTAGAAATGTCAATGACTTCATACAGTGCAGATTTGTTTTCTACAAATAACTTGCATACCACTTAGGTCAATGCATTCAGGAGATGAGGAACACAGGATCTCTTATCTACGTTTTTCTTCATCCAGGGACTCAGCTCACTTACCTTCTATAGAGAACACTGCCGAACAGTGTACACTATAAAGGAGAGAAAATTTTGTATCACACAGTGAAGTCAAAGGCTTCAGTTTGAGGTGACCAGCTTCCTCTGTTTTATTTGGTAAAGCAAGTCACATGGCCATGCTGAACTACATACACTCAGGAACTGCAATGTAACTAACTGCCCATGTGTTGAAATAGAGAAGAATGGGTACAGTTTTTAGTTTAACTATTGAGACATGTACTATGCAAATCTATGTGTGAGTAAAACATCCAGTATAAAAATACTGATGAAACTCACTTGGAGTTATATAGTTAAAAATCTCACACACCAAATGCATTTCCATCTAAAAAATGTAGATATTTCTAAGTGCATGACATAATCAATTATACTATATTGAGTAATTTTTAGAAATTGACAAATTATGAATATTATTAAAGTTGGAGACGCCCACATACCTGCAGCGGTCAGGTTGACAGCATTGATCGGTATCAAGGAAAGAAGGGCTGAGAGAGGACCCGTTCAGCAGGGGGATCCACAAACTCAGTCACTAGCTCTCATAATGTTTGTACACCAAGCTTCCACTACCATCCCAGCACAACTACTAACTAGAATGAGAGAGAGTGAGAGACAGCTATCTCTTCCTCTGCTCTCTATACTCTACTGTATAATATCAGAGTACCTTATAAATGTCACATTCTACTATTCCATCTATCTCGCACCCTCAAGACCATTTTGGCTTTATGAGCACAATGGTGACATCAGGCAGGTGTTGCGGGCGGGGACAGCACCAAGTGACACTGTCAGGGGGTGATACCAAAATGACTATCTACAAAATTTTGTGCAGTATTTCCACAAAAATTATTTTTTAAATAAAACATCCAATTTCATAAGATCAGCTTGCATATATGAATATACTACAAGTCTAAAGCTCTTTGCTATTTTAATTTTTGAATTCTCTGAATAAACCCTGATTGCATAGTGTTTAACTGCTATAGCAGCTAACCAGAAGGCTAACAGTTCAAATCTGCCAGGAACTCCTTGGAAACTCTAAGGGGCGCAGATCTACTCTATCTATAGGATTCCTATGAGTCAGAATGGACCTGATGGTGGTGGGTTTTTGGTTTGTGTGATCTCCAGTCAGGGCTGTCACTATAACCCAACTACAATAGTATTTGAATCACATGGTGTCATCTGAATGTGCCACAGGTGTGTTTTCATTATGCTAGTGTTTTAATAGCCAGGGATTTTATCAAATTTCCTAGTGTTTCAACTACATCTGAAGCTGAAATTACAGCGATACCAACCCTACTGGTGCCACTGAAATACCTGCTAATTTCTCCCTGACACCCAATAATCCAGAGAGGGAAATTTAATTCAAATGTTGCATTTATCAATATGTGTGACTTTCTAAGCATCTGGCTACAGAAGGAAAGAATGAGAATGAACTATTTCTAATTCTTGGCCTAGAGGTGCCTTCTGTGGAGAGTGTAGGAGGAATGTAGATAAACTGTCTTACACCATGGTAAGTGTTAAAACAAGAGCTCAAACCTTTACTCAAGGGACAGAAAAAGGAAAGAAGAAAATGCACTCTTTTGGGAAGAGGTCAAGGACTTTTCCCTGAAACTTATTCAATAGTTGGTGCAAAAGTTTGAAAAGTAGTGTAGCTTTTCACAGGAAAGTAATCAGTATACACCAAGATATAATACAGGTTGGGTGTTTAAGATCAGAGAGTTAGTGAAGGTTTACGTGTGTTTGTATTCGTGCATTTGCACGAATAAGAAGGAAACAAAAGAAATGAGGATAAATAGATGGATTAGGATAGTCTGCAAAGGACTTTATGAGGAATTAGAAGCTGTTTTAGTCAGCTAGGGCTGCTCTAACAGAAACACCACAGAGTGGATGGCCGTAACAAAGGAAAGTTTATTGTTACACAGTCCGGTAGGCTACCAGTCCAAATTCAGGGTATACGCTCCAGGGTAAGGCTTTCCCAGCTCTGGAGGAAAGTCCTTGTGTTGAATCAGTTTTTGATCAAGGAGCATTTTGGTGCAGGAACCTCAGGTCTGAAGGACGCACTCTTCTAGTGCTGCTTGCTTGATGGTGTGAGGTTCCTAGTTCTCTGCCTGCTTCCCTTTCCTTTTACCTCTTGCAAGCTCAAAGAATTAAGGGTGGAGCAAGCCATACTCCAGGGAAACTTCCTTATAGTGGAGCAGGGAGGTGATATTATAAAGGGACTTACAGTCACACCCTAATCCTTTAACATACAGCATAGGAAAACCACAACACGGAGGACAGTCACAAGATACTGGGAAGCATGGTCCAGCCACACGGCTACACATATTTTTGGGGGGACACAATTCGATCCAGGATGGAAACCAACAAACCAAACCCAATCCATTTAAGTGGACTCTGACTTAGTGAGCCTATTGGATAAAGAGGAACTGCTTCCTCAGGTTTCCAAGGGGACAGTCTTCACGGAAGCAGACTAGCACATCTTCTTCTTGCAGAGTAGCCGATCGATTCATACTCCCAACCTTTTGGGTAGCCTTTGAGCACTTAACTGCTACTCCACCAGCCTCCTTAATGGAGAATTAAAGGAGATTTTATTGTTGCTAACAGTTACTATTGTAGTTGTTTTAAGTAAAAGACTTAGATGATCAGATTTGTTACAAAGAAAATAATGCCCTAGAAAAACAATTTTTACTCTTTTTCCCTTTATTTTATAATGCCAGTGGCTTAGTTCAGCTTCCGGCTCAGTTTCTTCGCAGATGTCTACTGTATGTCTAATTTATGCTAATAATCCTTTAGGATCTTGCCATGTCCACGTACATGTATTTTCTGCCTTGATCATAATATATACCAAATTTCACAGTCTCCTTTTCCCCAGACCCTCATGGGCTGTCTTCCGTTTTAGCATCTCATTCCTCATCTTCTTTTTCTTTCTTTGTTTTGACAGCTTTGGAACCACATACGTTTCACTATTCCTTGATCAAAGCTTCCCTTGTGGATTACTGTACCTAGATTTTTGCCTCAATAAAATTGTTCTGTTGGAGGTTAGACAAATAATGTTCTTGTCCCAGTTTTTTGAAACCCTGAAAGTGTCCTTTAAAACATTACACTTCATTTTAAAAGTGTTTTTTTTTTTTTTTTTTTTATGACTGAGTGAAAATGTACATTCCCATATAAATTTACGTGCCCACCTCTATGCAGCTTCCACTGCACTCCTTGCCCGGTGACTGCACACTATTCCTCTCTGCTCCATGCATGTCTCATCCTCCCAACAGTCTCCTTTCCCCTCCTTTTCACCCACTCTCCTTCCTCCAGCCGGAGGTCAGCAGGATGATACCCTATAGATGCATAGAACCATAAAGTGCATCCAATATATGGTCACTCTGTATAGCCAAGTCCAATCCATTCATATCTGAAGAATGGACCTTTGTTATGATTTACGGGCAAGGACAGCATCAAGGCCAGGGGCCATGCTGCCAGGGGAACTCCGAAGCCGCTGTACCATCAGTTGAGGTCTTTTAGTGGAGATCTCAGGGTACACCCCTTTTTGTTCTTGCGTTGCCGGTGAGACTCGATTTAGTGAGCTCCATCGCGACTATCACTGGTGGTGGCCGGGCACCATCCGGTTCCTCCGGTCCCAAGTCTATGTAGGCACCCACTCATGTGGGTCTCTCTACCTTCTGAGTTGTCTTTACCCCATGTCATTTTGGTCCTCAGTGATCATCCGTTCCTGCTGAGTTGGGACCATTTGCTGTGCCCTCAGATGGCAGCTTGGCAGCTTTTTTTTTTATTATTATTATTATGAATGAGTGAAAATGTACATTCCCGTATAAATTTACGTGCCCACCTATATGCAGTGTTTAAGACCCCAGCTGCCGCTCAACGATGTGGGGAGCAGAGAGCCCTCTTAGCGAAACGCTAGTTGTGCCAATTGGCCTCGATTTCACCTGAGAGCATTGTCCCCGGGAAAAAAAAAAAAAAAGGAGTTGTGTCTTACATTGTTATCTGTTTATTCTGCTTGACTAAACTCCCAAAAGTTTAGTAATTAACTACTTATTACTACAAGCATATTGTTGAAATGTTAATGAATTTTTCCTTCTTAAGTGTTACACTACTTTTTAGTATTAAAATTTTTCGTATATATCACCACATACAATACTCTGTATTCATTTATCCTCCTTGGAATTCAGAATGTCATCCATAGATGGTCAAAGATGCAATAGTGTTTGTCCTTGAATCTCCATGTGCATGTTAAAAGTCTTCTTCAAAATTAATAAATATTTATTGAATTTTAACTGTATGTGAAGTATATGGTTGTATTTCATTTAAGAGACAGGGTTATCATACCTTTTTCACAACTACAGAGAATATTAAAACATTGACTCAGACAATACGGTGTATGGATTTACATAGGATATGCTAACAGAGGTTATCTCCGTGACCCATTTCCTCAGTGAATTCCTCTGTCAATGACCTATTCTCTCAAGGTTTTAAAAAACCTTGAAGTCTTTTAATATTCTCCCCTGAGGTGATCTGACCCTTCACATGAATAGATCAAATACAGAGCAGTGGTTTTATATTGGATCAACCTTGACTAGCAAATAACCATTATGTAGACTTCATGCCTCCCCTGTAAAATAATATCCCCTGAAGTTTTCTTAGCCATTACTACGGAAGACATAAAAAATAAATCATAATGAAGGCCCACTCTTCAGACACGAATGGGTTCAACTTGGCGATGCAGAGTGACCGTATATTGGGTGCACTTTATGGTTCTATGCATCTATAGGGTATCATCCTGCTGACCTCTGGCTGGAGGAAGGAGAGTGGGTGGAGAGGAGGGGAAAGGAGGCTGTGAGAGGAATAGTGTGCTGTCACTAGGCGGAGAGAGCAGTGGAAGCTGCATATAGATTTGCATGCAAGTTTATATGGGAATGTACATTTTCACTCAGTCATAATAAAAAAAGGAGAAAAAATAATTAAAAAAATGTCAAAGTTAGTGTCCCCATAAAGATATTGTCTACTCTAGCCCCTTCCCTGGGTCATGAACTGAATGAAATTTATGGAAGATTATGAAGGCCTAACTTGAAAATTTACGATTGCAGCCTGACCAGTTCTGGACACATGCTCCTTTCTTTCCCCTTATGATAATCCTATGCTGGCCCTGTTGATATGCTGTTGAAATAGCAGTCTTCCTGAAAGAGCATTTAATCAATTCAAATTTATATCCAATTTGGCAGCCTGGATTCTTCTGTTGCATTAATGCGGTCCACGATAGTAAGTGTACTGACCACGTGACTGAGTACCCTGCTGCCCATGTCCCCTGTGATGACCCACACAGGACAAAGTGAGGGGGTGATGGCTCTCTGAGAGTGTTTTTAAAATGTCCTTGTTCATTTTGCCAGTTCTTTTCTGAAGGAAATAGTTTGGGTGTGAGTTGGAGATAATAGTAAATAACATGAAGTTTGAGCAGCGTGAATAGAGTGCACTGATTTTATGCTGATTGAATGACAGCAACATTCTGGAGAAGGAGGGAAGATCTTTGACACCAGGAAGCACCCAAGTCTTTGAAAATTACTCCTGGGGTCCTCATCATGGAGAAAACGCCTTGCTATAAGTCTTCCAAGTTTTCATGCCAGCGGATCACCTTAAATCTCACCGTGGAATCTGCTGCCCCCTGTCAGAGGATCCTGAGCACTGCTTTACTGCTGTTCTTTTTAACCTTAGCACCAACTCTATCAGACATAGCAGGGCATGACCCCTACTCCTGAATCTCCATCACAAAACACCTGCTAAGAACTTTGGGTGTCTTCTGTACTTTCATCTAAATGTTTTAGGTTGTGTTCTCTAGAGGAGCAAAACCAGAAAAGAAGATGGGTAGAGGTGTTATAGCAAGGGAATAGCTCATGTGGTCATAGAGGCTGGAACAGCCTAAGTCCATAGATCAGAATAGAGTCTTCTCCTGATTCATGAAGCTACTGTGGCTGGCAAGCCCAAGGTCAACCGACTGTTGTCCACCGGCTGTGAAGATGGATGAATTCCAAGATCAACAGATAAGACCACAGGTAAGCTGTTCACTCAAGTCTTAAGAACCAGGTATCAGACCAACAGGAGCCAGAATAAGTGCAAGTCCCATCACCCATTCGTTCCCTGGGGTTGGCAGCACTGGCAAAAGGGACAAATTCAACTGAATTTTCTCAGCATTCCCTACAAAAACAAGGACTAGATTCAGCTATTTTAAGTAAACTGGAGTACTTTAGACTAGCCAGTCAGGAGAACAAGTTGGACACATTGACTCTTCAGTTTTCGATCTCTTAACTACTCTAAATAATACTTTCCTTTAAGAGTTACTATGTGCATCCTTAGCACTGTGCTTCTTGTATAGAAGCCAGAAAATATGGTACCTTATACACTAGTGTTGGTCACTAGAGACTTTGAGGTATTTTTAATGCCTATGGACAAAAGAAATATGTTAATATGTAAATTTCACAAAAAAAAAGAAAGAAAACAAACAACTTGTCTTTCTAAGGATAAACTTAATGGTTTGTAGATTTATTTCAGCTTTTTGGGTTGGGGACAATATTAGGGCACAGTTAATGTCAATACTGATGGTTGTCCTCAGTTTGCTGCTTAGAGTTGTGTTTATAGAAGCTTTAATTTTATGCTATATTAGTCAAATTGAGCAGATTTAACCTCAGTCTATCAGGCAGATTAGTCAGTGTTCTCACAGAAAAATTTGCCAGAAGTCAAGATACTATGGAAATAACAGTTAGATATTCTTAGGGGACAATACTCCATAGATCTTTTAAGTTTCTACTCGTCTTAGGAGCAGTAGTGTAGATTTCCTTTTGTTGTAGATTATCTTTTCAAGGATATTTGTATAGCAACCAGGTTTAAACAAAAGAGTATCTCCTCTAAGGTAAACTGCAATTTTGTCTGCTGCCCATTATAACATTTTGAGTTCCTGAAACTCAGGAACTGTCTCCTGTATCGCATGTGCAAGTATCAGGTGACCCTCTTTTCATCTTGTAGAAAAATGGGATTTGGAGACTGGCATGGTAAAATACTGATTCTCTGTTACCGGTTTTGCTGGAGGTAACAGCATCTTTTTCTCTGGCTTAGGATTATTATGTCTTCTATTGGTCTGGTACTTTTTGAAACATTATTTCAAAGTCTTGTAGACTCTAGAATTTATGGAGCCATAGAAGCGAATGAACCCCTGAAACTGTTGCCCCTACTACCAGTATGACATACTTTTTATTATTATTATACTGATTTTGATTAAGTGAAAGTATACAATCCAAGTCAGTTTTGCATACCAGCCTCTCTACCACTCTATCTGCTCTCACCACCCTCAGAGAGCACATTCCTCCTTTTTACTCTTTACTTGCAGTATTCTCCCGGTGAGCACCTGTCCCCTCCTCTCTACCCTCTCCTTTCCCCTTGAGAAATAAATCCCTAGGATAGCTTCTATAAATATATAAAACCGTAAAGTACACACACCACATGTTTACTAAGTATCCCTGAGTCCAGTTCATCCTTTGCCCGAAGTGTTGACCTCAGTACCAGTTTCAGGTTTAGGGCAGCAGCAAGCCTTGTCCCTAGGAGACTCTCCAGAACAGACTTTTTAAAAGTAACTTATTGTGTGTTTTTTATTTTTGAAAATACACACAGCAAAATGTACACAAATTTAACAATTTCTACATATATAATTGAAGGGCATTGATTACAATGTCTAAGTTGTGCTGCTATTCCATCCTCGTTTTCTAAGTTATTCTTCCACTATTATTGTAGAATCACTGTCCTTAAATGTCTTCTTCAACTTTTCCAGTTGCTGTTGTCAGTTTGATCCCATGGAGACTTTTCTTTAAAAGAACACAAACTTCAGGAGAAACATTCTTTACCGGTTAAGAAAAACTGTTGTTTGGTTTAAATAAGCCTTCAGGGAATATTTCTGGTTTAAAATTTAAGATTTAAAAGTTATCTCAGGGCAACAGTTTCAGGGGTTCATTCCGCTCCTATGGCTCCATAAATTCTAGAGTCTACAAGACTTTGAAATAATGTTCCATATTTTACCCACTTTGATGGGGATATTGTTACAGAATTGTTGATAAAATGTTTAATAATGTTAGAAGGACAATATATATTTATTCTTGTCTCACGGTAGAAGAGGCAATTATTTATGGGGATAATTAGCCATTCATTTCATTCTGTCCTCCTATTTTGAACTCTCATTATTCTTCTATTGTTTTGGAAGAATAGAGACTAATTGTTGTGGTTTGGGTGCCACTTGCAAGCTTTTAAGACCCCAGGCGCTATGCAGCAAACTAAGAGGTAGAGCCCAACGCAGTGCCATCTGAGGTAGAGCAGGAGCACTAAAAACAATACTGGGCCAAATGAATGGGATGTCCCATGAAACCAGGTCTCTAAGCCATTAATAACCTGCCAGGCAGGGGCAAATGGGAGTCAGAAAGGACAAGGGGCAAAGGCTCAGAGAGTTCATGTGTAGTCCAGGCAGGGAAAGTGGCAATCAGGCAAGTGTGGGGCATAAGACAGACTGGGAAGTGTAGGTGAGAGTGAGGTACAGTGGGAAGTTGGGTGACAGAGATGTGAAGAGCTTTGAGGAGTGTGGGGAGTTGTGCACTTCTACTGAAAAGGAGAATAAGAGCAGCCAGGGTCATTTTAGGTGCTGCAGGTGGGAGAGAAGAAGTCCAGCCATTTAGGAGTATTCTGTCAACTCAGTTAAATTTACAACGTGAAGGCCTCATGTCCCAGCAAAACTCTTTTATTTCTCCTCTAGGGAAACATGTGCCAACTAGCCCAAAGAGAAATTGCAGTGTTCTTTGTACAATGAATAATCTAGTTATAGTACATAATCTTTGAAAATTGGAAACATTTTTAAAATATGAATAACATTAGTTTTTTTTTTTTAAAAAAAGGAAAAAACAAAACATGACCATTGAATCTATTCCAGCTCACAGCAACTGTGTAGGCCAGAGCAGAACTACCCCAAAGGGTTTCCAAGGAGTGCCTGGTGGATTTGAACTGCTGACCATTTGGTTAGCAGCCATAAGACTTAATCACTGCCTCACCAGAGTTTCTAACATTATGATGTGTACCATATATTTTATTTGAGTTCATATAGATGTTTATAAGCAGATGTTTATAAGCAGATGTTTATAAAAGGCCTCTAAGGATACAATAAGCTGATAACAGTGAGAAGAGGAATGTGAAGTGGACTAGACCTAGGGGGGTAGAGAAGGACCTCATGGAATACTTCATTATTTTTTTTTTCAGAAAATACTTTCATGTATTGATTCTTTGATGTAAAATAATTTTTTAAGAGAAAAAAATGGCATCTGAAGAGATTTAAAAAACTTGGCAAACAGACTGACAAAGAAAAAATGAAAGAACAGAAATGAGAAATGGAAGTGAGAGCGATATTATCATATTTTCAGAAATAAAAATGATTAAAAGAATACGCTGTAAGCAAATGTATATCAACAATTGAATAATCTAGATTAAATGTACCAATTTCTAGAAGCACACAAATTCACCAAACTGACTCCTGAAGAAAGGAAAACCTGAACAGACTATAACAATTAAGGAAACTGAAGCAGTAATAACAAATCTCCCATGCAAAAATGTTGTCCAAGGAGAGATAAAGAGGCTGGTAAATCTCATCAAACATTTTAAAGGAGGATTAATGTTAAGTCCTTAAATACTTTCAAAAAATAAAGAGGAGAGAATACGTCCTACCTTATTCTGTGAGGCCAGCATTACCTTGGTACCATAGTCAGATAAACCAAACCGCAATCAAATGCTTTGCCATTGAGTCAATTCTAACTTACAGCAACTCTGTAGGACAGAGTAGACCTTTATGAAATATAGAGAGTCAATAAATCTATAGAGATAGAACACCGATTGGTGCCTGGTTAATAGGGGCTTGGGTAGTGGAATGAGAAGAAACTGTGTAACGGTTTTACTTTGTAGTGAAGAAAATGTTCTGAACTAGATAACCACTAGGTTGTACAGCATTTTGAGTATGCTCAGTGCCACTGACTTGGTCTGTTTAAAATAGTTTATGTTTTGTGAATTTTATTTCAATAACATATTGAAAAAAATGTTTTGTTCTCAGGAATACTCTGAGAGGATGTTTTTAACTCTCCAACACACTTTGAGAACTACTGAGCTAATTTTATTGTGTTCTGTTTTTACTGAATTTGTTTTGTGGTTCACAAATTTTAGGTTTTTCATAATTTGTAGGATCCTTTCCGTTTTTAAATCTCTTATTTATTTATTTATTTCTCATCATGAATAAAGAAGACAGTAGGTAGTTAGTATGGTCAGCAGTTAAGAGCTCAGCTGCAAACCAAACTATCTTCAGTTCAAACCCACCAGCAGCTCTGTGGAAGAAATGATCTGCTAATCTGCTCCCTTAAAGACTAGGAAACCTTTGAAACAGTTCTACCGTGTCATATAGGGCCACTGTAGGTTGGAACACACTCCATGACAAACAACACGCATTTTTTTTCTCAGTATTACTTCATACATGATATCGTATGTTTCAATCAAGAGTCAAATAATACCTGGAGACATTCTTATTTTCATCATCTTAGCAACTACTTACAATTAATCATTTTTTGAGTATAATCATTTACTTTAACTCAGAAAATCCACATGAAGGTATGTCTGAGTTGCAGAGGCAGTTCGATTAAATATGGCAAGCTAAGACATTTGGTATTTCACTTTCAGTACAGTCTTTCAAGGGTGTTATTATCGAGATCCATATTACTAAAGTACAGAAAACTGTACGTAGTAAATGACTCACCCCAAATCACAAGTCTAATAAACGCTAAGGATCCGTGGTGGCGTGGTTGTTAAGTGTTTAGCTGCCAACTGAAAGGTCTGCTGTTTGAATCCACTAGCAGATCCAGAGAGATAGAAGCTCTTCATCTGCTGCTGTAAAGATTACCATCCAGGAAGTCCTATGACACAGTTTTGCTCTGCCCTTTAGAGTCACTATGAGTCAGAATCTATTTGAAGCACAGAACAGCAGCAACAGTAAAGATTCAAGCTGAGATTTGAACTCATGTTCTTTAAAGCATCACCCCAGCACTGACTTCTTGGAAAGCATGCAGGAAAACAAAAGCAGTGTTTTATGTGAAGAGACTACAGCATAAAGGTGAAGTAATACTAGTCAAATGAAACATGGTTATGATGAAAGATTGATTATGTGGAAAAATTAAAGGTTGATTTTATTGTGGTAAGCATGATTATAAACAAAATTTTCCCTTCATTCTTACTAATAGAATTATGACCTGGTTTTAAGAGTAATGATCTTAGTCATCTATTGGGCTGTAATAGAAATATCACAAGTGGAAGGCTTTAACCAAGAGAAATCTATTTCCTTACCATGAAGTAGACTAAAAGTCCAAACTCAGGGCATCTGTTTCTGGGGAAGGCATTCTCTCTCTGCTGGCTCTGGAGGCAGTTTCTGTTGTCAGTCTCCTCCTGCACTAGGAGCTTCTCAGGTGCAGGGACCTTCACTCCAAAAAACATGCTCTACTCTTGGCATCTTTTTTCTAGTCGTACGAGGTCCCCAAGTCTCTGCTCACTTCCCTTTTCTTTCATTTCTTGAGAGATGAAAGATGGTATAGGCCACACTCCATGGAAACTCCCTTACCAATAGATCAGGGACATGACACCGGCAAAGGAGTTATAATCCCACCCTAATCCTCTTTAATATAAAATTATAATCAGAAAATAGAGGATAACCACACATTACTGGGAATCGTGGCCCAGTCAAATTGCTACACGCATTTTTTAGGGGATATAATTCAATCCATGGCAGCGATAATAGTAATATCTTATTCTTTACAAATATTTCAAAGCATTTTTTGAATGTAGGATGCTGTGGAACAGTCAGCAAGGAGACAAACCAAACAGAAAGTTGCCCTTTCCGAAGAAAGAAGGATGTGGACAATAACTAGTTGATTTTATCACTTGCTTACTTTGTTTCTTGTGAAAAATTATTTATCTGATTAAAAAAGTTTTTTTAACAACAGTAATATTATTTGAGGTCAACTGAAAAGTATGAACTATCAGTTATCTAAGTATATAAAGAAGGTATGCTTTAGATGCATGTCTTCATATATACAGATATGTACATATGTATATATAGATATACAATACATAACAGTACATTTTTTTATTATTATGACTGAGTGAAAATGTACATTCCCATATAAATTTACATGCCCACCTCTATGCAGCTTCCACTGCTCTCCCTGCCCGGTGACAGCACACTATTCCTCTCTGCTCCATACATGTCTCATCCTCCCAACAGTCTCCTTTACCTTCCTCTCCACCCACTCTCCTTCCTCGAATTTAAAATGTTTTTGTGGTAAAACATATACAACAAAATTTGTCATTTTAACCAACCTTTCTTTTTTTCTTAAATTTCTGTTGTTTTTGTTGATAATACATGCAGCAGAACATACAACAATTTCACAGTTTCTACATGTACTATTCAGTAAGGTTGATTATATGCTTCAAGATGTGAATCATTATTACCCTGCTTTTCCGAATTGTTCTTCCCCTGTTAACATAAATTCACTGCCCACTAAGTTTTCCATCTAATCTTTCCAGTTGCTGTTGTCGGTTTAATTCCTTGTAGGTGGTTCTTCAGACAGCATAATGTTCAAGGCATATATTCTTTACTCTTGGTTGGTTGGAAACCCTGGTGGAATAGTGGGTTAAGCCTCACCTCTGCTGACCCAAGGGTCAGCAGTTCAAACCCACCAGACACTCCTTGGAAACTCTATGGGGTAGTCCTACGCTGACCTCTAGGGTCACTGTGAGTCAGACCTGACTCTACGGCAATGGGTTTGGTTTCTTTGGCTTATTAGCTGGTTAGGAAGCCCTGGCAATGTAATGGTTAAGTGCTACTTTTGCTAACCAAAAGGTTCACTCTTTGGACACTCGACGGAGCAGTTCTACTCTGTCTGTAGGGTCATTGTATATTGGAATTGACTCAAAAGCAGGAGTGGCCTGAAGATTGATTTTATCACTTGCTTACTTTGTTTCTTGTGAAAAATTATTTATCTGATTAAAAAAGTTTTTTTAACAACAGTAATATTATTTTGCTTCAGGGGATCTAATCTTAGATCTAATCTAAAGCTAAAGATTAGATCTAAACTAAAGATTAGATGCTTCAGGGGATAATTTGGTTTAAGGTTTGAGAATTGTCTCAGGGAATTACTTTTGGGGCTTCATACAGTCTCAGAGACTTTGACCATTTTTAAGTGTACAACTCAATGACAACTATACTCATCATAGAGTCACCAGCTACTTCAAATGATTTCTCACTCTTAACAGAATCTGAGTTGCCCTGAGTAACATCTCACTGTTACTGTGTCACCATAGTCTGTGACAACCAGTGATAACTTTTATCTCTCTATATTTGTTTATTCTAGATACTTCATGTAAGTTGGATCATATGATATTAGTCCTTTTGAGTCTGATTTATTTTACTTGGCATAATATATTCAAGACTGAGAAATGTGGCATCACGGACCAGAACCCTATTTCTTTATATGGCTGAATAGTATTCCATTGTATGTATATACCCTGTTGTCTTTATCCATTCATCTATGTTTTATTTCTAACTTTTGCTATTGTGAACGATGTTGCTGTGAAGATCAGTATTTGAGTCCCTGCCTTTAAGTCTTTTAAGTCCATATCTGAGAGTATAATTCTTGGTTCTGTGCAACTCAGGAAGCCCTGATGTAGCGGTTAAGTCCCGTACTGCTAATCCTAACCAAAAGGTCCACAATTTGAATCCACTAAGAACCTTTGGAAACCCTAGTGGTGTGGTGGTTAAGTTCTATAGCCACTAACCAGTAGACTGGCAGTTCAAATCGGCCATGTGTTCCTTGGAAACTCTATGGGATAGCTCTACTCTGACCTATAGGGTTGCTATGAGTCAAAACTAACTTGCTGGCAGTGGGCTGAGTTTGGGTTTTTATTTGGAAGCACTTCTTGGAAACCCTGTGGGAGAGATCTACTGTGTCTTATAGGATCACTATGAGTCAGAATCAATTCTATGGCAACAGATTTGTTTGTCTGTCTTAATGTAATTCTACAGAACCTTATTGACATAATGGTTAAGAGCCTGGCTGCTAACCAAAAGTCTGGCAGTTTGAATCCACCATAGTACCCTGTGCTTACATGTTTAAGGACTCACAGAGACTTTTCCACATCAGCTATACCATTTTATATTTCTACCTGAAACACAGGAGAGTTCCAGTTTCTTCACTTTCTTGTCAACACTTGTTCTTTACCGATTTTCTGATAAAAGTCATCATGTTGTTGTGTGCTGGCCACTCGATTCTGACCCTATGTGACAGACTAGAACTGCCCCATCAGATTTTCTTGGCTGTCATCGTTAAGGAAGCAGATGCTCAGGTCTTTCCCCCTCAGAGCAGCTGAATGAGTGTGAGTTGATAAGCATGAAACCCTCTCTCTACCAGAGCTTCTTTAGAGCCGTCCTAGAGTGTGTGAAGCAGCCTCTCTTCATGGTTTGTATTCCAGTTTCCTTGAGGACTTTGAGTACCTATTTCCTGTTGTTGCTCATGGTTTTACACCTGAGAATTCACTGTCAAAGACAAGTCTTGAATATTTAGCCTTACGTTTTCTTCTGAGAGTCATATGTTTTGTTTTACATTTAAGTTATTGATCTATTTTGAGTTAGATTTCTTATAGACTATGAGGTGTGAGTCTAACTTCATTCTGTGAGGAGAGTCAGTTCTTCCAGTATCCAGTTGACATATGTGTATACATATACATACATGCATGAGTATGAGTTGTGGAAATGGTTAAGGTGTTTGACTGCTAACTGATAAGTCACTGTTTGAGTCTACCCAGAACCATCTGAAAAGGAAAACTTGGTGATCTACTTTTGAACAACCAGTCACTGAAAATCCTACAGACGACGGTTCTACTCTGACGTTCTTGGTATCTCCAGGAGTCAGAAATCAATTTGACAGCAACTGGTTAATATGAGAATGTAGTTACTATTGTGATAAAGGATATTGTATTAATTTAATGTACAGAATTATCTGATAGAGAAAGAAAATATGATGTAGAAATGAAGTTCTGAAATATTTGTCACTTAGCTAGTGACTGAATCAAAATGGCATCCAAAAGATACTCACTAGACCATGATTATTACCGGCTACCATTCTATCTGTACAGGCTGTACTCAGAGCTGTTAATAGTTTGAAATAAAAGAGGCTTTTCAGTTATTTGAGTTAGTGTTTCAATGTAATTGTAAGAATACACAAGACACATTCTATGTTTTATGGAAAAAATGATAAAAGTCCCATCACATTTACAGGGAAAAATTAATCCCATTAAACATTAGCTTTACAAAGATGATTTCCTTTTTTATGTATATACAACAACTAATAATTGCATTTTATATTATGATTACCATTATTTTAATCAATCTAACAACTTTATCCCGTTATTGGGAATTCTCTATGATGACATTTAATTGTCAATAGGGGATCTATAAAAAAATAATGCAGTATGCTGCAAAGATCTTTTGTCCAATTACTAGAGGCTCCTATGAAATCCTTTGGGGTGCTAGTTTTGCAATAGAAAAGAAAATGGAAGCATAGAAACAAGGGAGGCTAAGGCACTACAGATTATATAAATGAAATACATTTGTTTCTAGGGAGAAAAATCAGTAAAAGATATGATCTTACATAACCACAAATCACATATTTAAGGATATGTTTATGTGTCTTTATTGATATTAAAAAAATAGTAATAAAAATAAAGATAATCTTGACAAACAAATGATCCAGAAGCAGCACTTAGATTTGTGTCTTTCTATTCCTCTTTGTCATGGATTGAATTGTGCCCCCCCTTAAAAATGTGTACGTAGAAATTTGGCTGGGTGATAATTTTCAGTATTGTGTGATTTTTCTCTATTTTGTGACTTTCTGTGCTGTAAATTCTGATCTGTGTGGTCACAAGGGACAAGATTGCATTATATTAAAAAAAAGATTAGGGGAGACCCTAACATTCTCATTAATAGAGTTTCCCTAGAGTTTGGGTTACATCACCTTTTATCTTACAAGAGATAAAAGGAAAGAGAAGCAAGCAGAGAGTTGGGGACCTCACACCATCAGGAAGAGTGCCAGGAGCAGAACATGTCCTTTAGAACTAGGGTGTCTGTACTTCAAAAGTTCCCCCACCCAGAGGAAGATTGATGATAGATTCTTCATCCAGAGCCCAAAGGGAAGGACTTCTCCTGAGCCCGATGCCCTGAATTTGGACTTGTAGGTGCAGGGATATGACAGAAAACAGTCCCTCTTTGTTAAAGCCATCCACGCTTGGTATTTCTGTTAAAACTGTACCAGATGACCGAAATCCATGGCTGAATTTAAATTTAGTAGTATAAATCTACACTTAATTAAGACATAAAATGTATTAGAATGTTCTGAAATTAATCTGTTGAAGAAAAGTTGGCCAAGATATGTATTTTCAGAAAATACAGGACTGTGGAGATTTGGTGATCTAAGGAAGTAGCTACCAATAATCACTGCTGCTTCTCAAGCCAAAAAGAGTCTTTCTTAGTACACCCACTACACTTAGAAGTAACATAGGCAGATGGGGGGGGGGGGAAAGGTACTCAGTTGAATTTTAATTTGCAATAGGTTAAATAACATTTTTAAGTTACCACATGTTGCATAATGTAATTCTATTAAAAATGTTTCATTTATCTGAAATTTAAATTTAACTAAACATCCTGTATTTTTGCTCTATCTGGCAACCCTACCAGGACGCCACCATAAATGATCCCAGCTGCCTGCAGCTCTGTGGTATGTAAACACATAGATGGAGTTCGGAGAGCCAGAGGAAGTTATCACCAGTGATCTCAGGTGACTTCCAACGGCTGCCACCAAAAAACAATTCCTTTCCCTCCTCTTTTCTAAGAAATGAGTTCTAGGCTTCTCTTTTGGGTAAAGGGGGAATTGCAAATGGTCAAGATTAGGAACTGAAAATTATCAATATAGTACAGTTCTTTACATAGTATTACCATAGTCAAAACACAGATGTTTACTCTGATACTTTATATACATTGTGTATTTGCATTTTAAAAATTTACTGCTTTATTGTTATCATTTTCATAATGCCTACTACTCCATCAACCTAAGATTTACTTTTCTCCTCACTTTATCAGATATTTAGATTGCTTTGTAAAGTAGTCAAAGCAAAATGAATGGAATTAACGGACAGTGGTGATTCAGTGGTAGAACTCCCTCTTTCCATGGAATACCTGGGTTGAATTCTTGACCAATGGACATCTGTCTGTCAGTGGAGCCTCACGTGTTGCTACGGTGCTGAACAAGTTTCAGTGGGGCTTCCAGATTAAGGTAGACTACAGACAAAAGCCTGATAACCTTCTGAAAACAAGTCAGTGAAAGTTTACGGATCACGAGTATGTAATCTGAAACCAGTCATGAGATTGGCATAAGCCCAGCCTACATCTATTTCATAGTCCATGTGGGCACCAGGAGTATGTGGCCAACCTGACAGCAATTAACAACAATTAATAAATTTTAAAGCAAAGGTACTGTTACAGATTGTTTTCCAAGTAAAATCAAATGTAAGACAGCTATAGCAAATACAATAACAAAAGTGCAAAAAGAGAACATACAAGAAACTATGGAGTTGAGAATTACAAAATAACAATAAAAATATACAAAAGATGCACGAAGAATTGGCTTTGAGAAAGGTAATGTCAGAGATGTCAGCAGTTAGTTCCTGCAAATAGTACGTGTCATGTAGAATTCTTCACAGATATTAATTGAAAGGAACTGTAGAATTACTTGTTTGTTAAACTACAAATGACAAAAACATTGTTATAGAATATACCTTTAATATTAAATCACTCAGAACATCTGCGAGATTTAGATACTAAACCAATCTACAGAAAGACAGGGATATTAGCTCAGTACACTCATTACCCAGTACCATTGAGTGGATTTCTGACTCAGCGATCCTAGAGGTCAGAACAGAACTGCCCCATAGAGTTTCCAAGGAGCACCTGGTGCATTTGAACTGCTGACCTTCTGTTTAGTAGCCATGGCACCTAACCACTACACCACCAGGGTCTCCAGTACATCCATTAGTAGTATAATATTTGACCAATCATTTAACTTCTTGGAACTGTCACGTCCTTTCTTACTAGACTACAGCTGGAAGTTTCCCAGAGAAATTCAATGTTTCCATCCTTGGAAGTCCTTAAGCTCATTTAATTTAACTTACTTATTTCTTCATATTCTGCCTCATTATTACTTACAACCATTGTTCCCAGCATCATGTCAAATCTCTCTTTAAAAGTATTATAAAATGTTTGCTAAATGGAATAAGTAGAATTTTGTTTACAGTTTAAAAACTATCAAAGACCTGTATTAAGAAGTTTTCAATCTTTTCATCCTCCTGAAAAGTTTCCTGTGGATGCCAAAGAGCAGCGACAATATTGTTTTCTTTGTTCTGTACTAAATAGTGTATGATAAAGATTTGCAACTATTTGAGGAGTTTTGTAGAATTATCATCCTACAATACAAAATTAAGTTGTAAAAATAATAAATCTAATACTGTTCTCCTTCTAATCTTATTATTTCATTTAGAGTATAGCTTAATGCAATTGGAGTTCATAAATGTTAAGTGGATTTATGTAATACAGTCAACATTATTGGGCAATGACAAGAGGTTGTGATTTTTGAATTCATTTTTCTTAAATAATGCATTTTTTTCTACTAAATGATAATTTTTAGGCAAGATTCTGGGCATTCTGGTTAGAAACAGTAGTTTACTATTACGTTCAAGTCTCTGTGATCAACGAATTCAGTCTTTCTTAAATCTGACCAATTCGTGGATACCCAGTTAACTACTAGTCTTACTTTTATCATAATATTGCTTAATATGTTTTAATATAAGTTATGTCTTTGCTATATATGAAACTTTAAACTGATAACATTTAAAGGTCTTATAGGGTCATTATGAGTCAGAGTTGACTCAACAGCAGTGGATTTGATTTTGAAATATACGTATCAGTAAAACATAGCAAGTACTGCTTTGCTGAAGTAACACCAGAATTTGCAAATGATACTTATCTAACAGACAATATTTAAATTTGATCTGGCTAAAATTGCTGTGTTCTACGGTACTTCAAGTCATCCATCAATTTTCTCTCTTTTGCTAGTGTTGAACTTTCATAATTCTACACATTGAGATATCATGTCCAAAACAGACTACAAACTCTTCCTGACCTAGAAGACTATGGCGGTGAAAGGAAGAATCCGCTTTTGTAAGTGACCACCTGCTGTGCTAGGGAATTTGTGCCTGAACACTGCAATCCGTGTATGTTTCCCTTCCTAATTTTTCCTTTTTTATGCTTCCAACTTGTTTAATTACATACTCTTCTGTGTTATTTTCGTCAACAAACAGGCTGGATTTCAGAGCCAATTCTTGATTGTTTAGTGTACCTTATTTATTTCCTCACTGCACTATATTAGGTGCACTCAGGCGCTCTGCGCTTGGAACTAACAGCCCTCATCTCTAATCCGGGTTAAGCAGCAAACTCTTAGCTCATGTCTCTGTCTTAATTCCTATCCCTATTCACCACTGTACAGTAAGAGAATGTCTCGTTTGTTTTAAATAGCTATACTGATCTACATACAACCTTCACTTGCTTCCTCACCTATCTCGTTCTAAATACATTGTAATGCTTTTTACATTTAGACATAAACTAAAGCTTATAGATTAACTGAAAATAAGGTATGAATATCTTTCCTTTCCTTGAACCACATAGTTATTTTTCACTCTGAGTGCCCCATCACTTCTACATATTTCCGGGATCATTTCCTACAAACAAGCATTTGCCCTCTGCAGCCTCAGTACAACCATCGGCATCAAGGTGTTGGAGATATTTGCACTAGTATCGCCATTTAAACTTTATATTCACTACCTATTTACCTATGTACTGTGGTGGCTTTCCTGCTGCTGTTATGCTGGAAGATATGTCCCAAGTATTTCGAATACCAGCAGCGTCACACATGAGGGACAATTTCCCGTAGAGCTTCCAGACTAGAAAATCTGGACAGAAAGACATAGCAATCTGCTGGCATAAAGCCTATGAATATGTAGATCACAACATTTTCCAAATTGCTTGCTTTGGACACGTCTTTAGAAGCGATCAATCACTGGGGGAGGACATCACGTTTGGTGAAGCAGTTTCAGTGAGGCTGAAGAAGATCCTTGGTTAAATGCGTTGGCACAATACCTGTAAAGATGGACTTAAATATGTCAGCAGTGATGAGGATTACACAGGACAGAGTAACCTTTTATTCTGTTGTATACAACTTAGAGTCGATTTGACAGCAACTATCTATCTAATCTCTAGATCCCATCTAAATTTTGCCATTTTCTTCCCTTGACCTCTAGGACCTTGACATTTTGAAGAACACAGACCCATTTTCAACAAAGCCCATCTGTTAGAGTTTGATTGATATTATTCAGTATTATGTTTAAGTATTGTGTCACTGGGAAAAACATCAGAAAGGTAATGCTGTGTTCCTCTTATGGCAGCCTATCATGTGTGGCATGATTTTAATTTATTCCGTAAGTGATGATGTTTGCTTTGATCATTTGATTCGAAGTAGTTTTTCCTCTATAAATTAATGTATTTCTCCCTTAGCATTAGCAAGCATTTTGTGAATGGTTTATAGAAATAAATATGAAATTATTTAACTATCTTGCTTCCCATCAAACTCTCCATTTATTCATGTGTTTGTATATGTATATGAATTCATGTTTTCCAATGGATTATAAGAAATATTATCATCATTTATTTTATGTTAAATTTTCCATATTTCTGTGACACTTTCCATATGTGTCTATTGTACTATGAACATCACCCATCATTTAGATTTAAGAAGACATTCTAGGGTTACTTTCCTTGTCCCAGACCTCAAATCAGCTCTTTCTCCAGGGAAACCTAATTCTATTTCAGTGTGGTAGTTAGCTGCCACGAAGTAGGTGTTCACTCTGCTCTTTGTTACTGATGGATAGCTACGTTCAGATCCTCTAAATGAAAACAAGGGAATATACATGTGCACACAGGTATGTTTACACATGGAGAAACATATATACATACACTGTGTAAAAACACATTTACATAATGCTTACGTCTTCATATTTCTGTATATATTAACAACTGTTAACTCACTCTGATATTTCCAGTTGTCTTCTAAAACCACCAAATTATTTGTGTCTTTCTTTCAACCTTTGCAAGCACTTCCATGAACAGTGAGAAAGCTAGGTCCTAACCAGTGCTAATAGATTTACTTAGCGAATGTACCACCTTGTATGAAACTGATACCCCATTTCTGCTGCTCACCCATCCTTTGCACATATGTCACCTCTCATCCCCAACCATCATGTTGCTTCCCTCCTGTCTCACATTATTATGTCTTCTTATGAGTTACCCTGCCATGTAGAAGTTTTCTCAATCGCCTTGTTCTGAAACCCCACACCTGTCCTCATTGTAAACATGCTTGTCATGCAGACCACCATTCTGCATAAACTTACAATAGTAGTAAAAATACACTAGTTCTCCCTATTTTTGAGATTTTGCTGTGTGCCAGATACCATTCTTAACACTTAACATGTGTGACTCCCAGGGCAAGTCCATGAATTAGTCATATGGTAATCACCACATTAAACTAAGGAAGCAGTCAAATGGAAGTGGATTGCCTGCAACAGCACGGTTTCTAAATACTGGAGTTGGAGAAAATTCAAAAGCCTTTACTTGGTAGACAGTATTTGTTCTTTAGCTTTCAGTATCACTCATACCAAAGAGTCAAATTCAACCATTTTCTTTTTACCTTTAAAAATTTAAAAGGCATGTTTCAACAAAATATTCTTCTATTCCACTCTAACCTACACATTTATGCAATTATTTTAAATTTTGCTATCATGTCATGCTGGTGCATATCTAGAGGCTTGAAGATGTTGCTGCCACACAGTATATTGAATCTTTACGTCAATCCTTCTTTTGGCTAGCACATAATCTTTCTTCTGAATCTAATTGAGATATCTCCGGTTCTGAGATTTTCTGCATCATTTTGATCATAATAAGTCCTGGTCATGTATTCTGTATGTGTCTCTCTTTTGTGACATTTATCCTGTATTGTAACTGTTTATTTTTCTATCTCTCCTATTAAATTATTAGCTGCATGACTACAAAAAAAAAATCTCGTGAGCCTGGTATGTATTAAATGCTCAAAAAATACTTGATGAATATATGAATTGAGGGAAGGGACATAGAAATCTGGAGATTGGGTTAGTGAGGAAATCCATGAATATTTCTTAATAAACGGTCTTCATTATTCAGTAAAAGAAGTAAGTAAAGATTTACACTTAGCAAAAATCAAGTAATGCTTCACAATACAATTTTAGCAATCACGATCAAGTCACATTTATTAGATAATATGTTTCTTTTTATATAAATTACTTACTAATTGTATATTTTTGTATTTATCATGAATATTAAATATCTTTTTATCTGATATTTAATGCATCTGGCATGATTTGTTCTGTCATGTTTCTACATATATAGCAAACCTTGAATCTTTGAAATGAAAACAATAGTATTTGATTAATTTAGAATAGCTGAGGCTGTTTTTAAAAATCCATGCTATCTTTTTTCCTCCACTTCATAGATGTAACCAAAGCAGAAACAATCTCAGTTCTTCCACACTTAACTGAAAGAGTCCCTTAGATCTAGAGACCCCATTCTCTTTTATCTTCTCTTCCTCTTCCTAGCTTAGTCTTGACTCCAGAAAGTTACTGACTCTTCATATCTACTAAAACTAAAATTCTCATTGCTGAAGAAAAAACACTTGTGAATAAATATTTACCGTGTGTATTAAGTATGTCCTTATTTCCTTTTAAGAAACTGTTGAGTGGGAACATAGTAGAGTACCCAGAGTGGAAAGAACAATTGATGCCATTTGTGAGCACAATAAACACAGTACTCTGGGAGTGATTTTAGTTCCAGTGCCCCCTTTACGTGTATCATTTCTCCACAAAGATTGAGGGTTGCCTCTTACGATCACATTTGTAAAATGGGTGGATGAGAAATCAGGCTTGCTTACATAAAAAATATCATTACAGGAGCCATTTGTCAACTACAGTATACAAGTATGATGTATTTACATCGATCTATCAGCATAACATTCTCAGTGGGCTTGAAACTTCACTAATCTATCTTTATTTGCTATGATATTTCATGTTGTATTAGTTCCATAGCACAATAAAAATGAATGGATATTTTATGACTTCCAACTGAAAATAAATCTTTCATAAGATACATTTCTTTCTTTTCACTAAATCAGGTGAAATGCAAGCATGTGATTCGTTTCCTTTGCATCCACAAATTTTTGAGAGAAAAAAGTAAATGTAGTTTTGTGACTAGTTGAAAGAAACTCGGAGCCGACTCAGCGGCACTTGGCTTGGCTTTTGGCTAAAAGAAACAGTACTACTTTGCTGAAGTTCACTCTTGTCAGGGGCTTCACTCCAGTGAGCACCGTGTAAGACCATTACAGCGTTTGGAAAACAACCGACAGCGCGCCGCAGGGACGGAGGTTTGCATAGGATCAGATATTACGGAACTTAGAAGGGTTTTGAAGTCACGCTGATGCATTATTCCAATTTTATCCAATTTTCCTTTCTTTTTTCATATAACTACATTTTAAATTACTCTTTTAGGATTTTTCAATTTTCTGTAATGTCCAATAAATAATTTTAATAAATAAATAATATAACATATTCTGAGACAATTAAAACACCTAAAGAAAAACGTGTTTCTTAACAGTATTTTGGGTTTGAATTGCCAGCTTTCCAATTAGTAGCCAAACACTTAACCAACTGCACTACCAGGAATCTTTATTTTACATATGTATTATATAACCTACATATACTTTATTACAGTATACATGACCTGCATTTTGTTATATTTTATTCTGTCCTCATTAACAACCCAGTCAAACAGACTTGGCTATCAGTTTCTTACCAAATCAACACTAACATAGTCACTAATTACTTTTTATTTTCCACTTTTTAAAATACATTTTGCACATCAGGTGGATCTTTTTCCTCATTTTATGGATCTTCAAGTTAAGAAAATATCCATAATTCCAATATTTTTGATGGATATTTTTCCTTTGTTCCCATATAATCATCCTTGCATAAATCTTTTTGTTTTGTCTACAGTTTCCACATTCATTATTGACTCACAAAATTTAGCCATATTGAGATATGGTTTCAGAAATAGCAGTAAATATCGGATAATAGGGAAATTGAGAATGTTTGTTTAGACTTTTATTTCTATTTTATACCCAAACCAAACCCAACCCATTGCTGTCAAGTCACATAGAACTGCTTTTTAGAATTTTTCCAAAGAGTGTTTGGTGAATTTGAACTGCCAACCTTTTGGTTAGAAGCCATAGCTCTTAACCACTCTTGCACTAAGGTTTACATCCTATAATTTCCATATTAAGAGCCAAGACTCAAGAATTTAAAACTGATTTCTTTGTTTTTGTTATCTATCTACTTATCCAGTTTTGGGGGAATAAGTATATATTCCAACTGTAACAATAACATAATCTGGCTTATTCTTCAGGAGAAAGAAAAGTAGAATGTAAAAGATGTTCACTACAAAAATGAAAGGGGAGAACTATAGTATTTATGTATTTTACATAGAAAGAATACTAAGAAGGAGGAACAAAGAAAAATGTATGGACCCCGTTTGTAGGTTTCATTAGTGTGAAGAGGCAGAGTGAAAAAACTCAGCAGTATGACCTAAACACTACAGGTAGCAGCTTCAGCTAACTAAAAATTTCAACTTAGTAATATAGAAAAACAGCCCCAGATAATACTCTTAACCCTTTCACAGTCTCTTTATTTCAAGAAAGGAATTCAAGAAATTCTTGAAAAACTCAGGAGGTATCAATCATACGGTTTTGTCAATTCTTCTCAGACATGTGATATACACCTTTTGTGTCAAAGTAGAACTATGTGCCAGACAGTTTTCAGAAGCTGTTTTTTCTTTCTTCTTCTTCTTCTTTTTTTTGGAAGTAGAGTGCCAGGTCTTTCTACTGAGATACTTCTGGGTGGACTCAAATGTCTCGTCGGCAACTACCCAGCAAGGTGGCTCAAAGGACCTTCAAGGAAGGGGAAAAGTGTTTTGTATTGTCCTCATCTTTTGGGACCACTGTACAGCTCATGGATGAACTGAGAAAACAACTTGATATATAAGGTTGTTCACAATATTGGTGTGGATGAAACTGAGACCAAGCCAGTAAGGGAGATTTCCAAAGCCCTTTTCAAGAGAACAAGTCACGAATTTAATGGTAAGTACTAAGATACAGTTGCTTGGTTTATTTTCTCAATACTCAAAAGAGTACTAGAAGTTTATCTGCACAGTATTTCATATTCCTGCATTGCTTGGGAGTCTTCCTATGGAACAAAGTTGGGAAGGCTTGTTTGCAGCCTATTATAAAAAAATGATGTCGCCCAGCTGTCTGGTACCTTAGCTGCAATTTAAACTCAGTGGACGTGTAGACTATTCCTTAGCTGCTTACATCACCCTCAGGCGGTATGAGGGACTTAGAGAATCAACATTGAGATGAAGCTCAGGCCTCTTTTTCTCTTATGATTAATAAATGTGTCTCTGAGCTATGATTCTTTTGTCATCTGACAGCAGCCATGAAAATGCAATAGGCTAAACTGTTAGCTTTCAAATAAGGTAGAAATCAAAACTTAAATTGTTCTTGATACAAAGTAGAAAGTTTATAAGTAAGATTAATCAGAATTATTAAATGTATTTTTTAACATTAGTGTTCAAAGTTAGGGGGGAAAACGATGACCTTGCTGAAACTATCATGAATGTATTTGCATATTTACTTGTCTTGATTGTTGCGTATTCTTTTTTTATTATTATTGAACTATTCTTCTCTTTTCGATTGCGGTCAAGGAGCTCCCTTTAGCATTACCTTTGTTCGTAAAATAAAATTCAGAAGTGTCTGATTAACGAGCATATTAGACAGACCTCCCACAAAGTCTCTATACAGGCTAAGTATATGGGTATTAACTCATTTAGGGATCAGGAAGACCAGCAGATGAGACTTGTTGAGTAACAAAATTTCAAGTTTGGAATGGAAGGAGGATTCCAAATTTTATATAATTTCTGTTTTTCGTATTTTTTCTTATTTTCATTCTTGTGGGCTCATCCCCTCAGTGCAGAAACATGATACTTGTTTTGATTTAAAAGTTGGTAAAACAAAGGCATGCAGATAATATTGGTCAGCACTCATCTAAGTAATTTCAGTATACATGGAGAGAGAAAGATTCTCCTGCATTACTGGTAAATTTTGGCATTTAAAATGTTTTAATGTATTACCAAGGATGTTGAAGTTGACCAGTAAACAATATGTTCTTAGAAGAACAACGTTGCATAACAGTTGCATCACTGGTTGAAGTGATATTTGTTACCCACTGGTCACAATGTATATATTCATCGGAATTGTGAATGTAAGATTCAGCTTCAAATAAACATGACTAGTTTGTATTTAGGAAATCTTCTGCAAAAGTAGATAGGTAGGTAGATAGGTAGATAGACAATAGATAGATAGAAAAATAGATTTTAAAAAAACATTCCACTATCAAGTGAATTCTGACTCATAGTAACCCCAGAGGACAGAGTAGAACTGCCCCACAGAGTTTCCAAAGAGCACCTGGAGAATCTGAACTGCCGATAACACTTAACCACTATACCACCAGGATTTCTGCTAAATAAATATACATGGGAAAAAAAATTTTAGAAAAATAAATAAATAGCTTAGAATTCAGGAAAGGATATGGAGCAACGCGAACTCTCAACCATTGTTGGTAGGGATGTACAATAGCACAGTCACTTTGAGAAAACTTTCCAGCGGCTAGCTAGAAAGCAAAATATAGGCTTACCATAGAATTCCTATGGCATTTAGCTATAGGATACACAAACTGTGATACATCCACATAATGAGGCATTTCATCAAACTCTGTGTATTTTACGGACAATTCTTCTGTAAACTTGAAACCGAAGAGTGATCAAAACACAGGAACAATAAGTCGATGTTTGGAAGCAACGAACGGCTGTGGGTGTGTTTCTGATGACTGCAGCACTTACCTGAGAACAGGCCCTTGGAGGCCCTCTGCCCCTGAAACTGGGATAGAGAACTGGGCAACAGTCATTCGTTCAAGAATCAGAGGACCGAGGTTTGTGTGACTGTACAAGGCAGAAATAAATGTATTTCCAAAGTTTTCTTGGTGTTTGTTTCTGAAATAATACTTCACAGCAACTACGTATGGTGTTCTATACTGACACTGCAGACCTTCTTTTAGCTCTAGTTATTTTTTAGTAGTTTAGAGAAAAAATCAAATAGATGAGGAAAATAAACACCATTTTTGTTAAAACTAATGTTACTGTAATTAAGCATTATAGGTTTTTAAACTCCTGGAAGTCTGCCTTCCTAAACTCATAACCCGCTATGTATCATGCAGCACGGAATAAATTCAATTCCACAAGCTATACAGTGCATTCTGCAGCTACCATTCAAATAAAAACATCTGACTTCCATATGCAGGCTTGATTTTAACCCGTGTGCTAGAAAATTGGAGGAGAGGTAAGCGTGTCCTTGTGTTAACGCTGTGCTCCAAAAACACAATTGATCTTAATGTGGAAATAGTTTAAGAACGCTTTAATATATGGAGAAATGCAATGCTGTGTGTAGTTTATGTCCCACTGCATCACATATGGAAAGCCTGGTGACATAGCAGTTAAGAGCTACACTTACTAACCAAAAAGTTGGCAGTTTGAATCTACCAGGCACTCCTTGGGAACTCCATGGGGCAGTTCTACTCTGTCTTACAGGGTCAGTATGTATGAGTGGGAATTGGCTTCATGGCAGTGGGTTTGGTTTGATTTTATATCCCACGCAATTTTTTACTCTTCTACGTCAAAACAGTCTCGGCATGGAGGAAAGCCATTGTCAAGGCAATTGAGTGGAAAGACATAACATTTTGAACAAATGCTGAATCTAGTTAGGTACTTCATAGTGTACAAACAAATAACTCAAAATGGGCCACTGATCTCAGTGTAAGAATTGAAACCAGAATCTTTCAAAAATAAAATATGGAAGAAAATCTGTATGAACTGTGGTTAGATAAGGAGTATTTTGACCTGATACTAAAAGTTTGACCAGTTACAGAATAACAGATAAATTGAAACTTATCAAAATCTTAATAAGTCATACTTCAAAAGACACCATTAAGAAAATGAAAATATAAGTGACAGAAAATGTATGGGACCAAAATTTCATTTTTTGTTATCTTCAGATTTGCAGATATTTTTAAATTAGACATCTGATGAATGATTTACATCAAGAATATGTAAAACCATAAACCCACTGCCTGTCAAGTCAATTTCCAACTCATAGCCATCGTACATGTAAAGAATGCTTAAAATTTGCCTGAGTCATTTGGTACTTCTCTAACAGAAGTACTGCAAGTGGATGACTTTAACAAAGAGAAATTCATTTCCTCACAGTAAAGCAGGCTAAGAGTCCAAATTCAGGGAAGCAGCTTCAGGGGAAGGCTTTCTCTGGGGAAGGTCCTCGTTGCCAGTCTTTCCCCGGCTGGCATCAGCTTCTGAGGTCCAAGGACCATGGGTCTAAAGGACATGATCTGCTCCCAGCACTGCTTTCTTGGTAGTAGGAAGTCTCCAACTCTCTGCTCGCTTCCCTTTTCTTTAAATCCCAAGAGATTGCCTCAAGGCACAACACATTCTTCCACTTTGAGTTCTGCCCCACCAGGGCAATCACAGCCCATCTTCCTTCATTAAGAACATCACACAGGCAAAGTATACAGTGTATAGAAACATCACCTAGTACCCAGAATCACAACCTAGCCAAATAGATGAACATATTTTGGGGCAGAATCAGTTTAGTCCATGACAAAATTCAATAATGAAAAGATTACAAATACAATTTTTTTAAATGGATGAAAAAGACATGAATAATCCTTAAATACATACTGTTAAGTGGGACAGGAGGAAAAAAAAAAAAGGCTGAACAATCTATATCCTATATGATGCTAACTATGTGATATTCTGGAATAGCAAAAACTGTAGAAATAATGGAAAACCCTGGTGGTGTAGTGGTTAAGTGCTACAGCTGCTAACTGAAAGGGTCAGTGGTTCAAATTTACCACACACTCTTTGGAAACTCTACGGGGTAGTTCTACCCTGTCTTATAGGGTAGCTATGAATTGAAGTTGACTAGATAACGATGGGTTTTATAGAGACAATAACAATATCAGGGGTGCCAGGAGTTCAGGAAGAGGAAACAAGGACTAGAAAGAGGGCTCAGAGCATTTCAAGAGAAGTGAAACTATTCTGTATGATTCTGTGAGTGTTTGATACTATGCATTATCAAAACCTGCTGGACTATACAGCACGGACTGTGAATTTCAGTGCAAATTTTAGACTTTAGTTAGCAATAGTGTCAAACTAGGCTGATGAGTCTCAACAAATAAACTGCAAAAATGTAAACAATTAATAATAGGAGAAAAATGTGAAGAAGGAGAGGATACATCACACACTTCATGATTTTTTGGTAAAACTAAAATAGATCTCAAATAAAGTCCATCTAAAAATAAGATAATAAGTTGTAGTCAATGGCTTGCATAGGCACTTCACTAGGTAAGATAAATGAAGACTAGATAATTACAAGAAACTAAGTATTTCAAAATGAGGTCTTGGTGATTCAGTGATGGAAATTCTTGCCTTATGTGTGGGACTGAATCACAACCAGTGTACTTCACGGGCTGTGGTGAGTACTGTGCTGGTACATTGGTGGTGTAATTAAAAGCTCAGGCTGCTAACCCAAATGCCATGTGTTCAGATCAATCAGCCACTTCTTCTTGGGAGCTCTATAGGGCAGTTCTATTTTGCCCTGTGGGGTTGCTATGAGTCGGAATCAACTGAAGGGAAAGGGGGGAATAATGCAGAACAGATTTCCCAAAGATAGTAATCTAAGACGGACTGGAAGTAAAGGCCTAGTGGTCTACTTCCAAAAATCCGCCAGTGAAAATCCTCTGGATCACAAGAGTCTGATTCACAATGGATCATGGAAATGACCCAGGGCTGGGTAGCATTGTCTTTCATTGTTCGTCAGATCACCGTGAGTCAGGGTAAAACTCAGTGTCTGCCAAAAACAGCAAAATGGCTCTAGCAAGAAAAGACCAACAGTAACAAGTGCTGATGAGACTATAAAGTAACAAATACATTACTGATAACAATGTAAAATTCTGTAACTGCTTTTGAAACTTAACAGGTACTAAAAATAGCTAAATCTACACCTACCATAAGACTCAAAAATTTTAATTTTACTAATTTATCCAATAAAAATTGAAATCTACAGCCACTTAAAGATTTGTACACAAATGTTCATAGTGGTGGAATTCACAACAGCCAAAAAATAAAGTGGAAAAAATAAAAACATCTATTACCTGGACCGGCTAAATGAAGAGATAAATTTATACAATGAACTAGTATGTAATAATAAGAAGAACATACTGTTGACACATATTGTTGACATGAATGGATCTCAAAAACCTTATGTTTAGAAGAACATCAGATAAAAATTACCACAGTATGATTCCAGTTATATTAACTGTGCAGAAAAGGCATATCTATAGAAAATCTTATTAGTGATTTCTAGGAGTCAGGAGATTGGCACAGGAGTGTGAACTGAGCACAGTAAAGAATGAGTGTTTTGTAAGTGTTTCTGACTTCTTTCCTTGACATTTTTGATATTCATCAATCTTGTAGCATGTATCAATGGTGAGTTTACTTTGATTGCTGAGTAGCTTTCAATGGTATAAATACAGTACAATTTGTTTATTCCTCCTCTCGTAAATTGACATTTTCTCTATTAACAATTTTAGATCATTATAAATAAGGCTGCTATGAATACTCTGAGGCCAATTTATTATCAAATACATATTTGTATTTCTCTTATATTAATTACTATATGTGTGCTATTTGGGTGTCATCAGGTTCCTGTTGTTGTTAGACATCACCAAGTCGGTTCTGACTGACGGCAATCCCAGCTACCGGAGAGTTAGATGCTGTCCTGTCCTGTACCATCCTCAAAGGCATTGTTAGGCTGGATGGAGCCACTGTGTCAACCTAACTCGTTAAAGAAATTCCTCTTCTTCAGCGGTCTTTTACTTTACCAAGCGTAATGTTCTTTCCCAGGAACTGGTTCTTCTATACACATGTTCATTCTCTAATGAGCATCCTAGCTGTACTTTTTCCAAGACTGATTTGTTAGTTCTTCTGGTAGTCTATGGTATGTTCAATATTCTTCACTGATGCTGTAACTCAAAGGCACTGTTCTTCTTTGGCCTTCCTTAGTCATTGTCCAGTTTTCCCATGCATATAAGGCAATTGAAGATAACATGACTTGAGTCAGGCACGCCTTAGTCCTTACAATGTCATCTTCACTTTTTAACACTTTAAAAAGGTCCTTTGCAGCAATGTGTTGTTGGATTTCTTGACTGATATTTCCGGCTATTGATTGTGAGTGCAAGTAAAATGAAATTCTTGACAACTTCAATCTTTTCTCCATTAACCATGACTTTGCTTATTGGTTCAATTCTGAGGATTTTTGTTTTTTTTTTTAGGAAAATTAAGCCATTGAACTTAATTGTTGTAAGTGCTACATACCTCACTGTTGAATATCACTACAGTTACCTTCAAAGTAACCCCCTTGTGAAGTTGTGCACTCACTCCAGCACCTAGTCCACCCTTCAAAGCAACTATGGAACTCTTTCTGGATTGGCCATTGCCTACAGAAGCAAGGCAACAAGTTTGAGAACTTAACTGTATTGTTGACCTTGAAGGAGTTTTCAGCCAGTAAACGAATAACTGTATTTCAATATTCTCCCCACTCACCTGATCTGATGCCCATTGACTGTTTTCTTCACTGGAAGATAAAAGAAATATTGAAAGGAAGACATTTGGATGGCATTTGGGACATCAAGGGTAGTGTGAGGGCAACTCTGAGGGCCATTCCAGAAAATGAGTTTCAAAATTGCTTTGAAGGGTGGACTAGGCACTGGGGTAGGTACATAGCTTCACAATGGCTGTTGAAGGTTACCGTATTGATATTCACCAGTGAAGTATGTAGCACTTTTTCTAGGATGAGTTCTCAGACATTGTCAGTCCTTCTACATTGATTTTGGAGAAATGGAATCTACAAAGAGTCGCACTATGAGGACCTTTCTCGCTACATCCACCAAAGTTTCAAGACATCTTCAGTGAGGTCAAGTTAATTAGTGATATTGAAAAACACAATTTTTTTTGCATTCGTAATCAATGAAATGAACATTTCCCTATTAATACAGCAATGAGGCATTCACACTTTTTCTAGGATGAGTTCCCACACTTCATCAGCAATGCTCATTTGTTGAGGTTAATTCATATTGAAGGCTGTCATCTTAGATCTTCACCAGCAGGGCTTCAAGTCTTTTCATCAGGTAAGTGTTTGTATCTGAGATCAAAGAAAGAAAGGAGCCCTGGGGGTCCAGTGGTTAAAGGGCTTGGTTGCTAAATGAAAACTCAGAAGTTGGAACCCATCAGCTGCTCATCAGGAAAAGGACTTGGAAATCTGCTTCTGCAAGATTTACAGGGCTGGAAACCATATGGTGCAGCTCTTTTCTTTCCTGTATTATCACTATGAGTTAAAATATGCTAGATAGCAGTTGTCTTGGTTTGGTTCTTAAAAGAAAAGTTAGACAGTTCTAGTGGTCAAGTGTAATCAATAGTGTTAAATAACCAAATTTAAAAAAAAGTATTAATATAACAAAATACTCAAATAAATGCCTAAGACATATTTCTGTGAGAATATGAGGCATGATTAAAATAACACACTTGAATTTTTCCAGTGTGTTAAAATAAAATTCAAATGAAATGATTTCCAGACTTTTAATTATGTTTCTATTCATGTGGTACACAATATCTGGGTCATATTGGACAAAATTTGTGAAGAAAAAATGTTTATGGCCAATACTGATTTAAAAAAATCATTTAGATATTGGTTATTTCATTAGTTAGATGAATAACAAACAGGTTGAAAGTATTTTCATTTTTCTGAGATAGTATCTTTAAAATAGAGTGACACAGTATTAGCAATTTTTGCTAAATGAATTTTCTGTCTTTAATATTTAACCTATTATTTAATACAGCTTAGTAATAAAATCAAGAATCATAAGAGTGAAACAGTAGAGCCTTGCATTTTTCTCCCTAAAATAAGATTATAAAATTATTAATAAACAGAAGTACAGAATGATTTTTTTTAAGCACACCACTAAATAAGACATGAAAGAAAAACAAAGTTTGCAGCTTAAATATGGTAATAGCAATGTCAACATAAACAATGAATCCCTTATTGCAACAAAAGAGCCATTTTACATTGGTTAATAATGTACAGGGAATCCTGATGGCATAGTGGCTAAGTGCTAGAGCTGATAACCAGGTCAGAAGTTCAAATTCACCAGGCTCTCCTTGGAAATTCTATAGGGAAGTTCTACTCTGTCTGTAGGGTTGCTATGAGTCATAAATGATTCACTGGCAGTGGGTTTAGTTTTAATAAGGTAATAGTAATATTAAGAACAGGAAAGGTGAAATTAATATCAATTATAGTATGCAAAAATTAAAACAAATTTTACTTTTTGGTATTTATCATTGAATTAGTGTAGGAAATTAGTTGGCTCTGGAATTTTAACCTCACATTAAGATATGTACATTCTTTAAACACATTCACTATGGCCATGCTCTGTTCATAAAACTACACCAGATCTCTATTTTGATGGCACACCTCACACATTATTTGCAATTATATGCAAAAATAGTTAATATTTTGAGAAAATATTTCTGGTATTTTAAATTGATAATAGATTTAGATTATATTCAACATAGGCGCTAAACATCTTGTTAATAAATTCATGTCACTCAACAGCACTGTTTTTTTTTGGATTTAATTGTATACTACTGAAATCATTGTTTACAGAGGTGTAATTGAATGAAATAGCTTGTTTATACCTAAACTGTTGTTTTTGGTAGGTGTGGTTCGTCAGAGTCATAGAAACGCTTTGTACTGTAGTGTCAATCCATCTCATCTAGGGTCTTCCTCTTTTTCACTGACCCTCTACTATTCCAAGCATCATGTCCTTCTCCAAAGATGGTTCATCAGATAACATGTCCCAAATAAATGAGATGAAGTCTCACCACTGTAGCTTTCAAGAAACACTCTGGCTCTGTTTCTTCCAAGACAGACTGTTTTCCTTCTCTGGCAGTCCATGGTAAATCCAGTATTCTTGGTCAACCCAAAAACTTAAAAGTTTTAGTTCTTTTCTTGTCTTTCTCATTCAATGTTCAGCTTTTGCATGAACATGGAGCACACAGCTTAGTCTTCAAAGTAATATCTTTTCTTTATAACTCTTTAAAGAGATCTTTTTCAGAAGATTTGCCCAAAGCAATGCCTTATTTTGTTTCCTGACTGATGTTTCTATGGGTGTTGATTGTGGACCCAAGTCAAATGAAATCCTTGATAATTTCAATTTTTTCTCCATTTAGCGTGATGTTGCTTATTGATCCAGTTGTAATAAATTCTGTTTTCTTCATGTTAAAGTGCCATCCATACTAAAGACTGTAGTCTTAAATCTTCGTCTTTACTTTCAGCAAGTGATGTTATGTTATCTGCATATCACAGGTTACTAAGGAGTTCTACAAATCCCAGTGCTGTGTTTTTCTTCATGCAGTGTAGCTTTTTGGGTTATTTGCTCAGCCTACAGACTATGCAGCATGAAAGAATACAACCTTGATGGATACATTTTCTAATTTTTAAACCAGAAAATATCTCCTTATTCTGTGCGAAGAACTCCCTTTTGGTCTGTGTAAGGGCTTCTTGCAGGCATGATCAACTATTCTGGAATTCTCATTCTTCTCTGTGCTATCTGTAACTTGTGATGATACACACATTCAAATGCCACTGCAGAGTAAATAAAACACAGATAAATATCTTCCTAGTAGTATCTTTTATCATCCAAGAACAGTCTGACATCAGTAATAATATCCGTCCTTTTAGATCCCCTTCTGAACTTGATTTCTGGCAGCTCTTTGTTGGTATATTGCTACAACCACTTTTGAATTATCTTCAGTAAGTTTACTTGTATGTAATGTCAGTGATATTGTTCAATACTTTCTGCATATTGTATCATATTTCTTTGCAATGATCACAATTACAGATCCAGCCAATTGGCCAGATAGCTGTCTTCTGAATTTCTTGGTGTAGATGAGTCAGCACATTCAGTGCTGCATGCATGCATTGAAACGTCTTAGTCGGTATTCCATCAATTCATGGATCTTTGTTATTCACATATGTATTCAGTGATATTTAGACTTCTTCCATCAGTACCATCAGTTTTTGAGCATATGCTACCTACTGAAATGGGTGATATCAGCCAATTTTTTTTTTAGTGTGGTGACTGCGTACTCCATCCATATTCTTTTGAGACTACCTTTATTATTTAATATTTTCCCCAAGGAATTCAATATTGTAACTCAGCCAGCCAAGCCAAGTGCCGTAGAGTTGGATCAACTCAAGATGATATTTGTCTTCAGTTGAGATATGTCAAGCCTGTCCTTCCTTTGGTTTTTTACCTCCAAGTCTTTGAAGACTTCATTATAATATTTTATTTTGTATCACTGATCTTCTGTGGGGATGTGTATGTTTGAAAAGAATGTGAAATCCTGCTTACCCTAACCTTACCTGTGTTTAGATAGGGACCTGCCTTGAGAACGGAAAAAGCCTGGCAAAAACCTTTGAGACAAGCTTTGTCTAGGTGAACTGGAAAACCAGCACAAGCTGAAAACAGCATTTACTGAGACTAGTTCAAAGACTTTCCCTTCCCCGGTCCCTGGAAAGGCCTGTTCTTCTTTTGAAGTAATGAACACTGATAAGATGCCTTGCCTCACTTTCCTAGCAGAAAGCTTGTTTACTTTGCTCAATCAAGAGCTGGTGGGTTAAACAAACTGGTGTCAGTCTCTACTCACAAGAGACTGTCCCTTTTTTGCCCACAGCAAACTGAAAGTTTGTTGTCAGTGTGATTTTTCAACCTCAGCCTCTGATACGCATCACACCCTTAAGTGGTGTCCCGTTTCACACCCGTAAACGGTGCCCCGTGTTAATCACACCAACGGCTGGTGTCCAGTGTGCATCGCACCATCAATCTTCCTTTGAATTCTTCTGTTCATAGATTTTATTTCGTCATATCTTCTATTCACTCTACATTCAAGAGAAAGTTTCTGAGTTTCCTCAAACATCTATTTTGGCCTCTTTATCTTCCTCTCTTTGTAGCAACTTTTGTTTTCTTCAAGTGTGTAGCCTTTACATAATTCTGCAATTCATCTGGTCTTAGCTTATCAGTGGTCAGTGCATCAGCTCTGTTTTTGAAATGGTCTCCAATTTCAGTTGGGATATACTCAAAATCATGACATCAAGAAATAATCAAACTTGGCAGGACTAAAGAGAAGCCAGCCAAAGCCAGCCAAGTGCCGTCGAGGCAGACAATTTTAAAAGTGACAAAATAATCTACAGAAGAGAGTCAAAACTTGGACTGAGTAGCAGAAACTGTGCAGGCAACAAGGCAATAGGATGACATGTACAAAGTCTGGAAGGAAAAATAAAGACCAACCAAGAATTATATACCCAGTAAATCTGTCTCTCAAATCTAACAACTAAATTAGGACATTTCCAGATAAAAAGAAATTTACGGAGTTTGCAAAAATAAAACCAAAATTATAAGAAATACTAAAGGAAGTCTTTCTGTTAGAAAATCAGTAACAGCGGAAAACAACCCAAGACTAGAACATAGAATAGTTCAAGTGAATATCAACCCAGACGAGGAAATCACAAAAATAAATTAAGGACGGAATGCTGAAAATAGGGAAACAGATATGCCAATAAGTAAAAGATGACAACATTCTAATAAAAAAAGAGAGAACGAAAAAGTGTAGTCATGAATCTTTCACATGGACATCAGATGAAGGAGATATAGAAAAAAAAAACGACTGGTTTAAATTAAAAAAAACAAGATGGTAAATACTATGGTGATCTTAAAAGGAAAATTATGTATCCATCTCTCTCATGAAATTATATGCAAAAATCTTCAACAAAACTTTAGTCAATAGAATTAAAAATACATACCAAAAAAACAACTCACCATGAGCCAGTGTGATTCATATCAGTTTTGCTGAGATGGTTCAATATGGGGGGGAGAAAATCAATTTAAGAAACTTAGTAAATAACAGATAAGAACCACTTGATTTTATTAATTGATCCAGAAAAGGCATTTGACAAAGTCCAACATTGATTCATGATAAATACTCTCAGGAATATAAGAACAGAAGGGAAATTCCTCAGCATATTAAAAACAATAGTGGACACCATCCTACATCAAGAGATTCTGAAGTATTCCTCTTGAGAAAGTGAACCAGATAAAAATGTGAACCAGACAAGGATGAACCAATGTGAACCGTACAAGGTGTTTCTATTCTTTATCACCACTTTTATTGAACATTGTACTGGAGGTTCTAGCAGAGCAGTCAGGCTAGAAAAAGAAATCAAGGGCACCCACGTTGTTAAGGAAGAATAAATTATCTCTATTTTTAGATGAAAACTCTAACAAACAGTGAGAGAGAGACAGAGAGAAGAAAAACTACTGGAACTAATAGAGAGTTCAACAAAAGACACAATTTAAGCATACAAAAATCGGTTAGGTCACTTTACAGCCACAAAGAGAAAATCAATGAAAAAATCACCAAATCTGTACCATTTACAATAGCCCCCAAGAAGATAAAATACTTAGAGGTACATCTAACCAGAGATGCAGAAGACCTACACAAAGAAAGATACAAGATACTACTGCAAGAAACCAAAAGAGACCTACCTACAAGGGAAGTGGAAAAACTTCCCTTGCTCACGGATGTAAAGACTGAACGTTATTAAATTCTCTGTTCTGCACAAAGAAATATACAGAGTCGATGCAATCCTGATACAAATTCCAATGGCTTTTTCTGAAAATTGAGATGGAGGAACAAATCACTAACTTTGTAGGGAAAGGGAAGAAGCCCCAGATAAGGAAAGCCTTCCTGAAGAAGAACAAAATGAGAGACCTCATACCACCTAACTTAAGAGCCTATTACATTGCAAAGGTAATAAAAACAGTCTGGTACTGGTACAACACTACACAGAAAGATCAATGGAACAGAATCAAGAACTTTATATAAAAATCTTTCATATTTGACAAAGATCAAACATCCATAAATTGGGGGTAAGGTAGTCTCTTTAACAAATGATGCGGTATTGGTCCTTCTGCAAAAAAACAAAATAGAGAAAGAAACATATCTATCACACGCACAAAAATTAACTCAAAATTAACTAAATATTAAATCTAAAACAATAAAGATAAAGCAAGAAAAATAGGTACAATACTGGGAGCCATTATACATGATACAAGCAGAATATAAAACATTACTAATAATGTACAAACACTAGAAGAGAATACAGATAAATGGGAACTACTAAAAATCAAATACAGTAGTCCAAACACCCTGCCAAAAGAGTAAAAAGACAATGTACAGATTGGGAAAAATTTTTCTCTGTGACAAATCCAGTTAGTGTCTAATCTACAAGATTGCAAAACTTCGACAAGAAAAAGGCAAATAACCCAGTTTAAAAAAGGGCCAAAGTTATGAACAGGAACGTCATCAAAGAAGACATCCAAGATGGTAGTGGATTCGTGGGAAATGCTCACGACGAGTAGCCATTAGAGATATGCAAATCAAAAACATAATGACTTACCACCTCATCCCAACAAGGATTGCACTAGATGAAAAAAAAACACAAAATAATAAAGTTGGAGAGACTGGAGCACTTATACTCTGCTGGTGGGAACATAAAATTTCACAGTCAGTTTGGAAACTGATTTGGAGCTTTCTTTAACAGCTAGAAACAAAAATATCATGTAATCCAGCAATCCCATTTCTCTGAACAGAGCTTATCTACAGAAGTAGATACGTGCACACCAGTGTTCATCAGCAGAACTGCCCATAACAGCAAAAAAGTGGAATCAATTTAGGTGTCCATCAACTGATTAATGACTAACAGACTATGGCATATTCACACAATGGGATGCTATGCAATGATAAAGAGCAGTGATGAATTTGAGAAACACTTCATAACAAGGAGTAATATGGAAGGCACTATGTTAAGTGAAATTATTCAGTTGTAAAGGTTTAAATATTATACCACTATTACAGGCACTCAAGGAAAGCTTTAAACACAGAAGGGAACAGTCTCCGATAGTTACAGTGGTGGGGAGAGAAAAGGATGTTCACTAACTGGATGGTAGACGACAACTATTTTAGATGAGGGGAGGCACAGCACACGGTAGAGGAGTAGTCAGTGTAAATGGGCTGGACCAAAAGATAGGAAGTATTCTAAATGCAACTACAAACTCTGAGGAACAGAGTAGCAGGATAGAGGTCTGGGAACCATGGCTTCAGGGATCTTTTAGGTCAACTGGCATAACAAACTTTATTAAGAAAATGTCCTGCATCCTCCTTTGGTGAGAATGCCTGGGGTCTTAAAAGCTAGCAAGCCACCCTTTAATGAGCATCAGTTGTTCCCAACCCACTTGGAGCAAAGGAGAATGAAGAGAGCCGAAGACCGAAGTTAAATATGAGCCAAAGATGTAGAAAGAACCACATAAACCAGAGACTACATCAACACAGTATCAGAAAAGACACGTGGTGCCTGTTTAAAACCAGTGACTGCTGTGACAGAGAACACAACAAAAAGTCTCCTATATGGAATGAGAAAAATGTGAGGTGCAGAATTTAAACTGTAGTAAAAAGATCAGACTTGATACTCTGAAAGCCTGGAAGGTCCCCAAAAGACATGGCCCTCAGACTGTCAGTTAGTCTAGAACTGAAAACATGCCCAAAGTCAACTCTGCATACAAAGATTTTACTGGACTGTAAGTCATAAAGCTATACTTGTGAAGAGTGTGTTTCTTGCCTTAAGCAGACAGAACAGACTAGGCAGCTGCTGTCCAAAGGTGAGATGAGAAGGCAGAGGGGACAGGAGCTGTTTGAAAGGACATGTGAAACGCCAGGATGAGAGGAGGAGTGTGCTGTCATTGTTTGGGGAGAACTACTATGGTCACGTATCACAGTGTAAATTTTTGTTTGAGAAACTGAATCGAACTGTACACTTGAAAGCACAGAGGAAGAATGGACTCAGCGAGCAATAATAACTGACATCAGCCATGAGCAAGCAGCCAGTGGTGCTGGATAGCACTGGCTCGTAAGTATTCAGTACAGCCAGAAAAATACTACTCTATGTAGACACAGTCCCGTAATAATTTGGAATGATGATTGGATTCACTGATGAATCTTAAAAATCCATGAGGTGGAAACTATTTTTAGCACCTCACTAAATACTCTTGGCAAAATGTCATAGGAACGGTACATTTGATAGCATTAAAATTTAAGGGCTTGGTGACACAGGAAAATAACTCTCCAAGTGCTGTTTTAATTTTTGTTAATGATCTACTATGACGAAAACATCGTGATTCATTTTTGGATCCATTTTTCTTCACCTCAGACTTTTAGAGATAACTCACTGGAAATAATAAATAACAAATATGTGTGTGGGGGTGCTTGCAGGGGTGGGAGAGAGAGAGAATTTACAACAAAAGGGAAATACTAGCTGCACTCTAACAACAGATTTTTTTTCCATTGCTGTAATATTGGCATATTGAACAGCACATTTAGAACAAGATACCGAAAAGTAAAGCAAGAGTGTTTTCAATTTAGACTTAAACATGAATGAACATGAAAAGAATTCACGTGGGGGTCTTGGTGGTTCAGTGGTTAAAGCACTTGACTGTGAACCTTGGTCAGTGGTTCAAATCAGCCACTCCACAAGAGAAAGATGTGGCAGTCAGCTTCCATAAAGATTACAGCCTTGGAAACCTATGGGGCTGTGCTAGGCCATTATATAGGGCTGCTATGAGTCACACTCATCTTGATGGCTATGGCTTTAGAGATGAAAAGGGTTTTTAACAAACCTTCAAAAAAGTTTAGAAACGTTTTGCTGATTTATATACAATAATGGTGTGACAATGTAAAAACATCAGATTTTTATTCTCACCTTTCATTTGAAAAGATATGATTTAAAACCATAATATTAATATATCAGAATGCTACATACCAGCAATCATATTTTAAAATATTTCAAATCAGGTTTGAAGTGAAAGAAGTTGGTTTATGCTACTCTGGCTCTGGTAGTCATTAAGTTGTAAATCATACTAAAAAAAAAACTGTGTAGCTAATCCATAATGCTCCTATTCACAAAGAGCAAATAAATCCAGATAATCATCAAAAGAATTCAGGGAGCATGTGTATGAAAATGCAAAGCTGACTTGAATATGTTAACATAAATAATATGGGGACTCTGCCATTGAGAATCAAGCAGATTTTATAGGTATGTGTATTTTAAGGCCTTTATAAACAGAAATTTGTGCTAAGACATTTTTGCATTTTTGACAGTCAAATATGTTAAGCCTTTCTTAATATGTTGATTTTACTATTCATCTTAAAATTATAGAAAACTTTAAAACTATTTAATTTATTATAATTTATTACATTTGAAAAATTAAATACTCAGTTTCATAATTTATGCTAAATTTTCCTTATTTGATATTAATTTTTCACAAATGTTTGCTAAATAAGTTTGCTTAATTGATCCTGGGAAGAGGATCAATAATAGTTAATAATATTTTCAGACATGAAATAATAGCTATGCTAGAACCATGAGATGCAGCTTTGCACAAAATCGCTTTATCAGTATATACTGTAAATTGAATGGCGTCTCCGCCAAATACATGTTGTAAACCCTAACCTCTGTGACTGTGTTTATAATCCCATTGGGGAATGCATCTCCATTTTTGTGTTACTGAGACAAGGTTAGTAGAAAGTGTTTTGAGTCAATCTCCCTTGTGACGTAAAAAGATGAGACACAAACTGACAAGCAGAAATGAGGGAAGATTCATGGTAGAGCAAATGGAGATCTCCAAAGATTCAGGAAACAGAAGCTGAAAAGACAAGGATCCTCCCCCTGAACTGACAGAGAAAGCCTTCCCCTTGGGCTAGCACACTGAATTCAGAGATGTAGTCTCCTAAAAATTGAAAAAAATCAATTTATGAAAGCCATCTGCTTGTGTTATTGATGTTACAGTAGCATTGGATAACTAAGCCAGTCTCATGAACTGAATTGTATCCCCCCAAAATATCTGTCAACTTGGCTGGGTCATGATTCCCAATAGGGCATGATTGTCTGCCATTTTGTCATCGGATATGATTTCCCTATATGTTATAAATCCTTGATGTAATGAGATAGATTAGTGGCAGCTGTATTGATGAGGTCTACAAGATTAATTAGTGTTTTAATCCAATCTCTTTTGAGATGTGACAGAGAGAAGCAAGCAGAGAGACGTGAGAGACCTCATGGAAGCAAGAAAGCAGTGCTGGGGGAAATGCCTTTGGACCTGAGATTCCTTGTGCTGAGATGCTCCAAGACCAAGAGAAGACCTATTATAAGGACTGTTCTCCAGAGCCAGCAGAGACAAAGCCTTTCCTCGGTGCTGGTATCCTGAGTGTGGACTTAAAGTCTACTGGACCAGAAAAGAATAAACTTTGTTGGAGCTGTTCACTTGTGGTATTTCTGTTACAGCAGTGCTGGATGACTAACACAGACAACATCTTTCCAGCTCTTTTCACCTGTCACATGTGGCAACACATTATATCTAGACTTTTATCACTTTTAGTTCTAAATCATCAATGGCTGTTAATTGTTTAACAGCTTCTTTGGACTACTACTTCAAATAGCTCAGAGTTTGAGCATGATTTCAATTTCCTATCCTAAAATAAATTTCCATTATATCAAAGTAATGAGTCAATAGACACAGAATAACTCCAGCTAATTATTTTTATTTGTTTATTTATTTTAATTTGGGGATGAGAAATATCCAGGGCTATTTAATGTCAGGGAAAGAGACATGATCTAACTTACTGAAGCCTCCTGTCCTTTAATCTAGTTTTAACAATGATCCCCTCCTTCCTAGGGAATGTGTATGTCATAGGACTTATCCACCATTGAATCCTACCAACAAAATGTGTCAACAATTTGTCCTACAATTACTCCTTTAGTCGTTGTGGCTTTTTCATTATTCATGAAAGCAGTCAGTTATCCTCACCTGTGTGTTTTCGATCCATGACGTAACTCCACAGTCAACTAATATTCCTGATCTTGGCCAGACTCTGTGATGGCCATCAGTTGTAAAATACATGTACACTGATTTTTTTTTTTAATTGTGCATTAAGTAAAAGTTTACAATTTCAATCAGTTTGTCACACAAAAACTTAAACACATATTGTTGTGTGATCCTAGTGCACTCCCCTCACTGTGACAGTACACTGTGAAGGTTACATTGTGGGTCAAGTTTTGGCCATTGTGCAAGGTTGTGGTGACCCTCTAGATGGAATGTGCTAAGTGGTACTGATGGACATGGGGCCTGTGGTGGCTGTCCCACCTCCTCAGCCTTCCTCTCTCTAACTTCTGTGTCCTACCTCCTTCCTGCTCACCTAGTCAAAATTTTTTACTTCTCATGAATCCAACAACAGCCTCACTCTTGTCTTCTGACATCCGGTTTCTGATATATGAGCTAGCAGCCTACTTGTTTATCTTGGGCCTCCAGCCACTGCTGCTATGTGAACCAGGAGAAACCTTGCAGTCTTGCCACTTTGGGAGTCCAGTCTTCACAGCCTGTGAGCTGGAATGCTGTTCCCTGATTCGCTGATCTTGAGCTTGCCAGCTGTGTATTCTACCCTATCCCGTAGGATCACTATGAGTTAGAATCCACTTGAAGACAGTGGGTGTTTTTGTTTTGGCAGCTGTATGAAGGCTGTATACTGATTCAGGACTTAGGACATTTCAGCATCTACAATTCTGTGAGCTGTTTTCTCTCTCTAGGTATAGTTATACACTTGACAAGTTTTGCTTCTCTAGAGAACCCAGCCCAAGGATACTCATCCTCTCCACCCTTGACTTCCCGTGCTCATTCAACCAGCTCCTTTAGCTGTCTGCTTTATCATCTTGCCTCCAGACATTCAGTCTCATGTACTACTTAAACCAAAAAATACACTCTTCACCAGTGTCATTTTGTGTCTTACAGTCTAGTCAGTCTTCGTCTGAAGAGATGGCCTCAGAAATAATTTCAGTTCTGGGCTAACAGAGAATCTGATGGCCATGTCTTTTGGGGATCCTCTAGTCTGTTAGACTATCAAGTCTAGTCTTTTTTCTAAAGTTCAAATTCTGCATCCCACTCTGTCAGGGATTTTTGTTGTGTTTTATGCCAGGCAGTCATTAGCTGTAGCAGGCTTCTGGTCTTATACTGACATAGTCTCTGATTTATGTGGCTCTTTCTGTTTCTCGGACTCTTATTTTCCATGTGTCTTGTGTGTTCTTCATTCTCCTTTGCTCCAGGTGAGTCAAGAACAATTGATACTTCTTAGACTGTGGCTTGCTAGTTTTTAAAACTGCAGATGCCACTCAACAAAGTGGGATGCAAAACATTTTCTTAACAAAGTTTTTTTTATGCCAATTGACCTAGATATCCCCTGAAATCATCGTCCCCAGAACACCAACCCTGTTACTCTGTTCCTTTGATTGGGTTGGTAGCTGTAGAAAAATGTATAGCTAGATTTCTTCTTAAAACTAAAACCGATTTCTCCCTTAGGAATGCTGGTACATCTTTTTTTTTTTTTAAAGTAATCTCACTTCTGACTGGTACTCACAAAGATTTTTTGAGTTTGTCTTCCCTGGTTATTCTTGACCAATAATCAGACAGAGTAATGCCAATTTACTGAGAAAAGTAACTCAAACCTACAGATATCAAGGACAACTTGCCTTGAGACAAAGAATTTATGTCTTCTCCAGCCTTGCTTCTTTAGAAACTTGCATGCCTGCACCCTTTGCCTACCCTACTTCTCTTCCCTAAACACTTTTATAAAACTTGGCAGCCTGAACTGAGATATTAAGATGTTTTTTAGGATGCTAACAAACCCAGCTTCTTGGGTTGCTGGCAAGCTGAATACTGACAGCACTTTCAAAAATTCAGTCCGTATCTCTGCACAATCATCTGAGTAGTGACAGGCAGCATGGGTCTGCAACTGAGATTTTTTGAGTAACACCTGAGTATTGGGTTTATATTAGGAAATGTGTTAGCTTTTGGTTTAGCCCAGTTGTGTCGACTTCTCCTGTACTGCTTGTCGTCCTTGCCTCACCTAAAATGACCCCTATCTACTATACAGTTAGTGGAAATCCCTTTCCCTCTTTTCTCACCCTTGTAACCATCAGAATTATTTTCCTGTGTTTAAAGCTTTCCTTGTGTTCTTATAATAGCCATTTCTTACCATATTTGTCCTTTTGCAACAGACTGCCTTTCAGATTCCTCCATGTTTTGAAATGTTTCAGGTATTCATTGTTCTTTATCATTGCACAGTATTCCTCTGATACACTAATATTTGACTGCATAAAGTATACTTTCCTGAGTTTCTAAAATTGTCTATCACCAGGGATTCATTACCTTCATATTTATAATCAGTTATTCAATGTCGGGCTTCTTACCTAGGCTGTAAATACGAAGAAGAAAGAATGTCCTTAATCTTGTCCCATACTGCTTTGTCAGCAAATATTGTAATATGAGTATTCTGTAAACATTTGTTAACAGAATAAATCAACACTGAGAAAGAAATTCCAATAATAATCTATGTCTCTCTGTGCTTTTCTTCTCCATAGGGATGGCTGATACACGTAGCAACTGGTTGCTACTGTCATAAAATAGATTCATTACTAATGTCATAAAATAGGAACTAGAATAGACTCAGATCTTTTTATCATTTTTTTCAGCTACCACTAGACACAAATATAAAGTTAAAAGGTTAATTCCATATGACATGCTATTTGTCATCAAACTTAAATTCAAATTGGTAAAACATACATGAACTTATTCAGTTTTAACAGCAACCTTTATACTATAGATATTATCTATTTTGCTTTATCAAACAGTATTTAAATCTGTGACAATTTCATCGTGATTACCAAGGTTTTCTGTTTGGCCCATACAAACATTTCACTTTGCTTAGAATTCTTCACAAAACAAATTATACTTTCAGATCACTTGCAAATAAGGAGATAACTTTTTTCATGGCAGAAGTTTTAAGAAATTGATGCTAATTTGAATGAGTGTGAAGATTGTCACCATAGGAGACAATTCAAGTTTACGTATCTTATGTCCAGATGGCAACAGAAGTGGAAATAACACAACCATATCCAAAAATGTATTTTCCAATATTTCACAATCACAGTCTTTCCTGACATGTCGTATTTTGCAAGGGTTTATGGTTATCTGTGGAAGTCCTGGTGGTGTAGTGGTTACATGCTATGTCTGATAACCAAAAGGTTGGCATTTTGAATACCCCTGGCCCTCCTTGGGAACTCTCCAGAGCAACTCTACTCTTTTTTCTTTTATTTTTCTATAGTGTTGCTATGGGTCAGAATTGAGTTGATCCCAGTGGGTTTGATTTGGGGTATGCTCATGTGTGACAACAGCATGAATGAAGTCACTTCCTATTTATAGTGCATGAAGAATAAAAAGTCCTTTTCCCAAACGTATATCCTGCTATTACATTTTCTATTGAACTGGTGAAGGGAAGGACTCGTGCTGCTTTAGCAGAGTAAGCTGCATGTAGCGATCGCTGTCAGAGTGCCCTGAGTTCAAGCATTTGAGGGCATCTTTGTTCTTTGTAAAACTGGAGTATGTGCCACAATGGCCAGCATCAGAGGCTTGATCCTCATGTGGCCTAATTATCTGTGTACTGTTCCATCGCTTCCAGTAGTACAGTTAATTTCTCTTTAGGACGACTTTTTCTACACATTTTTTAAAAACTCTGTGTTATAGAAAGCTTTGGGAGTCAGGAGGAAGCTGTGGGTAGAATGAATTGCTGCTATATTCAAAGAAATATCATGGGAGTGTTATTATGCAATGACGGAAGGGAACGGCAGTATTTTCCTTCTTGATGCCATTGTAACATGCAAAGTTAGATATACATAAGTAAGCATTTCTACTGTGCTTCTGTCAATAGTATCAATATCTCTGGACTATCTACATACCAGTGCAACACAAGTGAAAGAATTAAAATGTTAACTCTCAAACGATACATCAGAGTTGGAATTTTTATTTATGTAGATATGAAGGTACGTTCATCACAAGCAGCATGTTTTGTTTTATGTAGAATGAAATAAAATCACCACCTAAAATAGGAATATGTATATAAAATAACTTGAAGACGTCACAGAATGAAGAACTGGAGTTGTATGCTTTTTTAACTTATGAGGCAAAAATTGAATAAAAAATGAAAAGCCTGTTAAAATGCTATTTGAAAATGTTATATGATAAGTGACTATAGCTCTCCCCATAATGAAAATTAATATTTTTGACAAATAATAGATATTATCTCAAGAATTTTAAAATTACTTCCTTAAGAACCAGAATTGAATGTTTCATTTTTATATGAAAATTCTAATGAACTGATTATAAAAAAAAGAAGGTTGAGTCAATTCTAACTCACAGTGACCCTACAGGAAACAGCAGAATTGCCCCATAGGCTTTCAATGGAGCCCCTGGTGGATTTGAACTGCCCAACTTGTAATGAGCAAAATTATCTCTTACCCACAACCACCAGAGTTTCCACGTACTTGTAAATGTCATACAAATACGCACATGGATTTTATGGTGTCATTGTTAGGATCTTATACATACACAGTTTAAGTTAGAAATGAGAAATCTTTTGATTTAGATATTCCATAATACCAGCGATCTTCATGTTGTGAAGCATGAAGAGAATAAGCATTAAAAGGAGATACAGTTACAGAGACACAAAGCCCTCATTAATTTTACCATCAAGCTGTTAATTGCAATATTCACTGAAAAAAGGTATTATTTTAAAAGTTCTAACTTTATAAGTACCAGTAGAGAACAAAAATAGTTTGTGATGATTTCAGACTCGACGGCTTGGCTGGTTTCAGACTTTTAAAGTTTACAATTCAATTGTGATGATGTTTTTTCACAAAATAGAATATGATCTTAAAACAAGTCTATGTGTTAGTTTATGTATTCCACAATTCTGAAAATAGTAGATGGAATTTTTTTTAAATTGTGAAAATGCTCACTTTAATTGGACTTATCTGTCAGATGGTTTTTCTTCAGCACTTCTATTAGATGATGTATTATGCAGTAAAGTAAAAATATCTAATTGCCATATTCTCTTATAAATTTAAAGAGGGCTGCTATAAAAATTACATGTAATCAATATGAATGCAGCCATAAAAGTCACTACACATGGCACCCTGCAATTTAGTTCTTTCTTCACAATTATTGCTGGTACCAGTTTTATATTTAGAAAGCATATAAAGAAGGAATGCTTGGTACTAAACAAAATAATTCTATTTCATTATGATTTTATGCAAATAATTGCTCTAATCAACATTTCAATAAATAAGCTACTTTTTAAGAAAAAGTAAACTTGCTTTTAATTTTACTTTAGTATTTGACAGGAAAAAAGAATCCACTTTCTCTTTCATAAAGAGAAACCATCTCTTCAGCTATGAGAAACGCTATGTGATTCTTCATAAATATTAAAAGACTAAAACAGAAACAAATACTTAATAAAATACACACTTTAGAGAAATGTAGTTTGGAAAGAAAATAATCTAATATTTATGAAAAGTAACCACAGCAAGTAAACAGCATTCATGTTTTCAGCAAGCCAGAATTTTTCAATGGTTATTTAAGTTTCCCATCAGTGATTTCACCTGAAATGACAGTTGCTTTTGAAATGAATTACACTACGGTGAATTACCCATTCTTAGATACAGTCTAAAGAATTATTTATTACTTATTGGCTTTCTAAATACAGTTTTCATTTGTTAGTACACAGTGCTGTAAGGAAATAGAAAAGACTGAACACCCGCCCTACGCCAGGGACTGTGCTGGAAGTCCTCATAAATCTGTAATGCCATTACCACGATCACCTCATTTATCCCAAATATGTGTCAGATGAAATAATATTCTTATGGCTAAGGGGGGGGGGGAATGGGAAAGGAGTAATTCTAACCAGGCAATCTGATGTACTTGTTCTACCCATTTTACCCTCTACATTTTCGTAGCTTTGTGTTATCTTTATAAAGTTATGACTAAGAAAAAGAAAGATAATTTAAGTTCATGACCTCTTTAAATCTATGTTCCTCCTGGAAACCCGGTGGCTTAGTGGTTGAGAGCTACAGCTGCTAACCAACAGGTAGGCAGCTCCAACCCTCCAGTTGCTCCTTGAAAACCCTACGGGGCAGATCTATGCTGTCCTTAAACAAGGTCACTATGACTTGGAATTGATTCCACGGCAGTGGGTTTGGCTTTTGGTTTTGAACTGTGTGCTTAGAAGGCTCATAATCTAAAATAACTTCAGTTACAATTGGGGTTTGCAGAAGTATATTATTAGCAGTAGTATTGTCGATCATTTATTTCACAAAACAAATAGCGCATTAACTTTTTCATCACTAAAAAACGAAGCTTAACTTTATAAGTTGTAAGTTCTTGAAATATTTTTTATTAGGTCTTGCATTTTATTCATCCAAATTGGAAAAAAAGAAAAAAAAATCCTACTGTTTAGGAATGGTACCACCTTCTCCTCTTAAGCCCTATTCTCTATTTTGACTTACGCATCCATCCTGACGATCACTTCAGGATGGTGAATGTACATTTAAGTATTTTTAAGACCATTATGTAATCCATATGGAACCAGGACATTCATTATTTTCTAATTAAATACTCTTAGAATCTTTGACTTTTATGTTATCCATTCATCATCTAAGGGCTTTTACAACCTCCAATTCTTTCAAAAGGTTTTTTTTTTTTTTTTTTTTTAATTACTGAACACTCATCAAAATGTTCCTCTCCATCATTTTCCAGTGTGATGCTCTGGGAACTTAGCTGGCATTTCGCACCTATAATCTTTCTTATTAAAATCGTTCTTTTTGGAGCCATCTGATGAATACTTCTGCAAGCCTCGGGCAACCTCCTAGTACTAACATTCTTCTATATTCTTGAAGGAGTTTCCTTGAAACTTTTACATCCCAAATATTGCAATTTACTATTTTGTATATCCCATTTGTCAGCTGTGTGGTTGTGTGCCTGGAATTAAGAGGCATGAGGGGCGACCTAAGAGAAGTCAAGCAGAATGCCTACAAGCTTATAAATATACTCAGAAAAACACATTCATTTTTCAAAACAGCAATCTATCTCACCAGTGGAAGATGTCATCAAGCCGAACACAACTGTAAAGTTCCTTTAAATTTTGCTTTAGCATCACTGAGGTTGTACCCCTGTTGATCTTTTTCTTAACTCCCTGTCACTGTTGCTCTTTATCCTCCATTGCCATTGCTTGGAAAGTAGTGGGGGCGGTGACTTCCAGGATCTTCTTTTCGAACCTTTTCCCCTGCAGCTGACACAAGCGGAGTCCCCACAGTGCAACACAAGCAGGGTTGAAACATGAGCATCACTTTATCTCCTCTAAATTCATAAATATTGAGGCAACAGTAAGCTTAGATCTTCAGAAGTAGGTTTCCCAGAAGAAATGTCTCAGGGCAGTGAAATAAAAGTTCAGCCTCTCTGAATTCTTTTTCAATGCCTATGTAATAAAAAAAAAAAATATTCAGACATAAAATACAATTTCCAACTCACTGTAGCTTGAATATTTCTTTGATGTGCCCATCATTTGTGTACATAAGTATTCTAACAACTTCATTTGTGTATTCATTTTAGTTTCCACTGTGTTCTCCTCTCCTTTGTTACTTAATTTGAATAATACATTATTTTCATATTGAAGTTAGGAAACATGAGGTTAAGTAATTTGTTTTATTGGATAATGGCTAAGTAACTGAGCACATTTAGCTTTAGGAAGACCAACAGAGAACAGATGTCTTGGAATTATGGTATTAGCAAACAATAATCAAATCTGTCTTAGAAAATGTACAGGAGTGCTTCTTGGAAGCAAGGATGGTGAGATTTCCTCTCATGTACTTTAGACTTGTTTCCTCATCTCTGTAAAAGGACGTTATGTCTGGAAAAGCAGAGTGTCAGAGATAAAGAGGAAGTCCCTAGATGAAGCAGACTGACGAAGTGAATGCAACAGCGGGTTCAACCGGCAACAATTGTGAGAATGGCACACAACCGGGCAGTACTTCATTCTATTTTGCACAGGGTTGCTATGATTTGGAAAGGACTCGATGGCACTGAACAACAAAAACACCAACAGCTTGTTGTTGCTGTCAAGTGCCTTGCAATCAGTTCTGACTGATAGAGACCCTATACACAACAAAACGAAACACTGCCCAGTCTTACTGCATGTCCCCAGCCGTTTTCATGTTTGAGCCCGTCCTTGTAGCCACTGTGTTGATCCATCTCATCGAGGGTCTTCCTCTTTTTGCTGACCCTCCCTTCTAACAAGCTCGATGTCCTTCTTCAGGGACTGATCAATTCTGACAACAGGTCCAAAGTATGCAAGACATGGTCTTGTCATCTTCCCTTCCAAGGAGCACTCTGATTGTATTTTTTTCAGAATAAATCTGTTTATTCTTTTGGTAGTCTGTGGTACATTCGGTATTCTTCTCCAACACCACGATTCAAAGGCATCAATTCTTCCTCTGTCTTCCTTGTTCATTGACCAGTTTTTGCATGCTTTTTTATGATTGCAATTGAAAAAACCGTGGTTTGGGTCAGGCACACCTTAGTCTTCAAGGTGACATCCTTACTTTTCAATACTTTAAAGAACTCATTTGCAGCACATTTTCCCAGCACAATGAGTCTTTTGGTTTCTTTACTGTTGCCTCAATGGGAATTGATTGTGGAATCAAGTGAGATCAAATTCTTGACAACCTCAATCCTTTCTCCATTTATGATGATGTTGCTTATTGGCTCATTTGCAAGGATTTTTGTTTTCTTGAGGCTAAGGTGCAATCCACACTGAAGGACATGATCTTCGGTCTTCATCAGTAAGTGTTTTAACCTCTTTTCACTTCCAGAAACTAAGGTGGTGTCATCTCCATAACTCAGGTTGTTAATACGTCTTACTCCATCCTGATGTCTAGTTCTTCATATAACACAGCTTCCCATATTATCTGCTTAGTATACAGATTGGCGTGGTGAAGGGAAGCAACCTTGACACACACTTTTCCTGACTATAAACTATGCAGTGCTCTCTTGTTCTGTCTGCATGACTGCCTTCTGATCCATGTACAGATTCCTTAAGAACACAGTTAGATGTTCCGGAATTCCCATTCTCAGCATTGTTATCCATAATTTCTTATAATCTGCACAGTCGAATGCCTTTGTGCAGTCAATGAAACACAGGTAAACATCTTTCTGGTATTCTCTGCTTTCAGCCAAGATCCATCTGCTATCAGCAATGATATCCCTGGTTCCACATATTCATCTGAATCCCACTTGAATTTCTTATCAATAGACTGTTGCAGTTGCTTTTGAATGATCTCGAGCAAAGTTTTACTTTCATGTGATGTTAAGAACAGTGTTCAGTAATTTCTGCTTTTGAGTGGATCACCTTTCATTAGAATGGGCATAAACATGGACGCCTTCCAGTCAGTTGGCCAGGTAGCTGTCCTCCAAAGTTCTGGGTCGTAGACAAATGAGCACTTTCAGTGCTGTACCCATTTGTTGAAATATTTCGCTTGATATTCCATCAAATCCTGGAGACTTGTCTCCTGCCAGCACCTTCAGTTCAGCTCGGACTTCTTCCTTCAGTATCATCACTTCCTGATCACTGGAACAGCTGTTACATTTACTTGTGATTTAGCCCCATTATACTAGTTTTTATAATTTCTTTTGAAAATAAGTAATTTTAGATCTTTCAGAAGTCTGATGTTGTATCATGACAATTTATTGATTATTCTCAATAGGTAATTCAGCAATTTAATATGGGAAACAATTCAAACCACTTTTATTGATATTTGTGATATCTATACATAACAGTGAAACTGACACTTGAAGATTTCATTGCACAGAATAATAATATAAAAATACGGAAAATACGTCTATTCTTGTTTCTACATAGTATACCTTCACATATTACAAATAAGTTCATAATATACATTGCATGGACCTCTCTTTAAGTGTTCCATAGTGCCTGGCTTAAGAACGTATATTATTACGTAAGTATCACAAGATTTTTTTTTGGTTGTTGTTGTTAAATAGTTGGAAGCTTTTAATTTCACTTTATAAAGTGTTGAATTTTCCACTTATAATGACCATATTAAAACAATCATAAAGATAATGACCCCCACCTACAAAAACCATTTTATTTAACTTCTCAGGATTGGTAGTTACAGAAACTCCTTTCAAAAAATAGTGGCATAAATGCTTTTATACATTTCTTTTGAGTTAACTTCGAATAAACTTTCTCACTCTCTCTACCTCTCTTTTCTTTATTAACATTCTCTTATTTCGCATCTCCCAATTCAATGATAGGGAATTGGAAAGAGAATATTTAATTCTCTGAAATCCCTAGTGCTCAATCAAAAATATTGGCAACAAACAAAAACAAAAATAATGGAAGCATATTAGACATAAAATTAAAAATAAAAGTATGTGATATGACCTGAACATTATATACATTTCTAAGGAAAGTTTGCTGTGCTTGCCTTCATGGTCTAAGATTTCACAGAGTAACACAGCCATAAATCCAAAACAAGGCTTTGAAAATTGCCTGGACAGAAGACCTTTGTTTTATGGGTTCTGCTTCTTCATTTTGCTTTCTCACACTGTGTGTTAGTTTCCAAAGGCTGCAGCAATAAAGTATAGCAAATTGGGTGGGTTATAAGAAATAAGAGAGATTTCTTTGCACATTTCTGGAGGCTAGAAATTAAAATTCAGAGTGCCAACAGGACCATGTTGTCTTTGAAGTCTCTTGGGAAATATTCTTTCTTCTCTCTTAGCTTCAAGCAGACACAAGTGTTCCTTGTAGTATAAATATATCTTCACACAGCCATCTTTCTTCTGCCTCTCTTCTTATTTATATTGCTCTGATGGGATTGGAACTCATCTTACTTTAGAACCATCTCTTGTTAAATAATATCATCTTCAAAGATCCTACTTCCAAATGAGAGTACAATTAGAGGTACCAGGGATTAATACTTCACCATATATTTTGGGGGGGCACAACTGAACTCGTAACAAACAGTGATTAATGAGTCTAAGTTTATTTACTTTATTAGTGTGTAAAAGCAGAACTGTCCGACTTCCATTTTTACTTTGTATTTTTCTGATGCCAGTGTCAAGAGACTAACTGGTGTATGTTTTGCACATAGCTTGCTTAAATGAGAGTGAGTTCTAGAATTATAAAAAAGAAGATGCTTAGAGTTGTTGTAGCAGTATTTCAATATGGAATTTCAGAAATATGCTGTGTTAGACTTGGTGCTGAGTGGTATACAGGGATACATAGATGATCCTTTACAAATCTTGAGAAGTCTTCTTTATTTGGATGAAATAAGTTAGGCAAAGGCAATGTGTAATTAAAAGTGAGTTTTTTTAAATCTCAAAGTATCAGCAGTGAGAATTTCTGAATTTGGATACTTGTTACTGTGGTGGTGTCTAACAATATCACGATAAATCTACTTCTGTGGACACTATCTGATAATTTAAATGGTTTGAGCACCTAGAAGCCCCCCAAACAAAAAATTTTCTCATTTTCCTGAAAAGAAAGCAAACTTACATGAGTAGAACAAAATGAGGCACTATTTAAAATTATACTACTTCTCATGAAATAAGCTGGTAAGACAGTCTAACGTGCTGATATGCTTAAAAACCTTGGAGAAATACAATTTTTATCAACAGATTAATTCAATAATTTTATTAATGGAAAACTTTTTCACAGCATACCACACATGCTCTAACAGCCAATAAATGATTTTTTTAAATCATTGTTTATTTAAATGATAAAATTGGTTGGTTATAGGAACCTTAGTTTCACTGATACAATTTAAATATGGTACAATTCACTGGACATTATGTAACATGACTGATGGTATATTTTAATCTGTTGGTTACTGTTACCATTAAATAACATCAGCTGTCCATGGGACATTTTAGTGATAATTTGTGGTCAAATATTTCATATCCTGAGTAGAAGTTTAACTGTAGTAAGTCAAGTCTGAAATTATAAAACTTGTTGGGAGGGAAAAAGAGAGAAGTATATGGAACATAACAGGCACTTCCTAAATCAAGTATTAAAGAAATAAACGAATGGAATGATATTATTGATCTCTGCTGCCTCTAGTTACCAAAGACCTTAAAACTCTTTCCTTTCTCCTTTTTAGTTTAACATTATAAGCAAATAACCATAATCTTGAAAAAAATCCAACAAATAATTAACACAGATGTGACAGATTAAGTGGCCATGTGACTTCGTTGAACAATGGGATTATGTGGGTAAAAACTGTAGTATACAGATCTTTGCTTCTGACTTTCATCATGAACCCTAGAAAAGATGATTGTAAAAGAAACCTGAACTTCACCTAAAGCTTAAGCAGAGCCATCACATAGTTTCTACAGAATTATGAGGAAAAAGGAAATACTTGTTGTTGGCCTATTCTGATGTTGTGTTCATTTCTTGTTCACCAAAATCTGGTTAATAAAAAAAAAATTATAGAGTAATACCTCTTAGGGGGCATAAGCAATGCCATAAGGGGTACACGTAGTGTGCATACAGCATTGTAGTCCTTAAACTTGGTGCTGAGATCGCAGTTGTTGTCAGGTGTCATTGAGTTGGTTCCAACTCATGGCAACCCTATGAACAACAGGACACAACACTGCCCTGTCTTGTGCTGTGTCCACATGTCCACAGTGGTTTTTATGTTTAAGCCCATTGTTGCAGCCACTGTATCAATCCACCTTGTTGACGGTCTTCTTCTTTTTCACTGACCCTCCACTCTACCAAGCCTGATTCCTTCTCCAAGGACTGATCCTTCTGGACAACATGGCCAAAGTATGTAAGACACAATCTTGCCATCTCTGTATCCAAGGAGCGCTCTGGTTGTACTTCTTCTAGAAGAGGTCTGTTTGTTCTTTTGGCAGTCCATGATACATGTAACATTCTTCTCCAACACCACAATTGAAAGGCATTAATTCTTTTTCTCTCTTCTTTGTTCATATTTCATCTTTCATATGCGTATGATGTGCCTGGCTTGGGTCAGACACACTTTAGTCTTCTAGAGGACATCTCTACTTTTCAATACTTTAAAGAGATCCTTTGCAGTAGATTTTCCCAGTGCAGTGTGTCCTTTAACTTCTTGACTGTTGCTTCCATAGACATTGACTGTGGACCCAAGTAAAATGGAATCCTTGACAACCTCAATCCATTCTCCATTTATGATGATATTACTTACTGGTCCAGTTGTAAGGATTTTGATTTTCTTGATGTTGAGGTGCAATCCATATTGAAGGCTGTGGTCCTTGATCTTCATCTGTGTTTCAAATATTCTTCATTTTCAACAAGTAAGGAGGTGTTATCTGCATAATGCAGGTTGTGAATGAGTTGTCTTCTAATCCCAATACCTCATCCTTTTTCATATAACTCAGCTTCTTAGAGTATTTGCTCTTCATAGACATTGAAAAGGTATGGTGAAAGGATACAATCCTTACACACACCTTTCCTAATTTTAAACTGTTCAGTGTCCTCTTATTTTGTTTGTGTGACTGCCTCTTGATTTGTATGCAGATTCTTTAAGAGGACTCTTCACTACTGTTTTCAAACCACCAGCCTTAAGGTTAAAAGTCAAGCGCGAGTGGTTTGCCTCAGATAGGACCACATGTGTTGTATATAGATATACGTATTTCCGTATATATTGTTCACTTTAAAAATACTATTCAGAAATGTTCAAAAACATTACTGGCTACAGTTTCAATGGAACAAACTTTACTTCCTCACTTTGGAAATGATTGATTTCATTTCGTTACCTTTCAAAATCATCAAAAGTTTTAAACATGAATCTAACTTGTTGGAATATACTGATTGTTTTATTTTTTATATGTATGTATACAAATGCTTAGAGTCCACACATATTTTTCAACCATTATTATTTATGTGTTCATACTGAGTAATTTTCTACACTTGGATGAGAGAGATCTTCTCAAGAATACACATGTAGGAACTCTGAATTTAGGTATTTTCAAAAGGAGACCACAAATATGTACAAATATTTAAATAAAATAGCTATTAATTAAAATTATATTTGGTTAACAAACTACATTTAAAAACGTTTTTAAAACTATACACTGCAATTCTTGACATTGACATCAAAAATTAAATGTAACAGATCAAGCAAATTTTGATTATAATTTATTAACTTAAGCACTGTAGGTCTTGTATTAATACCTTATAATTTAATATAGAAGAAAGAAATTACCTATTCATATTTATAGATTGCTCTTGAAAAACTAAAAATATCTATATATATATAAAATCTAGCATTCTGGGAAGCAACTTTTCTCCAAAAGGAAACAAACACATCAGATTTCTTTTTGTTTTCACTTAGTGAAATAATAAAAGAAAAGAAAAGAAAATCCATGAGTGCTTGTTTCCTGAACTATCAGCATCAACAATTCTTATTCAAAGTCAGGTATGTATTTTGCATTCCCTGCCACATCCTAGATGCAGTTTTGTTTTCCCTGTTTCAGTATCTTGAAACACAGAAGAAAAGAGACTCTCATTAAAGGAAAAATAAACCTTATTTATATTTGTGTCAACTGAAATAATTTCAGATATGAAATGTGAGGAAATTCACTACAAGCAATATCATTCTGCAATTCTTTTGTAATTCTAAGTAATTTCAAGATGAATGAAATTCTTGCATTTGAAGTAGATGCCTCTTAAGGTGACCAAGTAAATGTGCTTTGATCTTTACTGCCACATAAATAGTATTTTTTTTTCCTTTAAAGATTTCTTTGGACTTTAAATTTCATGGTTACAAACATACCCATAAGACACCTACTTTAATTTTATCAGTATAGGTTTCCTTCAGTAAACATGTAAGTAGCAAAATGAGAAATTGTTTTTTATCCAAATTAAAAACATTTCTGTCATTATCAAAAACCAAACCAAATCCATTGCCATTCAGTCAGTTTCAACTCACAGCAATCCTATAGAACTGTCCTGCAGGGTTTCCAGGGAGCAACTAATGGAAGTGGACTGCCAACACTTTAGTTAGCAACCTTAGCACTTAGCCACTATGCCACCAGGATTTCCTCTTACATTAGAGTCTACTTAAACATATATGAACATTCACGTGTATGAACACTCTGCAGATTTACCTTTATATAATTGAAAATGTTTCTAGTGATATATGGACAAGACTGAAATACAGCCACATACAATGCTATTTTTTTCCACAGGATGTTTGAAGACTATGTTTGTTTTGTTCACTTAGTATGAAACTTGTTATACACTGATACTTTTCTTCTATATCCTGTATTCCTAATCTCTTCGATACTTATTTGCGGTGAATATTTCTTTTCATTTGGGTTGTTACTATGGAAGTCTGTGCAGCAGCTATATCTGATATAGCATTCTGCACAAGAAATATGAAATTCAAAACCTAGTTATTTCTTAAATATGGAAATCATAACAACATTGTAATAATCATTACTTAAATTAAAAAATGCTTATTTTTTTCTAAGACTTAATATTAGACATTTCAACTTTATTGTTCTCCATGTTTCATTATCTAACATACAGATCCTGCTTCTAAGTCACGTAAAAGTCGCATTTTGAGAAAAAAGTCTTACTGTATGTGATGGATGCAGCTGTACATTATAAGTTAATAAATGAATTCTATTAAAAGTGTATGAGCCATATAACAATATGCATATATTTAATTGAAGTAATGATCTGAATCCATAAAATAATATAATTCTACTTCTTATTCTAAATTTTTATTGTGTATTTGCTTATGTTTCATAAACTAAACATAATCGTCTAAAAATGAAATGTGGTTTAGAATATTATCAGATACCATAAGACATCAAACCATCTAACATTAACCGACAGTAAAAGTAGACAGGAAATACACATATTAGGAAAACTGACAGGCTGGCTAATCCATCGTAGAAACAGCAGTAAGTATTTCATTGCTGAATATCACTGCAGTCACCTTCGGAAGTACTCACCTTCGGAAGTACTCACCTTCGGAAGTACTCACCTTCGGAAGTACTCGCCTTGGGAAGCCGTGCACCGACGCCCGCGCCTAGTCCACCTTCGGAGCTCTTTTTCTGGAATGGCCATCAGCTGTCATCACATTACCCTTGGAGTCCTGAATGTCATCACAATGTCTTCCTTTTGATATTTCCTTTATCTTCAGGTAAAGAAAGAAGTCATGGACAACCTAATCAGTTGAGTAGGGAGGTTATTCCAATCCAGTTGTTTACTGGCTAAAACCTCCCTTACAGACATCCGTACAATTAAGTTGAGGAACTTACTCAACGGTCATTCCGAAAAAGAGTTTCAAAATAGCTTTGAAGGCTGGACTATGCTCTGGTTTATCGGTGCATGGCTTCTCGAGGGGCATACTTCAAAGGTAACTTCAGCGATATTCGGCAATTAGGTAAGTAGCACTTAGAACAATTAAATTTACAGACTTAATTGTCAGGCCTCATATATTATATTAGGATTATATACATTTTATACATCTTTTTCCCCCACGAGAATCATTTGCTCTGTTTGAACCCTTTCATGCAGCCACTGTGTCAATCCATCTCATTGAGGGTCTTCCTCTTTTTCACCGACCTTCCACTTTACCAAGCCTGATGTCCTTCTCCACGATCTGAACCGTCCTAACAACTTTTCCAAAATGTATGAGACGCAGTCTCTGCCGTCCTTGTTTCTAAGGAACATTCTGGCTGTACTTCTTCCAAGACAGATCTGTTTTTAGGTTTGGCAGTCCCTGGCGTATTCAGTATCTTCTCCCTTAGTATTCAAAGTGACATCTCTGGTTGTCAACACTTTAAAGACATCTTTTGCAGCAGATTTTCCAATGCAATGCTTCTTTTGATTTTTTGACTGCTGCTTCCGTGGACGTTGATTGTAGATCCCAATAAAAAAAGATCCTTGATAACTTCAATCCCAATTTATTATGATATTGTTTTTTGGTACGTTTGTGAGAATTTTTGTTTTCTTTATCTTGAGATACAACCCATACTGAATTCTGTGGTCTTTGTTCTTCATCAGGAAGAGCTTCAGAGTCCTCTTAACTGTCAACAAGTGCACAGATAAACACTTTCATCAAATTTTCATCTACAAATTTCAGGCTATTATAGATGCTTCTCTAATCCTCATGCCACTTTCTTCATTATGCAGGCCAATTCCTCAGATTATTTGGTCAGCATACAGACTGAATAAGTACACATACCTTTTATGATTTTATACTATGCAATATCCCTTATTCTTTGAAACAACTTCCTTTTGGCCTATGAGATCTGACAATCAAGTCTGCAAACTCATCCTACAAAAAGTGCTCCATAGCTCATTGCTAAATATCGCTACAGTCACTTTGAAATACTCCATGCCCCAGTGCAAGCACCTTGTCCACCAGTCAAAGTAATTTTGGAACTCTTTCTAGAATGGCCATCAGAGCTGTCGTAGTATTACCCTTCATGTCTTGAATGTCATCAAAACGTCTTCCTTTCAATATTCCCTTTATTTTCGGGTAAGGAAAAAGTCATTGGGGGCCATATCAGGTAAGTGAAAAGGATATTACAGTGCAGTTATTTGTTTATAGTAGGAAACGTTTGTCCTTTTAATCTACCAACAGCACTTTGGAAACCCTAACCAGCAGTTATACTCTTATAGTGTCATTATGAGTTGGAAGTGACCTGATGGAAGTGGATTTGGTTTGATCTATAGTCTAAGAGGCTATGCTATAAAATAGTATAATGTCAGAGTAGTATATAGTACAATACAGAATAGTCTAGTGCAGAACTGTATGCAAACTAAAAAAAAAAAACTGCCCTCAAGTTGATTCTGATGCATAGTAACACTAAACCAAACAAAAAGCATTGGAATGGAGTTAATTCAGACTCATAGTTACCCTACGGGACAGAGTAGAACTGTCCTTTAGAGTTTCCAAGGAGCACCCGGCAGATTCAAACTGCTGACCTTCTGATTAGCAGACATAGCACTTAATCACACTACCAGGGTTTTCAGCAAAATGATCCCATGTGATTTCCAAAGCTGTAATATTTACGGAAGTAGACTGCCACACCTCCATCCTGCAGAGCAGCTGGTAAGTTTGAACCACCGACCTTTTGGTTTCAGGTTGAATGTTTGGTGTAGACAAACATCTGTTCCTATAGTTTAGCATAGCATGGTGTAACATAGTATGTGATATAGCATAGTACAGTACAGTATGGCACAGTATAGTATAGTACAGTTTAGTGCAGTACAGTGTGGCACAGTACAATGCAGTAACGTACAGTTCAGTGCAGTACCGTGTAGTGTAGTGTAGTATAGCATAGTATAGTGAAGACAATGGTCATTTTTTTCCTAGAGCAGTGACTTCTATATTTTGATGTGTTAGACATACTACTATATATATATATATACACATACATATTTTATTATAAACCTTTTGAATACTGGAGTTTAAGGACCAAAGCTTTAGTGTATACCAAATCAGTAATCCTTAGTTGATAGGGATTTTAAAGGACAGTTTTACTTGCAAGTGATTGCCAGTAATAGACTGCAAAACAAGAGGACTATTTGCAAAAAAAAGAAGATGATTACTGCAAAAAGATTGCCCTGATGATGGCAACTTGGTTAAAAAACACAGCTGCGTACCAAAAGGTCAGCAGTTGACATCTACCTGCCATTCCTTGGAAACCCTGTGGGGTGCTTATATTCTGTCTCACAGGGTTGCTACAAGTGTGATCCACTAAACAGTAACAGGTTTGGTTTGGGAGGGGACAGCTTATTTTAACAGTCCTCTTGGTAAAATGTACATTGTGTCATAGAAATGAGACCCAGGCATTATGGCCCTCCCATTGAACACCTTCCATTAATGTGCCAAAACACATCTCCCCAGAAATAACATTTTGCCATCTTTTATTTACAAGGTGATGTTCTCTTCCAAGATACATCTCTTTGAGAAAATTCTGATAATACTGAGAATATATGTAGTGATTTCTCACTTTCTTTATGCCAGAACATCCTATTCTTTCCCATGGTCTCCTGCTTTGAAAATCTCTTGTACATTTCATTGATACATAATGATGCATACATTAATTTTTGTGAAGTTATAGTTTATACTTTAATCACTTTTTCCTCCTTAAATTAATGAAGAACAGATGTGTGTGAGAATAGAAAGGAGGGATCATTTGCATATTTATACTATGGTCATAGTCTCAATTGCCCAAAGGGTAATGCTTACCTTTAGCATGGGCTATTCGCTGATTCACTTGAAACACAACTATTGGGAAATTTTACTATAATCTACGCCTTATGTATGACAAAGGGAAGCAGTGAAGAGTAAGACAGTAGCCTCTACAGGAAGCTCTACAATATAGGGGGTAAATTTACAACTTAAAACTAAAGAGGTCTCAAATATTAGATACACATCCAAGTGAGGGAATAGCACTGGCCTAATATTAGGCTGTATTGTTGTTGGCCTTTTATTTTGTATTTTATCTACATTTTTCATTGAATGATAAAATAAATTTTAACAGTTCATTTCATCAGTGCTACTACAATTATAAGACATAGCTAATTTGGGTTTAAAACACAATGTTTGGGTTGAAGAGTTTTTTCTTTTAATTAACCACATTAAACCAACTTAATTCAAATCTAGTAAATATAGTGGCTTCAAAACAAGAAAAACAATTTCAAATAAGTGTATATTAAATTTTATTTTGCATTTGAGCAATGCAATTATTATGCCAGTATACATTCTCTTGAATATAATTTCATATAAAATTTTTCATGTCAGTGAATCATAAAGATCACATGTCTTAATTATGGTAGTAAAGGTCAGAGGTTTATTTTTAATGTATGTGGCAGAGTGCTTTAGGGACTCCACTGTCTTTCCTTGGGGGATTTTCCCCCCTTGTTTAATAACATAGTGAAATAATAAATAATCATATATGAAATATTTATTAATATCATTAACCTTTGAAAATGATTTTCCAAAATGGCAAGATTTTTATAACTTACATGATGAAGACTTTTATCACAAATTTTCATCTGACATACACACTTAGTTTTTCAATATAGTCTTCTGTCAAAATTGCACAAAAATAATATTAATTTATGATGTGCATTAAGCAATGACTCACTGACACTTATCATTCTGATTACTGTACAGAGTAGGCCATTCTTTACCCAAGAATTTTATCATTAAGTGATTTTCAAGATTTAATAAATACAGTCTTTGTATCACTGTCCTTGGAGAATGTGTTCATTTTCTGTTTCCATTGTTCTATTGTCTGGCAGCTTCTTAGCATACCACCTTTTTGGTGTGAAATCTACAGAGGCAGTCATCAGTAATATGTATTTAAAAAAGCATGAAGGGCCTTGAAAATGGAGTTATATGTGTATAAGTATGCATTTTATTTCATTTAGCATTAATTTGTAACAATAATGATGCAGCAATATACATTAAAATATGCTGTTGGCTTTAAAGCTCTTGCAATGGAAAATGAAACCTGCAACTGTTATTGCTAATAAAAATAGCCTTGGGGATTGTGAATACATTAATTCCATAGAGGTGAACGGCATGTAGCTGTTTATTAAATGACATCAAAAAACTTCCTGTAAGATATTGTAATTAAAATATTTTATTTATATATTTGTATTTTAAAGAGGAGTTTTCTGCAGTGCAGACAATGAGCTCAAGTTGTAAAACTGTTTTACATAGATAGGTAAACAAATTCAGTGTTTTAAATGAAAGTATAAACAAAGCTGTTATGCTCTGAGTAGCTATTTTGGGGAAGAAAAATACAGTCCGTAACACTTCTCTCTCTAGCTCTCTTTCTCGTATATATGCAAGTGCGTGTGTGAGTATCCATGCATGTGCTGTTATACTACAAGGAGCTGATGCTCTGTCTGGGGATATTGCTTGCTTATTCTACCATTTAGTGAAATTCAAAATTTGAAATTTATGTTTATCAGCCTAGAAAGGTTTATCTCAGCCTTTTCTTTCTTCCTTATACCTTTCAATGATTGCTTATATCTAGCAAGATCTTTCTAACAGTCTTTCCTTTTCAACTTCATAAAACAGAAGCTGTTTCTAGGAAACCTTCATTTACAGTTGAAACTGTGATTTTATAATCTGAACAAGGTTATTGACTACTTATCATTCATTGTGTCTGTATGTGATATGAATTTATTCAACAGAAGAGGAAGACAATGGCATGACAGAACAGATTTATCTGGACTCAGAAAATATTGTTCCCTGTGTCAACATTTATGACATTTTAGGGAATGTTTCACAGTGTCACCAAAAGGAAATGGAGGGCAAAACCAGGGCCCTGTGCAATGATTTACTCTTTCAAAAAAGACACCATTATTTTTAGTAATCTGAATACAGGTAGTTTATTTGAAGGAAATTTTTATCTTTGTTCTTATTAATACATACCTTTACGTAGGTCTGACTTTAACCAATTCCTTCCTCCCTAAGGAACTCTTCCCACAGTAAATGAAACTGAGGCATAATGCTTTTCTCCCTGTCACTGGTGTTTCCCATCTTCCTTGATGTACCCCATATTCAGTCTTTCTAATGTCACTTAGAGTAAAAAGGATTACATTATTTTAATGTTACAAAAAGGAAATGTTATACATTGTTTCCATTAATAGGTGGATGGAGCAGGATTTCAAAACTTTAAGTGTGCATTCTGAATCTGTAATTACAAATTCAGTATGCCAAAGATACAGTTTATTTTTTTTTCTTTAAAAAAAAAAAGCTGTTGTTGGAAACAATCTTGAAATTCACATCTGGCATGAAAGGACAGATGTCTTTGAAAGCTTTGTTTCACTGCATGAACATCCCACTATCATCTCTGAATGGAATATGGTATGTGTCTTCAGGAAGGAGAGAGCTTCTGAATCATAATAACTTACTGAGTCAAAGACCTTATCGTTACCCAGCCGTGTTAACTTGCTGTCTTTCTATCCTGGTGAGGAAATTCTAAAAAGGGAACAAAACAAACGTATGAAGACTATCTTCTCTGTGAAACATCCAACAAAGAGGACTGCAGAGATCTAGGAAAGAACATCTATATTCATAAAGTTCTGCAGCATTTTCAAATATGAAACACAGTCTGCTAGCATTACTATTCTAAAATATTCTCCTTCTTGTCTACTCAGTAAAATGGCATGTAATGACATTCTAAAGACTTTCTCAAAGTAACAGAAAAAAGCCGAAAAAAAAAAAAAAAAAAAGAAAAGAAAGAAAGAAAGAAAAGGAAAAAGGAGGGTGAATTGTTTAGTGTTGGTCATTGATATCAGTTTCAGTTTTTACATTGTGAACTGTATGTAACAGTATATTCTTATACTATAGTCTCTGGTGGAAGGTAAAATGGCTATTCATCAATGTCATTATTTAAAGCACATTGTTAAATTAAACTCCTGTGTTGGGATAAAAATTAAGATCTATTATTATGTGTGCCTTGCTATCAGGGAAAAACCCGGAAGATTTCAAACAGCATAACCACATGTTTGCCTCCCGATTGTACCGCCAGGAACAAGCTACTCTAGTCAATCAAACCTATTCATCCGAAGGCTCAGAAGTGCCAGTTTCTCCTTGAGTACTGGTTTCAGTTCCCTGCCAGACTGCAGAATTATTCAAATAAGCCAGTAATAAGCTCCGGTGGAAACTAAGGTTCACCCTATCCTCCTGTTACTACAAAAACCGAAGTCCTTATTTCATTCAACAGGTGGCGCTGCACGGTATGTAGTGCCCTCCTCTCCTAAACTGTGAGTATACAAAGACAAACCCACTGCCTTTCTGACTTTTTCCACTCCTAACGACCCTATGGCACAGAGTAGAGCTGTTTCACAGGGTTTCCAAGGAATGTCTGGTGAATTCAAACTGCTGATTTCTTGGTTAGCAGCCCTAACAGTTAACCACTACATCACCAGGGTTTCCGTGAGCATATGTACACCAATAAATTGCTGTTAGTCTCATGTGTTCAATGAGGGATGTTGTGTGTCCAACCGTCCTTACACCTACGGGGGAAGAAGCCTTGTCTCATTGATGACGTGAAGTGGACAAAATCGAAACAAAGCTCTTGGTTGTCGTTGAAAGTGTGGAATCTACAGGAGTGAAAACAAAGGTCCAGTTTAGTGAGGACATAACTGTTTTCAAAGAAAAAAAAGATAATAAATAAGGAGTTTATTCAGTTCTTACCAAATTTATCCTTCAAGATATCAGAGTATGGCATTGTAAGTGCCTTTGTAGATGATATGCAGTTTTTTCTTGGGTAATTCAATTGTGGGCAAGGAAGATGCATTTTTATATTTGACTACGTGCTGTGAATATAAGTTTCAGGTGATACATGTATAGCATTTGGCTAAGCATAGGAGTGTCCTTGGGGTCTTTTACTTGCCAAAAAGAAGACAAAGGGAGTGCATGAAGGAAACTTCTAGCAAACACTGTGGCAGATACTACTGTGGCTTAATATGGTGGTAAGACGTGAGACTGTTTACCTTATTGTACTTTTTAAGATTCAGTGAAAACTAGATCACTTGCCTTTTCAGTGACTATTTCTGTGTGATGTTTGAAATCCCTGGTGGCACAGTGTATTAAGTCCTCTCTCTGCTAACCAAACAGTCGGTAGTTCCAATCCTCCAGGTGCTCCATGGAAGCTTTATGGGGCATTTCTACTTGGTCCTGTAGGGCATCTAGGAGTTGGAGTTGACTTGATGGCAGTGGGTTGGGTGGTAAGTGATATTTAGTAGAAATAGACTTTAAAGAAAAATGTTCTTACTAGTTACCAGTATAACTAACAATGAAAGTTTTCCAAAGGTGAAGAGATCAGTAGAGATCAGTACAGAATGTGTAGATACAGCTAAAAGAGTCATTCAGGTATTTCTGAGACTCAGAGTAGGAAGGGGGGTTGAGGAACAACAAAACCCAATGAGCATCAGTAAGGAACCCTATAGGTAGGTCTTGTTTACTCTCTGACTGAGAAAATAAACACATTACAAGAGAAGTGGCTAGGTTGGACACTCAATAATTTTTCATCCAAATATAAGAGAAAGTGCTCTAGAAATATACTAGAAAAGAAAAATAATCCAATTGCATCACAAACTATATATTCAGAAATTAACCTGTGATAAAAAATATGTGCAGTAATTGAAATATCTAACTTTCGGGTTTCTAATGCTTCCACTTTAATTAGCTAACATTTGAATTACATTTTTCTTACAAAGTACCTTAACAGATATATGTTACTATATTACAGCTATTTCAGAATAAGTTCACTACATTATTCAATAATATGTTAACATTAAGTGAGAGCTCTGGTGTTACAGTGATTAAAAGTTTGGCTGCTAATGAAAAGGGCTGACTGCTCCTTGGAAACCATATGGGACAGTTCACTCTATCCTATAGAGTATTTGCTATTTATGTTGTAAAACCAAAAAAAGAACTGCCATATAAGATCCATAAAATTTAGAATGAGTTATGTCCAACATTATGAACAGAAATAGATTGCATTTTATTGTTAAAAATATGATAAATGGAGACTGGGTCCCAGATTTCCTATACAAAGCACTTTAAGCAGTCACATAGTTAAAATTTAGCTGTCATTAATAATTTATTGATGATACACTAACTCTTATTGTTTTCCAAGTGAATTACTAGCATAATCTCATGAAAACCTTCCCAAATCCTATGAATAACGTACTAATCCTATTTGTAAATGAGAAAAAGAAACATTTTATACATTTTAAGTAACATTCTCAAAAATAGAGGACTTGGCGATGCAGAGTGACCATATATTGGATGCATTTTATGGTTCTATACATCTATAGGATATCATCCTGCTGACCTTTGGCTGGAGGAAGGAGAGTGGGTGAAAAGGAGGGGAAAGGAGACTGTTGGGAGGATGAGACATATATGGAGCAGAGAGGAATAGTGTGCTGTCACCGGGCAGGGAGATCAGTGGAAGCCGCATATAGGTGGGCATGTAAATTTGTATGGGAATGTACATTTTCACTCAGTCACAATAAAAAAAAAAAAAAGGTGATTTAAAAAGAGATACAGAGGTAGAAAGTTATGGGCACAGTTTAAACAGATTTTGTTTTTCTTCTAATAAAGAAAATCATGACCTTTGGTCTTTGTGATGAGGGAAGGAAGGGGTTTGAATCACAGACCTGGAAAAAATCCTAGCTCATCCTTGTCAGGCCAGGTGAAGATTCTTTAGTTGTCTGTGATACCTCAGCCAATGTAGCTCATTTCTTGAATCCACAACGCCTGAAACACCAGTTTATCAATGTGGTCACAACTGTTACATTAAAATAGAAATAGTCAACATTGCTCAAATAATGTCTGCATTTTTGAGTTTCAATCTTCACATCACAATTCATGTAATTAAAAGTACAAATACTCAATTATTCTTAAAATTGTGAGATATAAAATTAGAATCCTATATCACTATTGCCACAGTCCAGTTGTTAACAATTGTTAACTGCTTGACTTCTAACCAAAAGATGGGCGGTTTGAAGCCACAGCTGCTCTGCAGGAGAAAAGATTTAACAATCTGCTTCCATAAAGATTATGGTCTAGGAAATTCTATGGGACAGGTCTACCATCTTCTATAGAGCATCAGTTCAGCTGGATGGCCAGTAACAATATATCTTTATAACTTTTTCTAAAAATTATGTGATATGAATATTTAGAAGTCAAAATCATTGATAATATTTTTATTGACATTGTTTTAATAAAATTTGCCCTACGTTATGAGAATATAGATTTTCCATTTAGGAATCAATATGTTGATTTTCACCTTGATTAAAAATATATACAATCTTTTTGAGAAGGAAAATCCAGGTTCTGTATAGTTTTAATAACATGACCCAAAAAATCTGTCTGAACAAGAAAAACTGGTAGTAGAAGCAATGCTAGCACTGTGTCACTGGTAACCACACAGCATCAGTACATCCTACAGAAAGAACAAGGAATGACATCAGTCAGATGATGTCAAGAGCTAGAAACTCACCAGAAAACAGGGACTTATTAATTGTGAAGAGAAATCAGTAGCTGGATAAAGACAGAAAGTACCATTGTCCATGATCATCATTCAAAGCCATGAATAAATCATTTGCTACTTGTATTTACTATAGCAATGGTTATAGACAACCTAAGCTAGGTCAGCAAATTAATCTTATTTTTAATACAAATAAAATAAAAGCAAAATCAAGGATATTAAATATGCTTTAAATTACTAATTCCAGTTACTAACAAACACCCGTTCCAGAAAATCAGGATTCTCCTTCAAACTCTACCCACTTTCTGGTTGATGACAAACATATTATACTTCTTTCTATAATAATTGCTACCTAGGTCTACCTACTTGTGTATCCATTCATTCTTTTCTATTTTGGGTACATGTAATCTCCTACTTCAGTTTTTATCAAAATCATAATAGGTACACTGCTGACTCGACGGCACTTGGCACTTGGCTGGCTTATTACTGTCTTATTTATCTAGTGCTAGTGGTGTAGTGGTTAAGTGCTAACCAACAGATTGGGGCAGTTAAGATCCACCAGACACTCCTTGTAAACTCTATAGAGGCGGTTCTACTCTGAACTACAGGGTCTCTGTGAGTTGGAATCGAGTAAATGCCACTGGGTTTTTTGGTTTGGTTTAGCATAATAGAAATATCAAAAGTGGATGCACTTAATTTAGAAGCTTATTTTTTCATAGTTTAGGATACAGAAGTCCAAATTTAGGATGCCACTTTAAGGAAAAGTCTTTCCTTCTGTAGGCTCTGGGGGAAAATCATCATCAATATCCTCTTGAGTCTCCCAAGGACAAAGTAGTCTCCTCACTCTTCCTTCTTAGTGATACAAGATATGTCTCCCCTCTGCTCAATTCTCTCTTTTGTGTTTCAAAAAGATTGACTCAAGATACCCCTTAGGGAGGCAGAGTCAAGACAGTACTAAACACAGGTCTCCTTAAATCCCTCCAGAAACCAATACCTGAATCGATCATTAAGTGGAGCCTTCTGGACACCTAGTGAGCCCTAGGACATGTCAGAGGGTTGTTAATTTGGACTTCATGCCACTGAACAGAAAACCTTCTCTCTTTTGCCATCCCCTTCTCTTGGCAAGTGCTGGCTTTCACGGACATAAGGTAACTCGCCATTTTAACTTTTTTTCCTCTGTGTTAGCTGGCAGGTGGAGTTGGGACTTGATTAGCAGCTAATATGAGACGCATAGCTGGTGGGATTGGTGGTTGAAATTACAACATTTTGAGAGCCTAGCTTTGGACTCTGTGCATCTTGGCACTTTTGGCCTCTCTTTCCACCTCTGCCATTGAGTAACCTGTGCCAAGGTGTATGGAGAGCTTGTGAGGGACGTCATTGTGTTCACCCGGAAGGCAGAGATATGTATATGGAGGCCTCAGGTGGACCTAATTCCTAGGCTGGAAGGCAGTGCATCCCTAGAGGAGAGTGCTTTTCTGGCAGACAAGCCATATTCTACACAGTGTCACCTGTGGCTGGGGCATGGCAGCACAGGCCAATAGGGCAGTAGCCTTCCTGTATTTTGAACTAGTTTATCACATCTAGGGTTGGATATACAGGTGCTTACTTTGCCAGCTGGGAGGAGGGAACTGTACACCTGAAAATCTGACAGACTTTGGAAGCTGTCGGATACCTTTTACTTTTCATTTTAAGACAGCCTAGAGAAATAACTCTGGTCCATCCTCACAGCATCTCTCCCAGCCTTTACTGACTCACATGATGCTCCAAAAGCAACAAGATCTGGATAAAAGCGTAGCTGGAAATCACCTATGGCATCAGAAGGCCCCCAAAGAAACAACCAAAGAACTTCCCAGATAAAGAAACTTTTCTGAAACAATTGGATGGTGAATACAAAGGATTATATAGACAGCCCTCCTAGATCTCATACAAATTTGCACACAGCAAAATGAAAAATTAAGCAAGTTGTTTGACCCAGTGGAACACCTGTACTCTGAAATCCAACAGATTAAGAACAAAATCTCAAAGAGGTAGAAACTTCAATTCAAAACCAAGAAAACAGAATGGAACAAATGGAAAATTGACTTTTTGACTTGGAAGACAGAGCTAGTAACTCCAGCATCTATGAGGAGAAATCAGAAAAAGGAACCAAGAAAAATGAAGAAGCATTAAGAAGCATGTGGGACTCTATTAAGAGGAACCGTCTGCAATTAATTGGAGTTCCTGAACAGGGTGAGACATCTGACAACACAGAAAGTATTGTGGCTGAGCTGCTGACAGAAAACCTCCCAGAAATTAGGAAAGAAGAGAATATAGATATCCAAGGTGCATATCAAATGCCACTCAATATAAATCTCAAAGACTCCAAGACACATTATAATCAAGCTTAACAAAATGAAACAGAAACAGAAACTCTTAAAGGCAGCAAGACTCAAAGCAAAACTACCATTCAGAGCAAAACCCTGTAAGCTTTCATCTATTGACAAACTCTTTGGATGAGCAGAAGTGTTTGATTCTTAGTAATTCCATTTACCTATTTTCTCTTCTGTTGTTTGTGGTTTGTTTGACAGATTTTGAAGTCTGTCTAGGTTGTGTATTAAACCTTCCTTTGTTGTTCTTACTTTTTTCCTGGATAAGCTTTATCTTAGATTTGATAGTTGGTATTTTATCAAGTTTGTGTTGGTTTTTGTATAAGGTGTAAGATACATGTCTTGTTTTAATTTACTGCAGATGGATATCTAATTTTGCCAGCATCATTTGTTGAAGAGATGATTTTTACCCAAGTTTAATGTCTTAGAGCCTTTGTCAAATATCAACTGTTCATAAGCAGATGGTGTCATCTCTGGGGTCTCAGTTCTGTTCCTTTGTTGTACCTGGCTGTTTCCGTACCAGTCAGGCTGTTTTGACTATCGTGGGAGTATAATAGGTTCTAAAGTACGGTAGAGAGAGGCCTCCCAGTGTGTTATTCTTCGCAAGGGTTTTGCTTATCTGGGGCTTCTTCCCTTTCTAAACAAAGTTGATGATTTGTTCCTCCATCTCATTAAAAATTGTCACTGAAACTTGTATTGGGATTGCTTTATATAAATAGATTGCTTTGGGTAAAATAGACATTTTCACAATGTTAAGTCTTCCTATCCATCAGCAGGGTACATTTCTCCATTTATGTAAGTCTTTCTTAGTTTCTTATAGTAATGGAGTCGGATCCGACTCGACGGTACTTGGCCTTTGGCTCGTAATAATGGAGGTTAACTCTTCGGACAGAAATGGGTTGGAATTGGTGACACAGAGTAACCGTATTGTGTGTACACTTTATGGTCCTACACATTCATAGGATGTCGTTCTGCTGACCTCTTACTGGAGGCCAGGGATTGGGTGGAGAGGAGGAGATGGGAGATTGCTGGGAGGATAATGTATATATGGAGCGGAGAGGAAGAGTGTGCTGTCACCCAGCAGGAAGAACAGTGGGGGCTGCATATAGGTGGGCATGTAAATTTATATGGGAACGTACATTTTTCACTCAATCATAAAAAAAAGATAGAACTTATTCTATGCATTGGGACTTGCCTTATCAGCATAGCTATTTCTAACCTTGCCTCATTAACATCATAGACATTAGATTTTACAGCACATAGGACAAATACACCAGATGACAAAACGTTGTACAGTCTCATAATATTAGGAATCATGGTCTAGTCAAATTGACAAACATTTTTAGGGGGTAGAGTTAAATCCATACCAATTACTATAGAATTGAATTGAATTCCTGTTCACTGTGTGATATGGATCCATTGTGTTCTTCCAAGACATATATTGAAATTTTACCCTCTTCAGGTAAATACGGTCTTGTTTATAAATACCTCTTTATTATGTTAATTAGCTCATAATGGAGTAGGGTAAGTTTTAAATCTAATCACATTTGAGTTATAGAAAGAGTAGAACGGACATAGAGATGTGCAGGGTAAGGAACACAAAATATATGTACTAGGATTGTTGACAGTCACTGGAAACTGAAACAGATAAGAAACAGCCTTCCTTGAGAGCTGCGTCCTGAATTCAGATTTCTTGTCTGCTAAACTGTAAGAGGAAACCCTGGTAGTGTAGTGGTTAAGTGCTATCTCTGCTAACCAAAAGGTGGACAGTTCAAATCCACCAGGTGCTCCTTGAAAACTCTATGGAGCAGTTCTACTCTGCCCTATGGGATCACTCTGAGTCAGAATTGACTCAAGGACACTGAGTTTGGTTAGTTTTTGAGTAAACTGTAAGAAAATGTCTATTCTTTAACGCTACCTAGTTATAGTACTAAGATGGATGTTTAAATATGCATTCAGATTTGTTAATAGTGATGATACATTTTGTTGTTACTGTTATGGTTGCATTATCTGTTTGTTAACATGAGTTTGTAATCTCAAGCCTGTAGACCCCATTTAAATTTCTATCACTAGATAGACTGTAATGTTAAGATTTTGTGTTTAAAACAGTTCTGTTTGTTATAGTTTAGGTAATTCAAACAAAGATTATTGTGTGTTCCCACATGATTAGCAATTACTTTTAACAAATGCCCTGTCTTTAAAAAGAGTAAGATATTTACTGCACTGAAAATTAATTTCCAGGTTTAACGTGAAATTTAAATAAGTTCTTTTATCTATATTTATCTTTATATTTACATACATGTAAAGAACTCTAGGGAACCCTGCTGACATAGAAGTTCAGAGCCACAGCTGTTAACCAAAAAAGTCAGTAGTTCAAGTCCACTAAGAGCTCCTTGGAAACTCTATGGGGAAGTTCTACTCTGTCCTATAGGATTGCTATGAGTTGAAATAGACTCAGTAGCAGGGGGTTCAATTTTGGTATTTTGGTAATGAATACTAGGAACCTTGGTGGCACAGAGGTTAAGTGCAATTCTACTCTGTCCTATAGGGTCCTTTTGCATCAGAATCAATTTGATGGCAAAAGGTTTAGTATGTAAATAAACACGAACAGAACACTAGTAGCACAGTGGTTAAGCAGTTAGCTGCTAACTGAAAGGTCAGTGGTTTGAACCCATCAGCTGTTCCACTGGAGAAAGATGTGTCAGTCTGCTCCTGTTAGGATTTCCATCTTTGTCCCTGTTGAACTATTCCATGCAGTCCTATAGGACTAGTGTGGGTTGAAACCGACTTGGCAGTGACAGATGTGGTTTACCTTAATGAACACTAGGAACAAAGTTAAAAGTAATGAAAACCTAGAATATACATTTACTGTTTCCACATTTATTTTAATGCTACAGAATCTAAACATTTTTTTGTTCCAATGTTAAAAAAAAAATTCACTTTTAAACTAACACCTCTACATTTGCAGAAAGCTTACCACTGGATGGGTGAGCTCTGATCTTCTGTCACAGAAACCACTGCAAACATCACACTACTATCACACAAACGTCACACTTACATAACTTACCTTTAACACCCATTCTGATAAATATTTATAATTATTATTAACAACTTTTATTTTTATTGTTTTCTTGTCTTCTTAGTGGAGAAAAGAATTATAAATTAGGACATGGTAGAGGTTTTGGAGCTAGACACATTAGCAGCTGGAAAAGTGACAGTTTACAGTTGTTAGTGTGATGCTAACAAAGAAGATAGGAGTTACATCTGTCTCCGCATCTGTCAAAGTTCTCACTGTTCATCTTGCAACAGTAGTATGTGGATCACACTGAGTACTCTATACAAGATTAGTAGGTCTTCACTGTTTTCTGCCTGAAGAAGCAGGAAAGCTGATAATATGCTACCAAATGAATTTCAACTTTAAAAACTTTGATTTAAAAACTTGTATTTGGAAAGTTTTCTCAGATAGTTTCAAGTATTTGAAAACCCATCCACCTGTGTTTACTCACTTCTCAGTGTGATTGACTAATACATGATGTCTAATTACAAACTGCCTGTCAGTTCCCACTCCCACCTAGCAGTTTATCGTACTATAAGGATTTGTTTGTTGCCCCGATGCTGGAAGCTATGCCATTGGTATTTCACCATCAGCGGGATCACCCTTGATGAACTGGTTTTAGTGAAACTTACAGACTAAGATAGCATAGTAGAAAAGGCTCCACAAATTACTGTCCAAAATTAGCCCATGAAAACCCTGTGAATTACAATAGAACACTATTCATCATAATCCTGGGATGTGAGTCTCCTATGTTCAAATGCATCAAGTGCCCTTTGGAAACTCTGTGGGGACATTCTGTTCTGTCTTATAGGACCACTGGAGTCAGAATTGACTTGCCAGCAGTGGGGTTTTTTTTGTTTGTTTGTTTTTGTTTTGTTTCGTTTTAAATGTGGGAGGGTGTTCAAAATGCATAGTAGCTGTAATAGTGGACTTGAATCAACAAGAGTAAGATGACACAGTACCAGGGATTATGTCATCCTATTGCACATGGTGTCCTTATAGGAAGGAGCCAATTCAACAACAACGACCATAAAATATTAAACTAAGTACATAAGTATCTACAGAGACTACCTTTGACCTCCTCAAACTTCAGTCTTTTTTTGTGGAAAGAGTACCAAGAGGTGCATAGATTTCCATTTGCAAGTGAGGAAGCCTCTGCTTCGTATTTCATGGCATTACAGGTGGTCTGTCTCTAAAAACAATTGCTCCAGTATGCAAGGAGACCTCGTATTTGAAATTTTCCTCCAGTGTTCCCTGAGTGCATTTTATTTCTGTCTAGTCAAATTATTTTTTGTTTGTGTTTTGTTTTCAGCTTAATTCACCATACAGCTGCTACTCTGCTGAATAGTACTTTATTTCCCAAAATTAGGTTCACTGTGGCCTACTAGGCTTTTTGAGAATTGGTCTTTCACATCTGGACAAATCCCAAAATTGTGCTAAGAAGCCCTATCAAAACAAATGTGGCTGCCAAAGACCTTCTGCTGCTCTCACATAAATTTTCAAAAAACTGTGAATTGTTGTTATTAAGTGTCATCAGGTTGGGTCCAACTCATAGTAACCCAGTGTACAAAAAAACGAAACCCTGCCCCATCCTGCACCTCATAACCATTGCTATGTCTGAGTTCCTCTTGAAGCCACCGCCACAGTTTTTCTCATTCACAGTCTCCTTCTTGCCTCTGGCTTTCTGTTTTCCTAGCATGATGTAATTCTCCAGGGCCTGGCCTCTGCTGATAACATGTCTAAAATACTGGAGAGGAATTCTTACCATCCTCACTTCCAAGTAGCATTCTGGCTGTATTTATTCCAAGAGATGTTCATTTCTCTGGCATTCCGTGGTATAGTCACTATTCTTCACACACACATAATTCAAAAGCATTAATTTTTCTTTAGTCTTCCTCATTCAATGGCCGTCTTTTCATGCATGTGACACATTTGAAAATGCCATGGCTTTAGTTAGATGCACCTTAATCCCCAAAATGACATCTTTGCATTTTTCACACTTTGAAGAGAATTTTTCAGCAGAGCTATCCAATGCTGTACGTCATTTAATTTCTTAACTGCTACTGCCATGAGTGTTGATTGAGAAACCAAGTGAAAGCCTTTGCAATTGCACTATTTTTTCCATTTAGCATGATGCTGTTTCTTGTCCAGATGATGAGGATTTTTGCTTACATTAAGGTGTAATCCATGTTGAAGGCTGTAGTATTTGATCTTTATCAATCTGTTAAGTTCTCTTCACTTTCAGCAAAGGAGGCTGTGTCATCTGCACGTCACGTGTTGTTAATGAGTCTTCCTGTAATCGTGATGTTGCCTTCTTTTTCACATAGTCCAGCAGCTCATACTGTTTGCTCAGCATAGAGATAGAACAAGTATGGTGAAAGCACACAACGTTGGTACACAGCTTTCCTGATTTTAAACCACATGGCATTCCCTTGTTATGTTTGCATGACTGTTGGTCCACGTACAGGTTCTGCATAAGCACAGTTAAATGTCCTGGGACTACTATTTTTCACAATGTTATTCATAATTTGTTATGATCCCTGAAACTGAATATCTTTTCATAGTCAATAAAACACTGATGAATGCATTTCTGGTATTCTCTGCTTCCATCCAACAGTCACCTGACCTTAGTAATTATATTCTAGCTTCCACATCCTATTCTGAATCAAGCTTGATTTTCCCGAAGTTCCCTGTTGATACATGGCTGCCACCACTTTGGAATTATTTTCAGCAAAAGTTCACTGATGTTGATATTAATGATATTTTACTGATGTTGATATTAATGATATTGTTCCATAATTTCTGCAATCTGTGTATCACCTTTCTTTGGAATGAGCACTAATATGGATCTCTTCCAGTTGGTCAGCCAGGTAGCTCTTTTACAGATTTCTTGGCAAAGATGAATTAGCACCCCCAGTACAGCATCTGTTTGTTGACACCTCTCAGTTCCTATTCCTTCAATTCCTGGAAACGTGTTTGTCCCAAAACCTTCAGGGCAGCTTGAACTTCTTCCTTCATACCATCAGTTCTGAATTATAGGCTACCTCCTGAAATGATTGAAGGCTAATCAATTCTATTTTGGTACAATAATTTTGTGTTTTCCTTCCGTCTTCTTTTGATGCTTCCTTTTGATGTTTTTGAAGTATTAAAATGTGGCTAGATTGCTATAAATAATTTTTTCTTCTTGATAGTCTTGTTTCTGTTATTAGCACCTATCATCCATATTTTATATCACCTTTGAATCTTAAACCAAATCATGAATTGACTTTTTCACACTTTGAAGAGAACTTTTGCAGCAGATTCATCCAATGATGATTTTTTTTTTTACATTATTTCTTTACATACTCTTCCTCATAGGTCTTCCTTTCAACATCTTTCTTAGTGGACAGATGAAGGAATTCAACAACTTATCAAGTGACTTTTATGATTCCATGCTTCATATTCCTCATCAAATACTTTCATGAAACATCAACTGAGTTTTTAGTTATAATAATACCATGATAAAAATATTATTTTTATTTTTGTTTTACTTTGTACAGAGTAAAATCAAAATGACTAAGCAGATTTTTCAAGTATTTTCTAACCTGAAGTTGATCTGGTTTCCTGGTTGACAAGCATTACAAAAGACAGAAGATTTGAGCATAATTCTTCCTTAAAGTATGTATAAATTATATGCCTTTGCCTAATTAATTCAAACTTAGTTTTTTTGCATTATCTTTCTTGAAATATTCTTAAGCACTTTAAGTCACATTTAAAAAAATTTCCAATAAATTTATTTGCACAAAATCATGCTATATATTCTAAAGTGATTACACAGATACCTGATTTATTAATTGTAGTAGGAGTAATTAAGAGGGAGAAATATATTTTTCACTATTGCTCATATAAATAATATTCCACATTCAAAGATTTCATATTCATAATACTTCAATACATGTCTGTCAGTTTATCATCCTGTGGTAGCTTGCATGTTGCTGTGATACTGAAGGCTTTGCCACTGACTGGTGTTTCAAATAAGTGCAGTGTCACCTTTGGTGGACAGGTTTTACAGGGATTTCAGATTAAGACAGACTACGAAGAAGGACCTGGCAATTTACTTCTGAAAGTAATACCATGTGATGGCCCAATGGAAATCTTATAAGTAGCAGCAGAACACTGACTTATATATAGTGCCAGACGATAAGCCTCTCAGATTCGAAGACACTGAAACCATGACTAGGAAAGAGTTGTCTCCTCAGACTAGAGTAGATCTTAATAACACGGATGGGCTGAAGTTTTCTGGACCTTATTTGCTGATGTGGCAGAACTGAAAATGAGAAGAAATAGCTGCAATTATTTGTTAGCAATCAGAATGTGTGGTATGTGATGTAAGAATCTGGGAAAATTAGAAATTGTCAAAAATGAAATAGAATGCATAAAGATCAATATCCTTGGCTTTAGTGAGCTAAAAGGAACTAGCTTTGGCTATGTTAAATCAAACAATCATGTGGTCTACTATGCCAGAAATAATAAACCAAAAACAAATGGCATCATTCATCTTCAAAGAGAACATTTTAATATCCATGCTGAAATGTAATACTGTCAGGGATAGGATGATATCCCTACATCTACAAGGAATACCAGTTAATAGGACCACTATTCAACATTATGAACCAACTACTAATAACCAAAATGAAGAAACTGGGAATTTTTACAAAATTCTTCAGTCTAAGACTGATTAAATATGCAGTCATTACACAATAATAATTACTCACAATTGGGATTGTAAAAGTTGGAAATTAAGAAGAATCAGTAGCTGAAAACCACAACCTTGGTGACAAAAGCATCACCAGAGACAATATGATAGAATTTTGCAAAACCAACAACTTCCTAAGTGAGATATCTTCTTTCAACAATATAAAGGGAAACTATACATGCAGGCCTCACCAGACGGTAAATACAGAAATCAAATCAACTACGTTTCTGCAAAGACAGGATGGAAAACTCAATATCACTAGTCAGAATGAGGACAAGTGCTGATTGCAGAACACAACATCAGCTAGTCATACACAAGTTAAAAATGAAGATGAAGACAATTACAAAAAATCCACAAGAACCAAATGTAACCTTAAGTATATAGTCCACCTAAATTTGGAGCCCATGTGAAGACTGAATTTAACTCATTGAAAACTAAAGAATAAAGACCAGATGCATTGTAGGAAGATACTAAGGGCATTAAATATGAAGAAAGCAAAGTCATCACAAAGACAATAAAGACCGAAATGTATCCCAAAAGAGATTCTGAGGCTTTCCCTTGAACACAGAGTAGCTGAAGTGCATTTTTTTAAAAAAAAAAAAAAAGAAAGAAAGAAAGAAAGAAAAATCATTGAACAGAAATTTTCTAAGGGCAAGTCAACAAGACAAAGTGGGCTATTATAATGAAATGTGCAAAGATCTGTTTTAGTCAGCAAGTGCTACCCTAACAGAAATACCATACAGTGGATGGCTTAGAGAAGAAAATGTTATCCTTATACATTCCAGTGAGTTACAAGTCCAAACTCCGGTTGTCGGCTCCCTCTGTGGGCTCTGAAGATAAGTCCTTGTGTGGCATCAGTCTTTGTTCAGGGAGCATCTTGTCTCAGGAACCTTAGGTCTGAAGGACATGCTCTTCTCTTTGTGCTTCTTTCTTGATGGCGAGAGGTTCCCAAATCCTTCTTCCAGATTTTTCCCTTCATAGCTGAAGAGAATGCCTCAAGGCACAAAAAAACTTACACACTGAATCTTGCTCTGTCAACATAACTGCTGCCCACCCGCCCTTACTAACGTCATAGAAACAAGAATTTCACCATGCAGGAATATCATACAATACCAGAAATTATGGTACAGCCAAATTACTTCCAATTTTTAGGAATCACATTCGATCTATTGCATTCCACCAAAATAAGATAGCTAAACAGAAAATTTCAAAGGGTAAATCAACAAGAGAAAGTAGAACATTACAATGACGCATGTGAAGACCTGCAATTAGCAAACCAAAAGGGGAGAATAAATTGAGCGTTTCTCAAGCTGAAAGAATGAAAGAAAAAAATCAAGCCTCAGCTTGGAAAGGTGAACCTGAAATATCAGTGACACAGCGTCCAGATCACAGTACCATGCCAGACATCCCAGTAAGATAAACTGACAGACAGCTGCAACATTAAATGTAGTTAAAATTTTGTTATCAGGAAAGACTAGTCTCTGGAGAAGGACAGGATGCTTGGTAAGGTAGAAGGTCAGCAAAAAAAAAAAAGGCAGGCCCTCAGGGACATGGACAGTGACTAAAATAATGGACTCCCATTGAAGCAATGACCGTGACAGTGAGCAGAACAAGGCGGTGTTCCCTTCTGCTGTATACAGGTTTTTCGTAAGTTGGAACCGGCTCCATGGCACCAAAACCAATAACAGTTAAAATGTAGAAGAATCACGGTCCTTGAACGTGGAGAAGGACTGAATCATTGTGAATTCATAAACTAAACACCAATATTTAGTTAATAATACAGACACCTATAGGATATGTTATGCAAATATACTACACTAAAATCTAAGGTAAAAAGAAAATAAACTATTTTTAAGGATATGATTCTTTAAGAATAACAAAATGAAAACTGTATCTGTGTGTGTGTGCTTGCGTGTTTCTGTGGGCACATCTGCGAGGAGAATAAAGAAGTTCACCAGATTAAGTAACAAAAAATGTTGACTTTTTCTGAGTACAGAAATTAGGAAATAAATCCTAATTCATTTCTCTGAATACTTTGCAGAATTAATGTTTTCTCCAAACATTTTTATTTAAAAATATATTTTATTTTATAGAAGATTAGTAAAAATAGCCAAGCCAAGTGGGTAGAAATTTCCATACACCACTCAATCCGTTTTGCCTGTTGTTAACATTTTAGATTACATTTTACATTATCATAATATATTTGTCAAAACTGCGTAGCCAACAGTGATATGTTGCAAATACTTGAGTTTCTCCTGTTTATAATTCATATGTTTTGTTCTATTCCAGGCTTATACACTGCATTTAGTTGTCATGTTTTAGTTTCTCTGGTCTGTGACAGTTTCTTAGTCTTTTTTTCCTGTGATCTTCAGAGTTCTGAGGGGTAGTAGAAAGATTTTTGCTAAAGGTATCTCTATTTCACTTCAGATTATCTTTTTCTCTTGATTAAACTGATCCTTTGAATTTTGTAGAAGAAAACTGCATGGTTAAGTAACTTTCTTGTCATTTCACACCAGGGCTATATGATAACCTCCTGAAAAAAAAAAGATGCTGACGCTAACTTTGATTGCTTGAAAAAAGTTGTGTTAATCAGTTTTTTCTTTCCTAAATTTACTGTTTTCATCTTTCCGTAATTTCTTCTTTGCAAATGAATTACTAAAACGAGTCTACTCATCAATAATGGAAAGGGGAAATTAAGCTGTACTTCCTGTAAGGGAAGCATCTGTGTAAATTATTTGGAATTCTTTTATAAATAAAATTTTTCTCTTTGACATTATTGGTTGACTGATTTAATTGTATTACTTTTGCTTTGTATTGCTGTGGACTTGTGTATGCTGAATTAATAATATTACATTATCCATTTCTCAAATTCTCTCATCTGTGGTCATTGAGACCTCTTTTGGGGACTACTGTGCTCCTGTGACATATCTCTGTCACCTTTCCTTGTTTTGTTTTATGATTTCCTTACTTTCTGGCACTACATATGTTCTAAGGTCATTTTATATTTTTTCTCTAGAATCTTTTCTTTCTCCAAGGAGCCTTTACTTCTTTTACTGGATAAATGAACTTTAAAACCAAGTCTGGATGATGAATATAATGTACTCAGTGGTCTTGTGATGTTATTGTTTCTATACCTCCCAGCAGACTGAGCTCAGTAATGTATCTATATAACGTATATTTATAAGGAGACTCAGTAGCACAATAATTACGTGCTCAGCTGCTAAACATAAGTTTGGTGATTTGAACCTATCAGTCACTCTGCCAAAGAAAAGACCTGAAAGTCTACTTCCTTAAAGATTACAGCTTAGGAAATCCTATGAGACAATTCTACTGTGTCGTATAAAGCTGACACGTGTCAGGATTATACTCCTGTATATGACACACATATGTGTACATATTTAAAAAAAAAGTCATTGTGGTCAAGTGTATTCCGACTCATGGTGACCATATAGGACAGAGTAAAATTTCCTCATAGGGCTTCCAAAAAGCAGATTGTGAATTTAGACTGCCAACCTTTTGGTTAGCAGCCAAATGCATAACCAATATGAATCAAGGCCTGGTATAATGATAGATACATGTACACACACACACACACACACACACACACACACACACACACCCCAATGTGTGTGTATATATGTACATATATACCCATATATTTGCATGTATACATATATGCATGTGTGTGTGTATCTATATGTATATGTACCTATCATTGTATGCCTATAAGTTGTTTCTGAGTCTGTCAAACCTTACACATATTAAACTAAACTTGAGTTATCTGAGTATTTTAAATAAGTGCCTTTGATAACAAAAATAAGAAACACTAACTGTGCATCAGACTTTAGGCTTTCACTACATGCTCTATTTTTATTCCTGATAACAACTCTGTGGAAAAACGTAACAAAACAAAAGAAAACAAACAAACCAAAAAAACTGCCATCAAATTGGGTCGGACTCATAGTGATCCTAGAGGTCAGAGTAGAACTTCCCTGTAGGGTTTCCAAGGAGCACCTACCTTTTGGTTAGCAGTCGCTGCACTTAACCCACTGTCCACTAGGGTTTCCAGCAACTCCCTGAAGTCAGTGTTATTCTTATCTTCATTTTACAGATGAGGAAACTGAGATGAAAAAGATTACAATAATGGAGTGGTAGTATCTACCAAAATTTCAAAATTACTGTCCTTGTACATTGGGGTGGAATGGTAGGCACACACACACGTACATCCAGAAAAAAAAGAGAAAGAGAAAGGGGAGAATTCAACCTTTTTGGCTAGAATGTGAAGGGTCTAACCATCTTAGAGGCAAACTTGCGATTGACATAAATTGTATGTGTTGCTGTGCTGAGGACCTCAAGGTCATGGCTAAGATCTTATTATTATATCCTGATCATTTAGCAATGTCTGCCAAGGCCATTGAAGGGGCAGTTGGCAGTATGCTATATCTAGTTGCTCTGTAACAGACTATTTTAAGTATTCACCTGCTTCCATTTAATCAGGTAATTCCCACAACGTGGAATATAGTATGTTTTCTTTTTCTTTTCTTCCCTTAATTTACTTATGTTCTCCATCAATGTTTAAATGTTTTAAAATAAGATCACGTCCATATTGGTCATTTTTCCATCCAGAATATGTAGTGTGGTGCATACTGCATGCATGAGTTATAAATCATAAAAAAATGAAAGAATAAAACATACAGATTGCTTTGAAACCCCTTAAGGGGGGAAAAAGAACATGCACACACAGCCTTGTTAGGTGAACAATAAGTGTAGCATGGTTTAAATCACCTGGACCTAATAAAGGGTTTGCAAAGGTCATCTAGGAGTTGCTGACATCCTTACAGGTATTTAAATTGAGACACAAAATGACAGGTGAAAGTTTCCAGTACCAACTCTTTTAACAATAGCCTTAGCAGTAGTCCTATATAACCTCATTATTGCTGCAACAGTTACAAAGTCAATGGCTTATAAAGGATATGATGTAATGAATATTCATGTAGTGCACCTAGTAATGGAAATGGTACTGAATCCTCATCTCTTTTCTAATACATTCTGATCACACAGCAATCTCTCTGGAATAGAGTTTTTTTTTTTTTTTCTTTTCACCCTACATTAGTTAATTCTTAAATGTGTACGAGCATGAAGATGAGTACTCTAATCTGAGCAGGTGTGAAGTATGGTAATTAAGACCGAATCTCTTCTGTCAGTTGTGGAAACTAGTTTGCGTTAGGGGCGAGGTACTTCTTCAGGATACAGCAGAAACAACTTCCATTGCACCCAAACACAAATATCTAGCATACAGAGTAAATAGTGGCAGAGAAAAGTGTTTGTGCATTCAGGTACCTGTAGTCTACCCAGAACAGCAAAGCCACTGACATTTTACTTATCTCTACATGTTAATCAAAAGCAACAAAACTGTAGTGGTGAAATTAGGATGAATTTATTTCTTTGTACAGATACTTGAGGTACTATCATATTTTTTATTCTGTCTCCAATATGATCAGAATAAATTAGTGTGAATGTATTTACTGTTTATGAAAATAGGTAATGTGCTAAATTATTTATCATTATGAACAATTAACAAAATACTTTTGAACATTGGAATTTATTTCCTATTAGTGGTTTTACAAAGTGATATTCTCTTAAAAATCATAGAGTAATGGAAATTACAATGAAGCCAATAAATAGGTGAAATTAAAAAATGGAGAAATGTTTATCTTCAAAGTAGGGTTTTTTGTAATTTAGTTTTTTAAATTATAGTCTTCATCTTCCAATTTTGATGGAGTAATTAATATTTATAAAAAAGTAGATATTTGTAATAAAAGTATATTAATAAAATATTAAATCAAACACAATTCCTAATTGCCAGGAACATAATTGACTCAAGCAATGAGTTTAATCAGAGAATTTAGGAGATTTAAAATATTTAAAACTAATTTTTCTTTTCAGGATGATATAGTTTAAGAACACTTACTTTGACAAATGAAAGTTTACACATGATCTTTTTACCCTGGTTTCTTCTGAAGCAATTAATAAAAACATATTAAATATAACGTATGCCCCCCCAGGTAAGGGTATCGAAGGAGCAGCAGGTGTATTTGAACTACTGACTTTTTTTGGTTAGCAGTGAAGATCTTAACCACTGTGCCACCAGGGATCCAAAATGGAATTACTAGGAATCAGTTTTATGAACAACTATAGGGGGAGAAAAAAAGTATAGACATAATGCATGCCTGAAAACAGATTATTTAATGTGTTTTGTAAAATGTCTAAAATTCTACACATTTGAATATACCTTGCTCTCAAAGCCAAATTACACGACTTTCATTGGTCTTTTGTTTTGCTTTTTTTATATATACGTGTCAGAAATTCATTGTGGTGGTTTTCTGCTGAGAAGTTTCTCAGATTCTGTTTTTTTTTTTGGTGAGTCTAGAGATCATCATTTGGTTACAGAGAGTTCCTAGTCACTTTTATTACTATTATGTTTATAATCAGCAGCAAGAAAGGGATTCTTCTTTCTCAGCCTGTAAACGTCAAGTGGATTGCAGTTAGAATGCATATTTTCTGTCATAAGTTAAAGTCTAGGGATAGTTATAAAACCCATCAATTAGAAGACATTTATCAAGTTTTCACCTGAAAACAGCACGGCATTCATGTGAGAAATTTGTCTTTTTTTTTTTTGCACAGTGTTTATAGTAGGTGTGTAACTAGTACAGTGTGTAGCTATTGGGGTCTTTCATTGCCGTTGTTTAATATTTTTTTATTCTGAGTTTTATAATCTGGCTGTGTCAAAACATAGCCAGAAGGTTATGATATTTTTCCTTCTATCTTCCTGTCAAAGCGATGAGCTGGGTAATTTTAAAATGGCACTTATTTCTGACAGAGAAATTACTGATCAAATGAGACAAAAATCAGGTTCACGATTATATTCTGGTCTACTTAGATCCATCTGTTAAAAGTTCTCTCAAATAATCATAGCCTGTTGGAACAGGGAACTCTATGGGGCAGTTCTACCCTGACCTATAGTGTTACTGAGTTGGACCCAACTGGACAGCAGTGGGTTTGGCTTTTTTATTTGAACAGGAGCATACAGGAAGCAAGCAATTGCCTGTCACACAATATAAAGCACTCTAATATGACAGTACACTTTTTCCTCTGCATTTTTGTTGTCAGTATTCTTCCTCAGATATTTTTCTTTTGAGTATCACCATAATTTTATGAGCTTGTTAGTTTCGTGTGTGTCATAGAGTTAATTCTGACTCCATGGTCCTGTAAGACAGAGTAGATCTGCCCCACGTGGTTTCTAGGATGTAATCTTTACAGGAATAGGGAGAGTTAATGCCATGGCCATTTTGCAAAGACTTTGACATTCAAATATCAATTATTTAAACTCAAACTCAGATCTGGGCATTTTTTATTTGAGTACGATTTTCAGCAAACCACTTCAGATTTAGATAACTTCATGTTTGGCTGCAAGAGGTTTCAAATTATAACACTCTTGTTTCTTTAATACCTTCTACCTAGGCAAGCTGATAAGAAATTCTGGGGGCTGTCTTCTTCAGCACTGGTAGGAAATTCAAGCCATGAGTCACCTCAGTCTCATCCTACAATTGCAACAAAACCGAAGCAGTCTCTTTTGCCTTTTTTCCTTCTCAAGTCTTTTTGACACCAGCTTAAGAAGTTGCCCCGCTCTCTCCCGCAAGCTTCCTTGTACAAGTGATAAATGTTTTCATACTATTTTGGTGCATGCATGGGGCCATTAGTGAGGATCACTGAACTAAAATTTGGGTGCGGGTTTCATATTGTCTTTGCAAGATGATCACAGCACAGACTTAGGCCTCAGGTTCAGTTTATTTGTGCACAGCTGTCCCTCCAAACTCCCTACAATAAAATCTTCCTCTTGCTTAGCATGTGCGATGCTTTTGGGACCAACTGTTAATATGTGCTTCTGTCTCATATTGCTGATGTAACAAAATTACCACAACGACTGAATGGCTTTAAAGAACAGAAATTTGTTATCTTCTGCTGTTGCTGTTGTTAGGTGCTTTCAGGACAGTTCCAATTTATAGTTGCCCTATTGACAACAGACTGAAACACTGCCTGGTCTTGCACTATGCCCACAATCATTTTCATCCTTAAACCCGTCCTTGCAGCCACTATGTCAGTCTATCTTGTTGAGAGCCTTTCTCTTTTACGCTGACACTCTACACTACCAAGCATGATGGCCTTCTCCAGGAGCAGATCCATCCTGACAATGTGTCCAAAACATGTAAGATGCAGTCTTGCCATTTTTGCTTCCAGGGAGCACTCTGATTGAACTTCTTCCACAATAAGTCTGTTCGTTCTTTTGGCTGTCCATGATATAGTCAATATTCTTCTTCAACATAATTCAAAAGCATCAATTCATCTTCTGTCTTCTCTAGTAATTGTTCAGGTTTCACGTGCATGTCATGTGACTGAAAATACCATAGCTTTGGTCAGAAGCACTATAGTCTTCAAAGTGACGTCTTTAATTTCAGTACTTTAAAGAGATCCTTTGTAGCAGATTTTCTGAGTGCAACTGTGTCTTCTAACATTACAACTGGTTCCATGGGCGTTGATTGTGAAACCAAGTAAAATGAAATCCTTGACAGCCTCAGCTGCTTGTCCACTGATCATGATGTTGCTCGCCAGTCCAGTTGTGAGGATTTCAGTTTTCTTGATACCGAGATAAAATGTGTACTAGAGATAAAATGTGTACTAGAGATAAAATGTGTATTAAAGTCTGTGGTCTTTGATCTTCATCAGTAAGTGTTTCACATCCTCCACTTACAGCAAGCAGGATTCTGTCATCCTCAAAATGCAGGTTGTTATTAAGTCTTCCTTCAATCCTAATGCCTTCTTCTTTTTCATATAGTACGGTTTCTCTGATTATTTTCTTGTCATAGCGATTGAGGAGGTATAGTGAAAGGATACAATGCTGATGTACACCTTTTGTGACTCTAAGCCATGCAGTGTCCCCTTGATCTGTTCACAAGACTGCCTTTTGATTTGTGTACAAATTCTCCAAGAACACAATTAGATGGTCTGGAATTCTCATTCCCTGCAGTGTTAGCCATAATCTGTTATGATCCATGGAGCTGAATACCTTTGCATAGCCAATGAAACACAGGTAAGCATCTTTCTGGTATTCTCTGCTTTCAGCCAAGATCCCTCCAACATCAGCAATGATATCCCTGATTTCATATCCTTTTCTGAATCCAACTTGAGTTTCTGGCAGTTCCTTTCCAATATACTGTTGCAGTTACTTTTTAATAATTTTTAGCTAAATTTTGCTTGTGTGTGATATTAACATTAATGTTTGGTAATTTCTACATTTAGTTGGATCACCTTTCTTGGGAATAGGCACAAATATAGATCTCTACCAGTTGGCCAGGTAGATGTCCTCCAAATTTCTTGGCATAGATTAGTGAGCACTTCTAGTGCTGCATCTGTTTATGGAAACATCTCAATAGATATTTCATCAATTCTTCAAACCTTGTTTTCTGCTAATGCCTTCAACGCAACTTCAACTTCTTCTTTCACTACCATCGTTTCCTGGTCATATGTTACCTCTTGCAGTCACTGAACGTCAACCATTTCCTTCTGGTATAATAATTCTGTGTATTCCTTCCATCCTCTTTTGATGCTTCCTGAGTTATTTAATAGTTTTTCTGTAGAATATTTCACTATTGCAACTTGAGGCTTGAATTTTTTCTTTAGTTCTTTGAGCTTGACAAGTGTAGAGTGTGTTCTTCTCATTCGGTTTTCTATTTCCTGCTTTTCTCACGTGTCATCATAATACTTTGTCTTCTCAAGCTGCCCTTTGAAATCTTCTGTTCATTTCTTTTACGTCATCATTTGTTTATTTTGCTTTAACTATTTGACATTTGAGAGCAAGATTCCGAGCCTCTTCTGACATTCAACCTTTTTTTTTTTAATTTCTTAATCTTGCTTTCTTCACGGATGACATCTTTGAAGTCATTCCACAATTTGTCTGTGCTTCAGTCTTTAGAGTTCAACACTTCAACTCTGTTCTCTGAACTGAGGTGGGATATACTCAAGATTATGCTTTGCCTCTCGTGGACTTGGTCTAATTTTCTTCAGTTTCAATTTGAATTTGCATATGAGCAATTGGAGGTCTGTGCCACAGTCAGCACCTGGACTTGTTTTGTTGATATGGAGCTTTTCCATCATCTTTTCCCACAGAGGTAGTCAATTTGATTCCTGTGTATTCCATTCGGTGAGGTCCATATGTACAGTCACTGTTTGCATTGTGAAGAAAGGTATCTACAACAAAGAATTTGGTCTTGAAAAATTCTGTCATGCAATCTCTGGCATCATTTCTATCACCAAGATGTATTTTCCGAATGCCAATCCTTCTTTGTTTCCAACTTTTGCATTCTAATCACCAGGAACTATCAATTCATCCTGATTGCATATGCAATCATTTTTTTCCTAGATGGAGGCCAAAAGTTCAAATCAGGATCTCGGATGTCTTAGTCTTCTAGCATTGCGATAAATGAAATAGCACAAATGGATGGCTTTAACAGAAAACAAGTCATTTTCTCGCCATCTAGTCAACTCAGTGGCAGTAGGTGGTGGTGGTGGTTTAGTAGGCTAGAAGTCCAAGTTCAGGACGTCACCTCTAGTGGAAAACTTTCTGCCTCTGCAACCTCTGGGGGAAGATCTTTCTCATCAATCTTCCTCTGGACTAGAAGCTTCTCTAAACAAGAACCCCTGATCTAAAGGGTGTGCTCTGCTCCTTGGGACTGCTGTTTTGATGGTATGAGGCCCCTAAAGCTCTGCTTGCCTCCCTTTCCATTTGTCTCTTGTAAGGTAAAAGGTGATGCAGGGCACACTCCAGGGAATCTCCTTTACTTGGGATTAGGGACATGACCTGAGCAAGGGTGTTCATTCCACCCTGATCCTCTTTAACCACAGACCCAGATTATGATTCATGATACATGGGAAAGTCACAAAATAGAGGACAACTACGCAGTGCTGGGAATCATGGCCTAACCAAGTCGAGACAAAGTAGAGCAGCTCATGGAATTCTACTGATGCAATTTGTATGGAGACAGATGTGTGGAGGCAGATGTGCTAAGTCTTTATATCACTGTTGTGCCACCAAGTGGATTCAAGCCAACAAATTTTGGGTTAGTATCTGAGTGCAAACAACTTGCACTACCCAGGGACCTCTCCAGAGGCGTATGGGTGAGAATTTCTGGACGTGTTTTGGAGAACACTATTCAAACACTATCTTTCCAAGATTCTTACTCCAGAAATTGCCTCTTGCCAATGGCTGCTCTATCTGCCTTTGTCTTCTTTTCACCTGTGGCCTTCCTCTGCCCTCTTTTGGAAAATATGTGACTATATGAACTTTTTGTTTGTTTGTTTTTGTCTCCTTACAGCAAAGAAAATACACAGGAATCCATGAAACTTTATATTTTAAACTGAGTTATTCTCATAGCTCAGGTTGACAAACTTCTTCTGTAAAGGGCCAGACAAAAATATTTTAGGCTAGTAGGCTATACTGTACCCTTCACAGCTACTAAGATTTGCTACTGTAGTACAAGAACTGCTATAGTCAATGTGTACAGAAATACTCATGGCTGTATTCCAGCACAACTTTATTTCAGAAAACAGATATGGACCACGCTTGACTGTGGACTACAATTTGCCAGTCCTTGTGTTAAACCCCTGAGATTTACTAAAAAGAGGGAAATAAGAAACAACAACAAAACTCAGCCAGTGTCCATTATAATGTTTAGTTTAGACTTCAGCTCTTAAGAAAACAAATGAGAGACAGACTAAATAATAGCAATATAGATGCTGCAAGTGAGTGCAGTAATGATTTTTGTCTTTTTCATCACTACATTACAAGGGTTCATAGCACATATTAGGCATTCAATAACTATTCATTAAATAAATGAAAGAAAAGCTTACCACTCACAATATCCCATCAGTCTCAAGAAATACATTTAGTATTAAGATGAGAAATAGCTCACTTGGTCTTTAATGAAAGCAATTCAGAATATTATCCAGCCAAAAATATGAATTAAAGAGCATAGCTTTCAAGTATTTTATAACCATTTACTGATCTGTGAAGCAAATTAAAATATAGACAGCTGTGAAGTGATGCTCTGAAAACATAGCTCTAACAACCAAATTTTCTTAGCAAATAGATATTCTTTGTAATTCAAAATACATCTGTGGCTACTAAGAAACATGCACTCACTTTCACAGACTTAAAACATAATTTTGTAACTGTAATAACATATTCCATCAAGCAATTCTGAATGAACAGTAAAGCTTTGCAGGTTAAACATGTTTGGTTTTGGTTCATGGCCAGTAACACATCCAAAAGATTAAATCTGCAATAAAACAAGCCAAAGGCCTCCAAAGGATATTAAAAGAGCTACATACTCTGCTTTTGATTGTTATTTTCCTAAACATTCTCATTTCGATCTAAATATGAATTTTGCATAATACTTTCTGTGTAACTCCAGGGGATTTAATGATCCTTATGAAGAGTTTTTGAATTAGACCAATGTCTCTCTTTATCTGCAATTGAATTTCTCTCTCTATTTAACCATAAAAATAAGCATTTTTTGCCACAAAATGTAAATGGGGTTTGGATAATGAAGAGGAGAACAGAGAAGAGTGTCTTACACTAGCCACTTGTATCTATCATCTATCTCTCTATCTACCTATTTGTCTGTCTATCTGTCTGTCTATCTATCTAGCTATCTATACTAAGCCTCAGTATCCCTGTCATTGGCACCAGTAGAGATACAACAGAGACAATCTGTATGGTCCTACTTTCATAGAGTTTTGAGTTAGTGAGAAATGCAGATAGTAAACAGAGACTCACAATATATGGTGTCATAAGACAATAGTTTGAAATATTTATCTAAGTTTCTTTCCTTACTACACATTTTTTCCCTTTCTTCTTGCTTAGTCATCTTTCTTTTTGCTTTTTTAGGAGGAAAGACTAGAAAGTTATAAATAAGACCAAGATATCCTTAAAGTATCTCTCTCTCTGCCTCCATTTAAAAAGCTCAAATCCTTAAGGAAGCTCAATGGTTTTGTGGGATATTTTAAAGAAAGAGGAATCAAAGCACTTAACAAAAATCCTGGACAGAATTATGTGTGACTGTAACACTGTTCTCTCTATAATCAGAAAAACTATCCCAGAGAGGAAGAGAAAAGTGACAGATGCACTCTTTTAGACTGAACTGCTGCTATTATCTGGGAGATAGTAAGATTACTGAGAGCAAATAAATGTATTAATTCATCTTATAAAACAGATCTATAGACAGACTCTACAAAGAGTTCTGTTCCCAAGTGAGTCACAAAATAAACAAAGAATTTCCACATGCCATGACTCAATGCTCGGAAACCCTGGTGGCGTAGTGATTAAGTGCTGCGGTTGCTAATCAAAAAGCTGGCAGTTCAAATACAGCAGGCACTCCCTGGAGACTCTATCGGACAGTTCTGCTCAGTCCTATAAGATAGCTATGGGTTGGAATTGATTTCACAGCAATTTTTACTTTTAATGTTAGACAAATAATGAGGCGTATAAGTAAATGTGAGATTTAGATTCATAAACCATTGTCACGTGTGGATCAACTGAAGCTGTGAAATGAAATCTCCCAGATAAATGATGTGGAGAGAAATATCACAAGGTATAGTGTAAGACATCAAATGACTGTGGTTTTGAAAGAATAAACAGGGCAACAGGATTCCATAATGGATATAGTGAAGGAGTTGTCAAAGTCTTTCAGAGAAAAATTCTGGAAGATTTTTATTTCAGAAACCAAAGTACGTTATAAGAGGAATACTAGGACTAATAACGTCAAATGATGTCAAAAGATTAAATAAGAAAAAAAAAGTCTTCTTAGTTTAGCTAGACAGTCATTAGAGACTTGAATGAGAGAAATATTAGTGGATCCCTACTACCAGAGTAACTAGAAAAAATGAGAGATGTAAAAAGAAAGTACATAATCCTCCCAAGAAGTTTACACTATGCACATTTCTGTGTTTTTTTTTCTATTTTCAGTGTTTCCAACAATAAGAAAAAAAAAAAAAATGGGACTACCATTGCTGTGAGAGCTCCACCGCTGTCAAGTCCATTCTGACTCATAGCCAGCCTATAGGGCAGAGTGGAACTGCAGCATAGGGTCTCTGAAGAGCAATTGGTGGATTCAAAGTGCTGACCTTCTGGTTAGCAGCTGAGCTCTTAGCTCCTATGCCAACAGGGCTCCCAGCAGTAGACGTGTGGCTGTTGCAGTGGAGTCAGTTGCTACTCCTGGAGACCACATACAGGTCAGAATAAAACTGTGCTGCATCGTGATTTTCTCAGTGACTGCATCTTCAGAAGTAGGCTGCCAGGTCTTTCTTCTGAGACGCGTATGGATGAAGTCAAACCCCTAACCTTTCAATTAGCAACTGAGCACATTAGATATTTACAAGACCAAGAGATACCCACGTGTGCTTACTGGCTACTAGTTCGCATGGAAGGTTCTAATGGAACATTCTGACCTACAATAATAGCTGGTACAGAGTTGGTGTTCAGTAAATATTTTCTGCCTGAACAAATCAATTTTCATCATGGTGTGTTATACTCAAGGTGATTACAATCTGAGGAAATTGACATCAATCACTTTCAATAGAAAAATATATCCACATTTCTTGGTTGAGTTTTGAGTGATTGAAACAACAACAACAACAAAATTACACCCTCAAGATATACCGATGAAATTTGAGCCACTATTAATTGCAACATCTTAACTTTTTGTTAATTGTAATACTAAGAGCTACCTATTTCATCTAAACATTCGTAGAAATAAGCTGTTGACCATCAGTGTGTTTCTTCCTCTCTCATTATTCTAATATGTGCCCTCACAGACATAAACACACAGAGTCACTTCTTTGTTGTTTGTTTTGAGAGGTTAAAAAAAAAAAAAAAAAAAAACTTCTCAGGAGCAGTTGGAAGTAAAGCTTACAAACAAAACTAGAAAGACAATTGTGAAGAATTTCCTAGCTGACTAAAGAACACTCTTTGGAGCAATAGCACATTTTCAGTATGACTTTTGAGTCTCTCTTTGTGAGAGTCAAAGTAAAACAGCCTTTGTCTACTTGGAAACTACCTACCTTGGGCAGATCAAAGCAGACTCATGCAAACTAAGACTTTTTTGCCAATGTTTACATATCTGTTGGCACTGTATATATCTGTTTATTAAAATCTTCTCTCTTCTGTAGATCATGATCTCCTTCAGATTAGATACACTGAGTTTTGATTTCTCTGCTATAATAAGCAGTGCAAATATTTGTATTTTCACAAAGAAGTTATGCGTTGTACATGATTTACTTTGTTACCAGGTTGCAAGATATGCATTTTTATTTTTATTTTTTATTTTGCTATTAACTAGTTGGAACCCCTGGTTGTATAGTGGCTAAGAGATAAAGCTCCTAACATTAGGGTCAGCAGTTCTAATCCACCAGACTCTACTTGGGAACTCTATGGGGCATTTCTACTTTGTCCTATAGGGTCGCTGAGAGTTGAAATGCACTTGATGGCAGTGCATTGAGTATTATCTAGCTGGTCATATATTTTTAATTAATATAAAACAGAAATTCAGTAAACCCATTGCTGTGGAGTTATTCTAACTCATAGCAATGCTGTAGAGAGAGGAGAATTACCAAATAGGGTTTACAAAACTATAATATTTACAAAAGCAGATTGCCAAATTTGTCTCCCAAGAGCAGATAATAGGTTTGAACCACTGATCTTTCAGTTAGCAGCCAAACATTTAACGTTTGCACCGCCAGGCCATCTTGCAGTAATTATAGGAAAGAAAAATAGTTAACCACCCAATATCTTTATTTTCTCCTTTTTTTTTCTTTATAGGAATAAGTCAGCATTATAACTAGTGAGGGCAGGAAACAGTCAGTCTATATTACTGCAATTCTGAGTTACAGGAGAACAAAGACAAGGCAACATATACCAAACAGTATTTAATTTGAAATCACTGAAAACATTGCATAGCATACTTTAGGTTTTTGATACTTTATATTAATTAGCTAATTAATTTCCTAAGTCTGAATCTGCTATGGGCATATTATTTATTTCACATTTTTGAATAGTGTTTTAATTAATATAATTAATTTGAATACTGTTAGGAATTTTTAGTGTTCATTTTTATGTAAAAGTAATCTCTAAGGTTTTGTATAAGGAAGTTTTCATTTTCTTCATATATCTAAGCCTGAGAAGTTTTCAAGTATATGTCTTAGTAATATTACGTATGTACCAATGTCCATTGTCTTTTTCCTGGCTAAGATTAAGCAAATGAAGGTACTTTATTTTTCACTAATATCCATACTACAGCTTATCTCATGCTGTATAGATTTTTTTTCTTACTTAAAATCTTTGCAGAATCGTATAAACACAAGTCCTGCCCTGGCTTCCCTACAGCACGGTATGCATCACACAAAGACTTTTGTATCTTTTAATTAGTGCAAGATGGCAGTTTTGTTTGTTTTTTTTTTTTAAACATAAACCTGGCAATCTGATTCAGAAACCTAAAATAATTTAAGATTCAGTAACTTTGACTTTGGTACACATGACCTTTTATAAGTTATCTACTAATACCTTTTACGGTTTATTCCCTAGGTAAAATCTGTTTTGTACTGTGGAAGCTGGTGTAGTCAGATTTAGTTATTGCATAGTTAGAATCATTCTAGTCTGTAAATATTTTTGTATAATTTACTGCATTTATTGTGAATTTTTTGAGATATTTTGCCTGTATAACATCATGAAAATGAGTTTTAAAAATGTAGCAGTTAATATACAGACAGTAGTAGGAATTATGGATACCTGATTTTAGGAAAAATCTGATGCTTATTGGATGTAAGTTGATTTTTCTTTTGCTGTTGTTCCAAAGTAATGGAAAAAGAAAACTATGAAATAGACAATGGAGTTTAAAAATTAAGATTTAATGATCATCAATTTTTGGAAATGACGCATTAGATTGTTTTGAATTATTTCTGTTCACTAGAACAGCCTAGATGACGATTGCCAGCAATAACAAAGTAAGAACAGCAATCGCTAGAAGGCAGTGAGGGCTTGCATGCCAATATTTCAGAGCAAAAATTGAAAATCCCAGAAAATTGTGTTTGAGATCCTAGGAAACAGAGTTTAAGATTTCTCACTGAGGTATTTTTCAGTTTAAAAGAGGCAGAGAAGCTGGGCAGAGTACTCCGCATCTAGTAGGATGGGAAGAAAAAAAACGCTGTAGCTCAGGCCCTGTCATGTTACAGCCAAGATGTTCAGTTGTGATTCTTAAGAGCTACACCATCATAATAAGGCTGATGGAGTATCTCTCACAAGGACGTCAGCAAGACAGTACTCACGTGTTACAGTGGAATTAAGCTAAAAATAGGTAATGTTTACCAGAAATATTGAAAATTAGTCAACATTCCTAAAAATTCATCAATTAACCAATCTTGACAGAAATTAGAAGACATTTTCAATTAACAGATAGTTAAAATATTACATATTAAAATTAATGGAATGTTGATAAAGTAGCAACCAGAGGAAAATTCATTTCCTTTAAAATATATCAGATAATAAAGATCGAAAAGGAACAATCTAAGAATTCATCTCAACATAACTGCAAAACAGTCAATTAACCCCCCTGAAAGACTGAGAAGAATAGAAATCAAATAAAATAGACAGTAAATATTAAAGAGATTAAAAAAAGATGATTCTTAGGAACTAATGAAATTTCTTCCTTCTTGAAGAGATAATTAAGTTAAAAAACAAAAAGCAAGAGAAGAGGTAAAAATAACCAACATCAGGTAATTTATTTAAAAAGGAAAATCTTTAAAAAATGTAAAAAGTTACAAGGAAATGATAAAATAATGTAAATGATTTCTTACAAATAAATAAAGTGAAGGAATTTCATAAGATATGTACATTCTTGAAATATACAAATGGCACAATATATACAAATACTCTTGAAACTATTAAAAATTGAATCCATTTACAAAATGTTGCAAAGAAAACTCACGATCCATGTATCTTGAGTATTGAACTGTTCTAAGTATTTAAGAAACAACACTTATCTTATTTTACAGGTATTATTCAAGAGTTTAGTTAAAGAGTATTTTCCAAGTTGATTTATGAGAGTAGTATAACTGTGCAAAAAAAATATGACAAGAAAATATAAAAAATGAAAAATTCCAGCTAATTATTCTTGTCAACACTGGTAAAAAAATATACTAAATAAAATATTAGCAAATCCAATCCAGCAAAACATATATGCCAGCCAAAAGCCAAGTGCTGTTGAGTTGGATCCGATATGTGTGCATGTGTATACATATATATATGCACACATACATACATGTCATATGTACATGTATGTATGTGTGCATATATATATGTAAATGTGTATATATGTGTGTAACTGCACACCCAACTTATATTCTGTCCTGGAGTGTAAAGTTTAGATTGACATTTGAAGATCAAGGTAGCTCACTGTATCAACAAATTATTGGAAATAAAACACACAATATTTTCCTGAAATACAAAGGCAATATAATGCAACAGAGCACAATTATCTGGTTAACAAAAATAATTTTACAAAGAATAAGCAAAAGGCATCTTCTTTCAACCAAAAAAAGGGTATCTGCTCAATACTAGAGGACACATTGTATTTGTTAAATATTGAAAACAAGCTCATTAGCTTTGAAACAATTATTTTTCTTTTCAGTGTAGTGTTGGAGGTTATAATGGCTACACTAATATTAACAAAAACAAAACAGACCAAACACAATACTCATTGTTTTCTGTTCTTTTTACAGCACCACAGCCACTTTAGAGGGGGCAAAGTCATTTCTCATATAGTCTTGATTTGCATTACACTAATATTTACAGCTGAAAACTCTGGTGGCACAGTGATTAAGAGTGACGTCAGCTAACCGAAAGGTCAGCAGTTCAGTGCTACCATGTACTTCTCAGAAACTCTGCTGGGCAGTTTTCCGCCGTCAGGAAGGGTTGCTATGAGCTGGAAACAACTTGATGGCAACAGATTAAAAATTAAGGACATCTAGCAACTGTTCACACACTTATTACCTATTTCTTTGTTTTTCTTTCTTTTTCCCTTTGGGAAATGTTTAAGCCCTTTGCATGTTTTTTCTTTGAACTGTTTGTCTTTTTATTGTTAAGATGTTGGAGTTCTTTCTACCTTCTGGATATTAAACCCTATGCAGACATGTGGTTCTCAAAGTGTAAATTTGGGAATGTCTTCTTACTTTTTGATAATGTACTTTGATGAACAGAAGTCTTAATGCTGCAGAGGTTCCATTTACCTACTTAGCCTTTTGTTGTTCAAGTTTTTTTATGTGTCATATTTAAGAATTCATTGTAAAAAAACTAACTCCCAAATCATTACCCCCATGGTTTCTTCTAAGGGTTTTATGGCTCTAGGTACAACATTTAGGTCTTTAATCCATTTTGAATAAATTTTCTTATATGGGATCTTAGTACTGAAGCACTGCCATGACAGACATAAGGCAAGTAGATGGCTTTAACAAAGACAAATTTGTTCCCTCATAGTCTCGGAGAATAGAGACAGATGAATTCAGTGTCTCAGCTCCAGGAGAAGGTTTCTGTCTGTCAGCTCTAGGGGAAGGTACTTGTCCTCAGTCTTCCCTGGTCAAGGAGTTTCTTGGTGCAGAGATTCAGGATCCAAATGATGTGCATGTTGTTCTCCTGTCTCTTGTTTCTTGGTAGTACAAGGTCCCCATGTCTCTCTGTTTGCTTCTTTCCTTTATATCTTAAGAGATTGACTTAAGACACAACATAACATCATAGCTTGAGTACTTTCTCATTAAAACAACTGTTACTAATCCCACTTCATCAACCTCATAGAGGTAGGATTTACAAAATATAGAAAAACGATAGCAGGTAAAAACTAGCAGACAATCACACAATACTGAGAATCATAGACTACCCAAGTTGACACATAGTTTGAAGAGACACAATTCATTCCATCCATAACATATTATGGTTTATACAGAAACCATCAGTTTATACAGAAAAATCAGAACCCTCACGATAGGATTTTCAAATAGCGTAGCCACTGTGGAAAATATCTGGGTGGTTCCTCAAACAGTTAAAAATAGAATTACAAATTAATTTAGCAATCTACTCCTAGGTATAAATCCATGATAATTCAAAGCAGGAACACAATACACTTCTTTACCAGTATTCATTGCAGGACTGTTTTCAGTAGCCCAAAGGTGGAAAAAGACACAAGCATTGGCTAATAAATTAACAGGTAGACAAAATGCATTGCATAGATACAACAGAATTTTACTGAGCAACAAAGAAAAATGAAGTCTTCATTCATGCTATATTATGGATGAGCCTTGAAAACCCCATGTTGATTAAAACAAGTCAATCACAAAAAATGATTCCATTATTTTATAAGTATGTAAATAGCTAGAATATCCCAAGTTTCTTAGAGACTACAAGGATAAAAAGGGAGAGTTATTCCTCAAGGGACGCTAAGCTCTGTGAAGGGTGACGGAAACACTTGAAAAAGGGTGGTGGCGATGGCAGTGTAACATAATAAACTGCTGAATCATATGTACAAACACATGCTGAAATGATAAAGGTTTTCATGTGTGTGTGTATTTACCATAAAAAAAAAAAAATTAAACAGTCTTTAAGCTATTTTCTCTCAACCCTAAATCTCTTTCTACACTTGTGGCATGTTTCTAAATCTTGGAGTAGACAGTCTACACTGTTTATCTCCATTCAATTCTCTTTATGTTTTACCAATAGGGAGAACTACAGAGATAAGGCAAAGCCTGAGGAGGAAGAAATTTGATCCATTCATTGTGGTTGTCACCGTGTTCCTGATTTCTTCTTCTCTCTAGGTGTCTTTCTCTTCATTTTCTGAGCACCACTCCTTAAATCATTCTTCATCCAAAGAGTAATAGTTCACGCCTGAAGCATCAGCTGAATTCAGTCTACAACTTTCCCAAAACCTGCAGTGCCAGCCTATTTCTTCCTCTGTCACAGACTCCAGCACTTGATGGTCAGCGCTACCTCTTCAGAGATCTAAACTCTAGTCCACTGAGCTCTCCTCCAAGTTCACCGACATTAGTATCTGCTGAATAGTTTGCCTTGTGGAGAGATCTGAATTATAACTCTATGTGGCTTTTAATCTAACTGCTAAGTATTAAGAACTTCAACTGCTTTAGCTTGTTTCTTCAGCCTTAGATTCAGGAAAGAAGAATGGTAACTGCCTGTTGCCATGATACCCCTGTTATATACTAATTTTCATTTCTTGTCTTTTCAATTAACTACGTAACTCTGTGGAAATCCTGGTGACAGAGTGGTTAAGAGCAAAATTGCTAACCAAAAGGTCAGCAGTTTGAATCTACCAGGAAGTTCTTGGAAATCCTATAGGATAGCTCTACTTTGTCCTATAAGGTCATTATGAGTCTGAATTAACTCAGCCACAATGGGCTGATTAAAACTTATCTACATTAAATTATCTGTTTGAATAAGTGGTGTGATTTCTGTCTCTAGATTGGTCCTTGATTGTTACAGAAATATTGAAAAAAGATAAAATTTAATATTCATAAACATATATAATTCTTTTTTTAAATCTATGTGCCTACTTTAACAATTATTCATTGACTTTATCAAGGTTTCTGTACATAAAATCTAAATATAAAAGTTGATTTTTAAAAATTCCAAAAAATAAAATACTGCGGAATAAATCTGACAAAAAATTTCATATTTTATCTATTGAAACAAAGATTGAAATCCTTCAATAAACCAAAACGCAAACCCACCTCCATTAAGTCTACTCTTCCTTAAGTACATGGGCACTTATATCATGCCCATGAATTGAAAGATTCAACATTATAATGATGTGAGTTCTTCCCCTGCTAGTTTTTCTCCAGATCCCCCTTTCCTTTGGACTGTGCCAGAATTCTAGGGTTTTACCTCATTTTAATTCATGTGGGCTGTAGGCAAACAGTAGGTATAATATCTAGTACTTGATCACACAGAATCTATGAAGAACCTTACAGACTGATGAACGCAGCAGGCTTCATGCATGTGTGGCAGTTCACTGGTTGTTCCTTTACCAGGCAGCCCACATTGCAGCCATTTACACTTTATGACTTTGCTGTGTTTCTTACAGGCAGCAATTCTCAGATTTCAGACACGGGCGCTTTCCTCTCATTCCTTTTGTCTTCACCTCCTAACCGGGAAGAATATCGTTAGCTGTAGGCAAAATCTCCACACGAAGGAGTCTCCTTAACCTGAAAACTTTCTTGTGATGTGTTTTTTTCACATGACCTGTCCAACACTATCACAAATACATCCTATCACAACCTCTCCATAAGTTAAGTTCAAAATCTGCTCTGTATTATAAAGTAGGCCAAAAAAACCACGAAAAACTACAGAAGAAAAAGCCAGCCAGCCAAGTGCAGAAGAAAAAATATACACAAATTATTTTATAACTGTATCAAAACCTTGGAACTGAAACTCACTTTCGTTTGTAATTCTGTCTGGAAGGTTTGTGCATGAAAATAGTAGACTGCTGGGATAGCATGTGGCTCACGTGACCGCTGTGATTGTAGGAGTCCTGCTGGCATTTTTAGGCAAACATTAGAAAAGATGAAATCTTTAAATAAGTTCAGTTCGGTGTTTTCATTTCTGCTGAATTCAGCAGCTTTTATAAAGAGCAGTGAGATGTCCAAATAGAGGAGTAGGTCTGTAATTAAAGAGAAATTTATATTACCACAGGTATAAATTATGAAACTGTGGAAGGTATTTTAAGATTCTTGCAGCAGAGATAAAAAAGCAAATACCAAAAAAGAAAGAACAAAGTGAACATCGTAATGTGGAAAAATCCAAGAAATAATGTTGTGTACAAACTATGCTTTATTCATTACAGTGCTATTAAAACACGAGGTCTGACAAGTCTACAAACTTAACTGTTTAAGTGCTACATACCTCACTGCTAAGTATCACTATAGTCACTTTTGAAGTATTCCCTTGGGAGGCTATGCACCGAGGCCAGCCAGTAGTCCACACTTCAGAGCAGTTTAGGAACTCTTTCTGGAATTCGCCAAGGCGACAAAGTGGTAAGTTCACAAATTTAACTGCATGTAGTCCATGAGGTAGTTTTTAGCCAGTAAACAAATAACTGTATTGGAACACATTCCCTACTCACCTGATCTGGCCCACTATGACTTTTTCTGTACCCAAAGATAAAGGAAACATTAAAGAGGACATCTTGATGACATTTGGGATATCTAAGGTAATACGATAACAGCTCTAATGGTCAATCCAGAAAAAGAGTTCCAAAATTGCTTTGAAAGGTGGACTAGGTGCTGGTGTTGGTGCACAGCTTCCCAAAGAGAGTACTTCAAAGGTGACTGTGGGATATTCAGCAAGGTGTTATGTAGCACTTTTTCTAGGATGAGTTGGTCATGATTTTCAGCATTATTAAATTACTCACTTCTTTCGTTGGTCTTTTTGCCTAGAAGGAGAACATCTTACAGGCGGGTGAAAAGAAAGAAATTAACAATAAAAGAATTGTTAAAAAAAAGAATTACTGCTTGCTAGGGGTAGAGTATAGACCATAAGAAAATGCGATGGAACAATTGCAAGAATTTGTTTGCTCGATTCTTTTTAGTTTTAAAACAGGATCTTAAGCCTCACAAAAGGCTAAAATCAAAACTAAAAAATGAACCAAATTTTTTTTTTTTTTTATAGTTCCCTGTAAACCGACCTAGACCACACCAGCTACTTTAGTGAGAGACAAAAACTGTAGAGAACAGATTAACTATAGGCATGTGCTGTGATGTATTTAGGTAAAAATGGAAATTACTCCTTAATAATTGTTTTTATTCTTTCCTCAAAGAAAAGCTGAAGATTGTCTTCCTGGTACACCCTAACTGATCAGCAGTCTTTTTCTTCTACATTATCCTAAAAAGAGAGAGAGAAAGAAAGAAAATACAGATAAGGGAATGCAATATCCAGAATACGTAAGAAAGGAAATTAAGAAGTTATTTCATTGTAGACATGAAATTAGATCTTTACCATTGAGCACTGCTGAAAGATAAACAGAGATCATATTTTAAATTGTCATAATGAGTAGTTAAACCAGATTTTAAAGCAGTTGACACAAGTGAAGTATTTCTCTTAAACTCTTTTATAAACTAAACACTCAAAACAAATTGCCACAAGCAGTTTGGGGGGAACCTTTGATTTGTGACTACTGTGATATTCTAACTAGGCTATTTTATAATCTTGCTAAATGATGTAAGATATTGTATAAAATATGACTGTGTAATATAACTAAATAATATTTATTATAATAGTTATTGTACAATTGCTTTCTGTAGGCTTGTCTACCTAGGTTGCTAACACTCTAGTCAAATAAGAATAAATCAAGCTCAGAATAACAGTGTGCCAATATCTACTACCTTAAAACAATTTAAACAAAGAAAAACCTCTTTTCATTACTGAGTTCTAGTCTAGCTACTGCTCTATTTTATGTTTTGTGAAAAAAAATCTCGAAAACTTGTCTATACTCAATTGCTTTCTCCACTTCATTATCTTTCATTAACTTCTCAACACCCTGAAATTTCAAAACTAAACGTGTTCTTTTCAATATGATACTTTGAACTCAGTGACACCAAAGCGGTGGCCATTTTTCAACCTATTACTTGGCCTTGGGTAACATGTATCATTTTTGACAACTTCCTCCTTCTTAAATCTTCCCCCTTTGTTTCAGCTTCCATGACATCATATTTTCTTGGTTTTCTTACTGTTTCATTATTTAGTTAGGTTGCTTTTTTAATAAACTCTTGTAACTATCCCTCAGTATTCGTGTTCTTTCAGATATTCAACAAACATTTTTCTGACTGTTTTTTTGTTTTCCAGGAACTGAGTGTATATCAGTGAACAAAAGATGCATGCTCTCTGTTCTTATGGAGTTCAATATCCAACAAGACAGAGTTGTGGGTGTGTGTATATAAAAAAAAGACAAATGTCAATTGTGATTATACAATGATGGAAATAATGCACATATGATCACAGAGGATAATAGAGCCCACGTTTAGGATGTTCAAGGGCAAAGATTCTTTTTTTTAAGGAGGGGTTGGTGAAGTTAAGATCCACTTAATCCAGGTATTGGTTAGTGATGGTGTAAGACAGACAGCATGCTAGACAGGGTGTAGACATTGCATTTAAGAAATTGATACACATCTGGAATGCAGCAAACAAGACAAACAGTGATGATATAGTTTCTGAGAAAAAAGCAGGGAGCCAATGCAGAAAATTTAACTAAGTCTTTCACAATCACAGAAAACTCAATGGCATGGTGATTAAGAACTACAACTGCTAAGCAAAAGACTAGCAATTGGCATCCATGAGGTGTTCCTTGGAAACTCTATGGTGCAGTTCTACCCTGTCCTATATGGTCACTTGGAGCTGGAATTGACTCAACAGCAATGGGTTCTGTTTCCTTTGGGGGAGGGTTGCTATCAGTTCTCCAATATCATATTTATGTTGATGATCACCAAATCTATTAGAGCCGGTTTGGATTTTAAGAAAAGCTGTGGGGTAGGGTATAATTTTTGGAGCGTATACATGTTATCTAAAGCCTTAAAGCTGGAAGAGGTCACAGAATAATGAAAGACTGAGGGTAAAAAGACAAGAACTTAACCAAATGTTCACCGAATAAACTAATCCACAGGGCTAACAGCTGACGTCAGTCATATCTTCATCTTTCCTGGGCCTAGAAGAACCATTTCAACTGTCTTCATATGTATAAAAGATAAAAACAGTTTTTACTGAGTTGGTTTTGACTCAAAATTACAATTTATAACAGAACAGATCTGCCCCATATGTTTTCTAAGGCCATAAATCTTCACAGAAGCAAACTGCCACATCTCTTTCCCATGGCATGGTTCATGGATTCAAAAAGCTTTCTTTACTGTTAGCAGCTGAGCACTTAGTCACTGCACCACCAGAGCTTCACGTGTATGGTTTAGCCATATTAATTGTATTCATCATTTTGTTCAACCATGAACTTTAAGCATTCTCAAGTTTTTTATTGCCTTTTAACCTGAATCGACGGTCATAGATTTAACAGAAATTTGAAGGAAAGTTTAGTTGGTTTTGGAGAAAGACAAAGAAAGTAACAGTCCATAAACTGCTATCCAGTTTGAGTACTGTTTTATCTGTAGTGGTTTCGAGTCAGATCTGACTCATAGGACAGAGTGAAAAGTTGCCCAATCCTGACGCATGCACACAATTGTATTAATGCTTTCCTGTTAAGGATCTTCCTCTTTTTCTCTGACCTTCTACTTTACCAAACATGATGTTGTTTTCCAGGGATTGATCCCTCCTGACAACATGTCCAGTGTATGCGACTTTGGACATCTTTGCTCGACATCTTTGCTCCCAAGGAGCACTCAGACTGTACTTCGTCCAGAACAGATTTTTTTATTCTTTTTGCAGCCAGTAGTATATTCAACATTCTTCTCCAACACCACAATTCAAAGGCATCTATTCCTCTTCTGTCTCCCTCGTTTATTCTCTAACTTTTGCATGCATGTGATGCCATTGAAAATGCCATGGCTTGGGTTAGGCACACCTTGGTCATCATGGTGACATCTTTACAGTACTTTCAAGAAGTCCCCGCAGCAGGTTTACACAGTGAGTCTTTTGATTTCTTGACTGCAACTTCCATTAAGTGTTGATTGTGGATCCAAGTAAAAGGAAATACTTGACAAGCTCGGTCTTTCATCTATTTCCTGTGATGTTGTTTATTGATCTAGTTGTGAGGATTTTTGTTTTCTTGATGTTGAAGTGCAGTCTACACTGAAGGCTTCATTACTGTTTCAAATTCTCTTCACTTTCGGCAAGCAAGGTTGTGTCATCTGCTTAACACAAGTTGTTAGTGAGTCTCGCTCCAATCCTGAGGCCTCGTTATTCTTCGTGTGGTCCAGCTTTTAACCCACTGATAAACCAAGTTTATGACTTTCAATGTGCTTTTGAAAACTTTTTTGTTTTGTTTTGGTTTTTGCTCACACAACCATGATGAATATAGATTATTTGTCATTTTTTTACTGTTTTGTTGAAATACAGTCAGGGTATGTACAAGCTGCTTTGGTGTCCCAGTATGGATACTCTTAAGAGTCAATAGATTGAGATCTAAATGTCTCTTGATTTCTTCAGATTTCTTCATGTATATTTACATAAAAATTAATTACTAGGTATGTATATAACTCTTTTATGTACACACACAGCAAAAGTTTTATACTGTAAACAGTTTATTTCCAAAGAGAGAACTTTTTTATGTTTCTTTATCATTCATTAGCCCTCTCATGATCTGCTCAAAATTCTTTACGTTAGCAACTTAAATGTACCTTTTTTCTGCTTTTCTTTATGTTCCTATATCAGTATATTGTATGAAGGTGTTTATCAATAAGCATATATAAATATGATTATATGCACATGTACTTGTTTATACAACCTGCAAGCCACTAATTATCTTCCTAGTTACTATCTTGTTTGCAAAATCTTGACAGATAATGTATTCTTTCTATGTTCTGTATTTAAATATTAGTCAATTGCTTTCTAAAGATGTAATTATATGCAAATTATTTTTGTCTTAGTTTTCATAATACCTCATGGAAATTCTTCTTAGTCAACTTGTCTAACTTGTATTAATTCTTTTCAATAGTTGCATGATATCCTATTGCATGTTTGAACCATCAATTTTCAACACTTCCTGTATCAATAGATTTACAGGGATCTCTCTAGAAAGAGTTCTAGTTTATTTTGAATAAATCATTTATTTATAAATTTATTTATTTTTACATTATAAATTATTTATAAATAAAAATATATTCATTTCATTAGTTATTTATGTCTTTTGTGTTTTATTAAAAAGAGTCTGTGATGAGTTCTCAGAAGTGTGTTTACTGCACAGAAGGTGAAAATATGTGTTTCATTTTTAAGTCACGTTGACAGATGGCATTCCAGAAGCGTCACTGTTCACACATCCACCAGCAGCATGTGATAACTCACCAGCAGTAGGGATTACTGTAGTTTTCAATTTTTCCAGGTCAGGATTTTTTTCTAGAATCTGCCAATTTGTGTCATTTGTTTCTTTCTCCCTTCTAGAATTAGATGAGCACTTTCAATTTGCACTCCCAAGTCTTTCTTTAGCTCCAGGGAATACACACACACACACACATATATTTAGATTATTTGCTTAATATGTTACTTTCATTTGCCTCTTGGTTTTTAGCAGAATTGGTATAACCTGTGTATTAAGCTTGTGGACTTAATGCTGACTGTTTCAAACCTCATGATTTTTATATTTTTTCTATTTTGTTCTTCTGTCTAAAATACCTTTATTACTAGATTGTACAGCACACAACTCAGTAATTAATGTTTTCCTAGCTACAGGCTTCCTTGCAAAAGCTAGGCAAGTAATTTTTCCTCTTAATGTTCCCTACTTAAATCTTCTTCTGAGTGCAGTTTTTATTTTTTTTTTTGTTCACACTATTCCCAGAGTGTGTATATTCCAATGACTCTGCATTTTGAAGGCCTCTGCTAATTGTTTTGATTCTTGTTTAACCCTCACTAGCCAAAGAAAGTTATTACAGTGTTGTTACTATTTACTTTATGAAAATATCAATTACCCAGAAAATTATAACAAGCAATATAATGATTAACTGTCCACTAACATCATGTATCACATTGTTTCAAGAGCTGTCATGCTTCCTGTAGATACTGAATTTTCTTTTAAGAAATATACATATTATATACTCTTGTGAGTCAGGATTGAATTGATGATACCTTTTGATTCTTTTCCTTTTTTCCACTCTATGTATGTGATTGCGTTTAGTCTCAGCTTTCTTTTTACAGACTCCCAGTAACAACTCCCTTGGATTGATGTATCATTTTTAAACACACTTGTTTTATTTTACTAAATAATCACTTATCAATAAAGTAAATAATATGAGTATATATTTTGTCATATATATATTCCATCTCTCCACTTTACTGGTGTTTACACATATATACACACACACACGATGTGTATGTGTGGATGATACAATAATTGTCAACTTTATTTTTGAGTATTGGGATTAATTCATATTATTCACATAATCCTGGCTTCTTACAGAAGCTAGACTCTTTCCTCTCCTAACGCTGTAACATCCTACAAATTTAGGACAAGAAAACAGTGTTTTGCTAACATAAACCATGCTGTCACAAACTTTCCTTTGATGCATATATGAGACTTTCTCCAAGGAAATATGCCTGGATGGGCAATTGCTAGGTCACAGAACATGCACATTTCCAGTTTAGCAGCTGTCACCAGCCAAATGTCTCTCTCTACAGCAGCAATACCCAAGTATACTCTGACCATCAGTGTGTGAGAATGCCCGCTGTTCCACCTCGTTGCTAACTCTTCTAGTTTCCAGACTCACTTTGCCAGTATGCTATTTCCAAAATGCCATAGCACATTAATTTCCTTTTGGATTTCCCGGATTCGTAGTGATGTTGGGCACATTTTTCTGTGAGCTTTGGCAGTCTCTTTGATTTTATCCTCTATAAATTGCTTGTGCAATTCTTTGTATATAGGACATGTGCGTATTTGATTTGGATAACTGTGTGCATGTATGTGGCTTTAATGTTGCTAGCTTATTTCCCCTGAGATGGTTAGTGTTTGTCTAAGAGATTTTTAATACTTTTTCAACATTTTAGTGGCTTTAAATTTTAGATACATTATTTATAAATGTTCAACAATAAATGATTTAAAATATTGTTTCTGATTAACTTTATATTTTTTGTTTTTACTTTCACCATTGTTATAAATTTTCCTGTACTCTGATTTTACAATTGAAGTGACATCTTACATTTATATCTCTTCATAATGGAGGCCCAAAGCCTTTTGTATCCCCATCTCCAATCTCCTTAATAATTCATACTTACGTCAGGTCCTCTAAATAAAGTCAGGGGTGATCGCATGTAAGATTATCGACTTATCATTACAGTTTTTATTTCAATTTTTCCCATTTTTATTTCCAGTCTCTGACAACTGTAATTTCTATCAATTTCACTTCTTTATTTAAAATAGTATTTACTACACTATGTCTTTCATTGCATGTGTTTTAAGGGACATTATTTCACTTTTAATCAACCATTTTCCAAGATACGGGAGTCTTATATGGAGCTCAGATTACCTGTGATTGGACCTTAGAAAATAGCCCAGGGCATGCCATCAGGGTGCATCTAGCTCCACTGGTATGTCACAGCTTATAAAGAAAATGTTCTACACCCCACTTTGGTGAGGCTCTTGAAAGAATCTCTGTGCTTTTAAAAGCTTTTGATCACCCATCTCGTGTAGCAAAGGAGAATGCAGAAATTCAGACACAAAGAAAAGACCGGTCCAAAGGACTAATGGACCATAGCTGCTCCAGCACAACTAGATGGTGCCCAGGTATCACCACAAGCAGCTCTGACAGGACTCATGATAGACAGTCCCCAGGTGAGCTGGAGAAAAATGCAAAACCAAATCCTAGCTCACAAACACAAACAAACAAAAACAAATTTACTTGTCTGACCGAGAAACTTCAAGAATATGGCTATTAGACATTTTCACTAGTGCTGAAGTCACTCCAGGGAAAACCTGGTGGCATAATGGCTTTTCATTTTCTCCATGAGCTTCTACCTGTAGTAATAAAAGAATTGTGCTGATACCTGGGTAGCTTCATTTTAGGAGCTTGATCTTCTGGGAATCTTGGTCTCTGTGTCGGGTTGCTGAGTATTAATTCTGCCTCATCTTACCAAGAAAGTAAAGGAAGCATAAAATGTTAAGTGACTTACCCAGGTCACGCAGGAAGGTAGTGATGGAGTCTACCAAAGAAGGGGTGACTGGTTATTCTTCCTTCCCCACTCCAGTCATTGGAAGAATCATGTGTAAAGTAGCTATAACATTCTCATAATCAGCCCTATTTCTTTGTCATCACCAGAAGCCACAGTTATCCTTGTATGGACACTGGTGTTGGACAGTTACTTTGCCCGCCGTTGGACTGAATCCTGTAGAATATCTTTTCCTGGAAGGCCAATATACGGTCAGCAGTCTTCTACCTGTGTGTAGTACTCTTAAGCAGGGACACTATGAGGGCACCTTTGGAACAAGACTGGAGGAACTTAGACAAATCTGCACTAGGGAGTCATTTGCACTTGGCTTTGAATCTCAGGGCATCTGCTTAATGGCTGTATGACAATGAGCTAGTTAAATAATGTCTCTGAGCCTCAGTTCTTTACTTTTAAAATGGGACTTTTAACAACTACTTCATCTATCTTTATCATGAGGATTCAAGCAGCACATACATGTATGTATAAATGTGGGTATACAGAGGAATAAGATAGAAAGAAGGAAAGAGAGACTATCACCTGTTTAGCACATGTTAATGGTGGAATGATGGAGCCCTGGTGGTGCAGTGGCTAACCAGATCAGCAAAATGAATCGGCTAACTGCTCCTTTGGAGGTCCTGTGGAATAGTTCTACTCTGTCCTGAAGTGTTGCTATGAATTAGAATCAGCTTAATCGCAACTGGAACAAGCATGGTGTAATAAACATCACTTTTCTCTTTTTAGCCCTGACTGCCTTATTAATCTTCAATTTGTTTTTATCATAAAACACTTCTCAAACACCATCACAAAGCTTAACTGAAAGCTCAGCAATTTGAATCTACCAGGTACCCCTTGGAAACTTTATGGGACAGGAGTACTCTATCCTGTAGGGGTGCTATGAATCAGAATTGACTCGACAGAAACGGGGCTCAGAAGTCACTCCTGAAGTTCACCCTTCAGCCAAGGACTAAGCATGACCCTAAAACAAAATGAGACTGAATAGACACACTATCCCAGCAGAAAGGTCAACAAGGCAAGAGGAGACAGGAAAGCTGATAACAGGGAACCCAATATTGAGAAGGAAAGGGCATCACCATGTAATGAGCTTGGTAACCAACGTCATAAAACAATACATGCATCAACTGTTGAGTAAGAAACTAATTTGCTCTGTAAACTTACATCTAAAGTATAATCTAAAAAAGAAAAGAAAGAAAATGGTCCAGGTACTGTGTAAAATCTATTTGACATGGATTGAAGAAAGGAATTTGTCAATTCACCATGAAGATGGCAAGAGGCTGCCCTCTGTACTCGTAATCTTAAGCCTTGTATCTCTCATATCAAGTTTGACATGAACTGTCAATTGTTTCAATGTTTGAGACTCAGGGAGACCTGATCTATTCATACTCATTTCTATTTATCTGTATCTCTGGGAAAAAGATTATTTGTGGACCAAATTCCCTCTAGTGTACAGTCTTTTATAATACCGGCCTCAGGCATGTCCCATTCCAGATGCGAGACTCTTGTTTTATATACACTGGAGAAAAATAAAACATCAGGCTCATTTACTGTGTTCACGCCTTACCTACCTAGGGCTTCAGTGGATGCTTAGCTTAGATGCAGTGAATGGAGAAAGCTGCCATATCCTAAAACTCTCTTTTAGGCTAAATGTGTATTCATTTTAGTGGAACATATTAGATACGTGAAAACAGTTTTACAAATCTTGTGAACTGTGTAGTGATATCTTAATTGATTTCTTGCTTTCTCAGATATTATAAAATATATGTAAAAGGGAGTATGTTATGCACAGCCCATGAATTTCATAGTGTCCTAAGTAAGCATGCAGAATATATTATGGTACAAATAGATTCTTGGTCATTTGGTCCGAGTTAGAATTAAGGGAATAGGACCAAAACAAATCTCTACAGTGTTAGTTAGAATTTGATTTAAAGAGTTCAGTTAACAGTTAAATTCAAGTAATACATAAATACAAAATGTTCAGTAATATTCAGTTTAACTCAGCTCTTCACAAGCACAACCCTCAATACAACTTTTGACTCCCTTGAGTCTATGATCTGAATCTGAAGTCTGTTAGTTTATTCAATTAGAAAACAACATTCCAAAGCCTAATATACTCCATGTAAAATGAGGATAATAGTTCACGCCTTACAAAAGGCACTATAGTTCTTACATATTGGATACTTGGTGCTATGGCTGCTAACAAGAAGGTGGGCAGTTCAAACCTGCCAGACACTTCTTGGAAACTGTGTGAGGCAGTTCTCCTCTATCTGTGGAGTTGCTGTAAGTTGGAATCCCCTCTATAGCAGTGGGTTTTGGGTTTTGGTGGTGGCACAAATGATTTGCAGATGACTGCTAAGCTAAACGTTGGCAATATGAATCCATCTAGCAGGTCCGTGGAGGAAGGACTTGCAGATCTGCTTCTGTAAATATTACGGACAAGAAAACCTTATGGAGCAGTTGTTATCTGTCACCTGGGACTGCTGTGAGTCAAAATCAACTCCAGAGCAATGGAATTTTTTTATTTTAATATTTATATATATATATATGTATATGCCATCTCTAGTAAAATACAGACAAAGCTGTGACTCACACTAAGAATTCAAAGCATGATAAATAACTCAATAATGAATCATTCATAAATATCTAAACCTGGTCTTTGTTTTCAAAGGCAACAAATGCTTATGAAACTGTGATTTAACCTAGAAAATGTTCAGATACCTAAATAGATCTTATTTTTGCCTCACTTGTGACATTGTGTTCACGAAACTCAGATACAAAGAAGTACACTTGTTAATTTTATGCATTTCCTTACGTAAAATTATTCCCATGAAAAACAGAATTGTGAGATGATAAATTAGTTTAAGCACTACTAAGAAAGTATTAGTAAACTATCATAAATAAAGGTATTTTAAGGAGCATTTTACAGTTGAAATAATCAGATCAATACCTTCTTTTCTGTATTATCCTCCATGTATACCACTCAGAAAAGACTAAGGGGATCATGTACTCAGAGAGGAATAAGAGCAATAAAGTCTTTGACAGTGAGTTCCTATTACAGAACTCTCACAAATATTGGCTTTACTTCCATATACTGTATGTGGTAATTAGTTTTTGTTGTCTGTGTTACAGAAAGAGTTTTTGCTGTTAAAATAATATGAAGCTTTCATATCACGGGTTCATAAAAACCACTGAAAAACACATTTCCCTATATTACCTAGCTTATTACATCTACTTTGTGCAATATGATACACTCCTGAATAAAACTTAATAATTTACAGATCGTTTAGCACACCACCTGGGCTTCAAAAAATAATAACATTTTTGCATACGTTTTCATGGGAAATAATATGAGCTTTTTAAAATGCATCTAGGGAATTCAACCTATAATAAAAGAGTAAGTGAATAACTGTATATGGAATATTGTACCATAAAAAGGAGAATTAACTCTAACCTTTAGTTTTAAGTGCTGATTTTTCTTCTCTTCTTCTTAAAATATAAGTGAACTTTAAATTTTTACTTTTACTAAAATAATTTTTCGAAGCATTAAAAATTATTTCTAACTATTTTTTAAAAACACACATGGACAGATACTGTTTGAAAATAACCATTTAACCGTAATTATGAAACTAATGTTTCTGTGGTTATATATTTAAAATCGATGTTGAATGCATTTTATAGGAATTTAAAAGTTGTTTCTTTTTCCTCTCCTGATTATTATCTCTTTAATGAAAATTCAGGCTTTGTTTTTATTACTACACAGTGCAAGGGAAATGGAAGACGTTCAGAACAATGTGTAGGAAAACAATACGAATAACTGAATAGATATTTTCAACACTCAGAATGAGTAGCTTTAACACTTAACCTTCATTGTGATAAACCAAAACCCCACCGCTGTCAATTCTGACTCACAGCGACCCTATAGGATGGAGTACTACTGCTATGTAGAGTTTCCAAGGAATGTGTGGCTGATTAGAACTGCTTATTTTTTGGTTAGCAGCTGTGGTCCTTACCCACTGCACCACTAGGGTTTCCACTGAGGCAAGTGTGTGCAAAATGAAACATTTGCCATTTCAATATTTTTTGCAGGTAGAAGTCAATGACATTAAATGTGCTTCTCATGATTTGCAACCATCAGCATTATCCATTTCTAAACCTTTCCATCACCCTTGCAGAAGCTCAGTGTCCCCTAACTAAGGGCTATCATTTTCCCCCTGCTCCCTACTCCCAGTAATCATTAACGAACTATTCTATGTAATTCTTATAAGTGGAATTCTGCAGTGTTTGTCCTTTTGTGTCTGAATCACTAAGTATAATGTTTTCAAGATCAATCCATATTACAGTGCAAATCACAACTTCGTTTTATTTTATGGCTGAGTAATATTCCTCTGTATATATGTATCACATATTTTTTATTCATTCATCTGCTGATGAACATTTAGGTTATTTCCATTTTTTGGTTAAGGTGAGTAGTGCTACAGTGAACACTGTTGTGCCAGTATCTGTTTTTGCATTTCTGACTTTAATATTTTTATTTTTTATTAATTACAGTAAAAGAATAAAGTTTCTAACACCTATCAATTATCTCATCTGTGATAAACCCTCAACCCCCCACCTACCCCTGTAGCCAACATATCATTTTCTTCTGTGGATAATTCTCTTATCAAGTTCTTATAACAGGGGTCTCATACAAAATTTGTCTTTTTGACACTGATTGATTTGATTCGGCATGATCTCTTTCGCACATTACGAGATGTTTTCTTACATTGCCATTTTTTTTTTTTTATCATAGCACAGTGTTCCATTGAGTATATGTACCGTAGTTTGCTTATCCATTCATCTGTTGATGTACATCAGGGTTGATTTCAACTTTTTGCTATTGTGGGCTGTGTTGCAACAAACATTCGTGTATATATGTCTGTTTGTGTGACAACCTTTGTTTCCGAAGGATAAATTCCAAGCAATGGAATACAGGATCAAATAGTTTGTCTATTTCCAGCTTTTTAAAGAAGTGTCAGGTTGTTTTCCTAAGAGGTTGTACCACTTTGCAATCCCACCAACAGTGCAGGAGAGTTCCAATGTCTCCACAGCCTCTCTGGCATACGTTGTTTTGTGATTTTTGGATTATGGCCAACCTTGTCAGAGTGAGATGATATCTCATTGTAGCTTTGATGTGAATTTCTGTAATAGCTAATGATCGTGAGCAATTCTGCATATGTCTTTTGGCTGCCTGGGTATCCTCTTTAGAGAAATGTCTGTCTACATCCTTCGCCCATGGCTTAATTGGATTATTTATCCCTTTCTTGTTGATATTTTGTAATACCTTATAGATTATGGAGATCAGATGTAGGTCTTACATAAGTTGCCAAGTATTTTTTTCCCCATTCTGTAGGTGTCTTTTAATTATTTTGATGAAGTCTTTGGATGGACAAAAGTGTATGATTCTTAGTAGTTCCCATTTGTCTATTTTCTCTTCTGTTGAATGTGCTTTGTCAGATTTTGAAGTCTGTCTACTTTGTGTACTAAAACTTCCATTGTTGATTCTATTTTATCTTGGATGAGCTTTATCATTTTAGATTTCATATTTAGGCTTTTTATCCAGTTTGAGTCGATTTTTGTATAAGGTTTGAGATATGGGTCTTGTTTCAGTTTTTTGCAAATGGATATCCAATTTTGCCAGCACCATCTCTTAAAGAGACCGTTCTTACCCCAGTTTAAAATCTTGGGGCCTTTGTCAAATATCAAGTGTTCATAGGAGGATGGTGGCATATCTGAGGTCTCAACTCTGCTCCACTGGTCTATCGTCCCTTTTTGTACCAGTACCAGGCTGTTTTGACTACTGTGGCAGTGTAACAGTTTCTCAAGTCAGGTAGTGAGAGGCTTCCTAGTATGTTCTTCTTCTTCAGTAGTGCTTTACTTATCCGAGGTTTCTTCCCTTTCCAAGCTAAGTTGATGATTTGTTTCTCCATCTCATTAAAAAAATGTCACTAGAATTTGTATTAGGATTGCATTATGTGAGTAGATTGCTCTGGGTAAAATAGAAATTTTCACAATGTTGAATCTTCCTATCCATGAGCAGGATAGATCACCCCATTTATGTTAAGTCTCCCCTAGTTTCTTGTAGTAAGATCTTGTAGTTCTCTTTGTAAAGATCTCTTATTTCTCTAGTTAGATTTATTCCTAGGTATTTTATCTTCTTGGGGGCTATAGTAAATAGAATTGACTTGGTGATTTCCAGTTTAATAATCTCACTGTTGGCATAAAGGAATCCTACGGATTTACTTATGTTTATCTTGTATCCCTTTACTTTGCTGAACTCCTCTGTTAGTTCCAGTAGTTTACTTATGGATTCCTTTGGATTCTCTGTATAAACAATTATGTCATCTGCAAATAGGGAGATTTTTGCTTCTTCATTGCTGATACGGATGCGCTTTATTTGTCTTGTCTAATTACTCTGGCTAGAACTTGTAGCACTATGTTGAATAGAAGTGATGATAGTGGGCATCCTTGTCTAGCTCCCACTCTCAAAGAGAATTCTTTCAGTCTTTCAATTCTTCTGACTATGTATCTAGAAGTGGAATTACTGGATTATATGGCAACTCTTTAGAGTAGTTCTACTGTGTTTTATAGGGTTGTTACAAATCAAAATTGACTTTAACAGCAATGGGTTGTTGGTTTTTATGGCAATTCAATGTCTAATTTTTTGAGGAACTGCCAAATCATTTTCCATAGTGGTTGTACTATTTTACATTTACATTAGCAGTAGATTGAGGGCTCTGATTTCTCTGTATTCATTTCAATAACCTTTTCTTTCTTGCTTTTTTTTCTTTAAATTATAAGCATCTTATATGGTGAAATTATCTCTCTCTGTGTTCTGTTTATCTACCTATCATCTATCTAGCTACCTATCCATCTATCTATCCATCCATCCAGCTATCTATCTGTCTATCCATTATCTATCATCTATCTCTCTCTCACTCTATCATCTATCTATCCATCTATCTATCTATCTATCTGTCTGTCTGTCTGTCTGTCTATCTATCATGTATCATCTGTTTTTGTACTTCCTTGATGACTAATGACATTTGTCACCTTTTCATTTTCTTGTTGGTTATTTTCATTTCTTCTTTGGTACAAGATCAGATGCTTCACTCACATTTTTTTTATTGGGTTGCTTGTCTTTTTGCTGTTAAGCTGTAGGATGCTTTACATATGCTGGTTTTTAAATTTCTATCAGATATATGACTCTCTAAGTTTTTCTCCCAATATACATGTTTTTTTATTTTGTTTATTGAGCCTTAATGTTTTAAATAACTAACACAAAATGAGAGACAGATGATATTTACACATACATAGAAACACACATATATGTATATATCATCATTACCATAAAAATAATTTAAAATAACAAAAATAACATGTTCCTGTACTACACGCTATTGTTACATTTTGTTTTCTTTGTTGGCAGAAGTTAATTTTGGCTAATAGACTTACGTGGTTAGTGATTCATTTTATGTTATAACCAGATACTGAACCACAATTTCTAAAAGCATAAATGAGAACTGACTTGTCTCCTCTAGGGTCACAAATATTTACCAAATGTTTACCACTAAAAAGAAAAAAAACACAAAAAACAAAAACTACTGTAGAATTGATTCCAACTCGTAGTGACCCTATAGGACTGAGTAGAACTGTTCTGTAGAGTTTCCAGGGAGCACCCAGCAGATTCGAACTGCTCACTTTTGGTTAGCACCTATAGCTCATAAACACTAGGCCATGAGAGTTTCCTAATGCTTGCCGCTATTTGCACAAATTAGTATTCACTGAAGATTGAGTAAAAGTATAAGTTAAAAGCATAACAGAGAGCAGAGTCAAGCCTTGTTGAGCTTCATGGAGTGTGTAAGGTTAGTGTCTTAGGCTGTGTTCTCTAGAGTAGCAAAATCAGTAATGCATATAAACATACACAGAGAAATTTATATCAAGGTAAAGGATCATAAAGTTTTAGAGGCTGGAGCATCTCAAGTCCATGGATCAGGACAGAAGCTTCACCCAATTCATATAGCCACAAGGGCAAGTAAATGGATTGGCAGATCAGAAAGCAAGGCTCTTGTTCACAGGCTGTGAAGATCTACGAATCTCAGGTTGGCAGGCAAGCTGATAGCTCAAATACCAAGAACTGGAGGTCAGATGAACAGGATGCAGCCACAGGATCCACAGTGAGCGAAAAAACAGAACATCTGTTTATATTCAATTTCAGGCTACACTTCCAAAGAAACTCCCTTTCAACTACTTGGCTACTCAAGCAGATTGTATTATGGTAGCAATCACATGTAAACACTGAAAATCATAGCTCAGACAAATAGGCACATGGTCGTAACCATCACAAGAAAAAATACTTTTGGACTCTGAAATAGGAAAATAAAGGGATTATGTTTCAAATTATTACTTAATAATAGTTTATACAAATAGAACTTTATAAAAACTTCTGATTTACAAAAGAATTTTAAATATCTAGAGCAAACTGACAATTCTAATAAAACCGGAAAGCTACAGAAAAAGAATACTAGTTATTGTTATACTTTAATACAATTTTCATTTGTTTTAAAAATCGTGTTTAATGTTTAAATTTACTTAAAATAGCTAGAATTATACTTTCTGAAATTAGGCCTCCAGTAAAACCAAGATCCACCTCTCATTTAATATGAAAAAGAGAAAACCAGTTATTTTCACATAAATTGAAATTTTAACATATTCTTACATTCACACTCATTTTCTCATTTTTTTGCTTTCTTGCTTTTTTTTTATTTTCACCACTTCCATCTGTTTCCAACACATGCATACATACTCACACACACAAACATGTAATTATACATGCTCCAATCCATAACTGACAGGATACAAGAATACACTGTGTAAGCTGAGTATGTCCAGAGGTGTCATTCATGGAAAAACTTGAAGGGTGATATTTTAACATCTCACTTCTTAGAGGGTCCACAGATTAAAAACTGAGAGCAAGGCTGTTATTTATTCCTCATGAATTTTAAACATCATGTGGACACAAATCCCAGATTTTGAAAAGAGTTTATAGTGTAATTAAAATAAAGAACAACTTTGGTAAAATTCTAAACCATGTATTAATAATAAAAGAGGTAAAGCCAGATGTTATAATGTTTAACTTATCATTGTTATATACACTGAAAACCTCAAAATTTCATAAGCTGTAAATTTTTCCTTTTTTGCAACAGGTTTTATTTTTACTTATTTTGAAATAGGTTTATTTTCAGTAATTGATTACCATTCTGTGTTACATTTCCTGATGACAGTAAGATATGGCTCACAGACATGGACTGCCACAACTTGAAATCTGCAAAATATTCTTCATCCTTTTTTAAGCTAAAGTGTTGCCTGATGAAAAATCCATACAGGGTGAATGTGACATCTGATTTAATTTGTAATCGTTTTTACTATCGATGTAAAACTGCTCCTTTAAAATGTAATTTTTAATTACAAATAGCCAACACATGCAGAAAAGTAGCCAAATCTATTACTAACAGAGTTCAGATATTTTTACAGTTTGGGGTTGTTACGACCACACTCCTGTAAACACTCTTACATATGGCTCTGGATGACTATATGAAAACAGTTTCATTGGCATGTTCTTAAATGTAGAATTGTTAGTTCATGGTGTCTGCATATGATCTGCTTTAAAAGATACTGCTAAAGAATTTCAAAACTGATAGAATCATTTTCAGTTCCACTAGGGGCCCCGGTGGCATGGTGATTAACTGATTTGTCTAGTAACCAAAACGTGTGCAGTTTGAATCCACCAGAGACTCTTTGGAAACTCTATGGAGCAATTCTACTCTGTTCCACAGGGTTGCTATGAGTCCGAATGGTGTGATGATGTGGGAAGCTGGTTTGTTTTTTTTATCTCTGGCTTAAGAACATGTAAAAGTTTTAGTTGCTCCACATCATCACCACAATTTGATAATGTAAGTTTGATTATTTGCTTTATTTTTTATGTTTGTTTCTTTCATTTCAATTGCATTTATGGGCATGTGGCATTATTAAATTGTGGATTTGACTGACATTTTTTTCTGATGACTAAGGGAGTCCTGTATTAGTAATGCATTTCTTGGCTATTGGATGTTAATGTTCATGATATGACTATTAGTTATCTTTGCTCAATTATTTTTAAATTGAGTTGAATATCTTTTACTATGCACATTTTAATTATATACTCTAGACACGAATTAAGGGATGGCAGAATATAGACTGCTATTTTCCTGTTCTGGTTGCTGCAATCTTGTTTTCTTATCAATATCTTGTCTTTAAAATAAGACTCTTACACCCAATATTGGTGAGTGGTTCCTGGGGCCTTAAAAGCTAGGAAGCTGCCATCTGAGCTACACCAAATGATCCCAGCTCAGCAGGAACAGATGATCACCAAGAACAAGAAAGACACGAGGAAAAAAGAGCCCAGAAGACAGAAGGACCCATGCAAAGTGGTGTGTCAACAGGTGACCAGATGAACTAGATGTTGCCCAGCCATGATAGGGCACACAATGTCCAGTCCCAGTTGCAGAGCAGTGCTCCTCAAGAACTCCACTAAAAGGTCACTGATGGCCCAGACGCCTGGGAGTTCTCCTGGGAGCATGGCCCCTAGACCTGCTGCTGCCTTGACCATAAATCATTACTGAAGTCAACCCTTCGGACAGGAATGGATTGGACTCAGGGACACAGTGTGACCATATGGCGTGTGCTCTGTATGGTTCTGTGCATCTATAGGATGCTGTCCTACTGGCCTCTTACTAGAAGCAGGAGGGGAAGGGGAAGAGAGGAAGTGATAGGAGATTGTTAAGAGGGTATGACATGTATAGATTGGGAAGGAGGAGTGTGCTGTCACAGGACAAGGAGAGAAGAAGGAGCTGCAGATTTGAATTGTATACTTTAACTCAATCACAATAATTGAATTAAAAAAGGAAAGAAGATTCTTAATTCTAAAGTCCATGTAATCTATTTTTTTATTGTTTTATTTTTCCTACTGATTTAGTGTTTTCATAGACTAAGATCCCAAAGATACCCTGCTCTACTTTCTTCTAAAAATTTTAATGTTTCTTAGCTTTCAAATACATTGGAATTTTTTTCTTTTCCCTTTTTTAAGTATTGTATGTGTTAAGGTTAAAGATTATATTAAACAATAAAAAAAATGAGTATTCACTTGACCTAACATTATTTATTTAAAGGACCGTGCTTTCTCCATAGCTCTGCAGCATCAGTCTATTTTTGGAAACTATTCTATCCCACTCACACATATGTGTTTAATTTTGTGTTTGTTCCACACTGCTGAAATTACCATAGTTTATGAATAATTCATGATCTGTAGTAGTGTGAATTCTATAGCTTTGCTCTTATTCTTTTAACTTGTCTCTTGGCATTTCGCATTTATACATAAATTTTAGAACCAGTTCATTCATTTGCATAGAAGTATAAGACTTTTAATTGAAATGACACTGAGTTTATGTATCAGCTTAGGAGCAATTGGAATGTTTATCATTTTGAATCCTCAAATCATGAATCTTGAATATTTTATACATTATTTAGATTTATTTAAACATTTCTTTTTTTTTTTTTTTTTAAATATAGAGCTCACACATTTGATTTCTTCCTAGGAAACACTGGAGGCATGGTGGGTTAAGTGCTACATCTGCTAACCGAAAAGGTCGGCAGTTCAGATCTACCAGGCACTCCTTGGAAACTCTATGGGGCAGCTCTATTCTGACCTGTAGGGTCACTATAAGTCGGACCCAACTCAGTGGCAGTGGGTTTGGTTTTGATTTCCTAGATATCAGTGTTTTGTGATGCAAATATAAACGGAGATAGTTAAAGCATTTCTCCTGTATTTTATCCATATTTAGTTGTAAAATTGACTTTTATATTAAATTTTTATTTAACAAACTTGCTAGATTTTCTAACTCTAATAATTTATTTGTACATTATTCTGGATTATACTTGCATGCAATTGTGTTGTTGACTAACAGACATTTTATTCATTCTTAACTCTGACTTATTTTTTTCCACTTGTCTTATTGCACAAAGGAGAACTATTAGCACAGTCAAACATAAGTTCTAATGGTGGATATCTTAATTCTTCCTAAACTCAGGCATAATGTTTGCATTAATTCAGGATTAATCATAATGGTTATTGTGACCTTTTAAAAAGTATTATGTATTATTGAAGATATTTTCCTTTCCATTCTCAGCTGAAAGTTTAAAATTTCCAATGAATATGAAATTATTGTTTATTTTGTGTAATTTATAATTACAAAATTAGTTTTCTCTCTTAATAAGATAGATCAAATTGACTGATTATTTAAAAACTTAACCACATTTGCACTTACAGAATTAGCATTATTACACCACAGTTTTACATACTAGTGCAGAATGATTTTCAATTTTCTTTTTTAAGATTTCACTACTATGTGTGTGAGACTATTCTATTCATATAGTTTTTTTTTTTTCCCTACCAGGTATGATGGCCTTTGACTTGAAAAGCTTTCTCTTCTTTTCTAGAAAAGTTCATGTATTGCTTGGTTGCCCTCTACCCCTTAAATGATTAGAAGTTTTACTCTAAAAAAACCAGTGCACCTGAAAGTTTGTGCGAATTCTAGATTTGTTTTCTTAAATAGATATCAAGACTTTTCCTTTTCTAGTTTCTATTTTAGTAAGTTGTGTTTTTGGAATGATTAGTGTTTTTTTCTCAGCATATTCCAAATAATAAATGTAAGGTCATTAATAACATGCTCTTATTTTCTAGCACATGTAAATTCTATGTATCCCTTCTTTCTCTTCCAATGTTCCTTTCCATTTTCTTTGCTTCGACTTGCTAGGTATTTATACATTTCATTAATCATTGCAAGAAAACAACTTTGTTCTTTGTTTGCTTTCTACTCAATTGAATTCCAGTTCATCCTTATTAAAATTTCTATCTACTTTATTTGATTCAATTGATGTTTTTCATTTGTTTTTGCTACTTAATTTTCAAGTTTAGACTTCCACATTTTCTTGTTTTAGACTATTTGTATTTTAGGATATAAATGTCTCTTCGAGAATGTATTTGGAGTCCTGGTGGTGCAGTGGTTAAGAGTTTAGGCTGTTAATCAAAGTGTTGGAAGTTCAAATCCACCAGCTCCTTACCGGAAACCGTATGGAATAGTTTTCCTCTGTAGTGTACAGTCACTATGAGTTGTAACTGACTTGATGACAATGGAGTGAATATAAGAACCTATTTATTTATATGTATCCCAAATATGCATGTTCTATGTAACTTTTTTTAAATCTAAGAATTTTTTATGATGTATAAAATTATGTTTCATTATCAATTGGATGTTTCTGATTATCTTTATAATTATTTGTGATCTTAATTCTGCTGTGGAAAGAACACAGTTTGAATAATGTCAAAACGTTGAAATGTGGTAATATTTATCTTAAAGGTTCTATACAATCTACTTTGATAAATCCTGCAAATATGTGTGCAAATAATGTTCAAACTGACATGACAAGGTGCAGTGTTTACGTGTTTAATTAAATGGATGTTGTTGCTCAGACCTTCACAATCTACCATTAACTGAGTTTAGTATATCAAAAGTTTCTCTCAATATTGTGAATTTGTTCATGCATCCTTTTAGGTTTTATTTTGTATATTTTGAAATCACATCAGTGCAAGTATACAATATCAGTATCATTGCAGTTCCTAAAATTCTTGAAACACTTTGTCTCTAAACATGTTTCTTGTCTTTCATTATCCTGTTTATGATATTAGTGACTCTGTGTTTGCCAGACTGCATATTAATGCACTTCAGGCTACTGCCATCAACTCTTGGGGGGGGTCACAGGATAGTTTCAGTGTTTGAGAGAAACATTTATATGAATTGTTCAAGATACAAGAATGAAGCACTAAAACTTTTGTTGTTATTGTTAGACTTTGAGTCAGCGCAGAATTGTAGCAACCCTTTATATAACAAAACAGACACTGCCCAGTCTTGAACCATGCTCACAGTCCTTGCCATGCTTAAGCCTGTTGCCACAACCGCTGTGTCAATCCTTGTAGCTGAAGGTCTTTCTCTTCTTCATTGACCTTGTTCTTTACGAAGAGTAACGTCCTTCTCCATGGACTTGATCCTTGTAATAACATGTCCTAAGTACACGAGACAAAGTCTTGCCCTGCTTCTTTCTAATAAGCATTCTGGCTGCACTTCTTCAAAGAACAATTTGTTCATCCGGCAGTCCACAGGATAGTCAGTATCCTTCATCAACACCATAATTCAAAGACATCAATTTCTTTTCAGTCTTCCTTATTTATTGACCAGATTTAGAATCCCTATAACTTGATTAAAATACTATGGCCTGAGTGAGGTGCACTTTAGTCTTCAAAGTTGACATCTTTGCTTTTCTACAATTTAAAGAAGTTATTTGAAACAGACTTGTCCACTGGACTTCAACATTAAATCTCTCTATGTTTGTGTCCCTGACACCATATCTTATGTGAACATGGTCGTACAGTAAATTCCATTGTCAAGCAAATAAGCATGTACCATATGAAAGACCAATATGAAACAGGAAAAGAAGGTAGGTGCTTCTAATGAGATTGCAAGGTTTAAGGAGTTCTGCAGTAACGGGGTACACATCTTATTAGTGACTTTACCTAAGAATAAAATAAGAGTGTATTTTTCTTTTTAATTTATTTCAGATTAATTTTACGTTTTCTGAACTACTAGCCTGTTGTCATCTAGTTGATTCCAATGCATAGTGACCCTACAAGACAGAGTACAACTGCCTCATAGTGTTTACAAGGAGTGCCTGGTGAATTTGAACTGCCGACTTTTCAGTTAGCCACTGCAGCGTTTAAAAACTATGCCACCAGGGTTTCTAAACTATTAGGAGACAAATATTTATTGAGGTTTTAAAACCTAATGTGTAGTAAATGGATTGATGTCTAGGCTTAACTAATTCATAAATAGTACTATGAGCACAGGGATTTTATACACCTAGTGTCACCAGCATTCACTTACACTGGCAGCCGTGTATAAACAACTCAGGAAGATTTCATAACATGGGCATATCAGTGTCTCACAGCTGTTTTCCTGTCAACATGTGGCAATGTCTTGCTGAGTGGCATTCACTACTGTTGTTGTGTATTTTTGTGTGCTGTTTCAAGAATGTCAGAGCTTGAATTAGAGCAATGAACAAACACTAAATTTCTTGTTAAACTTGGCAAGAGTGGAAGTGAAATCAGAGACATGTTAGTCCAAATCTATGGGTATAATGCCTTGAAGAAAATGGCAGTGTGCAAATGGATTAAATGTTTTTCTGAGGGGAGAGAAAGTGCCACTGATGAAGAAAGGTCAAGGTGACCAGTAATGAGCAGAACTAATAAAACATTGCAAAAGTTCGTGGAATTGAATCTCAAAATCATTGGCTGACTGTGAGAAGCACTGTAGACCAAGTAAATATTGATAGACAAACAGTCAGGAAAATTTTAACTGAAAGTCTTTCGTGAGAAAGGTGTATGCAAAAATGATCCCAAAGGGGCTTACCAATAAACAAAAGCAAAGAAGAGAAAAAGTTTGCCAAGACCTAAAGAAGAAAGACACTGTCTGGGGCTGTGTTATCCCTGGTGATGAAACACAGATGTGCCAATATGACCCTGAAACAAAGCATCAAAGTGCACAATGGAAGACAGCCCGTTCTCCATGACCAAACAATTTCTCTCAGTCCAAATCGAGTCAAAATAGTGTTGCTAAACTTTTTGCTATCAGAGGGACTGTTCATTAAGAATTTGTACCAACTAGACAAATGGTTAACTAAGTTTACTATTCAGAAGTGTGGAAAAGGCTCTATGAAAAAGTTAGTTGAAAATGCCCTAAACTTTTTACCAAATAGCTCATGGCTCTTGCATCGTGACAAGGTATCAGCTCGCATAGCACTGTCTGTGAGGGAGTTTTTAGCCAGTAAGCAAATAACTGTATTGGAACACTGTCCCTTCTCACCTGATCTGACCAACAACATTTTTTTTTTTTCCTTTAGCCAAAGATAAATGAAATATTGAAAGAAAGACATTTGGAAGACATTTATGACACGAAGGGTACTATGAGGCAGCTCTAATGGGTATTCCAGATAAAAGAGTTCCAAATTGTTTTGAAGGGTGGAATAAGTCCTGGCACCAGTGCATAACTTCCCAAAGGGAATACTTTGAAAATGACTGTAGTGATAATGAGCAATGGGGTATGTACCACCTTTTTTAGGATGTGTTCACAAACTTAATTATTGGACTTCATACATACACTTAATATATATGCAAATTAATATACATAATACATATTAAGAGTGACACTAAGAGTGCCGTGAATCAAAAACTTCAGGAGTCTGAGATAGCTCTACTAACTTTCATTATTTGATATTTCATTTACTTATATCCTTACCGACTCGACAGCACTTGGCGTATATTCTTACATGCTTTTAATTTTAGATGTTCTGTGATCTTGCATTTAGTGTATACAGTCTACTTGATTGCAGACAAAAAGAATTGGTGATCTACTTCCGTAAACATTACAGCCTAGAAAACCTTGTAAGATACTTCTACTCTGTTACGCTGGGTCGATACCCATCAAGATCTATTCTACAGCACATAACAACCACAACAATATATAAACAGCATTAGGTTTTATATTTTTAATCCAATCTGACAATCTTATTCTTTCTGTGTGAGTATTTAAGCTATTTACACTGAATGTAATTGCTAAACTATTGGGGTTTATATTTTTTCTCTGCGTGACCAATCTGTGGTGATTAAGTGCTACAGCTGCTAACAAAATGATTGGCAGTTCAAACCCACCAGGTGCTCCTTAGAAGCTCTACAAGGCAGTTCTACTCTTTCTCTAAGGTTACTATGATTCAGAATCAATTTGATGGCAGTAGTTTGTTTTCTTTGCAATGTGGCCAATCTACTGCATGTTGATCTTTTTTTCTTCTATTGCTTTCTTTTACTACAATTAAGTAGTTTATAGTGTCTTTATTTTTCTATTAATTTGTTAGCTATACATTCTTTCACTTTTACTGCTTACTGTAGAAATTACAATGTAATTTCTTGACCTACTATAACTTACTGTAAATTATTATTTTTATCATATTCCTGGGAATGCTGAAGTCTTAGAATAGCTTCTATCACATTTTTTGTTTGTATCATGCATGTAGTTTAAACCCCACAAAATATTTTTGTCCAGTTTTGTAGCCAGTTGAGACAGAGCACCCACAAAGCTGTGTTCTTCATCTGGCTTCCTTCCCTACAGCGCTGCATTAAAAAGTCATTTCCTTTGTTGAGGTCCCCTGTCCCTAGGTGTGCGTTCGAATGCTTGTTTTGCTTGACAGTTCTATGCAAACCCCATTGTGTTTGCGCAGTGTGATTAAGGCTGTTGCTGATGTAACTTGTATGAACTCCCTACCTGGAAAACCCTTTGAAAGTGAATTGCTTGCCCCTCTTTGGTGAGCAGTCTTTGTAACAGGAACTGGGTATAACTCGGTTTCCTTGTACAAGGAACTCAAGATGCCTTTCCAGTTTTCCCATCTTGATCCCTCATTCACTGAACAATGGATATCTTTTCCTTTGGAATTCATTCCTTCATGCAGTTGTGTATTTCCTTCTGTGAGTAATTTACTTTTACTTAAATTTGCTCTTCAAGTTCAAGCTTTCAAGATTCTCTCAACTTTTGTTTATCTGCTTTCACTTCTTCCTCATTTTTGAAAATGAAAATGCTCGCTGTCATGGCTGCATGCTTATTTTGGGTCTGCCAATATATCATTACACCACTGTCTTCAAGCTGTTTTCCAAAAGTGGAAAACCTCTAAACAGAGCTGTCTTACAGAAACCAATACTAATGGGAAAGGCCTTGGGGAAGATAATAGATAATAGATAATAGGCCATGCAGTTAGCAGAAGTAGTTAGTGTGTCTTATGGAGGAACACACAGCAGCTTGGCTCAGCTCAGTCTCTGCTAAAGTAAGCAGATGCTTCATTTTCTGACTAGAATTAGACTGACAAGCACTACAGGAAGAGCATAACGTTAAGATCTTCTAAATATTTTATATACAATGTCAATTATTTAAGTAAACAATTAAGAAGCGTGCCAAATATTTACAATCATACTGTCAAAAACCAGGATGAGAAAAAAGAAAGGAAAAGAAAATCACAAGTTATCTAGATATCACAATGACTTGAAAGAAATGATTTTTACACACACACAGACACACAGACAGACACACCAACTGGCAACTACGTTTGCAACATCATTTTAGAAAAAGTACTACATACTTCCTTGTTGAATATCACTACAGTCACCTTCAATGTACTTCCCTTGCGAAGCTATGCACTGATGCCAGTACCTAGTCCAACCTTCAAAGCAATTTTCAAACTCTTTTTCTGGAATGGCCATCAGAGCTGTCTTCAAATTGCCCTTAATGTCCTCAATGTCATCAAAATGTCTTTATTTCAATATTTGCTCTTTATTCAGGTAAATTAAAAGTCTTTGTTGGCCAAATCAGGTGAAGTAGGTAGGGTGTTCCAGTACAGTTATTTGTTCACTAGCTAAAAACTCCCTCACAGACAACTGTACAGTTATGCTCGCAACTTGCCATTGCGCCATGTTGCACAATGGCCATTCCAGAAAGAATTCTAAAATTGCTTTGAAGGATGGACTAGGCACTGGCATCAATGCATAGCTTGCAAAAGGTAATACTTCAAGGGTGACTGTAGTGACATTCAGCAATGAGGTATGCAGCTCCTAGAACAATTAAGTTTGGGGATTTATTTGTCAGACCTCATTTGCATGTGTGTTTAATATACTTATGAAAACCCTGGTGGCTTAGTGGTTAAGTGCTATGGCTACTGACCAAAAAGTCAGCAGCTCAAATCCACGAGGTGATTTGTGTTTACATATATATGTAAAATGAAAATTTATAAATAATAAATTTGTTTCAGAAACAATCTAAAAGATTGGGCAATAAGATGATTACATGAACAGTTTAACAAAAGAAATGTCAGTCATTTATTTAAGTCAAATGGAATTACTACACTTGTAAAAGGCAATATGTAAAACTAAAAACTTATTAGATGGTTTTCAAAGATTTGAAAAGGCATAAGGCATGATTAATAACTTGACAAACAGACTTACAAAAATATTGTAACAAAAAAAATTAACAAAATGGAAAAAAAGAACCAAAATGGAGCATAAGAAGCTTGAGAGAAAAAAAGATCTAACACATGTATAACCCCACTGCCATGGAGTCAACTCTTACTCATAAAGACCCTGTAGGACAGAGGTGCACCACAGAGTTTCCAAAAAGTGCCCACTGGATTTGAACTGCCAGTTTTTTAGTTGGCAGAGGTAGCACTTATCCACTATGCCACCAGGGTTTCCAACATATATATAAATTTATGTAAATCATAGATATTATAGACTGAATCCAGAGTGAGAGGAAAGAGAGAATAAGTTTCCAAAATTGATAAAAGATTTCAACACAGAGAATCAAGAAACTCTATGTATTCCAAGTTGAGAAAATATAGCTTGACTCAACACAAAATTTATAAGACCTTTCTGACATTTTAATACTTTAATGAAGTTTACAATGACCACTGAAGACTAGAGGCAATGAGAAATTATCTTAAAGCAGTCATCTTACTTTTTAAAGTGCAACAAAATAGGTTGTCAACTGACTTTTCCAAAAGTCATTGCTGACTCATAAAAAGTTTGGAACTGCCTCACAGGATTTTCAAGGGTTGCTGATTGATAGCAACTGCCAGCTTTTTTTGTTTTGCTCTCTTTCAGTTAGCGGCAGCAGCATTTAACCACTATGCCACAAAGACTTTCCCAGTTTTCCATAAAACATATTTCACACCAGTTACAAGGAAATGCAATAAAAAAGACAGCATTTAAATTTTTCTCATTTTTTACTGTACTAAACTGATGATAAACAAGACTGCAGACAAAATGCAAAAGTATAATGAATGGTTGTTGTTTTCTTCTTCCCTGTTTAAGTACCCTGGATTTGCACAGTTACACTTTGGATCTCTCCAGAGTACACGGAAGCTCAGAAACCAGACTCTCCAAGTTATAATTGATTTTTTATTTCTTCCTTCATTAACAGTAACTCTCCAATTGCATCTGTGTATCTTGATAATTTTTTTGCTATCTAGTGCTGCTGTAACCAAAGAAATACCACAAGTGGATGCCTTTACCAAAACAGAAATTGATTCCCTGACGGATGGGGCAGCTAAAAGTCCAAACTGAGGGCACTAGCTCCAAAGGAAGGCTTTTTCTGTCTCTCTGCCCTTGAGTAAGGTTCTTGTCATCAATGTTTTCCTGGTGTAGAGCTTCTCATCTCAGGGACTCCAGGTCCAAAGGATGTGTTCACCTCCTGGCTCTGCTTTATTGGTAGCAGGATTTTCCTCTCATCTCAGTTGGATTCTCTGTTTTACATCTCAGAAGAAGCTGGCTCCTGATACAATCCAATCTTGTAGATCGTGTCCTACCTTACTACCGTCGCTGCCTCTATTCCTGCCTTCTTAACACCGTAAGGGTTACAATTTACAACACACAAGATAATCACATCAGATCACAAAATGGTATACAACTGCACAATCCTGGGAATTATGGATTAGCTGAAGTCATACAAACTGGGGGAGGCGGGGACAACTCAATCCATAACCGTTGGTTTACAGGAAACTCTCCCTAATCATTAAACAAATGGATTTTACAACTATCAAATTTGTGTGCATCATATTCTACAGAAACTAAAAGTAAAATGCAGTCATGGTAAACTACTTTGTTTAAAATTTAACTGAAAAACAAAATAAGCACATACACATGTACTGAAATGCCGGAAACCAAACCGAATTCACTGCTGTCAAGTTGATTACAACTTATTGCAACCTTACAGGACAGAGTAGAGTAGAACTGCCCCATAGAGTTTCCGAGAAGCCCCTAGTGGATTTGAACTGCTGACATATTGTTGGCTAGCAGCCTTAACTCTTAACCTTTACGCCACCAGTGTTTCCAAAATCCCAGGAGAAGCACTAAATCCAGAGTTAGAAGAACACAATTCTAATTCTGCTTCAAAATTCATGCACGATGTAAGTGGCAGGGGGTCTTACCAACTTTCTCAGAAATGCCATTCTCTGGAATGTTAGAGGGTGGCAAAGGAGTTGGTATGTTGGTGTCTAGTGCTTTAGTTTTGTTTCTTGTCCCCCAAGTAAGCAGGGCTGTTTGTGAGCAGATTTCATATTCAAAAACTGTGACAGAATTAGAGTGCCGTATATTGAATTATATTATTCCTTAAACTATGTATGCATTTTCAGAGAAGTTCCTGTTGCTTTCTTCTATATGTTGAAACAAAGAACAAAGGCAATGCATTGTGCCTTTCACCTCTTAAAATAAATATGCACAAGGATGAACAGAGATTCACCAAAGAGGATTGTTTATGAAAATTTAAGTGGATCTAATTCCATCAGGGTTTCTGTTTGACTCTTATCCAAGGTGACAATGAGCTGACCTGACGATGCCATTGCTGGAGAAAGCTGGGTTAGGGAGGGCCTCAAGGTCCTTTCTCTCAAACAAGATCTATGTGTTAAAACCCCACTTTCTGAAGAAGGATAGTGACATTCTGAACTTTCTTGACACAGCCTTCCCAGTACCACACTAAGACACATTTGAAACTGTTGCTATAAATATAATTTATGCATATATGTGAATAAGGATTAGCCCTTTCATGCTTTTACCGTGAACTATCACTAAAATCCTTCTAACACCATTTCTGTGAGAAACAGGCATACATATTGCAAATTGAAAGGGAAGTTCTAACCTCAAGTTTTTGCCAGCTCTGAAACTGCATTTCTTATACTGTGGAAAACAAATAGAACACCTACCTTTTCAAAATTATGTTTGAGTGTTATTTGAGTTTTTAGAATTGATTGTTTTTGTGCAACATTTCAGGGGTCCCAGAAAACATATCCTGCTCTCAAATACACTTCTGTATTCTGATGGTCAAATACCTTTTACTCTACAATTACAGTGAAAATTTAAAGTACATCACCTGGAAGATAAAACTCAGCACTAAAGTCAGTTTACCTTATAAATATTTTTTATTATTAATAGTAATATTGGGGAAGCAATAGATGGTAAATTCCATAATTATTAACAATGTAAAAGGTCTCTGACCCCTAGAAAAACTTCTGTCTCTCTTTCCTCACCCAGAGTCACCGCTTATCTGAATTCCAGACCAATTGCAATGGAGTCTCCTCTAACCCATGGCCACTCTTTGTGTGTCAAAGTTGAAATGTGTGTCACTTTCAGTGGTGTTGCCCAATTTGCATCCTGCCCTGGAGCAATCGAGCCAATGAAACGTGCTCCAAGTTAGAAAGAGGAAGAAGTTTTATTCAGAGGTCTGATACCATCAGAGACTTGACAGCAATACAGGCTGTTCTCCACAGAGTATCAATAGACAATTTTTACATCAGAGTTTGTATATCAACAAGGAATATTTCATATTTTTAAGCACGTAGCCCATAGATAACCGTATACATCACAAAAAAGTCACAGGAAATTCTTTACTATATTATAGAGATGTACGTCAGATACCTGAACTCTAATTTACATGTTTGTAACAGGCAAAGAAAGCTTATACAAAAACACTTCAGTTAGTGAGACTAGCCTGCCAGGTCTGCTCTGACTGAAATAAGGAGCAAGCAAGAAAGTTGTGGATACAAAAAAATGCCAGGCAGCCTTCTTACATGTTATTTTCCAGGCTGAAGGCCATATTTCAGGAAAGCAAAGAAGAAGAAGGAGACCAAGGTCACAGGAGCTGAGGGGGTTCTGTGCTCCTTTGGAAAGAGTCCAGTGCAGAGGCCCGAGTCGCTGGTGCAGTCAAAAACACTCACAGATCATTTAGAGTATCCTTATGACACTAGTTATGTGAAGCACTCAATCAACCGTTTTGAGAAGGAGAAAACACGTTGCAAGGTATTAGGGTTGTGGAAGTAGATCTCCGGCTTTTCAGAGTGAATTTAAAGCACTGAAATTTCATAAATATACAGCACTTAACAATTTGGCCCTCTAGGGAATCCTTTGGGAACTGAGCTATCTCTTAATACTTGCAACAGTGACTACCGTCAGTGCCCACAGGAATTGAAGTTGCCTACAAATGGAGGCACGTGCCACCAACTCCTATCAATCTCACCTCAGAGTCAGTCTTTCCTTACTTACCTCTGATCTCTTTCCTTTCACAGAAGAGAATGTTAATCTGCAATATTAAGAATTTGTAATATAGAACTCCATAACTTCTGGCAACACCAAAAGCAGTGAGTGGATATTTGTCTTACTTTTATGGAAGAGTAATTTTGGAGATGTTGTTTTTTTTTGTTTTGTTTTTTGTGACAGCTTCTGTATTTTTCCCTCCCCCACTGTGCTTCTGTTTGTCAGGTAGAGATGTTTTGCAATTTCTCACTTTGGTGATTTTATTAAGCTGGGAAACAAAAGCAACCTTATTCCAAACATCTTCCTGTCTTTTGTTAAAATCTAAACTGACTCGTTTGATTATGCGGGCTGCTGAGTTAGAGAAATAAAGACAATGAAGTGTGCTTCTGATGAACTGCATAGAGGGGAAAATGCTTTAAACAGGAGACAGAGAAATGTCTGTTGACCTCATGAGCAATGGGAACACACAACATACTCTAGGAAAGCTTACAAAAGCGATACGGAAGAGGCAGTATGCACCTTTGGCAAGCAGCTTCACAAACATTTCTGGGTCTCTGCACAAAATAAAAGCAACAGCAAGATTTTCAATCTGAAAAGACTGAAGGACATCTCGATGACAAAGACTAGAATTTAAGCCATTAGTACATAGACTCCCTGAAGTTAAAACTAAACCAAACACACTGCTGTTGAGTCGATTCCAACTTATAGTGACTCTATAGACAGAGTAGAACTGCCCCGCTAGAGTTTACAAGGAGCAACTAGTGGATTTGAACTGCCATCCTGTGGGTTAGCAGACGTAACACCTAGTTGCTGTTCCACCAGGGTAAATTGTTTATGTCACTGTAACAGTATTAATACTAGCAGAAGTAAAGTTTCTCCTGGACCGCTCTACTACAGTTAATGCTTTTTGCTACAAGTTAAGTAGTTACTTGTATCATGAAGATAAAGCAAGAGATCTCTTTTTATCCTGTTGGAGACTCACTAAGCAATGGCATCTTTTTGATGGAGTAATTCTTTCCCATGCCCCTGTTACTTCCTACATGCTATTTCCTAAGCTTAAAGACTTTTGCACCATCTGTACCTGGCTAACTTCCAACTTGTGGTTCATGGTTTAGCCTAGAAATCATATCCATCCAAGAAGCTTTTCTTAGAAAATAATTTGCAATAGAGAAGGGAGATCTGGAAAGCACTGGAAAGTGTCTGCATCTAGGGGTGTGTAGTGATAAGGAAGAGTCAAGGATGACTAAAAAGAATTATTGAAATGTTTTACTGGTTTTCATATTTGTATACTTAACGTGAAATATTTTTAAAATTACACAACAGCAATTAAATATTATAAAGATTATAAAATTAAAATCATATCTTACCAAAGAATTTGATTACCTTCACTGACGCTGTTGTTCAGATGTAGTTGAGGACAAGTTGTAAAATTTAAGCATTTTTAATACAGTCATTAATAATGTCTTAGAGTGCCCAAATAACAGAGAAAACTGATATACAGATACATAAGTGATACAGATAGTCAGATTATGGTATTTAATATTTAAATCAAAATTTGAATGTTTGAATGAAGGATATAACCTCATAAAAATCAAAATGTTAGTGTCCTAGGCCTACACTTTATAACTTGTATGCTTGACTCACATTAACCCTATTATTTTGCTCTTCAAAACATTTACCACCTGTTGGCACTGGACAGCAGCTGGTAAACTACCTTCCTATTGGTAGGACTGTGGGTCTTCAGTTAATTGAAAACACATTATGATGGGTATGGAAGAGTTAAAAAATATTTAAAGCTTATAAATAGACTATACTGTATAGTAAGCAAGGAGAAAAAAACTAATGTTGATCTTTTCTCTGAGTTAAGTATTTTTGACAATATTACCAATGTTTTACAGGAAAATTATTTTCTAATCTAAATGCAGTTTTTTGGTAATTATTCCAATGCACAGGCTATCATTACCTACAGGGTTAAATTATTTAAAAGGAGAAGAAAGGATTCTTCCTATTTTAGCACTAAAAAGAAACTTAATTTAATTTAATCCTGAGATCACCAGCTCGCCAATGAAGATCAACCAGTAGATTCCTGGGTTATTTTATGGCTATCACCAAACCATGGGTTCAAGCAGGGTCAGCTTCCAGTTTTAAATAATGGTAAGCAAATTGGCCTGAGACCAAGCCTGACTATTGTACCTAGTAGATGACTCTGTGTGTGTGCGCATGCATGCGTGCGTGCATGCATATATATGTGTGTGTGTGTTTTCATACAGACATTTGGGGATTAGCACAATGGAAAACAGAATGCTAGGCAGAGGAGAGAAAGGAAGCTGTGTAGTTTTAAATTCTGAATTGCCCACATAGAATTACAATGAGCAAATGATACATGAAATATTTTCCCTGGCCACAAAAGTCTATTAACTTATCTGATACAATTTAAACTAAGTCTGGGCAACCAACCAGTGTATTTGTGATTGCATTTCTATGGGAAAACTAATTTCTGTTCTGCAACAACAACAACAAAAAAATCTTTAACAGAAAGCTTTGAAAGTACAGCCTGTATGTCAGCTGGGGACTCATGAATAATTCTAGATTTAAGTAAGTAAAATCTACATCCATTTATCTCATTAGAGCATGTTTTACTTAAACTCTTCTGTATTTGTCGCTGAAGTTACACAATTTGCATTCCTTCCTGATTGCATACTCTCCATCAAAGTTTACTAAATACACAACACACTGTGTGCATGGGAGACCTAGTGCCACAGTGGTTAAACATGAGCTAACCAAAGGGTTGGTAGTGTGAATCCACTAGAATCTGCAGAAGTATAGCTCAGCCCAATATTGTAATTTGAAGCCCTAGGGGCATAGTGGTTAAGGTTTTCGGCTGCTAACCGAGAAGTGAGCAGTTCGAATCTACCAGATGATTCTTGGAAACTGTATGTGGCAACTTCATTCTGTCCTTTAGGATCACTGTGAGTTGGAATAGACTTACTGCCAACAGTATTGCTATGAGTCAGAACACACTCAGAATACAGGTGATGTGGGTTATTTGTTTTAACCATAGTGGTCATCAGTCAACCATACTGACAGGAAAATGTGAAAGAATTAGAAAATTTAGAAGCGGTCTATTTTTAAAAGTAGGCTTCTATAATTCAGAGTAGGTACATAGGCAACATAATTTATATGTGCCTATAGATTTAATTCTGGACACTGTCAGAGGCTTTGTAATGGCTTAATGGTAAGCTTATTCATGGTTAACTAGAAATTATTTTAATTTTTTTTTCAAATTTATTATCCTGGAGAGAAGTGCATTGATTTAATGTGATATATTGGAAAATATATCAGAGTAAAACTGGAGGCAGAAAAATAATTTAGAATAAAATTGTATATTGACTTCCTCTTTCTGGGAGACAGCATAGAATAAACCACTGAAAAAGACGTACAAGATTTATGTCTTGGTTAATTCCTAATTAAGTTTACTTTCAGAGTTATAAATTTTAAAGTAGATAAATAAAAGAGAGAGTTACTCAGATGAATAAAATGTTAAGTATCTTTACATGACTTTTTTTTCAGTGAACTCTAGAATATTCTAGAAAAGAGGTCTGGGAAGGAAATAAACAATAGAAGATACAAGAAAGTCATAGACACGTAGATAGGTGGACAGGTAGATAGGTGGATGGATGGAAGCGTAGATATAAACACGTATGTATGTGCGTTTATTACCATATTTACTATATTTATCTTCAGAATGTTTATTTAAAATGAACACTGAAGTCTTTGCAAATGGTTCTTCAAAAAGCCAGGTAATAGATTTGAATGGAGGGTAGAGTGTTAAGATGATTGGGAAAATAAATAAATAAATAAAAAACTAGGAAAGGGAGGTTTCAATGACTGCAGTATTACTTGATCACCAGCAATATTTGGCATTTCTGAAGTAAGATGCTATTCCATATAATCTAGTTAAAATGAATGAGATTTCAAAGAAGTGAATGTTCTGCAGTTTAAGTAATTTAAAGGGAAGAATTAAACCCCAAATACAGAGTAGACGTTCATTTGTGCCTAAGGATGAATACATTACGGATTCTGAAAAATCACTTTACTTTCTATAAATGTCTGTGGACATTTATTTTTATTCAGCACAATTTTATTTACAGATTCCCCAAACAGAAAGCAATTAGGACAAACTTCAACAGCGAGAATAGAGATGAAGATAGTTAGCGTGCAATATTCTGTCCAATTTTAGGTCAAACTTTGGGATTTTAATTAATTTATTTATTTAGTAGATAGTGGTTTGCACACTGGGCTTATAGCTCTCAGTTTGTAACTCATTATGTTTTGTCTTAGATGTTTTTAGTTTTTTGTACCACCAGACATCTATGTTTATTTTATTTACATATGTCTTTATTTCACCCACAGGAAGATACCTAAAGCACCAATTAGAAGATAAAGCAATGTGACAGGCACTGTGAATATGATCTGTAGGTTTAATGGAATTTGGACTATGCTGATTGAAGTGTCACCTCCTTTGGTGTCACAGACTCTTCACACAAGGATATCTTGTCCCTGTTATATGTGATTTGATCTCTAATGAATTATAGATCCTTTATGAGATTAGTTTGTTTTTTACCTGTCAAAACACAAAAGATGAAAATGTAAAGTTAAATTCTAAAGAATGTCCAACATTCAAAAACAAGTGAATTCTGTATTGCATCAACATTCTTTGCTACTCTGTAGTTTTATAAAATTATAGAAATACATGACAGTTAATAAATTGCAGCCATAATAATACTGAAATCAATGATATGGCTTCTTTCCTAACTTTCATTGTTTCAAGGCAGATAGGTTGTGAATGTCATAAGCATTGTGTCTAAGAAAAGGAACAATGATTTGCAACTGAACATACAATTTTTTTTTGTGTTTCTACTGCCAAATACTGTTATTTTCTCCCAAAGATGAGGAGATAAAGAGAAAAATATACCTTAAGGATTTTTAGGTTTCTATCCTATCTTGGTAATATCCAGACAAAACTTAAAAATAATTTAAAAAAATCAGTATCAGTGAATTACCCACAGTTTTCCTCCATAATGTCAAATAAATTGATATTGGCAAAAACTAGTGTTACCAAGTGAAATTTCTTATGTGCTACCATGTTTGATTAAGTGCTACTTCTGCTAACTAGAAGGTGCTCCTTGGGAACGCTATGAGGCAGTTCTACTTTGACCTTTGGGGTCACTGTGGGTCTAACCCAGCTCAGTGGCAGTGGGTTGGGTTTTAACATGTTTGAGGCATTTTGTGTTTTATAATGTCTTATGAAGTAAGCATTCTCATTAATACTGTTTTCGAGATCTAAAAACTGAGAAACAAGGAATACATTACCTGTGGTAGTTTGCTGTCTCTTCACTCCAGAGTCAGAACAGACACTCAGGCAGACTTTTCTTCTGCTTTAGTCCACTTTAACTATTTTGTCTTTTACTGTAGCCTCAGTCCTGAGGTCTCCAGACTGCATTCATAGTTGCTGAAGATAATTATGAATAAGACAAATCTAAGCTAGTCATTAGGTCAAGCTCATGACTTAAGCTGATTTTATCACTTACTGAAGATCTAGTTGAATCTTGGCTCTACACATTATTATCTCAGTGACCTTTTGAAGATGAGGTAGCTAGCCAGTTTCTTAAATGTGTTGTATGAAAATGATATATAATAACAATAGCTACAATGATGACAATTTCTATATATACAGTAGTTCTGAAGCTAAATTGCAAAGTTGATGTAGAGTAATTTGCAGTTTTTCCCCCATTTCTTCTGTTTTCAGAATTAAACAGGATGATTGTTATATAACAACCCATCAATAACAGGTAGCATAAAAGGATTAACATGCTTGTGTGCTGGCTGAAAGATTAGAAAGCTCAGTCCACCCAGAGCCTCCTAGAATGTGAAGCCTAGTGAGCGACTCTTAAAATATTAGCCACAGAAACCTATGGAACACAGTCCCATTCTGAAATAAATGGGGTGGCCATGAGTCAGAGTCAACCTGAAGGTGATTTATTTTTGTATCATCATTACTAGGAAGTGACAAACACTGTGCTAAGTTCTTGAAATGGAAAGAATATTATGGTAGAATCTTGATGTTGACAATAATAACTGAATATATATATATATGTATATGGAGATACAAGCACTCTCATTGCTGATGGGAATGCAGAAGGAAATAACTATTTTAGGAGATACTTTGGTAATCTCATTAAGTTTAACAGAGGATTAATGTGCAATCAAAGTATAGCTCACCCCTTGGTATTGACTCAAGTAAACTAAACGGTTACTTTTACTCAAAAACCTGCACAGAAATATTTATAACCACTTTGTTCATATTACATAAAACTGGAAGCAATCAAGATGATCTTTATCACGCAAACAGATAAGTAAACTGGTACCTTCATACAATGGGAGGCCATTGAACACTAAACAGAAGAAACTACTGATGCATGCAAAAAAAAGGGGGGGGGGGTGAGTTTTGCTGAACAAAATGACCAGACCCAAGGGACTGAAAATTGTGCAATTTCAATGGTATGTCATTCTAGACAGGGTAAAACAAAACAAGCAGGATAGAATATAGATAAGCATTGCAAGGGGCTGGAATACCAAAACCCACAGAAATATAGAAGAATGAGCTTTAATGCATAGAAATTAAAAAAAAAAAAGAACAAACCATGATCACAGGATGAAATACAAACCATGACAAGTAAAGTAGAACACATTAAAAATGCATACCTTGACAACCCAGAAGATAGAGAGACCCACATGAGTGAGTGCCTACATCGACTTGGGACCGGAAAAACCAGATGGTGCCCGGCCACCACCAGTGATAGCCGCGATGGAGCTCACTAAGTTGAGTCTCTCTGGCAACACAAGAATAAAAAGGAGTGCATCCTGAGATCTCCACTAAAGGACCTCAACTTATGGTCTAGCAGTTTCGGGGTTCCCCTGGGAGCATGGCCCCTGGCCCTGATGCTGCCCTTGCCCATAAATCACAATGAAGATTCACTCTTTGGACACGAATGAATTGGGCTTGGCAATGCAGACTGATCATATACTGTATGCACTTTATGGTTCTATACATCTATAGGATATCATCCTGCTGACCTCTGGCTGGAGGAAGGAGAGTGGGTGGAGAGGAGGGGAAAGGAGACTGTTGGGAGGATCAGACATGTATGGAGCAGAGAGGAATAGTGGGCTGGGCAGGGAGAGCAATGGAAGCTGCATATAGGTGGGTGTGTAAATTTATACAGGAATGTACATTTTCACTCAATCATATCAAATAAAAAAATTAAAAAAAATGCTTACCTTAACCTCTCTGAAGATGATAGAATGAAAAAGAAGCTAACTTAAGTAAATTTGGAAAACTACTTCTACTGGAAACTTTAAAGCAAACAACAAAAAGTACTTCATGTAATACACTATATTCTAGTTGTTAAGATTGTTTCTTACAGAGGTAAAAGTTAGCAGTTCTGAAACCAATGCACATGAATAAACACTTGGGTTGAAAAGGTAGTAAGGTATGGTTGCTGTTGTTTTGTGGGGTGCCTTCGAGTTGGTTCCAACTCATAGTGACACTATGCACAACAACACAGAGTACTGCCCAAGTACTGCCCAGAGTACTTGTGCCATGCCCACAATCCTTTTCATGCTTAAGATTATTATTGCAGCCATGATGTCAATTCATCTTATTGAGGGTCTTCCTCTTTTTTACTCACCCTCTACCTTACCAAGTATGATGTCCTTTTCCAGGAGTTGATCCCTCCTGATGGCATGTCTGAAATATGGAAGATGCAGTCCCACTCTCTTGCTTCCCAGCAGTGCTCTGATTGTACTTCTTACAGGACAGATTTTGTTCTTTTGGCAGTCCATAGTATATTCAATATTCTTCTCTAACACAATTCACATGCATCAATTCTTCTGTCTTCTTTATTCATTCCATATGCAGCTTTCACATGCATATGAAACAATTGAAAATACCATGGCTTGGGTCACGAGTACGTTGGTCTTCAGTGACATCTTTGCTTTTCAATACTTTAAGAAGACTTCAGTAGACTTTCCCAATGCAATGTGTCTTTTGATTTCTTGTCTGTTGCCTCTGTGGGTGAATTGTGGAACCAAATTAAATGAAATGCTTAACAACTTCCATCATTTCTCTGTTTATCATGATGTTGCTCACTGGTGCAGTTGGGAGGATTTTTGTTTTCTTGATGTTGAGGTGCAATTCAATGTTATGGTCTTTGATTTTCATCAGTCTTCCAAATCCACTTCACTTTCTGCAAGCAAGACTTGTTTTTTGGTCATGCTACAAGGGCTTGCATGTTTCTGTGACAATGGAAGCTATGCCACTAGTATTTTGATACCAGCAAGGTCATCCATGGAGGACAGGTTTCAGCTGAATTTCCAGACTAAGACAGACTAGGAAGAGGGACCCCATAGTCTACTTCTGAAAAGCATTATCTAGTCAAAGTCTATAAATAGCAATGGAACATTGTCAGATACAGCACCAGAAAATGTGCCCCCCAGGTTGGAATGCAGTCAGAGGACAACTAGGGAAGAGCTGTCTCCTCAAGGAAGAGTCAAGCTTCATGTCAACCAAGTCAACCATTCAACCAAGGCTGAGGTTAGTGGGTGGAATAAGAGAAGCCTGAAACATCCTGCAGTTACAGAAAATAAAGAAGTGCTCAAAGAACACAAACAGATGAATACATATCACAGAGATACAGGAGCCAACTTCTCTAATATCTCCCCACAGACAAAGCTGTAATAATTGAGAAACAAAGTAATGTATAAAGAAAAGTGAGCCAAGCCAAGCCAAGTGCTGTCAAATTAGATCCAACTCATAGTGAACCTAGAGGCCAGAGTAAGAAAACATATATCCATTATTCCATACTTATTTAATAAACAATTCAAAATGAACGTATGAATAAATGAAGGGTCAATTCTTCCACTCTCTAGGAGGTGGAACTTAATACTCCCTTCCCTTTAAGTGTGGTCTGGCCTCAGTAACATGATTTTTAAAGATAGTATGAAAAGGGGACAGAGTCAAGATGGCAGATTAAACATATGTCTCCCTAAATCCCTCTGGAAACCAAGGCCTGAAATGATAATTAAATGGAGCTTTCTGGACATCTAGTGAGCCCTAGGACATGGCATAGGGCTATTTGGTCTACGTAACACTGTGTGTGAAACTTCTTCTCTTTCACCGACCCCCACCTTTGTTGAGTTGCAGCTCTCATGGACTGAAGATAAGTCTCTATTTTGACTTTTTTTTTTTCTCTATCTTAGCCAGCAGGAGGGGTTGAGGTGATTGGCAGCAAAGCTCAGACACACTGCTGATGAGATCAGAGAGCGGAGTCACCACATTTTGAAAGCCTGGCCTTGGAATCTGTTGAACTCGGCACCTCTGATCTCTCTCCCTTGGAATCTCTGAATCTCGGCCATTGAATAGCCTTATATGAGGTGGAATGGGGAGTTTGTGGGGGACGCCATCTTGATTCACTGGGAGGCAACGTTTCCTATATAGAGGCCTCAGCTGGGCCTAATTCCAAAGCTGAGAGGCAGTGCCTGCCCAGAGAGCGCTTTTCTTGCAGTAAGCAGTCTTCAATATAGAGGTGCTTACTTTGCCAGCAGGGAAGAGGGACTCACACACCTGGAAGCCTGACTAATTTTGGGAGCTGTCAGAGACCTTTTATCTTTCAATAGAGAAACAACTGTAGAGCAACCTGATGACTTCTCTTCCAGCCTTTACTGTCTCACATTATAGAGTCAGCTGATGGCTTTGCAGTGACTCTATCAGTGGGGCTATGTCTTATCCAATCAGAAGGTGGAGCCTCCAACCCCAGAGATTCCACTCAGCCAAGTCACTAGAGTACATAGAGGTATCTGGTGATCAACTTCCTTTTCAGACAGATCCTGTTAAAGTTAACACCAGAGAAACAAAACAACCTCCAGATGCCCAAAAACCAACAAACTTTGGACTAGAATGTTTGGAAGAATTCACCTATGGCATCAGAAGGCTGACAAAAGAAAGACCCAAAGAACATTCCAGACAAAGAAGCCTTTGGTGAGTACTAAAGGATTATATGAGGAGCTTTCCTAGACCTTATACAAAATGCACCAGAGCAAAATGAAAAATAAAGCAAGCCATTTGATCTGATGGAATACCAGTACTGTGAAATCCAACACATGAAGAACAAACTCAGAGAAATAGAAAATTCAGTTCAAAGCTAAGAAAACAGAATTTAACAAATGTAAAATAGACTTTCGAACTTGGAAGACAGAGCTACAGACTCCAGCATCTATGAAGAGAAATCAGAAAAAAGAAACAAGAAAAATGAAGAAGTATTAAGAAACATGTGGGACTCTATTAAGAAGAACGATCTATGATTAATTGGAGTTCTTGAACAGGGTGAGACATCTGAGAACATACTGAGAACATAGAGAGTATTGTGGCTGAGCTGTCGACAGAAAACTTCCTAGAACTCATGAAAGAAGAGACTAGATATCCAAGGTACATATCAAATAAGACTCAATATAGTTCTCAAAAGAAAGACTCCAAGACATACTATAATCAAGCTTAACAAAATGAAACAGAAACAGAAACTCTTAAAGGCAGCAGGACTCAAAGGAAAACTAACATTCAGAGGAAAACCCTGTAAGCTTTCATCGAATTTCTCAGCAGAAACAATACTGACATGGAGACAGTGGTACGACACGTTCAAAGCCTTGAAGGAGAAGAACTTCCAGCCAAGAATTATGTATCCTATAACACTATCTCTCAAATATGAAAACAAAATCAAGACAGTCACAGATAAACAGAAACTAAGACACTTTGTAAAAACTGAACCAAAGCTACAAAAAGTACTGAAAGAATCTCTTGGTTTTGAATAACAGAATCACTAATTTTATATTTTAGGTGGAAATACAGGACAAATCATTCAGAAACCTACTCAGTTAGGGCAGGCTCCAAATGCAATGAAAGCTGTAAAATTAAAAGAAGTGATCCAGTGATCATATCATGAAAACTATGATGTCATCATATTAGGAAGTCATTATAGTCCTTCCAGATGGAGAGGAAGTTAATAAGACTTGTAGTAGTTAAAACTGGGTTTAAACATAGAATTTTAAGGGGGATCACAGGGGCAGCCACAAAGCACAATAAAGATGCAACAAATCAAGCCAAGAAACATAATATAGGAGTCTCATCAACCACCAGACCAATCCTGAAAAAGGTGAAAAATCAACTCATAAAGAAGAATATTCCAAAACAGCGCAATAAGAACAACAGAGAAAATATCAAAACTAAACATATCACAATGACAGCACTAAACTCATACTATCAATAATTACATTGAATGTGAATGGAGTGAACACTCCAGTAAAGAGACATAGAGTCGCATCTTGGATCAAAAGACATGACCCGCCCATATGTTGCTTCAAAGAAACTCACCTTAGACTTAAAGACATGAACAAATTGAAAATTAAAGGATGGAAGAATATATATCAAGCTAACAATACATAAAGAAAAGGTAGGTGTAGACATACTAATTTCAGAGAGTATAGATTTTAATGTAAAATCCACTATCATGGACAAGGATGGACACTATTTATTGCTAAAGTTTCAATACACAAGTAGAACTTAACAATATTAAATATTTATGCACCCAATACCAGATCATCTAAATACATTGAAGAAACACTGACTACATTAAAAAACGAGACAGATTACTCCACAATAATAGTGGGAGACTTCAACACTCCACTCTCAACATCGGACAGATCATCTGGAGAAAAAGCTCACTAAAGACACAGAAGATTCATGACTGATATTGGTCTGTAATTTTCTTTTTTTGTGGGATCTTTCCCTAGTTTTGGTAACAGGGTTATGCTGGCTTCATAGAATGAATTTGGAAGCATTTCATCTCTTTCTGTGGTGTGAAATAGCCTCAATAGTATTGGAGTTAATTCTTCTCTAAAAGTTGGTAGAATTCTCTGGTGAAACCATCTGGACAAGGACGTTTTTTGGTTGGTAGATTTTTGATGACTTTTTCAACCTCTTCTTGGCTTGACTCCTTTGTGATAGATTTATTAAGTTGATCTATTTCTCCTTGTGATAGTCTTGGTGAGTCGTATGAATCTAGAAATTTGCCCATTTCCCCTAGGTTTTGAAATCTGTTAGCATATACTTTTCTTATTATTCTGTTATGATGTATTTTATTTCAGTTGGGGTCTGTTGTAACATCTCCCAACTAATTTATTTTTTTTATTTAATATGACTGAGTGAAAATGTACATTCCCATATAAACTTACATGCCTACCTATATGCAGATTCCACTGTTCTCCCTGCCCAGTGACAACACACTAGTCCTCTCTTCTCCATACATGTCTCATTTCTTAATTGGGTTATTTGTATCTTCTGCTGTTTTTTGTTTGTTTGTTTGTTTTGTAAGTTTAGCCAATGGTTTATCAATTTTGTTGATCTTCTCAAAGAATCAGCTTTTGGTTTTGTTAATTTTTTCAATTGTTTTTCTATTCTCTAATTCATTTAGTTCTGCTCTAATTCTTATAATCTGTTTTCTTCCAGTGCCTGAGGGGTTCCTTTGTTGCTCTCTTTTTACTTGTTCAAACTGTGAGATTAATTCTTTAATTTGTGCTCTTTCTTCTTCCAAAAGTGTGCATTTGTAGAAATAAACTGACTTCTCAGCACTGCTTTTGCTGTATCCCATAAATTCTGGTAGGATGTGTTTCCATTCTCTTTTGAATCCATAAATTTCTTTAATGTGTCTTTAATTTCTTTTATAACCCAAGGCTTTATGAGTAAAGTGTTGTTCAGTTTCCACAAGTTGGAATTTTTACCTATGATTTTTCTGTTATTGATTTCAACTTTTATAGCTCTGTGGTCCAAGAAGGTACTTTGCAATAAATCCATAGTTTGGATTTTATGGAGAATTGTTTTATGACCTAACATATGGTCTATTCTGGAGAATCTTTCACATGCTTCGGAAAAGAAGGTGTATTTATCTGCTGATGGATGAAAAGATCTGTATATGTCGATAAGGTCAAGTTGGTTGATTGTTGCAGTAAGATCTTCTGTATCTTTAATGAGCTTTTTTTCTGGATGATCTATCCTTAACTGAAAGGGGAGTGTTAAAGTCCCCAACTATTATTGTGGAATGATCAATCTCATTTTTCAATGTTGTCAGTATTTGTTCAATGTATTTAGGTGCCTTGGTGTGGGGTGCATAAATATTTAATATTGTTAAGTCTTGCTTGAGTATTGAACCTTTCAGCAATAAATAGAGACCAGCCTTGCCAACAGTAGTGGATTTTACATTAAAATCTATTTTTCTCTGAGATTAATATTGCCACACTTGCTCTTCTTTGTGTATTGTTAGCTTGGTATATATTATTCCAACCTTTAATTCTCAACCTGTTCTTACCTTTAAGTCTAAGGTGTGCTTCTTGTAAGCAACATATACAGGGGTCATGTCTTTTGATCCAGGATATCACTCAATGTCTCTTTACTGGAGCTTCAGTCCATTTACATTCAATGTACTTATTGATAGGTATGTGCTTATTGCCATCATTTTGATGTAATTACTTTTGTGTTGATGTTTTCTACATCATTTTTAATGTTGTGGAGCATTCTGTTGTGGAGCATTCTTCTTTATGGATTGTATGAGTGTTGATTTTATATTCATTGAGACTCCTTTATTGGTTTCTTAACTTCAAATAATGTTTTGTTAATCTGCTTTATGGCTACATGTATTATTCCCCTTAACATATATTTGTTGAAATCAATTTTAACTATTTTATAAGTCTGAAACTTTATCTGCATCAAAAATAACTGTAACTACTGTAGTGTATCCCTCTTTTAACATGATAGTATTATAGTTGTCATGATATGATCATGGATTCCCTTATAATATTGTAGTTTTTGGCTTGGTTTGCTAAAGTATTGTGCCTTCCTTAGCTGATTAGAAATTTGGATGAAGTGCCTTGAATTACCACCTAAAACATACATCTAGGGAAGCTTCTTTCAATATCTCATGTAATTTTGGTTTAGTTTTTATGAACTCTTTAAATTTCTCTTTATTTTCAAAAGTCTTAATTTCACCATCATATTTGATAGACAATTTTGCAGGATAAATAATCTTAGGATGGAAGTTTTTCTTATTCAGGGCTTTGAATGTGTCTGCCTACTGTTTTCTAGTCAGCGTTGCTTGGGCAGAAAAGTCAGATTTAAGTCTACAAAGTTTCCCTTGGAATATTAGTTTTGATTTGAGCCTTGTTGTCTTCAGAAGCATCTCTTTGTGTTTTAGCTTATTAAGCTTAATTATAATATGCCTTGGCATCCTTCTTTTTGGATCTAACTTTTACAGTGTTCAATAAACATCTTGGATGCCTGTATTCTCTTTGCTCATAGGCTCAGGAAAGTTTTCTGTCAACATCTCTGCAGCAATACTCTCTACATTGTCATTAATCCTCCCTCTTTGAGGAACTCCAGTTAAACATAAATTCTTCTTCTTCATGGAGTCCCATATGTTTCTTAATGCTTCTTCATTATTCTTATTTCTTTTCTCTGATTTCACCTCATAAATGCTGGCATTAGTTACTCTTTTGTCCTTGGATAGAATTATCCAATTCTGTAATTTTGTTATTAACCTGATGTATTTCAGATCATTTATGTTCTAGCATTTCAAATAGTTTACCAGATTTTTCATTTTGTTCTATTGCATTTTGTTTAATCTCTAGCAGGGTTATATATATAACTCTTTTGTATTGAACCTCTGATAGATTTAGAAAGGCTTCTTCATCTATGAATTTTGTTAACCTTTATTCGGGGAGTTTTCTGGAACATTTGAAAACTGCTTCTTTAAAAAAAAGAAAATTACACACCAATATCACCCATGAATCTAGATGCAAAAATCTTGAACAAAATTCTAGCCGATAGAATTCAACAGCATATAAAAAATACACATATAGTTCATCATGATCAGGTTGGTTTCATTCCAGAGATGCAAGGCTGGTTCAACATCAGAAAAAAAAAACAAGTAATACAATCAACCATGTTAATGACACAAAAGACAAAAATCACCTGGTTTTGTCAATTGATGCAGAAAAAGCATCCATTCATGCTTAAAACTCTCAGAAAAAATAGGAATAAAGGGGAAATTCCTCAATATAATCAGTAGCATCTATGCAAAGCCAACTTCTTTCATCATCCTGAATGGTGAAAGACTGAAAGAATTCCCTTCGAGAATGGGAACTAGACAAGGATGTCCACTCTCACCACTTCTATTCAACATTGTGCTAGAACTTCTAGCCAGATCAATTAGACAACTCAAAGAAATAAAAGGCATCCGTATTGGCAATGAAGAAGTAAAGAGTTTCCTCTTTGCAAATGATACGATTATTTATACAGAGAATCCAAAGAAATCCATAAGTAAACTATTGGAGCCAATAGAAGAATTCAGCAAAGTATAGGGATACAAGATAAACATAACTAAATCAATAGGATTCTTTTATACCAACAGTGAAATTATTAAAGAACAAATCACCAAATCAGTTCCATTTACTATAGTCCCCAAGAAGATAAAATACCTAGGAATAAATCTAACTAGAGAAATAAGAGATCTTTACAGAGAAAACTACAAGACCTTACTACAAGAAACTAGGAGAGACTTACATAAGTGGAATAATCTGCCCTGCTCATGGATAGGAAGACTCAATATTGTGAACATGTCTATTTTGTCTGAAGTGATCTACTTATATAACGCAATCCCAATACAAATTCCAGTGACATTTTTTAATGAGATGGAGAAATAGATTATCAGCTTTATTTGAAAAGCGAAGAAGCCCCAGATAGTAAAGCACTACTGAAAAAGAAGAACACACTGGGAGGCCTCTCACTACCTGACTTTAAACCTACTACACTGCATCAGTTGTCAAAACAGACTGGTACTGGTACAAAAAGAGACATATAAACCAAAGGAATAGAGACCCCAGAGATGCCACCATCCTATGAACAGTTGATATTTGACAAAGGTCCTAAGATTTTAAACTGTGGTAAAAACAGTCTCTTTAACAAATAGTGCTGGCATAAGTGGATACCCATCTGCAAAAAACTGAAACAATACCCATATCTCACACCTTATATAAAAATCAACTCAAATTGGATAAAACATCTAAATATAAAAGCTAAAACGATAAAGCTCATCCAGGATAAAATAGGATCAACAATGGAAGCTTTAATACGCAATATAGACAGACTTCAAAATCTGACAAACAAAACACATTTATCAGAAAAGAAAATAGATAAACGGGAATTAATAAGAATCAAACACTTCCGCTCATCCAAAGACTTCATCAAAGAATTAAAAGACCACCTACAGAATGGGAAAAAAATATCTGACAACTCTATGTCAGACCAATGCCTGATCTCCATAGTCTATAAAGTACTACTAAATATCTATAAGAAAAAGATAAATCATCTGATTAAGCGATGGGCAAAGGAAATGGACAGTCACTTCTCTAAAGAGGAGATCCAGGCAGCCAGAAAACACATACAGACATGCTCACAATCATTAATTATTAAAGAAAATCAAATCAAAACCACAATGAGATGCCATCTCACCCCAACAAGATTGGCCATGATCCAAAAAACACTAAATGTTATAGAGGCTGTGGAGAGGTTGGAACTCTCCTACACTGTTGGTGGGATTGCAGAATAGTGCAACATCTTTGGAAAGCAATCTGGTGTTACCTTAAAATAATGGATATAGATATACCATTTGACCCAGTAATTCCTTTGCTTGGACTATATCCTACAGAATCAAGGCCATTCACACCAACGATACATGCACACGAATGTTCATCACAGCACAGTCCACAATAGCAAAAAGGTGGAATCAACCCAGATGCCCAACAACAGAAGAATGGATGGGTAAACTTTGGTATATGTACTCAATGGAGTATTAAGCAATGATAAAGAACAACAATGACAGCAGGAAACCTCTCAATTTGGTCTCAACTGGAGGACATTATGTTGAGTGAAACTAGTCAGCGACAAAAGGACAAATATTAATGAGACCCCATGATAAAAACTGAAAAGCAGACTCATACATAACTGAAAAGACTCTTTGATGGCTAGAAAGGTGGAAAGGGTGGGGCTAGGCGGTGGGGGGTGGTGGGAGGGTAGGAGGGCAAAGGGTGAGGGGTGAACGCTTAGATTAGATAGTTGTTAGAAATTTGGTTGGGTGAAATTGGTGACAATACACATTAGTAAGACTAGTATTAATGAGACTTCGACACAACTTGTATACCCCTTTCATCTTAACCCAATATTGTAAGCACAGAGTATGTACACTTTCATTTTTTATTTAATAAAAAAATTAAATAAAGAATGAACGTATGTTTAAAAAAAGAAAGAAAGAATGAACATATGTTAAATAAAAAAAAAAAAAAATAGAACTGTCTTAGGAAAAGAAAAGACACAGAAAATCTTATTGCCACAATTAGCCAACTAGACTTCATTGATATATACAGAACTTTCCATCAGCAGATAACTATACCTTCTTCTCTGGTGCACATGGAACATTTTCCAGAATATGCTATGTGTTAGGACACAAAGTAAATCTCAACAAAATCCTTACCACCGAATTATTGCAAAGCATCTTCTCAGACCACAAAGCCATTAAAGTCAAAATCAATAGCAGAAAAAAAACACAGAAAGTGCAACTCTTGGAAGTTGAATAATATCTTGCTCAAAAACCCATGGATTATAGAAGAAATCGAGGATGAAATAAAGAAGTTTATGGTTTCTAATGAGAACAAAAACACTTCCTACAGGAACCTATGGGATACACTCAAAGTAGTGCTCAGAGGTTAGTTTATCCCCATAAATGCACACATTCTGAAGCAAGAAAGAACCCGAACCAAAGTTTTAATGCTACAGCTTGAACAGTTAGAGAGAGAACAACAGATGAACCCCTCACACACCAGAAGAAAACAAATTATAATGATTAAAGCAAAACTAAACAAATTAGAGTGTAGAATAACAATTGAAAAAAATTGAAAAGACTAAAATCTGGTTTCTTGAAAAGATCAACAAAATTGACAAACCATTGGCTGAACATACTAAAGAAAAACAAAAAACAACCTAACTAAGAAATGAGAGGTAAGATGTCACAATAAATCCATCAGAAATACAAAATATCATAACAGAATACTATGAAAGACTGTATTCGAACAAATTTGAAACCTAGAGGAAATGGACAAATTGTTAGATTCATATCACCTATCAAAATTACCACAAGGTGAAGAACAACTTAATGAACCCATCACAAATTAAGAGATTGAAAAAGTCATCCAAAGACTACTGACCAAAAAAAAAAGCCTGGTCACAGATGGCTTCACCGCAGAATTTTACCACACTTTTAGAGAAGAGTTATCTCCAATACTACTGAGACTATTTCATAGCATAGAAAGGGATGGAATACTCCCAAATTCATTCTATGATGCCAGCGTAACCCTGATCCCAAAGCCAGGGAAAGATCCAACAAAAAAGGATAACTACAGACCAATATCACTCATGAATACAGATGCAAAAATCTTCAACAAAATTCTTGCCAATAGAATACAACAACATATCAAAAAAATAATTCATCATGGCCAAGTTGAATTCACATGAGGGATGGAAGGCTGATTGACCACCAGAAAAACAATTAATGTGTTCAATCACATAAATACCATAAAGGCAAGAATCACCTGACTTTGTCTATTGGTGCAGAAAAAAAGCATGTGATAAAGTCCAACACCCATTCATGCTAAAAACTCTCAGCAAAATAGGAATAGACAGCCAATTCCTCAATGCTGTAAGGGCCATTTATACAAAGCCAGTTGCCTACATCATCATGAATGGAGAGAGACTGAAACAATTCCCCTTAAGAATGGGAACTAGACAAGGAAGCCCACATTCACCTCTCCTATTCAACACTAGAAGTTGTAGCCAGAGCAATTAGACAAGACCAAGAAATAAAGGGCATCTGCATCAGCAAAGAGGAAGTAAAAATCTCTCTATTCACAGATGATATGATTGTATATGCACAGAATCCTACAAAATCCATAAGTAAACTATACAAATTGATAGAAAAGATCAACAAACTATCAGGATACAAGATAAACTTAAGTAAATCAGTAGGATTCCTTTATACCAACAATATTATTAAGGAAGAAATCAAATAAATCAATACCATTTACTATAGCCACCAACAAGATGAAATACCTAGGAATAAATCTAACCAGAGAAATAACAGACTTATACAAAGAGAACTAAAAGACCTTACTACAAGAAACTAAGAGAGACTTAGATAAATGGAGAAGCCTACCCTGATGACAGATAGAAAGACTTAACACTGTGAAAAAATCTACTTAGCCCAAAGCAATTTGCTGTTGTAATGCAATCTTAATACAAATTCCTGTGACATTTTTTAATGGGATGGAGAAATAAATCACCAACTTTGTTTGGAAAGGAAAGAAGCCCCAGATAAGCAAAACACTTCTGAAGAAGAAGAACACACTGGGAGGCCTCTCACTACCCAACTTTAGAACTTATTACACTGCCACAGTAGTCAAAACAGTCTGGTACTGATACAAAAAGAGACAGACCGATCAATGGAACAGAACTGAGAACGCAGAGATGACACCATCCTCCCATGAACAGTTGGTATTCGACAAAGCCTCTAAGATGTTAAACCAGGGTAAAAACAACCTCTTCAAAAAATGGTGCTGGCAAAATTGGATATCTATCTGCAATGAATTGAAAAAACACCCATATCTCACACCTTATACAAAAACCAACTCATCTTTAAAACAAGACCTAAATATCTAATCTAAAACAATAAAACTCCTTCAGGAAGAATTAGGATCAACAATGGAAGATTTCATAGATAAAGTAGACAGACTTCAAAATCTGACAAATAAACCACAATCTACAGAAACTAGATAAGTGAGAACTACTAAGAATCAAACACTGTTGTTCATCCAAAGACTTTATCAATAAAATTAACAGACCATCTACAGAATGGGAAAAAAATATTTGACAACTATATGTCAGACTGATGCCTGATCTCCATAATCTATAAGGTACCACAAAATATGAATAAGAAAAAGATAAATCATCCAATTAAGAGATGGGCAAAGGAGATGGGCAGACACTTCTCTAAAGAGGTGATTCAGGCAGCCAAAAAACACATGTAGACATGCTCATGATCAGTAGCTATTAAACAAATTCAGATCAAAACTACAATGAGATACCATCTCACCCCAATAAAGTTGGACATGATCCAAAAATTACAAAACAACAAATGCTGGAGAGGCTGCAGAGAAACTGGAATTCTCCTACACTGTTGGTGGGATTGCAAAATGGTGCAAACTCTTTGGAAAGCAATCTGGCCCTTCCTTAAAAAGGTGGAAATAGATATACCATTTGACCCAGTAATTCCACTACTTGGAATATATCCTATAGAATCAAGACCATTCACACCAACAGATACATGCACACGAATGTTTATTGCAGCACAGTCCACAATACCAAAAAGATGGAACCAACCCATATGCCCAACAACAGAGGAATGGATAGGTAAACTATGTATGTGTATGCAATGGAACACTATGTAATGGTAAAGAACAATGATGATTTTAGGAAACATCTTAAAACCTGGTTTCAACTGGAGGACATTACTCTCAGTGAAAGTCGTCAGTGACAAAAGGACAGATATTGTATGAGACCCCTATGATAAGAACTTAAAAACAGTCTCATGCATAGAAACAAAGACTCTTTGAAAGCTGCAAGGTGGGAAGGGAGGGAAGGAATGGTGGGGTATAGATTAGATAGTTGATAGAAATTTGGTTGGGTGAAATCAGTGGCAGCCCACATTAGAAAGGAGATCAGTTTTAACTGGAATTCAGCATAACATGATTACTCCTCCCATCTTAACTCAGTATTGCAAGGACAAATTAGCTGTGGCAGGGGGCCAGGGACTATGGTCTCAGGGGAAATTGAGGCCAACTGGCATAACTAGCATTTTGCTAAGAGAGTCTTCTGCACCCCACATTGGTGTGTGGCATCTGGGGTCTTAAAAGCTGCCAAGCTGCCATCTGAGGTGCAGCAAATGGCCCCAACTCAAGAGGAACAGATGATCTCCAAGGATCAAAGAGACATGGGGCAAAGAGAACCCAGAAGACAGAGAGACCCATGTGAGCAGGTGACTACATCAACATGTGACTGTAAGACCCAGATGGTGCCCGGACACCACCAGTGATAGCCATGATGGGGCTTACAAAGTTGAGTCTCACAGGCAACATGAAAATAAAAAGGGGTGCACCCTGAGATCTCCACTAAAAGACCACAATTAATGGTCCAGGGGCCTTGGAGTTTGCTTGGGAACATGGCCTCTGGCCCTGATGCTGCCCCTGTCCATAAATCATAATGGAGGTCAACTCTTCAGACAGGAATGGATTGGACTTGGTGACACAGAGCGACCATATCATGTGTGCACTTTATGGTTCTATGCATCTACAGGATGTCATCCAGCCGACCTCCTACTGAACATGGGGGAGAAGTTAGAGAGAAGGGGACAGTAGATTGTTAGGAGGATGTGACACGTACAGAACGGAGGAGTGTGCTGTCACTGGGCAGCTAGAGCAGTGGGAGCCACTCATTGGCAGGTATGCAAATTTATATGAGATTGTATGTTCTCACTCAATCATAATATAAATATATATGTATATATACATATATACACATACTACATGTGTATGTATACATATACTAGTACAAAAAGAAAAATACAATAACTTCACAGTGGAGAAGTCTAGAAAAAACTAGCTTAAACATGTGATCAGTGTTAACACCTCCAGTGATATCATGCATATATGTAACAGTGATAAATCACGGAATAAGAGTGCACTTAACCTCGGTGGCCTTCTTCCCAAGACAACTGCAACCCCAGTCCAACCTGAGAAAAAAATCAGATAAACCCAAAATGAGAGGAATTTTGCAAAAATACTTAAAAAAACACTCTTCAAAACTGTCAAAGTTGTGAAAAAGAAGGCAACACAGAGAAACCAGCATAGATCAGAAAATTTGAAGGAGACATGAGGACAAATTACAACCTGTTATCCAAGACAGCGTCCTGAAAGAGAGGGGGAAAAAATAGTGGGGAAAATGAAGAAATCTGAATAACATCTGGAGTTTACTTTACAGTAATGTGTCTTTGATAATATCTGGTTTTAATGAAGGTATTGCACTTTGATAACATCAGTGGCGAATGAGCAAAGCGTGCAAAGAAACTCTCTGTACCCTCTTTGCTGTTTTTCTGTAAATCTGATGTTACCCACAGTCCCCGCCAAAAAAAAGTCTTTAAAAAAAGGAAATAAATTCACTAAAAATCTAGAAGATTTTGGAGGTTTTAAATGTAGATGGAATTACTGCTTACTCATGAAATATTGAATCTCCACATAATATATTTGATTATTTTTCTAGTTTAGGTAATGCTAAGATTCTGTCAATATACAGTAATCTATAAACTGAATTTATGACTACAAACTTGTTGATGGGACAGCATCCTTTTTTGCCTAGTGTACTAGGATTATCTATATTATTTTAATAGTTTTTCAATGTCCTAGCAATATTCCTAGTTGTAGGTTTTCAAATTATTTTTCTTTATTGTTTAGAAGCACATTTTGTATCTCTAGTATAGATTATACATTGCATGTATCATCGTACAGGCTACTTTTGGAAAATTTAACAACTTACATACAGTGGGCATTTAAGTAACACTGAATTTGTTAATCAAAGAAGTTCATTCTCTGTGTCCCTTCAGTCTCAAGAAAAAAGTATTGTGAAATTCATTATATGCAATTCCACACATAAGTCAAGAGTCTGATAATTTCTTGACTCTCGTTTCATACAATTTGGTGTTATTCTAAAGTTCTATTTATTAACACATCTTAAATTCAGTACATGTTAAGAAACACATCATTTAAATTCAGTGAAAGAAAGCCATCACAATTGCTTCTCAATTCACTTTAATCTCCAGGAGCCTAGAGATTGTTTTTTGGCTGACTCTCTGAATCATTTCTCTTCTTCTACTTTTTTCTTTTTTATTTTTTCACCCTACCTCATTAATTCCAGTAGATTTAAAATATTGTTCCTTTATTTGGCATCCATTCTCTTTCTATAACATATTATACAGATGAAGATGCGAGAAAGACTACTTATTTTTCAGACTAAAATAAATGTTTTAGTTTTTGAAGCATTCATTAACTACTAAAATATTTATTGCTAGCATTTAGACATCACATGCTAAAATAAAACACCCTGCCAATTCTTCTTTGTATAACTGATGCTCTAATAGAGGTACCAGAAAGATTAGTTGCTCTGCGTATTTATTAACTCAGGATTGTGAATAATTTAAAACCCTCACTATTAAGCTTATCTGGCTTTATAGAAATGACTCGTACGGCCTAGTACAGAGTGGATCACAGAGGTGTCTTCACAAATTATTAAATTAATGCAATATTTGTTTCCAATATCTAGCTGTAAGAAAATAAAAAATTCACTACCCTGGAATGATTCTTAAGGAGAAAGTATACTTTACCGTAAAGGTAGATGTCTTCCAGTTGACAGTTCAACTTACCTGTTATGTGATTGTGGAGGTCATAAGAATATGCAGGTTCTAAGAACATGCAACTAAGGTACTTGGTAAAAGGGGAAAATGTAACATATAGTAAGATTGATATCCCTGGGAAAAAATGCTTCTTAGTAACGATAAAACTTCATTGCTAGGTTTGCTATTGCTGTGTGAAAAGGTCACCATAAGTTATTTAGCCTCAGTTTCAGTTAAAAAACAGATAGAAAAACTTTGCACTTGGAAAAGCTTTTGCTATAAAGAAGGGATATTTTTACAGACAGCCAAAAGCCTGAGGAAATACAACATTTTGGTCAGAAAGCAAGTCACTAACTGGTCAGACCTGGAAACTACCTTTTGAAAAATTTAGAGAAACTGTGTTTGAAGTGCTTCAAATATAAAGAAGAAACTGAAGTGATGGAGAAAAAAAAAAACAGAGGAAAATGCTTTCAAATAATTTGATATACTTCAAACTTATTTCCTATGTAGTGTTCTATTTAGCGTAACTTTTGACAAAATTAATGCTGCTGTATATTTTTGTGTCTCTTGACTCTTAAATATTCATATTAGTATGTATTTCTAAATCTGTATATTTACTTGAAGTCTAACATTATTGATCACTATTATTGAACATCTAGAAATGATGCAGATTCTGGTATACTCCTATAGAATTGGGAATATGTGAATATTTGTATCAAGAAACTTTAAGAACCAAGCCAAATCCATTACTACTGAGTCAGTACCAACTCATAGCAATGCTACAGAACAGAACAAACTACCACGTAGAGTTTCCAAGGAGAGGCTGGTGGATTAGAACTGTTGACTTTCTGGTTAGCAGCCAAGTTCTTAATTGCTATGACAGATGCTTAGGAAATTCCTGTTCTCATGGTTTGCACTTTCTCAGAGAAGTAGGAATCAAGATGGCCTACAGGTAATGCAGAGACATGGAAAAAAGAGGTTTTATGTACTCATTCTGAAGATTTGGAGAACAAATAAATTTAAGAATACTAAGTTTTATTGTGCACTTGTCTGTAAAACCAAAAACTACACCCATTGATATCACATTGATACCGACTTACAACACTACTGTAGGACAGAGTAGATCTGCTCCACAGGGTTTCCAATGCTGTAAATCTTTATGGAGGCAGACTGTCACCTTTCTCTCAGAGTGACTGGTAGACTCCAACTGCTGACCTTTTGATTAGCAGTCCAGAGCTTTAACCACTGCACATCAGGATCCACAGCTGGATATAGGTGACAGCCTTCAGCTTTATCTTATACATACAACATGCAATTACCTCTACAAAGACATGATTGAACTCGTCCAAAATTGTGGTTTACCTGGAATGCATGCAAAGAACTTAAGAGCAAGGCATTCTAAGGACTCTGTAAGATACTGAGTGGTAGAGAAAATAATTTGGAAACAAATTTTCAGAGGTCAGGAAAATCTAGATTGGAGAACATCTCCAAAACAGTGAGAAATTCACACATGTGGCTTTCTGTTATTCATGTCCTTATTTATCATAGAAACCAAGAGAGTCTCCATTCTACTGAGGTAGTACCTTTGTTTAACAGTGTGGTAATGTCAAAATATAATTTTCAAGAAGTTTAAAATATGACTTATATGACTATAGGGTGAGAACATGGCAAAGAAGTATTTACCTTATTAATGAGGGAATCAGCAAAAAGACAAAGCTTGTTAAAATAAGATTTGAAAAACAGCTTTATATAGTCATAATCGGCCAACGTTGGTGTATTGAAATAAGATTGTTAAGTTAGAGATGAAACTCATTCCACAGAGCAACAAAACTGAAGTGTTGGGAGTTCCTTTTTGTATCAGAAAGAAATGTGTTGTCTCTGTTTGGAAAGGAACATTCAAGCAGTCTTGCTACACCACAGACTCAACAGTAAGTAGTAAGTTTCAACAGAAGCACACAAGAAACGTTCTTAGAGAATTAAATTGTCTTTGGGAGGTGTTGATAGACAATGTTCCCTTACAACACTGAAGGCATCAAGTTTATCTTTTCATTTAACATCCAATTTTGTATATTTTTTCTTCACAAAGATAATATGTATTATCACCTAAAAACACAATTCTCAGTTTAAATTCCAACAGATTTTCCTTTCTTACCCCTCACTAGACAGTTGGACACTCTAGAACACAAGTTTTCATCTGTTTTCTGAGTAGATACTTTCTGAACATGGAAATTATGACAGCAAGCTGGAGGAGGGAGTTTGTTGCAAGCTGTCGTGAAACGAAGACTGTGTAGGCCGAGCACTGAACTCCCACACCGCCCGTCCAGCTCCATCTGTTTCCTAGTTTCAAGCTAATCAAATTTGGGCATTAGGATGTCAGTCTAATGCTTCAGTATTGTGAATTTCCACCTTGGTTGTCTTCATAGGGATCTGTGCATATTACCCCATCGTTGTACGGAGTGAAGACCTCATTTCACTAGAGAATATTTGAAGTGACCCTATCTATTCAGCATATGACACCTGAAAGCAAAATAAACCATTTCATAAGTTTCATTGTGTTGTCCTCTATTTGAACTAGTTTTCCACAAGTTTCTGATGGATCTTTTAGTTTTTCACTTTTTCTCTACCAAATGAAATGATTGACATAGAAAGACAATATTTTTGTGAAAGTGCTTACTTTTGAGGTAAATTTTGTATATGCTAATATTTTGTCACAGAAGAGAAAATTTGCATTTAATGTCACAGTGTTTAAATGACCATCATGTTAAGAAATTATCCTACTATGTTATAGCCTACCCTTAGACTAGGTCGATAAACTAAAACCTAAAAAGAAAGAAAAGAAACAAACAAACAAAAAAATTCATGCTGTTAAGCCTGGACAGTTGCTGCTCTTCCTAACAGTCCAACAGAGTCATACATCTTTAATGAATTGTTTGCAGGTCCATATTTTTAATCATTCATTAAAATTCATTGTTAGATGCTATGAATATGCTATAACATGAATTTCCATGAATATAAAATGGAAATCAGAGCACATTTCCATAAAATGATACTAGAGCTCCTAATTATAAATATTTTATAAGATTCTGTATCTTCCTGATAATTGTAATTCAAAAATAATTGCATATCTTTATATATTAACAGTTTGAACAAAATGATAAAATCAGTAAAGTGGAAAACATTGGACATATGTTCCTGTGGGAATATTATCTGATGGAGAGTAGCTAAGGTCATCTACCATTGTTGTAGCTGTGGAACTTTGCAGAATAATCCAACTTAGACATTGTGAAGGCAAATTTCCAGAGGTAAGTTGAATGGGAGCATGGATTTTTTTTTTTAATCCTTCAAGTAACTTACACATAGACAAATACTGTTTCATTGTTTTCTCTTCCATTAATAGAAATTTCTAACATTTATTCCTGAATATCTTTTCACAAGTTCTCATGCACAGAGAAAAAGACTAGCTCTTGCTTAGGCACCTCTGTAGATGCCTACTCACTGGTTTAGCCCCTAGTCATTGGAAAACCTGGTCTTCTATGGTTAACTATTCAGCAAGAACAAGACCAACAAGATTTCTTTCTCTCTTAGAATGTCATTTTGGGAAGGTGACAAGTCATACATTGATGAAGACTATTTAATATTCCCTGGACTTCAAGAAGAATTAAAAGTCTAAATTTCTCTTGGAAGAAGTACATACAACCAGAATGCTCTTGAGAAGCAAAGATTGTGAGATTTTTGTCTCACATATTTCAAACATATTATCAAGAGGGACTAATCCCTATAGAGAGATATCATTCTTGACAAAGCATGAAAACCAAAAAAGCCTCATTGCCATTGAGTCAATTTCAAATCATAGCAACACTACACCTCAGAGTAAACTGCTCCATAGGGTTTTCAGGGAGCACCCAGTGGATTTGAACTACTAATCTCTTTGTTAGCAACCAAACTGTGACCTAGGACTTCCTTGATAATGCATAAAACTCAATGTCATCAAGTTGATGCCAACCCACAGCTATCCTTCTGGAGAGAGTAGAACTGCCCCACAGAGTTTCCAAGGAGCATCTGGAGGATTTGAACTGTGGGCCTTTTAGTTAGCAGATGTGGCACTTAACCAGTACGACACCAGGGTTTCTTTGGAAAAGCATAAGGTCAGAAAAACAGAGAAAGACCCTCAGTGATGTGAACTGATGCCATGCCTGCAACAATGAGCTGAAATACAGCAACAATTGTGAAGGTGAGTGCAAGACTGAGCAGTGTTTCTTTTTCTTGTGCATAGGATCTCTATGAATCAGAAGCCGCTGGACAGGACCTGACAACAAAAGAAGCCACACATTCAGACACACATAGATGCATGCATGCGTCTCAGTGTCAGAAGCTACAGAGGCAACTGAAACATGGCAAGGGAACACAGAGTGAAATAAACTAATCTTTAAGGTAAAATGGCTAGGGAAATCATTTTATTTATGTTGTTTAGGAAATGACACTCTACTGAGATTTAATAAATTTGGAGAAAAGACCATCAAGAGTAAAAGGCCATGAATAGAAGTGACCTTGGAACATTCTCAGATCAACTAAGTGGTCACTGTCCAGGAAAAGATAAAAACCAAATGTGAGGACGGTACAGGTCAAGTTGAGAGAGCGGACTGAGCGACAAATAGCAATTTTGGGGCTCCTTTTAATGCAAAAAGAGACTTGCATTATTATGTAAATATTATGGACTATAATTTCAAAAGACTCTGGTTGTTGTATTCAGAAAAAGCTCTAAACATGGACAGGAATGGAAGTTGGGAAACTCATTAAGAAGTAATGAGAAAAGATGAGGCCAGACATGCTGATTGCTTAGACTTTTCTTTCTTAGGGTGCTTCACACTTCTGTTCTGGCAAATTAACTGCAATCTGAACACATGTCATGTCATTTTAGACTTTCTTCCCAGTGTGCTCATTTCTCCTAGTCAACGTGAAAAACTTCTTTTTCAATCCACTGAATTTCCTCGGTGCGAAGAGTAGAGACTGCAATTAACAAAATGTTCTCTATTAAAGCTTTACTGTCTTTGATGCTAACCCGTGTTTCAGGTAAACACAATTAATCACCAGCTTCCTATATTATTTTAAAATTTTGTACAAAGTTTAAATACCGCAATCCTATATACTAAATACATGGACTGTCAATTAAGTTCGCGGACTCATCCTAGAAAAAGTGCTACATACCTCACTGCTGAATATTACTATGGTAACCTTCGAAGTAGAGCCCTTGGGAAGCTGTGCACCTACGACAGTGCCTACCCCATCCTTCAAGGCCCTACAAAGCAGTTTTGGAACTCTTTTTCTGAAATGGCCACCAGAACTGTCATCAAAATATCTTCCTTTCAATATTTCCTTCTTCTTTGGGTCCAAAAAAAGTCATTGTTGGCCAGATCAGGTGAGTAGGGAGAGTTTTCCAATACAGTTCTTTGTTTACTGGCTAAAAACTCCCTCACAGACAACTATATAATGAAGTCTGGGAACTTGCCACCATGTGCAATAGCCATTCCAGAAAGAATTCCAAAATTTCTTAGCAGGAGAGACTAGGTGCTGGCATCAGTGCATAACTTTCCAAGAGGTGTACATCAAAGGTGACCACAGTGATATTCAGCAATGAGGTATGTAGCACTTAGAACAATTAAGTTCACAGACTTAATTGCCAGACCTTATATATATAAATATATATGTATATATATATATACATATATATACATACATAGATATATACATATATATACATACATATATATATACATATATATACATATATATGTATATACTCCTAGTATATGAATATGCATGTTTTAAGACTAGTTTTTTTAAGGTAAGGAATGATGAAGATTTATAGAACAAACTAGCTTCTAGCTAAACAATCAGTACACTTCTCATTTTGTGTCATTAATTACTAACTCCAAGACATGTTGATACACTCCCCACCTTGACCTTGGCTTCCCTATTGTCGGCTTTCCTGTTTCCTCCTGCTTTCTTGTCCTTTCCACAGGGCTGGTGTGTCATTTTAGTCTGATTTTCTTTTACAGATATTTCTAATCTTTAGCTAATGGCTCAGTCTAAGGAGTGACTCCATTACTGAACTAAATTGGTGTCTGGGACCACACTATCAGGGTTTCTCCAGTCTCTGTCAGGCTGAAAAGTCTGGTCCTTTTTGTAAGTTGGAGTTTTGTTTTACATTTTTTTCAGCTCTGTCTGCCCTCCTCTGTGATCTCTGTTAGAGTAGTCAGTGGTGGTAGCCGTGCCCGATCTAGTCGTGCTGGATTCAGCCTGGTAGTTGTGGCCCATTAGTCCTTTGGACAAATCTTTCCCTTCTGTCTTTGGTTTTCTTTGTTTTCCCTTGCTCCAAACAAGGTAAAACCAGTAGAATATCTCAGATGGCTGATCACAAGCTTTTAAGATCCATACACTACTTATCAGAGTAGTGTATATTACTTTGTAAACATATTTATAAATTATATTATACAATTGAGTTAGATGGTCCCTGAGGCCCTGGTATGCACATCCCTCATCCTACTAATTCTGTCCCTCAGACAGTCTGAGTACGGCTCTGGAGCTTCCGTGACCTTGCTTTGAGCAAGTTGCACTGGATTCCACAGTACGGTGAACTGTATCTTACCATTTATCAAAGTTACCACTTATTTATTGTCTATTTAGTATTTTTCCACCTATCTTAGTCATCTACTGATGTTTTAACAAAAATACTACAAATGGATAGTTTTAAAAAGAGAAATCTTATTTTGTCATTGTCTACTAGGCTAAAAGTCTGAATTCAAGTTATCAGCTCCAGGGGACAGCTTTCTCTTCTGGCTCTGGAGGAAGGTACTTGTCATCAATCTCGTCCTTGACTGGAATGTTCCAAGGTGTGGGGACCCTCATTCCTTTCCAATGGACACAGTCATCTCCCGGCACTGCTTTCTTTTTAATGATACGAGGTCCCCAATCTCTCTGCCAGCATCTTTCTTTGATGTCTCAAGAGACTACCTCAAAGCACAAAACAATCTTATACAGTGAGTCCTTTCACTCCAAAATAACTGCCTCCCATCTTCCCTTATTAACATCACAGAGGCAGGGTTTACAGCAAACTGCAATACAACCCTAGGAAACCCTGGTGGTGTAGTGGTTAAGTGCTACCACTACTAACCCAAAAGGTAAGCAGTTAGAATCTGCCAAGTGCTCCTTGGAAACTCTATGGGGCAGTTCTACTCTGTCCTATAGGATCTCTATGAGTCAGAATCAACTCAACAGCACTGGGGCTGGGTTTTGGAGCAATGTCAACCAGTTAAATTTCTACACACATTCTTTTGGGGAACATAATTCAGTTCATGACACATCTCTATCATTCCCTTCCCTTGTGATTGTTTTCTTTGTTTGTTTTAATCTGTAAAATGTTTTATGAGTCTCTATAGAGTATCGTATAATATTTGTGATTCATAATTTCACTCAGCATAATGCGTTCCAGATTCATCCATGCAGTGAGATGCTTCAAAGATTCATCACTATTTATTATCTTTGCATAGTACTACATTGTGTATATACATCATAGTTTATTCATCTGTTGATGAACATCTAGGTTGTTTTCATCTTTTTGCTATTATGAGCAATGCTGTCAAGGAACATGGGTGTGCATATGTCTATTAGTGTGATGACTCTTATTTCTCTAGAATATATTCCCAGTGGTGGAATTGCTGAGTCATGTGATATTTCTATTTTAACCTTTCTAAGGAAGTATCACAGCATTTTCCAAAATGGATATACCATTTTGCGTTACCACCAGCAGTGTATAGGAGTTCTGATCTCCCCACCGCATCTCCAACATTTTTCTTTTCCTTTTTTTTTTTTACCCTAACTCCTGCCAATAAGGCCAGGTTGAGATAGTATCTACTGTAGTTTTGATTTGCATTTCTATAGTGGTTAATGATTGCAAGCTTTTCCTCCTGATATGTGTCTCTTGAAGGTCTTTTTTGGTGAAATGTTTGTTAATTTCCTTTGATCATTTTCTAATTGGATTGATTGCCTTCTTGTAAAAGTTTTGGACTGTCTTGTAGATTTTAGAGATTTGAACTTTGTTGGAGTTTTTCATAGCCAAATTTTTCTTGTCCTAGTCTTCAGGTTTTCTTTTTACTCTGTTGGTGAAGCTTTTTGATGAGACTTACTCTAACTTTTAGCAGATTCTAGTTACCTAGAATATCATCTGGAGTTTGTATGTTGTTAGTTATGGCTTGTATTAATGCTGTGTACAAGAGCTTTACTGTTGTTCCTGTTTTGTAGTTTTTTGTTTTATATTTCAGTCTTTGATCGATTTTGCATTAATTTTTGCATGTGATGTGAGATACAGGTCTTCTTTCATTGTTTTCTGCAGATGGAAATCCAGGTGTGCCTGCACTACTTGTTGAAGTACTGCCTTTTCCCCATTTGGAAACCCTGGTGGTGATGTGGTTAAGCACTATACCTGCTAACCACAAAGGCAGCAGTACTAATCAATCAGGTGCTCCTCAGAAAACATATGGAACAGCTCTGTTCTGTCCTGTAGGGTCACTATGAGTCAGAATTGAAGGCAATGAGGGTTTTATTTATTTATTTATTTATTTATTATTTTCTCATTTGATGGACTTGGGCCTTTGTCACAAATCAGGTGACCCTGCATGTATGGATTCACATCTACATTCTCATTGGTCAATGTACCCAATGTATCTGTTGTTCTACCAGTACCAGGCTGTTCTGAGTACCACAGATGTTTAATAGGTTCTGAAGTCAGGTAATATGGTCGAGTCCTTCTAGTTTCTTTTTGTTCAGTAGTGCTTTACTTATCTGGGGCCTCTTCTCTTCCCCTGTAAAGTTAATGATTACTTTTCCATCTCTTTAAAGAATGCTATTGGTATTTGGATCAGGATTGCATTGTATTTGTAGATTGTTTTGGGTAGAAATATCATTTTCACAATGTTGAATCTACCTATCTATAAGCCTGGTATATTTTTCCATTTATGTAGATATCTTTTGGTTTCTCATGGTAGTGTTTTGTAGTTTTCTTTGTGTAGGTCTTTTACAGTCTTAATTAGATTTATTCCTGAAAATTTTAATTTTTTAGGTCTATTGTAAATCATATTATTTTCCTGATTATCATTCCCCTTTATTGATGTATAGACATTCAATGGATTTTTCCATGTTTATCTTTACATCCAGCTACATTTTGAATCTATTAGTTCCAGCAGTTTCCTTGTGGAGTCTTTTCGGTATTCTATGTTTAGTATCATATCATCCACAACTAAATACAGTTTTACTTTTTCATTAACAGTTTGAATGTTCTTTATTTCTCTTTCTTGCCTTATTCCTACAGCTAGGACTTCTAGCACAATGTTAGACAGAAGTAATGATAAAGGACACCCTTGCTTGCTCTTGAGGGGAATGTTTTCAGCTTTTCCATTAAGATTCATGTTGGCTCCTTTTTATATAAAACCCAAACCAAACCGACTGCCATCAAGACAATTCCAGCTTGTAGTGACCCTACGGGACAGAGTAGAACTGCTCCATAGAGTTTTCAAGGAGCATCTGGTGGATTTGAACTGCTAACCTTTTGATTATCAGCTGTAGCACTTAATCACTGTGCAACCAAGCTTTCCTGGTTTTTATACAGACATCCTTCATTATATTGAGGGATTTTTCTTCTTATTTTGAAATCAAGAAAGATTGTTGGACTTTGTCAAGTGCTTTTTCTGCATCAGTTGAGATGATCATGTGGTTATCTTCTTTCATTTTATTTATGTGGCAGATGACATTGATTAATTTTGTAATGTTGGACCATCCTGAAATTTCTGGTACAGATCTTATTTGGCTGTAGTTTATTACGATTTGATATGATGTTGAATTCTATTTACTAGAATTGTCTTGAGGATTTTTCCATCTACTTTAATAGGAGATATCGGAAATTTGCAAAAGAGCCCAAACAAATAGAAAGAGAATAGCAAAAGAAGCCCACAGCCACCTGAACAAAGGGAATCATAAAGATTTGAGCAGAAATAAATGAAATAGGGAATACAAAACCAATAAAAGAAATCAATAAAACCAAAAGTTGTAATTTTTGTGAATGTAGTTTTTTTTGGCCAATTTTAATATCAGGGTTATGCTGGCTTTGTAGAATAAATTCAAAAATATCTTTCCTTTTGTATGTTCCGATGTAGCTTGAGTATTACTGGTGTAAGCTCTTCTCTGAATGTTTGGGAGAATTCTCCAATGAAGCTACCTGGACTACAGCTTATGTTTTTTGGGGTGGGATTTTTTTGTTGTTGCTATTATGACCTTTTCAGTCTCTTGTTATGTATCTGTTTAGATTTTCAACACCATTTTGTGCTAACTTGAGCAGCTACTGTGTTTCTAGAAATTTGTCCATTTCCTCTATGTTTTCAGATCTTTTGGCATGTAGTTTTTCACAGTACTTGGTTATTATACTTTTTAATTTGGTTGAGTCTGCTGTAATGCCCCTGATTTCATTTCTTAATTGGATTATTGGCTTCCTCTCCTGTTTTTCTTTTGCTACTTTTGTCAGTGGTTTGTTTATTTTGCTGATCCTTTTAATGAACCAACTTTTTATTTAATTTCTTTTTCTTGGTTTTCTATTTTATATTTCATTTATTTCTGTTCTGATCTTTATGATTCTTTTTCTTCTGGTGGGTGTGGACTTCTTTTGCTGTTCTCTATTTGTTTGAGTTGTTTTGCAAAGTTTTCACTATGTTTCTTCATTTTTGATGTGTGCTCATGGTTGTATAGTGGTTAAGAGCTATGGCTGTTAAACAGGACCGGCAATTCAAATCAATCAAGTGCTCCTTGGAAACTGTACGGGGCAGTTCAACTCTGTCCTAAAGGGTTACTAGGAGTCAAAATTGATTTGACACCAATGAATTTGGTTTTGAGTTTACCTACTGCTATTAATTGGCCTCTGAGAACTGCCTTTGCTGTGTCTCAAAGGTTTTGGTATGATGTGTTGTCATTGTTTGATTCTAGGAAGTTTTTCACTCCATGTTTGGCTTCTTCTATTCAGCGGTTTTTAAACAAGCTGTAACTCAGTTTCCAAGTGCTTGATTTTTTCCCCCTTGTTCTTCCTGTTGTTAATTTTTACTTTGATATTGTTGTGATCAGAGGAGACAATATGTATCATCTCTGCCAGGGAAAACAGGGCCAAAGACAGGGCAATGCCAAAGATAAGAGAACAGTGACAAGCATAAGTAAAAGTAGGGTAGGGGGCTAACCATCCTTCACGTTGAGAGCCCAGTTTTTCTGTGATCCCACATATTTACTGTAAAATGAAGGCAGAAAAGGGAGAACAATAACCATGAGGTGATATTAGCTCATGCAGGACATTTTTCTTTCTACAAGGAAGCTGAAGCATAAGTTAAGGTGTTCTCAGAGACTTCTGGAAAGGTATTCAGGGCGGTTTTCCATCCTGCCTAGAAGCACAGCATTATGTGTGTCATTTGTCAAAACTCATACCAGGAACAGTCTCTGATGCATTTAGTAGGTTAGGTGTACCTTCATCTGTGAAGAGCATGCAAAGCCCTTAAGTAAGTTCCTGCAATCTCAGTGTTGTGTGATTTATTGCAGGTACTTCTGAGACCTCAATTTTGGTCTATTCTGAAGAATATTCCATGTGTATTAGAAAAGAATTTACACTTTGCAAATATTGGGTAGAATGTTCTATATATGTCTATGAGGTCAAGATGACTGTGGCCTTTATATCTGTGTCTTTGTTGAGTTTCTTTCTAGGCATTCTGTCCTTTACTGGGAGTGGAGTGTTGTGGAATTATTAATTTCTCCTTTCAGTATTATTAGAGATCATTTTATGTATTTTGAATCCCTGTCATTGGGTTTGGAAGCAATTATTATGGTCATGTCTTCATGATGGATTGTCCCTTTAATTGCTATATAAGGCTTTTCTTTGTCTTTTATGGTGAGTATTGTTTTAAAGTCTATCATATTGGAGATTAGTACTGACACCCCTGCTCTTTTTGGTAGTTGTTTGCTTGGTAGGTTTTTTTTCCCCCATCCTTTGATTTTTGGTAAGCTTATGTCTTTGTTTCTTAGGTGTGTCTCTTATAATTTCCAGTGGCTCGTATATATTGATGATTCAAGAATTCAGCCTGAATCTTTTCTTTTCTAGGGCATGTTACAGAAAATTACCTCTACAATTGTTCTCACTGCTAAGCAATGTATGAAATGACTGATTTCTATATAGAAAGACAATGTTAAATGGTATCCTTGAGTACACAAAATAAATTCTCATCATTTCCCTAGATACATAAAGAAGCCTCTCACTGTATCCTAAACCCACAGAGCCTGTCAGGTATTATTAACTATTAAACAGGTTATTCATGTCAATTAGGATCCAGTCAGGAAACCAAAAATCTTAAGAATTGTTTTAATTGTGAAAATTAATATGAAAAATCAATTAGAGAACAGGAAGACAAAAGGGGAAAACTTGAAACATAACAGGAATAGTATTTGCAGGAAGCAGCTACTGAGACTAGGGTTTTACGAAGAAAGGTCAGAGACGAGGGGTCATCAGAACCTCAAAGCTTGGAGCAGTGCCCTTAGGAGGGAGCTCAGATTTTAGAAGAGAAATATTAACTATCTGGGGCTGGTATTTCAGAAATCAAGAGAAGCATTTCTTCTGATCTGCGGCCCAATATTTGATACACTGGCGGGGTTCAGCTGGTGTTAGTGTCCCTGAGGGATATCATGAGACCACTTATGAGAGAGTTAAAAAAATCCTGGAAACTAGACCAACTGTTTGTGGTCGAATGAAGAGTTGCTGTAAAATGAGGCAGGCAGGAATACTTAAGGAAAAAGGAAAGAACCATTCCCTCTCCTCCTCTTCCTTGCCAGTCTCCCTCTAGTGGCCGGTATTTCCTATAAACCAGGCAGGAAATTAGAGACCGGAGGAAAAAGAGCAGTTACAGAATCTAGGGTTGCTTTGAGTTGGAGCGACTCAACCGCAGTAGGTTTGGTTTTTTGGTTACTTCAGTATGGAAACCATACTGAGCCAAGCCAAGTGCCCTAGGGTGGCCATGAGTCGGATCCGACTCGATGGCACTTGGCTTGGCTCAGGAGGGAAAACCTGGTGGTGTAGTGGTTAAGCACTATGGCTGATGAACAAAAAGTTAGCAATTTGAATCCACCAGATGCCCCTTAAAACTCTGGGGAAGTTCTAATCTTCCCTTATATAGAAAGTCACTATGAGCTGAAACTGACTTGATGACAACTGGCTTTTTTTTTTTTTTTTAACCCCACTACTTAACAGAGGAGGATAAAAGTGGATACATAGAGTGATGACAGCTTAGTAGACAGCACATAAACATTTTAGGGATGGTTCGTACTAATTTAAAGCCTTGACGTGCCTATCAAGTCACTGCTAGAATAAAGTGATCCATGATTGAGAACCTTAAAACACAAGCTTCATCCCATGATATTAGCAGTATCTGGACCACTATCAATCTACTCTGGTGACACGATAGGTACGCATTCAGCTGCTCACTGAAGATTGGCAGTTCAAATACAACCAGCAGCTCTGTGGGAGAAATACCTAGTGATGTACCTCTTGTAAAGTTAAAGCCAGGAAAGTGCTGTGAGTCAGTTCTACTCTATCACATTGGGTGACTATGATTGGGAATTGACTCCATGGCTCCCAATAAAAACCAATGTATTCTACAGCTAACCCACGTATTCAGTGGTACTTCTTGTCAATTATTTATCACCTAGAGAAGCAAACTAAAATTTTTGGAATATTTTCATTCATGAGTAATCATCTGACCCGACGGCACTTGGCTTTTAAGTAATCACTAGTTTTACTTGAAATAGCCCATACCCAGGACAGAGGGAAAACATCCACCTAATGTTACACAAAACTCTTTATTAGTCTGAGCCAATTTTGGATTAAAATATCCACATGCAAATATTCCCCCAACCACTATACCACCAGGGCAAATAATATAAATGATCACATTATGGGGTTAATGGAAAAACTCCCTGAGTTCCTGAGTCACCTCTGCCCTTCCTGCACTCGGTGTGTTGTCAATTTCCAGCACAGTGCAGACATCCAGTAGGCCTTCAACACGGTTTTCTTAAATAAATGGATACAATTAACACATTAAAATTCTACCTTGTGAGATATATTTAATCATTTCACCGACTCAAACAGAAAGAGTATTTACAAAAAAATCAGTGACTTGAAAGCAACTCATTGAAATTATTTCTAAGACTGCTAACTCTCATATACAAGCTTATTCTTTGAGAGAATCTGTCTTCACAAGACAGATCCAATTTTATTTATTGTGTAATTACACAATGTAAATGAATATGTATGATTTATTGTATATTTTAAAGACTAACCTATTTATTTATTTTAAGTTCCTATGTTTGCACTGAGAGGAATGAAAGACTGCTTCAGGCTCATCTGGCTCTTTCAATCTTTTGCTGCTTCTCTAATTAAAATACAATTAAAAATGTGTTACAAAGCACAGACCTCACTAACAGAGCACAAAGCACTGAGGCCTAAATTACTTTTTAAAATACAGTATCTTAAAAGTAGCAATGGCAAAACACACTCAAATGTATACTTACACATTATATATGTTAATATTAGCTTAAAATATGAGGTCTGACTATTAAGACTCAAACTTAATTGTTCTAAGTGCTGCATACCTCTTTGCTGAATATCACTACAGTCACCTTTGAAGTACTCCTCTTGGGAAGCTATGTGCTGATGCCAGCGCCTGTTCCACCCTTCAAAGTAAATTTGAATTCTTTTTGGAATTCTCGTTGCACACAGGGATTCCATATGTGTATATATATATATACATACAATACACACACATAGATATATTTGAAGCAAAAGCTTAGTTGTCTGCTTACCCTTGAGATAGTAAGATTGTCTAAAGTTTCTTAAGTACAAAAGCCAGTGTGGAACTCCTTTTACTCTTCTACATTCCTTCAAAATCAACTGATGTGTTTCCTTATGTAATTCCCCACTCCCAAAGCAGAATACATTGCTTTCTGTCCTGCATGCAAAAAGAAAAGTTGGTAACTTTGCCTGTAGAAAATGTGTCTATAAATACAAGAAATGCTCAGACACAAGCCTAAGTAATTTTATTTCAACATTAAAGTCAAAATCTTTGAGCATTTCAAGGTGCTCAGGTTGCAACTGTGTACAAGATCTGATGATTAAATTCAGGAACTCAATCTAGTAAAAGTGTTCCCTACATTATTGCTGAATATCACTACAGTCACTTGCAAAGTATTTCCTTTAGGAAACTACCTACCAATTCCAGTGCCTAGTTCACCCTTCAAAATAATTTTGGAACTCGTTTTCTGGAATGGCCATCAGAGCTGTCATTGTATGACCCTTGATGTCCTGAATGTCATCAAAATGTCTTCCTCTCCTTATTTCTTTAATCTTCACATGAAGAAAAATGTCACTGGGGACCAGATCAAGTAAGTAGGGAGAGTATTCCAATGCAGTTATTTGTTTGCTGGCTAAAAACTACCTTACAGACAGTTCTGTTTGAGCTGGTGCACTGTGATCCAAGAACCATGAGCTGTTGGTGAAAAGTTCTTGCCTAACTTTTTCACATAGCCTTTTCAGCACTTATAAATAGCAAACTTAGTTACTTGTTTGTCCAACTGGTAGAAGTACTGAACAATCCCTCTGATATCAAAAAAGGTTAGCAACATCCTTTTGACTCTTGATTTGGACTGATGGAAATTTTTTTGGTTGTGGAAAATTGGTTGACTTCCGTTGTGCAATTTGACTGTTTCAGGGTCATATTGATGCACCTGTGTTTCACCATCAGTGACAACACAACCCCAGACATAGTCTTTCCACTCCAAAAGGTCTTGGCAAACTTTAACTCTTCTTGCTTTTGTTCATTTGTGAGCTCCTTCGGGACCCTTTTTGCACACATCTTTCTCATCAAGATTTTCAGTTAAGATTTTTCTGTTTCTCTATCAGTGTTTACTCGGTCTGGTACGCTTCCCTCAGTCGGGTGGCAATTTTCATGCACAATTTGACTAATTTTTACAATGCTTTTGTCAGTTCTACTCTTCACTGGCCACACTGACCTCTGTTCATCAGCGATGGTTTCTTTCTCCACAAGAAAAAAGCTTAATCCATTTGTACACTGCCATTTTCTTCATGGCATTATCCTCATCAACTTGGACTAATATGTCTCTGATTTCACTTCCACTCTTGTCAAATTTAACAAGAAATTTAATATTTCTCCATTGCTCTATTTTAAGTTCCAAAAATGTCATGATGCCACACAGAAACACTTAACGACAGTAATGAATGCCACTTAGTAAGACACCGTCTCATGTTGTTGTCAATACAAGCATAGCTGTGAGAATCTGGTATTCCAAGATTATTAAATCTTCCTGAGTTTTCTGTATACTGGTTCCAGTGTAAGCACACAGTGGTAAATTTACAAACTTAATTGTCAGACCTTGTAGATGGATTCAGCCATGTTTCTTAGGTGTTCACGTAGCATTTGAGGTCTTGAGTCCTTATATCCTTATATGTGAGTTCTTCTATTGAAAGATTTTTACATTCAAGCATAAACGGAGAGAAAGAAAAAGAATAACTAATTTTATTGACCTAAGCAAGTACATAATAATTTCTGAATGTGGGGATCATATGGTAAGCTCTCATGAAGCAAAGGCCTGTAGGTGAAGTCACTGCTTTCTGCTGTAGAACTTCTAACTAGCCCTCTACCAACCCAAAATCACAAAGAAACGACAGCTCCAAGTACACTTAAGAGAGCAATGAAACGCCGTGAAAGTATATTTTCAACTCATACCAGCTGTTTCTATGAGAAGTTAATGATCTAGAATGACCCTTTAGAAATGTCCCAAACTGAAGCAACAGGGAACAGGACCAGGCCTTTATATTCTCACATCAGCCAGCCAGACTGTGAGCATAAGCTTAGGACACAGTTCCCTGTGGTGAAGGGCAGTCCCAGAGACAGCTGTGGACATTCAGCTGCTGAGACTTTCAGCATCTGGAGAATGGACTATTGGCTCTGAAGACAGCTTCCATGCAGATCATCACATTATTCATGGTGACAGTAACCTCTCAAAAGTTAAATATTTTGCATTTATTGTTTAGTTTTTTTGAAGCAGTTTTTCTTATGCTGATATTATCAACACAATCATTTCTTCCATTATGTTTTCTAAACTACTTTTTAGTATAGCAAAACGATTCATTTTTGTATATTAAGTATGTAACAAATACTAATTTTGCTATTGTATCATCTTAGGTTTTACAGGCATATGATAAGGCAGATGTGCATCTACCCTGACTGAACATAACAGTTTGTTCTTGGAAGGATGAGGGGTTCTAGGTCAATTCTCATCATTAGAATGATAAGTGTTAGAGACGTTGCTGGTTTACAACTTCTTCAGTCATTAACAAAAAAAGCAATCAAGTGATAGTCAATGAAACTGACACTCTAATGTAAAAAAAATACAAAGGAACAGTACAGGCAAAATAAATCAACATTAACAATGCAAATGATGCACGAAATTGTAACTCTTGCTATACATTGAAAAGGATAAATCCTCTTAAAGGAAACCTTAACACTATGGTGCCTACTACTCACCTAAGAAGATAACTGCTTAGTTGCCCCGCTTTCTGTTCTCAAGCTGTGGGAAATTCAAATCAGTTCAGTCATGCAAAGAAATAGCTCCCTGCAGGAAAAAAAAAAAAAAAAAATGATACAAAAAGTTTCTGCCTGTAATGTTAAGTTCCTGTAAGCAAATGGGCATATTTCAGGTTATATCTGCTGTGATAGTCTTTCACCCTTCTCAATTTACATTTCAGATCCAGTAGAAGAGGATTGGCTGACACACCTGCAATGTTAAATAATAATAGTCAGCACTTTGTCTTTTTCCTTATGTCAGTAAGAATTTCATGTTTTCTGCCACTAATTATGGTGACATTTTTCTCTGTATGTTACTCTGTATTTATGCACAAATATAAAAATAGAAATACAGATACATAAACAGTTACAGATACAGAAGAAAAAAAATGTGTTGAGAGAAGATCTAATTTCTGAGTATCTAGTGTTACCAGGTGGAAACTCCAGGTCTTGCGTGGCATGACATGTAAGTGTATTGGCCAATAAATGAGAGACTGAGGTGGGAGAACTTTTATTTTGTTGTGGAAGGAAAAGGAGTCACTTGGAGCTGTTACCACCACAACTGCTGCCAAAAGTGAGGAGAAAAGTTACTCTGAGGAGGTTTGCAAGTGAGGAGCTCACACAAATTAAGTCAAGCAACATTCTTAATCATCCTACACCCTCGAAGAGGGGTTTACATGTAACTTTTGGAAACTCTGTTAAACAGTGGTTAAATGCTACATCTGCTAACCAAAAGGTCAGCAATTCAAATTTTCCAGGTGCTCCTTGGAAACTCTGTGGAGCAGTTCTACTCTGCCCCGTAGGGTTACTACCAGTCAGAATCAACTGGATGGCTGTGGGTTTGCTTTGGTTTGCAAGCAAATGTGGTATTTAAATGCGCAACTGGGAGATAGGAAGCCTAGGAAAGGGAATAGGATTTTTAATGCAACACTGTTGGAGCGGAAGTCAAATAAAGAAAACAGAATTTTTAATACAACACTGTTGGGGCTCTGCTTTGTTCTTTCCAAGATGAGTGTCCGTTTTGAACTATAGGTGGGCAAGGAATTCTTTGGCATATTCCCAAGAGGGGCAAATACTGGAGCTGTACCTTTCACTGTGGGCACTGGCCTCCTGTTGGTTAACAACTATTTACTAAATATTAAAAAAAAAGATAAAAATGGCTTTTATGCACTCTTTACAGTTCTACCCTGGCCACTAGGGTCGCCATGAGTCAGATCCGACTCGACGGCACTTGGCCAGCTGGCTTACTTGAACGTTTCCCTAAACTGTATATAAATATTTAGGATTATCATGGCTATTGTCTTCCTACCTCGGAGTCCTGTTGATGTGTCTTTATGAGTCCTTTGATTCTAGCTTCAGCTAGATTATGTTCTTTATGTGCAAGGACAGGAAGTACTGGCTCTAAGACTATCTGCTAAATCATTATTTTCTTTAGTGGGGACTGGAGATAACAACCTGGTGGTTAGTACTTGCTCGAGTCCCAAGGTGGAGGCGGTGGCAGGCTCTATAAACTCACAGTGCTGTTTCCCATTGGATACCACTTGGTTTTTCACCTGGATCTTAAGTAAGAACAACATTAGCATCGATCACGTTTCTGAAGTGAGCGGACTCAACCTACATCAACATTTTAGCTTTTTTAAATATTTAAGACAGTGCAAGTTTTATTATGCCTAATACTGTCAGGATACAGACCAACAATATTATGATTTCTTATAGTACTGCTTTAGCTCACGTGTTTATTCTGGATGGTAACTAACCGGATAAATCCAGTGTTAGTACAGATCTTAGGGTGTATACCCAAGTAGCTTACTGTCTAATTCTTGCTGCACAGTTTGATTCCTCAGCTTTGCCTTTGATGTTCAGATCTCCTAGATTGTCATATGTAATCTATCTACTTGTTTTTTCTTGTCTCTGTTGTAAGAGGGATGACAGGATGTGTCTGACTATACCATCATCTTGGCCCCACTTCTACTGCAATATTTTTAACGAAACAGAAGTTATACTGAAAATAAAAACAAGAAATAATGTCTTCTAATTTTCTTGTGATTTCTATATTACATGAAAAATATTTCTTCTTTTTCTTTCTTTTTTTGCTTTAAGGAAAATTAGTAAATTACAATGTAAGAGTAAACCAAATTGTAAAAAGGATTCTTAAGCATTCTACTTTGAATGGTAGAGTGTTTTTGAAATACTAGTTACAAAACATAAGCCAATAGTATTTTGGGAGTTTAACAAAAGGTACAAAATAATTATTTAAAATAAAAGTAAAATTGATTAGCTTTCTGGACTGTCTCTGACAAAATGCCCAGCTTTGTATAGTAAACTTATAATAAAATACACAAATTTAATTTAAAGAAAATCTTAACCAACCGGAAATGCACTTAACTACAGAATGTCTATTTTGTTGTCTGTTTGTTGGTTTTCTTGCTTTGTTCTAAGGCTCAACTTGAGTTAAGTGCATAAAGTCAGTTATTTCCACAATGGACCATTACAACACTGTTATCTACCAGGCTTTAATTGTACACATTTTATATTCAAGACCCCATGGATCTTGACATACGCATAACATATTAAAAGTAATCACCATTGACAAAATCAGTAAGTCTATAAAATAAAAATGTATACATTAATGTAAGGGTATAATACATATATGTATACTTCTTATCTAAATATGGGCTTATTCTATTTTTGTTACAAAAACTGTTTTTCAATATTTTTTGTTATGCAATAACCTTAAATGTATTGCTCTTGAGTTGATTCTGACTCATAGCAACCCTGTAGGACAGAGTAGAACTTTCTCATAGAGTTTCCAAGCTGTAATTCTTTAGGGAAGCAGACTGCTGCAATTTTCTCCTGTGGATAAGCCAGTGGCTTCCAATTGGCCTCCATTAGGTCAGTACTCGAGTGCTTGACTACTGAGACACCAGGATTCAGTTCTTAGACAGTAACTTTAAGAGATACTAATTACTGGGGTCTTACAGCCCTTTGAGACCTAATGATGGTTTGTTAGATGCATCCACGTTTCTTATAACACTGATTTTAGTATCCTTACCTCTCTCATCAGAGAAATATCAACTTTCCAATTATAAAAACCATTTTTTTTGGTTTCTGTTGTTTGATAGTGGCATCATTTTTATTATACAGGAATGCACAAAATTTTGTATTTATAAGACAAAGAAGAATTTAAGAAACAACTTATACTTGTTCACCATTTTAACTAGTCTGTTTCATTTATGTTTTTTATTTGAATATTTTTTGCTGTCTTTTTTTCATTAGGACTTTAAAGGAATTTCTCCAGCCTTCGAGCATTTATCGTTGCTGGTCTAAACTAGGAAAATGTCAAGGATGATTGAAAGTGATTTAGAGAGTTCAGAAAACAAACACAGAGGTCATGTGAGTTGGCTTCCATTGGGAGGTGGATAAGCACAACTGGCAATTTCCAAAGCGGTTTAAGCCACTTCATGTCAGATAAGATAGCCTGGCCACTCTACTCTTTCACATACGTTGCTGTGAAACAAAATCAAACTTACACGCACCTCGCAGCAACAACCTGCACTGAATTCTCTTCTGACTCTGGTAATTCCTCTCTTTGGCAATGAGAAGGGCTTTCTGTGAAGCATGTGAAACACAAGAATGACAGAGTGACAGAAGACATGAAGACAGACTGACAACCTTAAATAAGCAAGGAGATACTAGGTACTTGCCAACTGCAGTTTTAATAATTTTTAAAACGTTAGTTTGAAACTTCCAAATACGTACAAGAGTTGACAGAGCAATGTAAGTAATTCCTACATAGGTACCACCTAGATCCCAAAATTATCAATATTTACACAATTTCTCATCTATCCCCCATTTCCATTTTATTTATGCTGAACTATTCTAACCAGGTAACTAAGGTCTTACAACTATATTCCTACATAATTCAACATGCATCACTAAAAAATGTGCATTTCCTATTATAGTACCATTTTTATACATCTCAAAATTAAAAATAATTCTTCAATGTCTTTTAAAGTTATTGTTCAGCATTATTGAATCGATTTCAACTCATAGTGAGCCTATGTACAAGAGAAAGAAACACTGCCTAGTCCTGTGCCATCGTACCAAGCATTGCTGTTGTTACTGCATTAGACCATCTTGTTGGGTTTCCTCTTTTTTTACTGACCCTCTGCTTTACCAACCTTGATGTCTTTCTTCAGGGACATATTAATAACGTCTCCAAAGTGCTTGAGATGAAGCCTCACTGTCATTGTCTCTAAGAAGTATTCTGGCTATATTTCTTCCACAATGTATTTGTTGATTCTTCTGGCAGATCATAGTATATTCAATAATCTTTGCTAACACCACACTTCGGAGACATCAGTTCTTTGGTTTTCCTAGTTAATTGTCCAGATTTTGCATGCATGTGAAGTGATTGAAAACACCACAGCTCAGGTTAGATGCTCCTTAATTCTCAAAGTGACATCCTTGCTTAATAACTGATATAAATACAAATTTCCCCAGCTGTGCTGAAAGTATCTTTTCACAGCTGTTTGTTTTTATTCATTAAGGGCTGTAGATCTCATTAAACAGAACTGTGTGATTATGCTTTCTCACATGTTCTTAAAATTGCTTTTCTGTGTACATTTCCTAAAAAAAATCTTAATTTAGCTTTTATGGCTTAAAGAACACTTGTTTGGCAATGATGAACATTTTGGGAAATGGATTGGCAGATTTTCTTTTTTTAAAAAAAGAAAAACTATAAACATACACCTAGCATATATAACCAACCCAACTATTCACTTTAGATATTTGCCTTAAAAAAAAAATCTATCAATACTTTTATATAGATGTTTATAGCAGCTTTATTTATAATAGCCCAAAACTGTAAATATCCCAAAAGTCCATCAATAGATGAATGGATAAATAAATTGGTGTGCATCCATATAGTGAAATATTAAAAATAGTTGATTGGACTCATGGCTATCCCATGTGTATCAGTATAAAATTGTTCTCCATAGTTTTAATGGTTATTTTTTTAGAAGCAGATTTCCAGGTCTTTCTTTGACAGTGACTTTGAGTGGAGTCTAACCTCCAGTCTTTCAGTCCATCCAAGTGTGTTAACTATTTAAACCATGCAGGAACCAGTAGAATATTGTTACCTAGCAATAAGAAGAAATGAGCTATTGGTACATACAGTAACACAGATAAATTACTGTCTTGGTTTGTGGTCAATGAGCTTTAACATATACACAGACTTGTTTTACCACAACAATCAAAATACTGAACAGTTTTATTGCACAACAAAGTATCTGTCCTATCTATCCACTCTGTGGTTAAACACTTTCCCCTATTCCAACACATATTTCCTCTAATCTGCTATTGTTTCTTGTATATTTTTTAGAATGTCTAACAAATAGAATCATACAATGCCTTTGAAGACTGTACCCAGACATCCACTGATCTGTATCAGTATAGACTAGCTTTCATTTCCTAGAACATTGTCTGTTGTTCTGCAATATGTGCTCATTTGTATATGACTTCCCCCCACTCATTGTAAGTATTTTGAGATTTGTCTGTATTACTGCATGCACCATAGTTCATTTCTTTTTATACAACTCTCTATAAAAACTGAAAAGAGAAGAGAATGTATTAAATCTGATAAATACAGCAGCAGAAAAATCATTGTATTAAAAGGTGAATTAATGAAAACTTTCCCTGTCAATGTGAAAATGCATCTGCTTGCACCACTACTATGAAATATTATGCTGAAGATTCTGATCACTGTAAGAGTTAGGAAGGAAGGAAGAAATAAAATAATTATATTTTCAGATGACAACCATGTAAACAAGAAATCCCACAGAAATACAAAAAACACCTATTACCACTTGTACATGAATAAAAAGGCTTTTTTTGTTGTTTTTTGATCTTTGTTTGTTTTTTAAGAAAAAAGAAAGAAAGTAGAGGCAGGAAGGAAAAAAGTGAGTGAGATGGGGAGAATGGAATATCTCACCTTGTCTTAAACTAGATGGCTTCTCTGAGGAATTATATCACACCTTTAGAGAACAATTGATAGCAATCCTGCTGAAACTCTTTCAAAACATGTAAGATGAAGGGATTCTCCCTAATTCATTCTAGGAAACCATCATTACCCAGATACCAAAGCTAGAAAAAGACATCATTAAAAGAAAAAAAAAAAAACCTATAGGCCAATATCATTTATGTATTCGACGGCACTTGGCTTTTTTTTGGCATATAGATGTAATAATTCTCAACAAACTTTTAGAAAAGAAAATAAATGACATATTTAGGTGATTATATGTCATGACTGGTGAGATTTTATTCTAAGAATGCAAGGATGGCTCAACAACAGACAATCAACAACTATAAAACACCAAAATAATAAAATGAAAGAAAAATACTAGTAACCATCTCAGGGTCATTGATTGTTGTTAGGTGCCATCAAGTTAGTTGTAACTCATTGTGACCCTATGTACAACAGGGTGAAACACTGTCTGGCCCTGCACCATCCTTACAATCATTACACTTGAGCCCACTGTTGCCTCCACTGTGTCAATTCATCTTGTTGAGGGTCTTCCTCTTTTCTGTAGACTCTCTACTTTTCCGAACATGATGCTGTTTTCCAGAGACTGGTCCCTCGTGATGGCAAGCCCATAGTATATGAGATAACATCTCACATCTGAGGTGCATTCTGGCTTTACTCTTTCATTTTGGCTGTCTGTGTTGTATTCAGTGTTCTTCATTAACACCATAATTTAAAGGCATCCATTACTTTTCAATTTTCTTCATTTACTGTCCATCTTTCTCACACATATGAGATAATTGAAAATATCATAGCTTGGTTGAGGCACACCTGACTCATCAAAGAATATCATTGTTTATGAATACTTTAGGATATATAAATAGATACAGAAAATGCATTTGGTAAAATCTAGCAACTTTTCCTGATAAAAACTTTTAACAACATAGGAGCAGGACAGAAACTCTTTAGCATGTTTAAGAGCACTATGAAAAACCACTTGCCAATATTATATATTATAATCAATAGAGGAAGACTGAGAGACTTTTCCTTGAGAATAAGAATGAAAGAAGGATGGCCACCATTACTAATTCTATTCAAGACTGTACTGGAAGTCCTAAACAGAGAAACTTGGAAACAAAGAAGCAAAATTATCTTTAATTGCATATGACATGATCCTATATATAGAAAATTCCAAATAATTCACACACACACACACACACACACAAAAAAAAAAAAAAAACTTCTAGGACAAATAGGAAAATTCAGCAAAGTTATTGGGTACAAGATGAGGGGAGATCAGTTGTGTTTCTATACACCAGCAAAGATGCTTATGAAAAAGAAATGAAGAGAACAATACCACTGATGATAGCATATTAAAAAATATCTAAGAGAAACCTAATCATTGATGCAGAGGATTTATAAAATGAAAACTATAGAACACTACTGCAAAAGACTGAAACAAAACCAAATAAATGGAAAGGCAGTCAGTGTTCATGAACTGGAGTATTTAGTGTTGTGATTATGGATCATATGGATTTAAAACAATCATATGGATTTAAAACAATCATATAGATTTAAAACAATCCGTTTCAAAATTTTGGTAGCAGTCTTTACAGAAATGGGAGGGTGCAGAATCAATCCTCACATTTATATGGTAAGGATAACAACTTTAGAATCTAAAGCAATCTTGAGACACATAGTTGGAAGCCTCATGCTTTCTGATTTCAAAACATGCTGTACAGCTACAGTAACCAAAATAGACAAATGCAATAGAATTGAAAGCTCAGAAATAAATTCATATACCTGTAGTCAACATATTTTCAACATGGATGCTGAGTTCATTCAGTAGGAAAGGAATAGTTTCTTCAACAACTAGATTTCCACATGTAAAAAAATGAAGCATGACCTATATATCACAATATATACATAAGCTAATTCAGAATAATTCAAGAGTCTAAATATTATAAATATAACCATAATATGCTTAGAAGAAAACATGGGAATCAAATTACAGGATCTATTTTGCTTGTTGTTGTTGTTGAAGATTAACTCTCAAAAAGAACAACAAATTTATGAAAACAGCAGATAAGAAAATAGATAATTGAAATTACATAAAAAAGTATTTATGTTCATCCAAAGACTTGTTTAAAAGAGTAGAAAGACAACCTACAGACTGGGAAAAATATTTTTGGAAACACATGTATAATTAAGGGGTACGATATCCAAATCACATATATGTGATATGTTGTTAAACATATAATTTAACAACAAAACAGATAAAAAAAATAGGCAAATGACATCAACAAACACTTCACCAAAAGTGGCCACCAACCACATAAAAAGACTGTTGGAATCATCAGTTATTCAAAAACCCACTGCCATCAAGTTGATTCTGGCTCAAAGTCACTCTATAGACAGAGTAGAATTGCCCCACAGAGCAAGGAGCACCTAATAGATTTGAAATGCTGATCTTTTGTTTAGCAGCTGTAGTACTTAACTGCTTCATGACCAGGGTTTCCATGGGAGATATGAAAATTAAAACTATGAGATACCACCTTACCCCCAATAGAATGATAATGATAACAAAAATAACAATAATAAAAAAATGTAGGAAATAACAAATGTTGGCAAGGATGTGGAGCAATCGGAACCCCTGTGCACTGCTGTTGGGAATGTAAAATGATACAAGTGTGGAAAACATTATGACTATTCCTCAGAAACTTACAAATAGAACCACTCTATGATCCAGTAATTCTATTCCTTGCTTAGACTCTAAAACAAATTACAGCACAGTTGATTCTGACTCATAGCAACCCTGCTGGACAAAGTAGAATTGTTCCACAGGATGGCCAAAGCTGTATACAGAAGTTGACTGCCACATCTTACTTCCATGGAGAGGCTAGTGCATTTAAACCACCAACTTTTGGTTAGTAGCCCAGTGCTTAAAGCACTGCTCCAGCAAGACTTCTTGGTATGTACTCTAGGCACTTAAAAGTAGTGACATGAACAGACATAAGTATATTAGTATTTGTTACAGCACTATTTGCAATAGCAAAAATGCTTGAACAACCTAAGCACCCATCAACAGATGAATAAAAACCTACCCATTGTTGTTGAGTCATGTCTGACTCCTAGTGACCCTACAGGTCAGAGTGGAACTGCCTAATAGAATTTCCAAAGACTGCCTGGTAGATTTGAACTGCTGATGTTTTGGTTAGCAGACATAGCACTTAACCCATTACACCACCAGGGTTTCCCGACAGATGAATGGATAAACAAAATATAGTGAATATGTAAAATAGAATATTATTCAGCCTGAAGGAGAAATTAAGTTCCGATACATGCTACAATGTAGATGAACCTCAAGGTCTTAAATGCTGTGTGAAGTAGGTCAGTCACAGAATGACCAGTATTGTGTTGCTGCTCTTATATGAAACGATGACAGTAGGTAAATACTTAGAAAGCAACAGTGAAGAGTGGTTACCATGGATAGGAAGAGGGAGGGAGAAGGGCAATCATTCTCTGGGATATAGTGAGTTTTTGTCTATGATGCTGACAGAATTGGCATCAACTAAGGGCAATGGTTACACAATTTGACTGATACAACTGATATCGCTAAGCCAAACACTAAGAAAAAAAGGGTCAGAAGGCAAATAGTGTGTTGCATATAATTTTACACAAATTACAGTGGAAAAAAATAAAATGTATTTGTTGATACCACTTAAACACCTTGTAGTACCAGTTTTTGTGGTTCAAGTGTTTGCGGTCATTGTTTCTTGGGTCTATCCTACCACTGGCCTGTTGTCTTTAGAGTTTCTGTTTACCTTAAGGGGCTGGTATCCAAAAAGCTTGCCAGTAGCCACACAAAATACAAAAGTTTGTTTGTATTCACCTGGAGCAAGAGACAAAGAAGGACATCTAAGAATTAGAGAAGGAAATGGACTTGAGTTCTAATTACTTCAATGAACTGCTACTGACTCCTTTGCCTTGAGATCAAAAGAAACTGGTACCATTACTGAACATTTTAATCAAAGTACCTATAAGTAGATCCTGATCAAAAAAAAAGAAGAAAAATTATGGAAAGTACCTTCAAATTCTTATTGGAATCAAATGTACTGTGTCCAGTGAGGCTATAGAAACCCTGAATTTATAGCCTGGAAATAATATTTAAAGCATAAGCTGAAACTATTCCATGAAATCATCTTTAAACTAAATTATAATTTGCTTCAACTAATAAAGAATGTTTTTATCTAACTTTCTTTTAAAATATTTTCTATATTGTACTAAATTTACAACAGTAACTCTAGAAGACAAAGCAGAACTTTAAGGAATCAAAAGTCTGAGTTAAAGGTGGTAAATTAATGTGGAGACAGTAAGAATGGGGACATAATATGCATGTGTAACCCATACAACTGAAGGATAACTGTGTAAAAATTGTAAAATTGTGTGCACTTTCATGTGCACACACACAAAAACACCATTTTGAAGCACCGACTTATAGATAAATCTGGAATAGGCTGAAACATACAATAACCTGCTAAGGAGAATTCAGTTCTGCTTAGATAAAAATGAATCATTTGATATTCACCCAAGAAAAAGCTAAAAGTTTTCATTAAGGGAAAATATGCAGATTTGCATTAAGGGAAAAATACAAGAATGAAGGGTCGCATCTTTGTTTATCCCATTTATAGCTTCCAAATTTATTTGATTGAAATTAAAAACGTATGTAAAGTAAAAAAGAAAAAAAATGTACATTAGAGAACTTGTTACTTGCAAAAGTCACTGGAATTAATGGAACATCATGTGTGTTAGTTATGTAATACTGCTGTAACAGAAATATCACAAGGGAATGGTTTTTTTTAAAAAAAAAAACGTAAATTTATTCTCTCAATGTTTAGAAGGTTAAAAGTCCAAATTCAGGGTGCCAGCTCCAAGGGAAGACTTTCTGATGACTCCAAAAGAAAAGCCCTTATCATTAATCTTCCCGTGGTCTAGGACCTTCTGAGCTCTAGAACCCCAGGTCCAAAGGCCAAGATTCACTCCCAGTGCATCTTGGTGATATGAGTTTCCTCCTTCTCTGTTAGCTTGTCTCTCCTTTAATCTTTTGTAAGATAAAAGGCGATACAGGCCTCATCCCCAGGAAACTCCCCTTAAGTTGAATCATACATACATATGTATATACATATATATATATACATATATATATATATAATAGAATATCTGGAGAATCAGGACACCACATCAAATTCAAAGTACAGTATTTCATATTATACCTGTTGACATTTTCTAGGCAGTTCTTCAACACATGGTCATCAAAATGTGGTCTATGAACTAAACTGAGCTTGGTATCTATTGTACTTCCCACCAGCTCTGCTTTTTTTTCCTTTGTGAATGCTTGGGGAGAAAAATCAAAAGAAGGATATGTTCCGTGCCATGTGAAAAACCCCTAAGTGAAAATGTCAGTGTCCATTAATAAGATTTTATTGGTCCATAACCATGCTTATTGGTTTGTGTGTTGTCTGTGGCTGCTTTCATGCTAACAGAGTTGATCAGCAGAAATAGAGACCACATTGTTCACAATGTCAAAAATAGTTACTGTATGTCTTTTTGCAAAAACTTTATTGACCCCTGGGGAGAAGATACCGCACCATCTATGCATATTGTTTTGAAAGCCATTGAAGTAACAGAACAAATCAAATGCTTAAGTTCCTTAATATATATGTTTACCTTTTCCTTAAACAACTGAGAAATCAACCTATATTGAAGTCTACAAGCAATCTCTTACTGGGTAGTCTCATTTAGGGTAAGATTTTACTGGATGTTTTAGTCAATGCTGCTGAGACAGAATTCCCACAAAGTAGATAGCTTTAGCAAAGGAAAACTTGTTCTTACACAGTCTGGGAGGCTACGAGTCCAAATTCAGGGTGTCTGTCCCAGGGGAATGCTCTACCCCTTGTGGGCTCTGGAGGAAAGTCCAGTGTTGCATCAGTCTGTCCAGGGAGCGTCTTGGCGCAGGAACCTCAGGTCTGAAGGACGCACTCTTCTCTCGGTGCTGCTTGCTTGATCATAGGAGGTTCCTGCGCCAAGACGCTCCCTGGACAAAGACTGATGCAATTCTGGACTTTCCTCCAGAGCCCACAAGGGGGAAAGCCCCCCTCTGGAGCCGACATCCTGAATTTGGACTTGTAGCCTACCGGATGGTGTAAGAATAAACCGTTCTTTGTTAAAGAGCAGCACTCACTGACTAAAACACAATCTGATACTGCGAGAGTGGGGTGCTGCTCTAACAAATACCTGCACTGTAGAAGCCATCTTGAAACTGAATGGATAGAAGACTGAGAAGGAACTGAGAACTGTTGGCCCTGAAGAAGGTGCAGATGGTGAGAATGGAGCAGTAGAGGACAGGTGACAACAGCAGCAGTGATAGCAGCAGCAGAACCAGAGGCAGTGCTGGAGCTGACCCATGGTGCAAGAGAGCTGAGTGCCTGTGCACACAGTTTTCCTCCTGGAGCGGGGGCCTCTGGGCCCTTGAATGGGTGCAGCTAGCCGTGCTGAAGCACAGAGTGAGGAGAGCTGAGCGTCTTTGTTCAGGAGGCTTCCTGGCTGAGTGGGGTGCCTCTGCGCACTTGAGTCAGTGGCACTACAGAGCTTTGGAACATTTGCCCCTGCAGGGCAGATGCTGACCTGCAGCCTGGGCCGTGAGGCCATAGGAAGCAGAAGCTGAGAAGACAGAGAGCATGAGAAGCTGAGCTGCCTCATCTTAAAAGGTAGGGCCATGACCTCAGGGGTATGAAAGGGTGGAACTACGGTGTCCTGCGTTTTGTCAGAGTGGAATTGCCCCTCAATTGGGCTTAGGGTGCACCTAAAGCTGATGGGGCAGGGTTTCTGTCCAAGTGAGAAGAGTTGTAGCACAGGACTGGGGGTCTTCACACGTAACCAAGAGAGTCTGGCCAATACCTAGAGTATGAAGAGCAGGGCCATTGTGTAGAATGTCTCAGAAAATGGAAAATTACTTTCATAGCTTTGAAGGCTAATGTGATACATTCTGCTGACTCGCCTGTTGCCTATTGATGTCTTTTTTCCCTGCAGTTTTTCCCATTTGTAATGAAATGTCAAACTTGTGCCTTTTCTGCCATTGTGCTTTGGAATTAGATAGCTTGTATTCTAGGTTTCATAGACATAAAAGAATATTTGAATTTTGGACTTGGAACTGACTTAAGACTCCTGTCATATGGGATAAATGTGTTACATGTTTCGAGATGTGATTTTGGAAATGCTAAAGGGTGAGATGTCATGGATTGTATTGTGTCCCCCCAAAATATGTGTAGTAATTTGCCTGGGCCATGATTCCTTGTAGTCTATGATTGTCCTCCACTGTGTGATTTTCCTATGCTGTATGTTAAAGGATTAGGGTGGAACTGTAAATTGCTTTATAAGGTCACCTCCCTGCTCCACTGCAAAGGGAGTTCCCCGAGAGTATAGCTTGTCCTACCCTTAATTTTTTCATCCTACAAGAAATAAAAGGAAAGGGAAGCAAGGAGAAAATTGGAAACCTCACACCATCAAGACAGCAGCACCGGGTGAAGAGTTCATCCTTCAGACCTGAGGTTCCTGCGCCCAGACGCTCCCTGGACAAAGACTGATGAAACACCAGACTTCTTTCCAGAGCCCACAGGGGGGAAGCCTTCCCTGGAGTCAAAGCCAAGTGCCGTCGAGTCGGATCCACAGACACCCTGAATTTGGACTTGTAGCCTACTGGGCTGTGTAAGAATAAACTTTCCTTTGTTAAAGCCATTCACTCATGGTGGGATGCTAAAGAGCAGCACTAGCTGACTAAAATACTGGATAAATGTGTCTAGGGATTAAGACGCATTTTGCATGCTGAATGAGATTCTCATGGCTCTAATGCTTTTTTGCAAGCCTGTTTCAGGGCTGCACTAATTAAGAAATTTCTATCATGGTTAGTTTACAGTGGCGTTTCCTCCGTTATTGTAGTGCACACATGCCTATTATCTCTCTAGTGTCCTTTCTTTAGGCATTTATGTGGCTGTAGTTAGTTTCCACTGACTCCGTTCTGATTGCTGGTGACCATATGTTACAGAGCAGAACAGCTCCATAGGATTTTCTTAGCTGTAATCTCAACAAAGTCAATAGCCAGTTCCTTTCTTCTGTCTGCGTTACTCCTGGTGGGTTTGAACCAGAAATTTTTTGCCTTAGAGGAATGTAGATCTTGTGAGTCACATAGGGACATATTTCTTCTATCCTATGCAGATGATAAATGATGTAGTTAGGTCAGTTAGTGTCTCCCCAGGGAATTTTATGTTTGCTGGAAGGAAAAAAATATATGAATGGGTATATATTTTTCTTTTGTGGAATTCTGAAATCTGAGAATGACATGTGGTGCTGCCGTTTATGCCAGTGTTCCTATCCGCATGTTCTATTGTGTTCAATACGGGGAAAAAAGACTTACATGCCTAGAAGAATTTTGAGACTAGGAAAGTAAAAGGGTAAACGTATGAACTTTGTTTAACCGTTTGTAAAGGAAGTACCTGAAGCATGTATGTCCCTGAAATCTGTTTTTATTTATTTTTTAAATAATGTTAATAATAATAAATCATCTTTTTTTACTTAATTTAATCCAATGACAATGAATTTTTTCAAAAACATTTCTTGCAGACATTGTATTATTTTAATAAGAGATTGAGATTCTAAATTTGAATTTATTTTTTCACGTTCATTCTTCTTTGATAATTCTGCATATGAAAAAAATTGTTTTTTAAAATATTTTGACACAGAAAGCTACTTGAAAATATTTACTCTTTTCTTAAAAGTGCTTTCTGAGACTCAGTGTCCTGTTAATAATTGATATAATTTTTATAATTTTTGTTATTATTTATTTATTTAATCTTCCTTTATATTATAGTGTAAATATATTTGAGTAATTCCTAAATCCTTAAATTGTTTTTGTGAGAGTCTAATCCAACTCGACGGCACTTGGCTGGCTGGCAATCAAACAGTCAGTATGAAAACACTAGAAAATTAGAATTAAATGAAGGGGTTGCTTTTAGTTTTCTCTTTGAATTAGAAAAGTGGAAATTTCTCTTTCTCTGCATTTTGTGGTTTATTCTTACTGGGCATTGCTCCAAAAGTTAAAACTATGTAGCATTGGTTGTCACTAAGAAGGAATTGTAATACACAAAAGGACATCAAAATAACATGTTAGCAACCTGTTTTCATTACCTCTATAATTCATGATGGAAATTTATTTGGGCTTTATAAGTGGAAGTATAAACACAGGTAGAGCTTACTGATGAATCAAACCAAAGAATACTGAAGACCAACAGAGATACTAACTTGGAGATAAGCTGGTCCTTTTCTAGTAATGAGCTACTTATTAAGATAGTTTGTGAAGACTCACGCTTGTTCTAGAAAATTGAATAAGAAAGCTTGACTTTGCTTGTTTTTTCATAACATTAATGATCTCTATTCCACTCACTGTAGTGTTTTTTCTCTGACATTTTATATCTGTATCCCCTTCCTTTTTTTATAATGGTAAATATATAGACATATGAGAAAATATTTGACATTTCAACAGTCTTCACAGCTCAATGACATCATGTTTGTCATGTTGCTCAACCATCACAACTGGGATTCCTAAATTGTAACATCAGCTGTAACAGAAGCATGATGATCTCTAAGTCCTGAGACATCTTTTCCCCTATCCAGAACCACCAATAGACTCCGGTCTCTATATACGTGCTGTATCATATGATATTTGTTCTTCTGTGACTGACTGATTTCACTCAGAAAACTGTTTTCATGGTTCACTCACATTGAAGCATGTTAAATATGTTTGTACAGATATATGTATATGTATAATTGTGCTTTAGGTGCAAGTTGACTATTTAAGTCACTTTGTCACACAAAAACTCACACATACATGGTACTGTAATCTTTGCTGCTCTTCCCACACTGTGACAGCATACTTCTCCTATGCACCTTGTATTTTCTGTGACTATTCAACCGGCTCCTATCTCCCTCTGTGTTCTCTTCTAGCCTCCATATAGGGGCTGCCTACTCAGTTTCACATATCTACGTAACCTAGGAAGTATGCTCTTTACCAGTATCTTTTTATGTCTTATAATGCAGTCCAACTTTTGTCTGAAGAGTTGGCTTTGGGAATGGTTTCAGTTCTGGGCTAACAGAGAACACAGGAACTGTGTTGCTCATCTAGTGCTGCTGTAACAGAAATACCACAGGTAGATGGCTTTAAACAAAGAAAAAAATTGTTTTGTCGCAGAAATGTAGGCTAAAAGTCCAAATTCTGGGCATCAGCTCCAGAGAAAGTCTTTCTCTGTTAGCTCTGGAATAAGGTCTTTGTAGCTGATCTTTGCCCGGACTGGGAGTTTCTGAGGTGCTGAAACAGTACTGCTTTTTGGTGGTGTGGGGTTCCCAATTCTCTGCTTGCTTTTCTTTCGTTTATATCCTAGGGGACTGCCTCAAGACCCACTACAGTCTTACACACTGACTCCTGCAGCCCACCCTCCCTCATTAATATCATATCATATCAAACCAAACCAAACCAAACCCACTGCTGTTGAGTCATTTCTGACTTATTGTGACCCTATAGCACAGAGTAGAGCTCCTCCATTGGGTTTCCAAGGAGTACCTGGTATATTTGAGCTGCTGACCTTTTGGTTAGCAGATGCAGCACTTAACCACTATACCACCACATAGAGGCAAGATTTACAGCATACCTCAGACAATATCAAGAATCGTGGACTAGTCAAATGGCTACGCACATTTGGAGGAGTACACAGTTCAGTCCATGACGTGGGCCATGCATTCTCGGACCTGATCAGTTTGTCAAACCACCATGTCTGGTGTTTCTGAGTTTGAATTTTGCACCCCATTTTTCTTCCACTGTTTCAGGAACTCCTGTATGCTCTGTCAGGGCAGTCACTGGTGGTCCACTCACTGTAGTTAAAAAAAAAAAGGAATAGCATGTCACAAATGATTAACCAAGATCAACTTTACTACGTGAATTTGTGAAATTATCTTCTAAAAGGAACATATGAAGAAAAAGTTGTCTTTGTTCTATGCCTTCAAGTTGATGCTAACTCATAGTAACTATGAAAATCATAGCATTTTCAAGTCTGTAATATGTATGGACTCATAGCAACCCTATAGGACAGAGTAGAACTGAACCATACAGTTTCCAAGGAGCACTTGACCAATTTGAACTGCTGAACTTTTGGTTAGCAGATGAACTGCTATGAGTCAGAAACAGCTCCACAGCAGTGATTGTTTTTTTGTTTGTTTGTTTAGAATCTTTATGGAAGATGAATGACATGGACCTTTCAATTAGCAGTCCAGCACTTAACCATTACACCATAGGAGCTTGTTAAAGAGAAACTAGTAACCTCTTTATTATATATATATATAATATCATAGTGTAAACTCATCACAATGCTTGTAGGTTTAACTTGCAGAGACTTTACATCATATATGGTACAGAATAAAATTAAAATTATTTCACTGTTCAAAATATTTTAGTGGCTAAATTCCCTAAAATTATGTGCCCAACTTCTTCAACCAGCTAGAAGTTAAAACACAAAAAAAGACTTTGAAGTAGGTATTTAATTAAAACACACACACACATACACACACACACCTGCGATTGATAAAGAAGGAATACACAAAGTATAAGTGCTATTTACAGATACTAAGAAAAATATATGTATTTTTAATATTACATGAATTGAGGAACACATGGAAAATAAATTTCAATGACTTTGTATTTATAAACTTAGGAAAATAGAAGTGTTTTAGTTAGAGCATGGTAAGTTATACTATAAAATGACAGTATAAAATGACACAGATGGCCAAAAGCATAGGACAAATAAGTGGAGAGTAGGAATCAAATGGAACGAGAAATAGCGTACATCAGGGCTTTTTTTGTTTGTTTTAATGCTGGAGGAAGAAGTGGGAAACCAGGATGTGGCAAGATTCTACACTTGATATTTTCCTGGTAGGACAATTTTGTTGCTGTTGTTAGGTGCCACCAAGTCAGTTCTGACTCATAGTGACTCTGTGCATGACAGAACAAAACTCTGCCTGGTCCTGTGCTGTGTCCACAGTCACTCATTTTTATGCATAAACCCATCTTTGCAGCCACTGTGTCAGACCATCTCCTTGAAGATTTTTCTCTTTTTCAAAGAACCCTGCTACTCTACCTAATAAAACGTCCTTCTTCAGAGACTTGATCCTCTTGACATGTCCAAAGTATGTGGTAGCATAATATATGACCAAACCCCATTTCCATCAAGTCAGTTCCCAGTCACAGCAACCCTATAGGGAGTAAAGTAGAACTGTTTCTTAAAGATTTCCAGGGAGTGACTGGTAGATTCAAATTGCTGACTTTTTTGTTAACAGCCATATGACAAGAAGTTAAAAACACAACTTTTCAATATCAGCTTTGGCAAAAGCCTGAAAGCTTGACTCAAAGGTCAAGAACAGTTCAGTAGGTTCAATGTACCTTCACATCCTAAACCAAAAGCTGGCCCACCTTTGCACAACATGCTGAGATTGTAAAATGGGCTCTGCCATGTTTGGTCTACATAAAGCCTGGAAGTTTAAAATCCAGTTGGCAAGGAGGATTTCACAGTTCTGGAATGAGTCCCATTTTGGAGAATGGAGGAAGGTGCTTCCTCATTATTTTTAAAAAAGTAGAGAATCTTTAAAAAAAAAAAAAAAAAAACACTCGAGATCTGCTGATATGTTCCCCTGCTATTCAGCGGACTCTACAATATTTGACTCATGCCAGAAGAAATATGAAGATAGAAGACGTAGATAGGGCTAGCATTGCCTAACAGTAAAGTAAAGAAAAAAACAGCTTAGGGCAAGTATGTTTCCATGTCCTTTGGGAACCCTGGTGGTATGGTGATTCCGTGCTAAGTCTGCTAACCAAAACTGGCAGTTAGAATCTGCCAGGTCCTCCTTGGAAACTATGGAGCAGTTCTACTCTGTCTTATAGTGTTCCTATGAGTGGGAATCAACTTGATGGCAGTGGATTTTCTTTTCTTTGTTTTCAATACAGTAGGTATGTTATTTATGGGCCGAATACAGAATTATGCAAAGGAAACAATGTAGGATAGTCCTCAACTGCAGCCCTTTTTAAAATATAGTCCAGAGGTTGAAAGGGGAGCACATTGCTGATTGCTGATGAAGACGTGGAAAGCTGCCAGCTATAAGCAACGTGGTCATATCAAGAGAACTGCAACTGGATCAGAAATTGAAGATAAAGACCTATAATCTGTGTACTTTGCCATTAAAAGGACATCACCAGGAAATGTTTTACTAGTCAAATAAGAACAACTCAGCACATTATCTCTCCTTCCCCACCCTGCCCACTCCAATCGAAAGGAGGCAAACAGAGCATATGCAGATTGGAAGACAGGAGGAAAGGGGAATCCTTTTCTATCTGCAGGCCTTAGGGTTCCAGGCAGGAGGGACTTGGAGTCAAATATCAAATTGATTTAAAAAATAAACATTTTAGTATTAGATTAAAAAAGAATAATTATTAAAATAAGATTCTGCTTGTGATTGACACGGACTACAAAGCTGAAGCATGTCCAAAATTTTACCCAAGGGCCAAAAGAAAAAAATCTAGAGCATGAGTTTAAAAAGATTTTTTAACCAATAGAATTGCTGTCTGCTCAATCTCCAGTAAGTTCTACTTGTTTAATACAGTTACAAATAGAACCAAAGATCTTCCAACAAGGCTGTTCTATCTTTGAACTTGAGTGAAACAAATTATGTTAAATGACGCAGTTTTGATTGTTTTATTATTTTGAAGTACTTTTGATGACATCATGTGTGGAAAAAAACTTTGGGTAAATGGCAGGCTTGGCACCTTCCAAAAGGGGCCCCAATTAATCAGTTATCACAGCCCAGTATCTTTTGCCATTGACAGTCATAGCCTCCCCTTGTTCATCTTGGGATAAATAAAGGCTAATCATTCTTCCAGACCAAAATTCACACCAGACAGTAACTTTGGGGGATGAAGTGGACATTCTCGAGTCTCCAGTGGGTTGTCTTCACTCTAAATGTAACAGTTTTGTTTGTTAACAAAACCATTCATCCAAAATGTGCCTCGTCTCTGAAGATGATTTTTCTGCCAAAAGCAGGGTCAACTTCCAATTGCTCCAGAGCCCAGTCAGCAAATATACATGCAATCTATTGTTGCTGGACTTCAGTTCTAGAATTGAAACAATTTTGTAAGGGTAAAGCTTCATGTCCAGATGCAAAATCCACCAAACTGTGGTCCACAAAAGGCCTAGTTCCTCTACTCAGTGACATCACATGCACTCTGACAAACAGTGGTGGAGTTTTCATTGGAATGTGAGGTTTGTTGACCCATGCACAAGCCTTGTCCAACTAGTAAAAGATCTAGTTGTCTCAAATTTTTTGATTAAACATCAAATTGTTCTCTCTGTGGCATGATTTACACACACAATAAATTCCATACAAGGCTTGGAATGTTTGACAAACCAAACACGCATGTTGATAATAAACTTGAATAATTTCTATGCAATGTCAAATTGTGTAACGTTTCGTGGCTTTTTATCAAGACTAATCAGAAAAAAACATGGTAGGTATGACCACTGTAGATTCATAACCATCTCTGCCGTGAGCTGTCGAAAATAAGACATCCTTATTGGAAGATCCTTTACTAGATTTGTCACCAGACTCATGTGAGAATCCTAGGTATGCTGTAGGAGTGACATTGAAGGAATATAATTATCCCACTGAAAGGAGTAATTAGAGGAAACAATAAAAATACACTCAAGTCACACTAAATGCCAAATTTTGAACAAAAAGAGTCTGCAATACAAGTATAGGTTGTATTTATCTTATAATGAGAAGGAATATAAAAACCTGTACCTCCCATTTACAAAGTTGACTGACTACCCATCCTTTCTGTAATGTTTTCTGCCTGAGAAATCTAAAGAACCCACTTAAAGCTCACCATCAGTCTTTTATTCTGACTCTTCTTGGTGTGTCTCTTTTTTTTCTTTATTATTAGATTCCTCTTCACATATAATATCTTCATACAATACATTTTCCTGATTCATTTGTCTCTCCTATTCAGTGCATTCCAATTAGCTGTAGTATCTATTAGCAAAAAAATAGCTTAATGTTCAAAACTCTAGTTTCAAATTTTCTCTAATTTTTTATTTCAACATGTACTCTAATGAACTTAAACTCTTCTTTATTTCCTTCAGCTTAATTTCCTGTTATTTTGTTCAGTTTCCTGTGTCTGAAATTCACTTGTCCCATTTATCCTGCCCAATAAGTTCATGAACTCATTCTGAAAATGTGCTACCTACATCATTCTGAGTACCATCACAGCCACCTTTGAAGCACTCCACTTGGGAAGCTATGTATCAATGACAGTACCTAGTCCACCCTTTGAAGTAATTTTGGAACTCTTTTTCCAGAATGGTCATTAGACCTATCACCATTGTATTTTTGATGTCCTGAATGTCATCAAAATTTATTTCTTTTATCTTTGAGTAAAGAAAAAATCAGATCAGGTGGGTAGGGAGAGTGGTCCAGTACAGTTATTTGTTTGCTGGCTATAAACTCTCTCACAGATTATATAATAAAGTTTTCTAACTTGCCACCTTGTTTCCAAGAACAATGACCACTCCAGAAAGAGTTCCAAAATTTCTTCAAAGGGTGAATTAGGTGCTGGCATCTGTGTATAACTTCCTAAAGTGCGTATTTTGAGGGTGATATTCAGCAATGATGTATGTAGCACTTAGAACAATTAGTTCATGGGCTTAATAGTCAAACCTCATACCCTCCAATTCTATTTCTGCATGAAGAAAAAAATAAGTTTGATGCTAACTCTGCCATTAAATATCCCTTGATTATCTCTCAACGGAAACCCTGGTGGCGTAGTGGTTAAGTGATATATCTGCTAACAAAACGTCAGCAGTTCAAATCCTCCACATGCTCCTACTCTATGGGGCAGTGCTACTCTAACCTGTAAGGTCAGTGTGAATAGATGTCTACTTGACAGCAGTGGCTTTTCTTTTGGCTTGATTATCTCAGCCAGATTTCACTTCATTCTCCATTATACTGTTGTCATGAGGTGATTCTGGATTGGTTCTAACTCAGGGTGACCTTACGTACAACAGAACATTGCCAGTCCTGCACTATCCTCAAAATCATTGTCACAATGAGACACTGTGATAATTCACCTAGTTGGGTCTTCCTTTTTCACTGACTCTCTACCAAGCATGATCACACTGTACTTCAATTTATTAATTTAAATTTCAAAACATGTATATATGCTTTAAATGGAAAGGGCATGCTGTTAGTCAATTAAACATAAATAAATAAGTAATAGGATGACTATGACAAGTCTGGGGGTAGTGAGACAGAAACACGCTTTCTTGTACAAGGATCCTGCTGGGTAGCACTAAATGTCGCCTTTAGGAGTCAGAGATAGTTCTGCAAAGGAGTCATGCTTAACTGGATCTTGAAGAAGAAAAGAAGGTTTGTAGATCAAATAGGGATCGAAGTCTGTCAAAAGACAGGGAATGTCTATTCATGCCTTACCACTTCTTCTAAAACATATCCATCCTGACATTTGGGATCACTACCTACCTCAACATACATTCAGTTGCCCACACTCTGCCTTGCATGCAATAAAGGCTAATCTCTTTCCTGTCCAAACTTTTCAACACAGGGATTGAAGTCTAGAAAGCTCATGAAGCCTTCCTGTTACACTGTATGTTTACTTAGAGTATTATTGCCAGCCTGGTGCAAATCAAAGTCCATCACTGTTCTATCGCTCCTCACCACACCATCTCAATAAACAGGCCACTGGGGAAACACTTTATCTCCACCCCGATGTGATCTTTCTTGAGGAGCGCCATCTGTTAAAGCTGTAGTTCTGACCCTTCTCTGTCACCTCCTTCACTCACAGGATAGGAGAAATGTCTTTTACTTTATTGAAGATGAGCTTGGCTCTGCTTTTTTTCTCTTTTTACTTGGAAGTCAGCTGATGACAGGATGCATCCACTCATCTCTGTTGCTATATAATATAAACACTGAAGGGAAGACCAGGGATGATCCTACCAAAGAATGATCCTACCAGAAGGAAAAGTCTGTCTAATCCTGGAATTCTGAATTAGAGAATTTGTTTCTTCTTTTTCTCTTTCTTCTTTCGTTGATTCCCTTCTTCCTTCCTTCTCTCCATCCTTCAAACTTCACTCCCTTCCTTCTTTCTTATTTATGCCAATACCTCACTAATAAGCATAGTAAGTCTTGTAATTGGAATGCATAGGCATTCCCTGTGCACCAGATTTTAGCCAAGTGAAGTACCCCAACCCTAGTAACAGTGAGTTCTAGCTTTCTCCTCAGTGAATAATCCACTACGTGTTATGACAGGAGTACTGTTCAGTACATATTTGTTTTAAGTGAATGTCTTGCCATCCTGTATTTATAATGTTTGATTTAAAATATTAAAATTCTTATAGCTATTGTTTGTTCAGTGCATAAACAGAAGTTTCCAGGATGCAATTTATTTTGTACTCCTCTTGCACTAAAATCAAATCTAATTTTAAAATTAGTAATTGTTAGTGTTTAATTAAATGTAACCTAAAATAAAAGGAAAGAGGGAGGGAGGGAGTAAAAATGTAAAGAAAGAGGAAGGAAGGAAGGAACCCAAACCCACTGCTGTCTAGTAAATTCCATCTCATAACAACCCTATAGGAGAAAGTAGGACTCTCCCCAAAGAGTTTCTAAGGATCGCCTGGTGGATTTGAATTGCTAACCTTAAGTTTTAGCTGTACTACTTAATTACTATGCAATCAGGATTTCCAAACATAACCGAAAGATTAATAATTGAAATAAATGGCCCATTGCCATTGAGTCAGGTCTGACTCACAGCGACCTTAGAGGTCAGAGTAGAACTGCCCCATAGAGTTTCCAAGGAGCACCTGGAGGATTTGAAGTGTTGATCTTTTGGTTAGCAGATGTAGCACTTAACCCACTACACTACCAGGGTTTCCAAAATAAATGACATTTAATGTAAATATTAAAATGATGTGCATGATTGACTATTATAAAAATACCTATATTTTCATATAAAATACAGTGAAATTAGGCTTCTTACAAATTTACATCACACTCTGCTTTAACTGATTTTTTTTAAATCTTCCTTTGTTTTCAGAAACAGAAAAGTGTATTCATTAAAGGACCCATAGCTGATGTCTTTATTCCAACATTTTCTCATGCCTAAATATGAAGAACTTAGAGGATGTCTTAGCTTGTGTGCTTTAACCCAAATACCATAAGTGGATGGCTTTAGCAAAGAAAAGTTTATTCTTACACCATCCAATAACCTACAAGTCTGTATTCAGGGTGTCCATTCCAGGGAAAGGCTTTCCTCTCTGTTGCCTCTGGAGGAAGGTTCTTGTGTTGCATCAGTTTGTAGTTAGGAAGCATCTTGGTGCAGAAACCTCAGGTCTGAAAGACAAGCTGTATTCCAGCTGCTGCTTTCTTGATGGTACAAGGTTTCCAGATCTCCTCAGCTCTTTCCTTTAGATCTCAAGAAACTGCTTCAAGGCAAAAAACAGTCCTGCACATTGAGTCCTGCCCCAACCTCCCTCTTTAACATCACAAAGGCAGTGTTTACTGGATACAGCAAACTCATGCAAGAAATCTCACCCAGTACAGGGACTGTGGCCCAACCAAACTGCCCTGCACTTCTGTATATACATTTGGGGGGATATGCAATTCAATCTATGACAGAGGAGAATCCTTTATTTTACCATAAGAAAGAAACAGTACTAATAGTATTATATTCCATGAAAATATTCACATGGTGGCATCCACTTCGTGTGAACTGTTTCTGCTCCTGACAATGGAAAATCAAAACCAAACCAACTCTACTGCCGTAGAGTAGATTCCAACTTAGCAGCCCTATAAGTCAGACTAGAACTGTCTCATAGAGTTTCCATGGAGTACTTAACAAATTTGAACTGCTGACTTTTTTGGTTAGCAGCTGTATAACTTAACCACTACACCATCAGGGTTTGCCACATAGGGAAAGTACGTGGATATTTCACATTTGAAGGAAAGTACTGTTGGGGAGATGGCGGCCCGAAACAGAGGCAGAAACACACCAGTCCAAGGATTCAGGGAAGTTTACTGGGAGAGAAAGAGAGTGGGGTCTGAGCCCACAGGATATGTCCTCTCTAACGATTCTCTGCTCTGTACCTGGCCCCTCCGCCCTGTTCTGTTCAGGACTGTCTGCTCTGCACATGACCTCTGGCCATGTCTTACCCTGCCTCAGCCATAAAAGCCTGTTCACTTCCCCACTGCAGCCAGTAGTTGGAGATCTGCAAACCCGGGCTGGCCCGCTAGCTTCAAATAATAAATGGCTGCTTTCTGTCTCCTTGGGTGAGGGTTGATTTCCTATAACAAGCTGAGTGGCTCAGCCTGTACCTCCCTAGTAGGGCATGTTTTTGTAGTTTTAAAGTTTTTAAAGTTTCAATGAGGTGGTGTTGGGTAAGGGGGTTTATGATTTGATAAGTAAAGAAAGAGGGACAGCAAGAAATTCTGGTTAGGGGACTTATGGTCTGAATACAGAAGCAGTGTTGATTAGGAGGGGAAGGGCTAAGGTTTGTTTATGGTGAAGATTTTGATAAGGAAAGAACGGTGGCTGGAGAAGACAAGCTTGAAGTTATTTACAGTTATACTGTTGGGGTTTGGATTTCAAGATGTGACCCAGAATTTCTTTAAAGGTAAAATTTTATTAAAAATATGCCCAATAGGAAAAAGACTGGTGTACCAGGGACGCACTCCAAACTACACAGAGTAAGGAGGCAACCCTAAGCTTCCTTTGCACCCAGTATTTAAGTCGTGAAATCGCAAGGTAGGGAGGGGGAGCAGACCTTTGCATTGATTGGCTTACGTTGGCTGAGGTCATACAGAGTTTCTGCAAGTTGCAGAATTTAGCTGTGGGTGAATGTGTTAACCACATGGAATTTCCATTAGTGGTGTTCTACTAGGCTGCCTCCAGGCTGTATCTGTTTCGGTGTAATTACCCTATGGTATTTTTTTCTTTTTGTTATTTCCTACTAAGTTGGTTCCTGAAGCCTGAATTTTTCGCTGCACTCTTCCTCTAAATGAAGTTACTTATGTCTGATTTCAACAATACCAGGTGGGGCCTACCAGGCTGTTTTCAGCTGATGGCAGGTCTGACCATTGGATAAGATGACCTCCCTCAAGGACAGAGTCCTCTCAATGACCACCTGAATTGCACGGACAGAGTTCCCTCAGGTACCTCATGGAAATATTTTACTGTTTATTCTCTTATTGCCAAGTGCAAGGCAAATATTGTAACTCATCATTATAAAGGGCGAGTTTTACATTAAGTACATCTGCTAAGGACAAGATGTCAGAGTTATTCCAACTTGTATAATTCTGGGACTGCGCTCTACCACAATCTCCGCCACAAACAACTCTGCTTAAGACTGAAGTTAGTTTTCCAGTTAAATTGGAAAACAAATAAATCAATAAAAAAGTATTAACACGTATTAAAAGAGACACTCAGCCAGGGCACAATCTAAAGCATGTCACTGTGTCTGAAGTCTTATAAGCAGCTTCACTATTTTGAAGTAATTACTGTTAATTATCTTGTCTTTATGTATATTTTACTTTAATTTTTTTCTTTATATTCTGTTAATTAGATGATAAAACATACATTCCTGTCATCAATTTTTAAAAGACATTTCCATGTATAAAAAAACATATGTATTTCTTACTGAGGGTTTTTTATAGTTTTCCTTGAAACCATTTCTCTACTAGAATTAGTATATGAAGTTCATTTTTCGAGAAAATCATATATTTGGTTTTATGTGTTTTCCTGAGCACTTAAAATAGATACAAACCCTGGCTTCACACAAAAACATTTGTCTAGAAATTTTCCTCAAAGGTCAAATTTAATTTGTGAAAACAAATTAAAAACAGAGTTTCCAAGTATTATAAAACCAAATAACGCTTAAAATAAAAGAATGTAGTCAGCCTTTAAAGTCACTGAAATAATGCACTGTGATACATTAATTCAGGGCTACTAGGTAGATTAATAGTTCAAGTGCTATGTCTACTAACCAAAAGGTGGGCAGTTCAAATCCTCTAGACCTTCCTTGAAAACTGTGAGACAGTTCTACTCTGACCTATAAGGTCACTATGAGTCAGAACAGACTCGACAGCAGTACGTTCATTTTTTTGGTGACTATCTCTGCATTTGAAACCTAAGGAAGACTAAAAATAAGGACAGCTTCTTCCTTCCTGATTCGAAGTCATCGGGGACAGTTTGGAGTGGGAAGAAAACACGGGGGAATGTGGCGTATGTACTGGCTATATCGTGAAAGCAGCTGAGGCAAGGAATAGGGTAAATTACATTTTCTAACAGATTTAAGATCCTTCACATTACCCAGATTTAGAAATCTGAAGAAAAAAGTTACAGTTACTCATAACCATTTAAATTGCACTTCTGTTCTCTGATATGTTGGCATTTCTTCTTACTTTCTTGTCATTCGAAGTTTAATTAGTGTGCTCATGTTAATTTTAAAGACATCAGAGACACTTTTGTTATTTTTTTCCTAGACCCCTTTTGGAAATAGTGTCACTGCCACATTAGTTTTGACCTATTGATTTGTCATTCCCCTGGCATCTTTCAGCAACTCATTAGAAGTGTACCGAAATGAAATGTTTATTCAGTCCTATTTTCCATCATCAAAAAGGCTACCCCTTAGATTTAATAAACATTTCTACTCTAACCAAGATAAATCATGTCTCATGTCTATTTTTTTTTTAACCTAGGCATGCCTTTTTGACTTAGAGGGAAATTTCAGTAGATAGGAATTTCATTTTATAAATACATCTGGGAAAACAAAAATGAAACAAAACAAAACACCTTGATTATATGCACTTCAGGATACCTATAAATTGACTTGTGATGTGGTCGCCTCAATAATTCCCCAGAAAAGTGCAAGGATATTTGCAAGCCATTCTAAGAATTGCAAAGTAATTCTTTTTTTTTTAGTCTAGTTACTTAAGGCCACACAACAAAAAGCATTTCCAGCAAAAACCAAGCTAAGTGCACTTACTTCCAAGAAACAACACTAATTTTAATGCAAAAAATGTAGGAATATGTTTGAGGTCACTGCCACAGATTGAATCACATCCCCCCAAAATATGTAGTAATTTGGCTGGGCCAAGATTCCCTGTATTCTGTGACTGCCCTCCCTTTTGTGATTTTCTGATCTTGTAAATACTAATCTCCGCCTGTGGCTTATAGATAGGGTGACTGTGTTTTAAAGAGTATTAGGGTGGGACTGTAACACCCTTGCTGAGGGATTTTCCCTGGAGTGTAGCTTGTACCACCCTTTGTCCTTTCATTCTATGGGAGATAAAAAGAGAGAGGCAAGCAGAGAGTTGGGAACCTCACACAATCAAGAAAGCAGCACTGGGAGAAGACTGTGTCCTTTAGACTTGAGTTGCCTGATCCAAGATGCTCCGTGGAAAAAGTCCTGATGCAACACGAGAACTTTCCTCCAGAGCAGACAAGGTGGAAAGGCTTCCCCTGCAGCAGACATCCTGAATTCGGACTGGTAGTCTCTGATTGTGTAAGAACAGGCTTTCCTTTGTTAAAGCCATCCACTTTGTGGTATTTCTGTCAGAGCAGCACTAGCTGACTAAAGCAGTCACTCTGCAGAGACTGTCTACTGTGCACTCTGCAGACTATTGTGTTGTGCTGGATTTCTCCTCTCAGAGCCTTGTTTTCTGTCTCGGCCTGAGAGAGAACTCTTGCTTATTTCCACTAGAGGAGTTGTTTCTTAAAAAAAAAAAAAAAAAGAAAGAAAGAAAGAAAGAAAGAGGGGAAGAAAAAGAAAGAAAAGTTTATTAAAAATTTCAGAAAGTATTAAGGATAAGCACATTTAGTTGTTTTTTTGCGTTTGTGTGTGTGTGTGTGCATGTATAAATTGGTATTTAAAACTCAATCTTTCATTGGACTTTTTCAAAATAAAGCTGAAAACTAAAGAAGTATCTTCAAGCGCTCAGGAATAAATAAGTAAATGAATGAACATTTTGTTCCAAAGATACAGTAATAGCATTTCAGAAATATTTTCTTGAGCAATTTTTTTTTTTTTTAAAAAAAGAGAAAAAATGATTCTTCTCATCTGCCTATTTTCTCACTGCATACTTTCCTGGACACCAGTATATTTTTGGTAATTCAGTATTTGTACATAAGCAGATGGAATGAAAAATAAGACCTTGTCTATTTTACAATTAAAGTGAGGCTAAGAAAACTCACTTGATTTTTTGTAACAATAAAAATACCAAACAAAAAGTTCTTTTCTTCAGAAAAGGAACTAATCATCTCATTTTCCCTTCAGCTTTACCAATTATAGTATCATTATTATTGTTTCTACTTAATGAATGAGAGAGCTGATGGCCAGCGAGTTATGTAACTAGTCACTCACGTCACTCAGGTGCAAGGGTTGGAATGCGAAATACAAAACTGAACCATTTAATTTTGTTAGCCTTGTCTCTGATCACTATATCATACTGCCTCTGAAATCTCACTGAAAAAGATCAGAGTTAAAAAAAAGTGAAAATTTAGATAAATTGTTTTGAATAAATAGAAATGAACAATTTAACCAAGTATTGAAAATAAGAATATTTACAGTATAATACTTGACTACATCACAAATTATGTACTAAACACAAGTGTCAAGGTGATTTGAGAATTAGCCATCATTTTATAGAACAGTTTCTTTTTAATTTCTTTTACCTAGAAATACTAACATTCAAATCTGATTAAAAATTTAGTCATGCATTATTTATAAAATGTATTTTTAAGTGGGATATACAGGCATAGAAATAAGCAATTTCAAACAAGTTATTGAGAATCTCTTACATGGTAAGCACGTATGTCTTGATTATTCACTTAATTTAATACATTTAAATGTTAACAAATTGTATTGTCTTTCTAACCACTGGTAAAAATGTCTGACATTACATAAAGTGTACTTTTATTTTCTATAAATGTATCATTGGATAACTGTGAATTTATCTAGGTTATATAATTAGATTAGCCCTTGGGTGATGTAGATGGCTAAACAGTCAGCTACTAACTAGAAGATCACTCATTTTAAACTACCCAAAAAGCCCTTGGAAGAAACACCTGCAGTCTACTTCTGAAAGACCGCAGCTATTGAAAACCGTGTAGTACATACACAGTTCTACTCTGAAGTGTACTGAGTTGCCCTGAGCTGGAATTGACTGAGCAGCAAGTGTGGTTTTGGTTTGCCCGGGATGTCTTAGCTTTAACACTGGAAGTCCCAAATCTCAGAAAGTAAACGTCAGGCAAACCAAAATTGTTGGTTTCCCTTTTTGTCTGATAGAAGTAGCTGCTAGCACTGAGGAGATTAATGCCTAGAATTCACAAGAAGTTCTCCCATGACATCAGTCATCTCTGCTTGATACTCACTTTGTGACTTGTGGAAAGATCTTGATTGCATACATACGTGCACAACTATCAGTTTAATCCAACAACTGGTAGTTAAGAGCAGATTACACATCAGAATTTATGTGAGAGTTTTGGCTATAAAATAAATGGGAATATTGAATCCTGCACTCAGAAAAGAAAAAGAAACTACTCAGCTAGGTTTTTATGCCACAAATCACAAGTATTAAGTGAAATGTTAGGAAAGTTCAAGAAAAGCTGTAATGATATTAAAAGCTAGGCCATTGCTGTTAGGCACTATCAGACATAAATTGTGACCCATAATGACCCCATGTGACACAGCAGAACTTCTCCACAGGGTTTTCTTGTCTGTGATCTTTATGGAAACAGATCTCCAGATATGTCTCTCCTATGTAAGGGTTTCTGTCATCTATCTATCAGTCAATAGCCTAATGCTTAACTGTTTGTGCCATCAGAAGTCCAATGAAACCCAAAAATAAAAATAAAAAATCCAAATCCACTACCATCCAGTTGATTCCAACTCATGACAATCCCATAGGACAAGGTAGAACTGCCCCACAGAGTTTTCAGGAAAGCATCTGGCAGATTCCAGCTGCTGACTTTTTGGTTAGCAGCAGTACATATGTGATGACCCAGTCTAGTAGTGGGGTTAGGGAAAAGTGAAAGGAAAAATAAGAATGATATAAAAGAATTTCTGAACAGTAAGAACAGCAAGAATAGTAACTTACAAAGTTACTTACTAAGTTCTTATTTTGTCCCAGGCACTGTCTTCTGTGCTTGACTTTAATAATTCTTTTTCACCAAACCATTCTGGGCAACTTTTGTCCTTACAAGAACAAGTGGAAGCATAGAATAGAATAAAGGTAACTAATTTTTTGCTTTACACAAAAACAAGGAATTTGGGAATAATTAAGTCATTTTAAAACTCAGTTACTAAGGATTCTTGACACTACACTGTATGTGAAGTAACTGATATCAATATTTTCTAATTTAGTTAGAATTCTGCTTTTCATTAATTTACTTTTAAAGAAATTAGTTTCTTAAAAATAACTATAGAAATCATCATAAAATCACGCATGTTATGTATATTGTCTAAAAGTAATATAGACATATGTGCACTATGATGAATTATTTGCAGTGGACCACTGAAAATGTTTGCCTAGACATAAAGCTGAAATGAGATCTTCAATGTTAAATCTCAAGCTACTTTCTCTATGACGAAACACATGCACAGAAGCATCTGAGAGAACACATTCAGCCTCATCTCTAGTCCCATTTTTATTTTGAAGGAAGTATAAATTATACAAATTTAAAATGACAACAACAACAAAAACCCACCTTAATCCTCATTTGACTTAAACACAACACCAACAGAAAGAAGTTTAAAGGTATGAATTAATTCAATCAAATTCACTACTCCAAACTCTTTGCTGATGCTTCAAAAAAAAAGAGAACATCAAAACCAGTAGTGAAATCCTCTGAGTGATGCCTGAGATTAGCAAATTAGAGGGAGGGAAAGAATTCATGTTGTAAGCTTTAGATTAAATCAAATAACATTAAAAAAAGTATGTTTAATACTAAAAAACACAGAATTTAATATTTTAAGAGTGAATTTACTTAAAATACTTTTTATTAAATTTTGTAACTTTTTTTCTTTTAAGCTGGAATTAGATACATTTTTAAAATATTCTATGTGCTTAAAAGTACCATATAAATTTATTAATTTATATCACAATCTCGAATGTTTTCTTTAAAAAAGTTATGAAAATGAGGAATTGGCCAGATAATCTGATCCAGAGTCTCAAGAGCTCTTTCCTTTTAATCTTGCTAATCTACCCAAACAGGCTAACTCAAACCTGCTGCGGTAGAGTAGACTCATAATGACCCTGTGGGAGACAGGAGAACTGCCACATAGAGTTTACAAGGAACACCTGGTGGATTTGAAATGTTGACCTTTTGGTTAGCAACTGTAGCTCTTTACCACTACATGACTAGAGTTTCCAGCCAAATTACATTACTGTCGAATGATGAACACCAAAAACGGCAGACATAAAGTCCTGGAAACATAAACAAGGTCTGGAGGAACACCTTGTAAGTTAACTTGTATAAAGTGTTAATACCATCTCACTATGTAATAATTAACTCAAATACTTTAGTGAGACTTCACAAATAATCTCTTCCAAATCCACCCTAACGGATAAGGTTTTGAACTGTCTATACTCTGTAGTATAAAAAATTGTGAGCATCTGTGTCCCTTTGAAAACGAGCGGTTAACAAACATTAAGCCAGCCGAGTGCTATCGAGTCAGATATTAAAGGCAAAGTAAATATTGTCAGTCAGGGAAAGGAAGGTTTCAATAAAAGCCCAGTGTAGCGGAATCCCAAGTTATAAACAAGTTTAGAAATCACCATTATGTTCAAATTCCTGTCTTGCACAGACATATATGTATATACATATAACATATATAGACAGTTATAACCCACGAACATCAATATCCACTCTGTGGAGCTTTCTATTTTCATAGTTCTTTAATAAGAAGTCACTGAAATGTACACAGTTTTCTCTCCTTGGTGAACTAAAATCTTCTGTACATTTTGTCAATTTGTCAATTTATTTCATTAACAGAGCAGGAGACTAGGAATTGTGTGATCTCTATGTCAGAGACTGAAGGAAGCTGTGGTTGTGAAGTTTTGAGCAAGAATGCCAGATGTGCTGGTTGCATTATTCTTACTCTCATTCACTTGGAAAACCATCCTTTCTTAT